>OX346723.1:10022466-11272466 GCA_947063395.1 Hemistola chrysoprasaria
GAAATGGCGTTTTCATGTCCATTTTTTTATGATAATTTAAATGTAGTAAAATGAAATAGTCATGAAAATTAAAATAGTGGTTCCAATCAATGATATTTTATATAAAGAGACGTTTTGGCGCATACAATTTTGTCAAGAAGTTGTCTGCCCAAGAGCGGCTGACACGCGTAATCTTAGGTGTCTACAACTTTCAACTAAGACAGCGTAATATTTTTTCTGGTGCAGTGATATTGGCATAATATAATAAGTGACATGCCGCCTCTATATATAAAATCTCGTTGGTAACAATAATGTGTTTGTAGAAATAATACGAATGTGTTAATACGACCTCGCAGTTAATTGGTATGTTTTATCAAGTTTTGTTTGTTTGAATGAGGAAAGGGTGTTTTTATAATAATTTTCGATAAGCTTTGGTGTTTGAACGTAAAATGAATAACTATGCTTTTATTTGTACGATATTGGTTTAAAAATAATGTTGAGTTATATCTAAATTTTTGTTCTGTTAATGGTTCACAGTTTATTTTTCAATGAACATCTGTATGTAGTCATTTTACCGTGTTGTTACCAAAAAGTCAATTGAGCTCAGTATATACATCTGTACATGTCACTACAATTTTACCATTTTAGTAATAAACCCAATTAACTAAATTAAGAGTTTGATTTCCATTTTTGGTTATATCCCAACGATGAATTACATTGCTAAATTACAACTAAAGCCCGTCACACACGTAGCTATAATATATATTAATATAAATCATAGCAAGGCATATTACGATATATTTTCTATACAAATATTCAACTGACCGCACATGCAGCTATAATTTATATTTCTATGACGTCACCAACATATAC
This sequence comes from Hemistola chrysoprasaria, assembly GCA_947063395.1. Classification (NCBI taxonomy): domain Eukaryota; kingdom Metazoa; phylum Arthropoda; class Insecta; order Lepidoptera; family Geometridae; genus Hemistola; species Hemistola chrysoprasaria. Next base: position 10,023,319 of record OX346723.1, read on the forward strand.
CGTAATATATGTTATTGCATATTATTATAAACTACGGTATCAATGAAATGAAGGGTAAAATATATATAAATTCGTCTCCGTGTGTGGTAGCTTGCTATAATATATATTATAGAATAGAATAGAAAACTCTTTATTGTTATCACAAGTAGTACAAAAAACAATAAAATCACATATTAAAACTAGAAAATGTGTAACAATTGGCGGCTTTATCGCTCAGAGCTATCTCTTCCAGGCAACCATGTTATATATTATAGCTACGTGTGTGAAAAGCTATTGCTCATTGTGTGATGTTAAGGCCGCCCAAGAGACCCGACGGATACGTAATAGTGGACCTATGACCTACCCACTATAACTCCGTTCTCATGGAAATTGACGGTTGACTATGACGAAAATGTAAAGTCTTGGTCTCGCGATACAAACCAATGTCTAGGATGGTCTCTTGTTCTGTCGCAGTGTGCGTCAGCGGTGAAGCGTGAAACGGCTACTCCGCACACTGTAGCATCAAATATTGTCAGTGTCGTGCTCGTCAAACGCTGCTGTGTTCTTCACGAGTAGACGTACTATTTTGGTAGCTGCGACAAAATCACAATATCTCCGCTCAGACATCAACGCTGCGTTGGGGCCGCTTACCGCACCGTCGTATACAGTATCGAGATCAAAGCTAACGCTCCATGCATAGCACGCAATGCTTATGAAACGATGATAGTAGGTAAAGTCTCATACATTACTCTATAAAGAATATTTTTTTCCGCTCACGGTATAGTAGGCAAAATTCTTAAACAGGTGGGCGTTTGCCTTCAGGTGTTTAATAAAAATGCATATTTTTTAGAATATAGTTTATTAAAACACAAAGATTGTCATAAAGACCAGTAGGTACATAAAATTCCTATGAATAAATAACTTTGTTAGTGAGTTTCGATTGTGATTACTTTCGTTTCTGAGTTTTATTGCAACGGTAATTTTACTGTGGTAGATTTCGTATTTGTGTAAACCTAAGGCAGATTAAGGGCATTCCGCACACAATGTGTATCTTATGCGTAGCATTGCATAGTCACATAAACCATACTGGTATATAAATAAATACCTGATGTGACACTAAATTAAAAACAAAGGCATGTCCAATCTTTATTCCTTTTAGTCCATTGAAAAGTTACATTTGGGGTTGCGTTTTTAGAGGACGCAATTTTATTTTTTTGATGTGTAGGGGGGGTCAGTGTAAAGCTAAAACCAAGTTTGTGGGGTCGCCACCCTTGCCCCCGGCCGCCATCTTGAAAATAGGGGTTGAAATGGTTTTTACGATATATCTCTTAAACTACTGACTGCCTCGGTGGCGTAGTGGGCGGATGCTCGACTGCCAATCAAGAGGTCCCGGGTTCGATCCCCAGGTCAGGCATAGTGCTAAATATTGGATTTTTCCATTAGGAATTATCTCAATAGCTGCCTGGAGTCTGGAACTGTGCCCGGTATATGGCAATAGGCTCGCCCCCTATTACATGGGACCAATAACATACTGGCGAAATGTGGGTGTATCTACTATGGGACTAAGTCCTGGGTACACCTCTGCCTACCCCTTCGGGAAAAAGGCGTGAATGTATGTTTTATCTCTTAAACTATTTATTTGATAAAAAAAATGTTTTAACATTTTTTGTTGCAAATTAAATTCTCTACAACTTTGGTCCAGTAACTTTTTGTCGTAGAACTATAAATAAAAAAGTTATAAGCGAAAAACAAAGTAAAAAAAATAAAAAAAAAAAACGACTGATCCATCGAAACGACTGAGAACGGAGTAGTTCTAATTTAGAAAATCACCGTGGATTATGCCTATTGGGGATACCACGTAAAAAAAAACGCAAAAAATAACAAAAAATTAAAAAAAACAAAAAATATAATTTTTTTTCTCGAATTTCTGAAGATTTTCGCTTATAACTTTTTTATTTATAGTTCTACGACAAAAAGTTACTGGACCAAAGTTGTAGAGAATTTAATTTGCAACAAAAAATGTTAAACTATTTTTTTATTAAATAAATAGTTTAAGAGATATACCGTAAAAACCATTTCAACCCCTATTTTCAAGATGGCGGCCGTGGGACAAGGGTGGCGACCCCACAAACTTGGTTTTAGCTTTACACTGACCCCCCCCTACACATCAAAAAAATAAAATTGCGTCCTCTAAAAACGCAAGGTAAGGCCTAAAAAATGTAACATTTCAATGGACTATTTCTATACTCGGTGAACCGGTGGACTTCGTGTCACCTACACCTATTTATCCATTGTTATAAATTATTTTACCTCCCTGCCACCATATGGGAATTTCTCATGTTTATAGCAACCTTGGTACTATATATAAGGTCTGTTGTCTGTTACGACCTATTTTAATATCCATCAAATATTAATAAGCGACCATAAATACCGTGACACGAAATTTATATATGTAAACTAGGTACATACAGATTACCCTTTGTTCTCGTTTCACAGTTTTCAAGTGGCAAAGGGATCAACCAATCATGTCTACGATACGATTAAGATACACCTCGTGTGCGTAGCCTCTAAAGTCGTAAATAATACATAGCGCCTTAATTTTTAGTAATAAATCTACAAAAATATCGATAATACATAATTTGTTTACAATTCCTTATGTAGACATAAACATTTCTTTACATTTTATTGACTTTAAAATATAATTTTAATTGTGAATTAAAATACTGATGGTTTTAAAGTTTACAGTTTAAGGACCTACTATCACTATCACAGATGTGTTAAAATATTGATTTCATTAATCTTACTTTTACAGCATTATTTTTAAATTATGTAAATATCCAATTGTTCAACACACAAGTTCAGTGTTCAATACGATTTATAATTATTATGAATATTTAATAATAGATCGTAAAGTGTCCGAAACTAGATAATATCCATTCGCGGAACTACAGAAGTCTATTATGGCGTCCATTCACAATATAGATTAGGCGTCAATTAACAGGAAAGGGGACCTCTTTAACGCTGTCCGAATCCTATGGAAAATTTACCAAATCGATGTTTTGTATTCCCCTATTTCCTCCGAATATGGTAAAGCTATTTCATATATTTATATCCTGATATTTTAAAGATTAAGTAAACTATGTCCCTATCACTTTATTTTTGTTTATAAACACGAGCAAAACTGGGATTTTAGAAGTTAGCCATGAAAAAACAGAGTTTATAAGAGAAACTAAAATGACAGGGGCATAGCTTACTTCACTATAAAAATATTAGAATATAAATTTATAGAATGGGTTAATTATATTCGGAGGAAACAGGGGAATACAAAACATCGATTTCGTAAATTATTATGTGAGAGTGACGATTGACCAATTTCTGTCTTGAATGACGTCCATTCCTTAATTACATTAGACGATAGGTTGACCATCAATCATAGCCGACTGCCGCCGCTGCACGCCGACTGTGAAAAAAACTGACAACAAAACCTTTCGCGTAATTGACGTCTAAGGTACGCAAAGGTACAGGATTGAAACCGAAAGAACTCAGCATGAAACGTTAGCAATTTTACACAATCCTATGGAAAATTTACCGAATAGAGGTTTTGTATTCCCCTGTTTCCTCCGAACATATTTTGTACATTTATATCCTGAAATTTTGGAGATGATGAAAAACCGATAGTTTATAAAGATAAACTAAAATGACAGGGACATAGTTTACTTCAATAAATTTTTATATTGAAGTAAAAATATCAGTATTTTTTTTTTTTTTAATCGGTTAATAATATGCGGAGGAAACAGTGGAATGCAAAACATCATTTGGTAAATTTTTCATAGGATTGTGTACGTGTAAGGCCGCGTACGCACTTACACACTACATAATAAATATTATGCGAGAATCTCAATAATTCCGCCTTATTTTTATAATGTTTAATTTTAGTTCCTTTTTATTCCACTTGCCAAGTTAAATGGGACGATACATTTTTTATTTTGGACATTTTTTGTGAGTTATTGCACTACATCTTAACAAGTACCTAACAACAATACAACAATAAAATTTACTACACAATAATAATATTTAATAAATATTTTGGTACATAATATTTGGATGTGTTTGGTTCAGGTATCAGAAATCGACCGCATATATAAATATTGTCTAAGACATCTACAGCTTTTAATATACATATTTTCAGCTTGTAACGAAAGCGGTCATTACATTTAAAGGCCACAAACACTACACCGAAATACTTTTGTTCCATTTAATGAGTGTTTAGAGACCCTTTTATAGTTGAACGATCTGTCAACAGGCTGGTCAATATCAAAGGTGAAGGCTAGCACATCTATCTTAATAAATTATGTATGAATAACATAAAAACACTTATGATCTGAAACTATCATGGTTGTAAGCATTAGGATCACTTTTTACGGGATAATTACCATGAGTCGACGTTTTGCTAGATTCCCGATATTTCGCTGAAGTTGCAATAAGTTCCAATAAAAATCAACTCGACGATTCCTGTCAGTTCTTTCGTGATCACGACGCATGTAACTGCGTCGAAATAACGGGAAACTCTCAAAAAGTCGAATAATGGTAATTATTCCGTAAAAAGTGATCTTAATAGAAACAATTCTTGGTAACTATTACGGAATGATCAAAAGATTCCGTACGTAAAAGTAGAAAGAAAAAGTCATGTGTGTTAAAAATACGAGTAGGGCTACTAGCATGAGTAGCATTTTCCAGTGGACAAAAATAAGTGTAAGACAGCAGTTTCATTCTTTGCTGGTGCGAAAGAGAGAAAAACAGTTATACTAGGCCTGCTGAATTACAGTAAGGTGTAATAATATCAGGCCTGGGCACTCCGCTGAAGCTACAAGTAGCCGGCTCCCGTCTTGACGGTACAATTTCTATGGGCTAGACAGAGGGAAAAGATGGACGCGATGGAAAGACAGGCGGCTTGTATGTAAATATAACGATAATTTAGTTAGGCGCTGTGCGACTCGAATTGCACTTTATTGCGTCGGAGCTAGAGTAGCTATTTATTAAAATGATTTTGTGGAGTGTCCCTTTAGTATTCTGTGGTAATACTAAACTGGGTCAATCTATCTCATTACCCGTCAAAAAAGACCTAAAACTCAGCTTTTTGCCAATCCATTTTGTTATAGAAGTCGTTGTTTTTTTTTCACGTATTTTTTTATTTGTAGTACTAGCTTTTTGTGACACGTCGTTTTAATCTTTGGTCTTTATTGCTTTAATACTGGTTGCGTGGTTGATGAAGTGATCTAGTAAATGCAGTGGTCACAAACCGTTTGTACCAAGGTTCTAAAATTTATATACTATATACCTATAATATGTCTATGTTACTAAAAAATAAGCTGCTGAAACAAAGAATCAAGAAAAATGTTAGTCACCTTCAAAAATAGTAAAATAAATTGTAACACACAAACCATTGAGCATTAAAACGCGTATGAAAACGCTCATTGTTTTAGTGGTCCATTTTTTAAAGTTAAAACCAAGAAGTTTAATATAATAGGTATAACAAGAAAATGCATTAGTTATTATTTATATAACAATCCAAATAAAAACAATCACAAGCCTTGTGAGGCGTTCGCACCGTTAAAATAAAACATTTTATTGAATATCATTTTATTTCTATCACATGAAATTTAAGGCGGTTGGGCCGACATCATTTCCCATAAACTATGAGGAACCAACGACGATGATAGAAGAGTTCATCAGACTAATTTTAAAGTGGTGCTTACCTAGTTATACTACAAAAAATACGTTTTGAAACAGCAACTAGAGATTTATTATATAATTATGGAATTCTTGGGAAATGATTTCGGCCCAACCGCCTTAAAGTGCTTTTATATACGTATATATATTATAATAAGTAAATTTATTTTAACGATGGTAACAAGTTAGATAAAAACAAATTCATAGATTTTTGACGTACTTTTTAGTAAGTACGCAAAGTTTAAAGAATAAATGATTTAAAAAAATAAACAACAAAAATACTTCAAACAACAATTTCATTGAGCTCTCTTTCAAATTGAGTATTAAAAGCTTGCATTTTGTAAATATGAGACTATTTTACACGTATTTGCGATAAATTACGAAATATCAGTATATTTCAGATTCCTAGTGCATTTAAGTACAATTTAAAAGAAGTAAGTAACATTTCACAATATATATTTATAAACGTTTTTATTAGACACATCGTCAGGCACAGAGTAAAATTCAATGCACTAGACAGACCGTTACGCCCATAGAATACGTAATATTTACGTTATTAGACAGCACAGACAACTAAACCTCAGACCCCACATTCATGAATTTGATCATGAAAATCAAATTTCCAATGAAAACAAAAACGTGGCGGGATGTGAAGGTCGGCAAGTTTTTATAAGTTCGTTCAGACTTCAAACATGTCATAGTTCATGAATCTAATAACAAACGAATATGGCCAACTGCTACGCAGTGTCACTGCATACCACCCTAAAGCGTCTTTAGGTTGAGTTGTCCGTGGCACGCATCATAACATTATTACAAATAGAACGTTCTATTATACCGTAAAATATAATTTCATTATACTATGAAAAGAATGGTTACTCTTTGGTAGAACTGTTACTGGAACAGCTTCGTTTAAATCGCGTACGAGAACATTTCACGTTTTCACTAATAGTATTCGAAAGTTAGTGAAATTTGTCGAGCGTCTGCGGCCTGGTTAATTATATTTATCTACACATAGAGAGGCACAATAAACGCAGAACATACAATAAGTAATGCACTATACACACTACTTCATACACATTTAGTAGACGGGCTATCAGACGTATAAGACATGTCATCAGAATTGATCAATTGCACTAGATCATACATACATCAGGATTGGCCGCACTAGACATTTCATCAGAATTGATCAGATGCACTAGACATGTCATCAGACTTTATAAAAAGCACTAGACATGTCATCGGAAGCTTATCAACAGATCAGACGCTGCAGAAGATTTATCAATGTGTTTGGCAGCAGAGTCATAATCTGGGAGCATCTGAGTTGGTGTTTTCGACTGATAGTAATTGTTTTATGCGTTCCATACATAGCTTGGAACCTTCGTTTGCTTCTTTGGCCATCTGAGGATAAAACAGTACAGTTAATAAGAGACACGATAAGACAAAAGATACATTATAATGATAATATTAAGAGACCATTTCTATGAGACAGTGACAGTTTTTTATTTTTCATGTTTGAATGATTTGAATTTATGTTATTATTGAAATGATTTGAATTAGGGTTATTATTTTTGCAAAAATAAGTTTTAGTTTATATGAAAAATCTGTCACATATGACTCTTTTCAGCATTTTTCGAAGTCAACTGTAGTTTCGGAAATGGCCCGAAGACACTCAATAAATTCAAATAGTTAATTCTAAGTAATAAATGTTACTCACAAGTGAAAAGTTAAGGAATCCGTGCGGCAGACCTTCTAATACTTCGATCCCGACTTCGTTGCCGAGTTTCTTCAGTTTCTTGGCGAACATCACGCAGTCATCTAGGCACGGGTCTAAATGCACCGTCTGAAAAACGAAATAAGTTACATTACTTTAATAGAACTACCTGTGCCCCGCGGTATCACTCGCGTAGTCTTCGTTCCCGTGGGAATATCGGGATAGTAAATAGGGTTTCGTACCTCAAAAGTGAAAAAGGAAATCTTAAAGATCACTTCGTTGTCCGTCTGTCTGTCTGTCTGTCTGTCTTATCTCTCTGTCGGTCTGTGTGTGTCTGTCCGTCGTCTGTAAAGACCTATTTCTCAGGAACGCATTGAGGTATCAAGTTGAAACTCATATCAACAACTCAGGCCTGCGGTCTCTTACTGCTATGTCAACGCAATCAATATAGGCCATTTTACCGCACATTTCCATACTTTTCGCAACGGGCTTATAACCTCTAGGGTACTTCCCGTTGGCTTAGCATCATGAAATTTGGCAAGAAGCAAAATCTTATATCACAAGTCAAGGAAAAAAAATCCAAAAACTGTGATAACTATCATGTTTTCTGTATCTAGGTATGTAGGTATGTAACTAAGCATACTTTACCAAGATATACCTTAACAATTTACTGAATTCTCCCCAGCAATTATCCCGGCACAAGCCAGGGTCTGCTGTCCAACGATTTATCCTTTCCTACTTTACACGGTCTTGTGCATCCTTATCAAACGACTTTTCTGATCCCTATATCCTCCTGACCAAGTCGTATTTTATTTAAATTCATATTTATCACTATAATATTGTGAAATCCTAAATGTCTCACTGACTGACATGCAACGCAGACCCCAAACCATTGATCCTAGAGACTTGAAACTTGGAATGTATGTTCTTTTCGTTGTCTGGACGTGTGCTAAGAAATGATTTATGAAAATTCACATTTTAAGGGGTCCAAAAAGAGTGTCAAAGTTTTGGTATGAAACTCCCATGATTCCCAATTGCGAGCGAGCACAGCCGCTTTGCTTACACAAAACAATATATGATAAACAATATAATAACAACATATATAATATATAAACTGACCAGTATCCTAACAGGCGGGAACATCTTGAGCAGTTCATCCTTGGCCCAGTACGGGGAGAGCAGAGGGTCGCGCGGCACTGAGAATATGAACTCGTCGGACGGGCTGCGGGCTATCAGGGCGTCCAGGTTTGTTCTCACTGCTACACTGAAAACAATCATATCGTACACAAAACTAATCTAAAAAATAATTAAATTATTGTATTTGAAGAGACGCCGTAATTACGTGATGAGTTTAGGATAGGGAATAGGGATGCGCTTCTTTTAAGCCCGATCCGATTTATTTTACGGATCCGATCCGATATCCAATAGATCGATCTTATATAAGCTTATAGCATTTTATTTTGTAGTGGTAGGCCTGGTCTTTTGCAGGGGACCGCCTGGGGAAGTACCACACCTTTGCCAGTTTCATCCGCCAAACAGTCAATGTGCAAACATTACTGTGTTCCGGTCTCAAGGGCAATGTTACCAGCGAAATTACTGGGCATGATGAAATTCAACAACTCATATCTCAGGGTGACAGGCGCAGTGCAGTGCCGCGCAGAATTTTGAATTTTAAAACACTGGGTGTCACTGTGTCTGATATGGGCAATAATGATGCTTACCTTCAGGCACCTGATTGGCTCGTCTTGTCACTCACTATCATAAAAAAAACACCCAGACAGACATGTTCATACACACAAATGTTTGACCTGGCCGGGGATCGAACCCGGGGTCTGCGGCACAAAAAGCAGTTACTATCTGAGCCAACGAAGCTGTCAAATGCTGTTAATGTAGAGCAGCTGTGGTCACAGGAAGGGCGAAGTAAACATGATGCATGATCTGATCCGGTCAATCGATTTTAATAGATAACTGACTGAAACACTGCACCTATATACCTAACAGAAGCGTATTTAGACTTTTATCTAGCGTTTGCGATAAATGCTCAAGTAAATTACAGTCATTTCAGAGAACAAATAGTATGCAGACAAATAAGGCGCGAGTGTGGAAAATAATGTAGAATATCAACAATGACGACGTGAGCTAGCTGCGAGCGCGGCGAAAAATTTTAAAATTTCGCAAAGCACATAGTAAGTTGGTATTATTCTGAATTTATTATCTATAGCTATTTCGACCAGAGGCACATACAGTATGTATCTATTAGATATTTTTTAAGGTAGGGCACTGCCCTGCAATGCCCACCCCTGGCTACGGCCCTGGACTAACCGCATAGTAAATACTCACTCGTCCTGTGTAGGTCTGACGATGGCGTTAGAGCCGGTGATGTAGGCGAGTCTCGACGACATCGCCCCCATGAAGCCTGTAGCCGCTTCACTAATCCTGAAAATATTGTTGTTAACTCCTCAAAGTCAAAGTCAAAAAGTTTTATTCCAATAGGTCACAATATTACAAAGAAATTATCACATAAGGAACTATCTCAATAAAAGCACGGAGTTTGGAACTATGCCCAGTAGATGGCAATAGGCTCGCCCCATATTAAATGGGACCAATAACTTACTGGCGAAATGTGGGTGTGCCTACTATGGGACTGAGAGTCCTAGGTACACCTCTGCCTATCCCTTCGGGAAAAAGGCGTGAGTGTATGTATGTATAGTCTGTTTGTTACCATTACTTTCCGAAGCGGTTGGTCTGATTTTGATGGGACTTTCACTTCCAGAAAACTATGTTCTAAGGCTATTTTTATTTTAAAAATAGCTGATGTTGTAAGAAGTAACTCGAAAAACTTCCATATGAAAATTAAACCCTAAATACCACACGGACTAAGTCGCGGGCGACAGCTAGTTACCAAACAAACTTTGCTTACCTTGTTTTCATTCTCTTTTTGTTTTCTCCAACATTATCAGGGTCGTTCAGTAAAGGCGGTTCACCGACAAGTGTGCTGGAGTTTTCAGATTCGGCATCCCTGAAAATTAAACTGACCCTTTTAAATTTTAATTCTTGGAATATAATATAATATATTTAATATGGGACAACTTCCACACACGGTCATCTGGTCCCAAACTAGGCTAGAAGCCTGTACTATGGTAACCAGATGACTGATATACATACTTATATAAGCTTATAACACCCAGACACAGATCAAACAGATATGTTCATGCACACAAATGTTTGACCTGGCCGGGGATCGAACCCGGGGCCTGCGGCACAGAAAGCAGAGTTACCACCAACTGAGCCAACGAGGCTGTCAAAATATATTATATATAATTATAAAAGTTAAAAAGTATAAGTGTGATTAATTTATAAAAAAAAATTAAATATTTAAATCACTAAATATTTTAGTGCATATAAGTCTACTCCAATGCTCCTATGTTCGCCCGCGTCGCTTAGTGTCAAATTTAACATTGAACTTCATAGGGTGAAAAATCGTTCAATCCAAATTAGGCTTTAAAACAATCAGGTAAATAGAGTTTAAATTCAAATAATAGAAATTCAGTAGATGTCAAAGCGCGTAATTGTCAGTGATGGACACCTTTTTGTGAAGCTTGTTCAGGGATTGTGGATCTGTAGAAGAAAGCGATTCAACGTCATTGACTTTACTTTATTAAAAGCATGTCTCTATGTACAATCATTATCATCATCATCAGCCATACGATGTCCATTGCTGAACATAGGCCCCCCCATAGATTTTCTATCTAGTCTGGTTGTAAGGGGCCTGCATCAGCCGAGCTTTACCAAGGGAGGAAATAGAACATAACATACGATCACGCCTTTCCTGAAGGTGTAGGCAGAGGTGTACCCAGGACTCAGTCCCATAATAGGTACACATTTACAAATACAATAATAGGTACACAGTACAAATTTAGCCTGTATTTTATTGGTCCCATGTAATAGACGGCGAGGCGAGCCTATTGCCATATACCGGAAACAGTTCCAGACTTCAGGCAGTTAGTTATTGAGATAATTCCTAATGGAAAAATTCAACACTGCCTGAGTTGGGGATCTACTCGTATATATTGAAATAAAAATTATATTGTTTGGTTAACTGGGCCGAAAATGTGAATCATGAAAGGTCATGAGAGGTAATTTTAATATTTCACAATACCTTTGAGATAGATCATTGGCAGTGGCAGTGTTGCGTCGGTCGGAGTCTGTGTCGCTGTCGAGTGCATATCGTTCCAGGAAGTCTGATACTATCTGTTGAGATTTGTCCTCGGGGGGCGTCGCTCCTGACAATAATATAATTAACTACATACATATTGTTATCAATTTCGATTTAATTTAAGAGCCCTATCACCAAATTTCATGCGCTCATAGGCGGCGCTCAACGCATCGCATTTTATAACATTTTAGCAGGTGTAATTACGGCGTTTATAAAATGTTATAGTTACTTATTTTCCAAAATATATAACAAATAGATTTCTTTATGAAATGAAGTAACTTTAGGAATAAACTTTTAAGGAGAAATTCACAATTAATTCGGAGTATTTTTAGTAGCTTTACGCTTTAGAAAGTGATTTCTTTTTCGAGATATTTCCATACATATATCAAAATATTGAAGCCATATATATGTATATTTTTTTATTTTCTTTAAACTATAGTTCAAACTAAGAGCTCAAAGAAGTGCAGTCGTAGATTTTACGAAATACTAACTTCGGGATTTTGACTCAACTGAACTGGATAAATAGTTAAGACAAAATTAAGATAAGCGAGGCCACTATAGTCAATACTAATAAATATTCTCTGTAGAGTCTCGACTGTTTGGAGACTCTGCATAAATTGTTTTATTTGTTAAGTTATAAGTTAAAGTTAATAGTTAATGTTTTGTTAGTTATTGAGTACGGGTGCGCGACGCCGGGACGCTTAGTTTAAAAATAAAAGAGCAGTGTGCTCTGAACGACGCCTTTATTGGTACTGTTGATTTTAACAAACTTATGACTAAAGAAATCTGTAGAGTTATGTTAAGTGTTAGGTTATCGTGGGAACTCAAGTGCTCTGTATGGTGAGCCCATACATTCTCCATTATTCAATAAATTAAAGTTATCGTAGTCTTTTAGCGGATTGTTTTTCGGGATTGAAAGCGTTTTGTTCAGGTATCTAGGTATGGAACCCTACACTATGCATACATACGTATAACTTAAAAATTTATTTATTATTTGTATTTATGTTGAAATTATGTATAAAAAGGCTACAAAATGTCTTCTATTATATTTTAATATCAGAGCACCATAAGCACAAAAATCTAGGTAGGTTTTTTTTGGAAAGTTGTTAGGACAAATACCAACCATTACTTACTTGACTTAGACGGTAGTAACTCTGCTTTCTGCGCCGCAGGCCCCGGGTTCGATCCCCGGCCAGGTCGAACATTTGAGTGCATGAACATGTCTGTTTGATCTGTGTCTGGGTGTTATAACCGTATATAAGTATGTACATCAGTCATCTGGTTACCATAGTACAGGCTTCTTGCCTAGTTTGGGACCAGATGACCGTATGTGGAAGTTGTCCCATATTATTATTATTATTCGTGGTAATATCCGAAGATAATGCCCCTGAAGACCGACCCACTTACGAATACCAATGAACCCGTTAATTTATAAATATGTGTAATACTGACCAGTGGCAGTATGTTCGCTCTGTAACGAAGCAGCACTGATGGTAGTGTCGGATGATTTCCTTCGCTCTGAGCCTGACTTGTGAGCTTGCAGCTCCGCCAGATCCGAGGGAGACACCTCCTCGAACGACATGCCGTCTGAACTTATCGCTTCTGTAACAACATATTATAAGGACTATCGAGAGCTGAACTAACAGACAATAGTAGATTGTAGTGGTAGGCCTCTTTTGCAAGGGGCCGCCTGGGGAAGTACCACACCTTTGCCAGTTATTCTTCCGCCAAGCAGTAATGTGCAAACATTACTGTGTTCCGGTCTGAAGGCAATGTTACCAGCGAAATTACTGGGCATGAGATTCAACGACTAATATCTCAGGGTGACAGGCGCAGTGCAGTGCCGCGCAGAATATTGAATTTTAAAACACTGGGTGGCACTGTGTCTGATATGGGCAATCATGATGCTTACCATGGGCTAAAAGGATTTTGCATTTTCATAAAAAATATGTGTTTGTTACCTTGTGATGGACTAATTTTGAGGAAACCATTGCTATCCAATGGCGTAGTAGCACTCGACACGGCGTTCTGTGTATTGTTTGGTTTGTCGTCTTTACCAGTACCTTTGGGATTACTTGGACTGGCGTATGCTAGAGAAAGAAAGAATCATTACGTTTATTTCTTCACACCAAAACTGCTGTCCAGTAAGGTCGCTTTATCATGGCGAGTCTAAACATAGGCTCTGCGAACTTTAGCGCGTTTAAAACAAGTGAAGAATATGTATAGTGACTAAAATATAACCCTTCTTTCAAACTAGTTACCAACGTAACAACAGATATAATGTTTCATTATCGATACCACAGTACAGAAAATAACAGACGGACAATTTCAAAGTGTGTAACAAATCGGCGGATTAATCGCTCGGAGCTATCTCTTCCGGACCATACAAGGAGAGGAATCACAGATACTGGAAGGACAGATCTTTTATTTATTGAAAGTAGATTTGTCTTAATCACAGACATATCCCGCACCTCGCATCTAATAGGTGATTTTGTTATAACTAAAATTTATGAGAGGTTGAATAGTTTTGTTTTTATTAAGAAACTTACCTTTTTTTGGAACGAAACAGTTTGGACCCTTTTTTTTAATTATTTTAACATTGTTAATTAGGCGTTCTCAAATAGACTAACTTAGACTTATATTTTTTTTATAGAGAATTTTTTTTTTATTTATATAACCTTACCTTTAAGACACCTCATCATAAACCCAAACGGCAGTATGGGGTCCATCAAGCACAGCATTCTGGCCGGACTCGGTACAAAGCTAATATTCAAAGGCGCGTAAGCTAGGAACATTCCATCTGGTATCCTCAGCCCAGTGTTCAGTATCTTCAATGTACAGGCCGCTACTAGATTGGCGCCTGCCGAATCTCCTGCGAACACTATTCGTTTACCTGAAACATTATATTGTATAATTTACTATTAGCTGTGTTCACTCTCTGAAAGGGCTAAAAGGTGAAAGGTAACCTGTTATATATATTGATTTATTTTAATACTCATTAAACTATAATAATATGGGACAATTAGGCGCGATTAGACAATTATATTATTAATTATTTAATTACGCGAGTAGCCTTTTGAAGGCGCGGCGAAAAAAATTAATGTTACAACAATGTGAGTGCGAGCAGCTTGCTGCGAGCGCGGTAAAAATTTGTTATGGCTATAAAAATTAAGGTGAGAAGCTCGCCTCCAGAGCAACGAGAAATTTTAGGATTTGAACCCCCAAATTTTATTCCAATATTTTCAAATATTGGTCATATTTACTTAGTACTTTTAATAATTTTATTTAAATTTGATCAATATTTTCGTGGATCCCAACAGACGCTTTGCACACTTTGAACTTTTTACTTTTTTGCTTATAAAAAAAATGAAATCTTACCAGTGGTACCAATCTCCTTAAAATGGTTCAACAACCAACAGTAAGCGTAGAAAACTTCCTCCAAAGCCCTCGGGAACGGTGCTTGTGGGGCCAAACTGTAGTCTACAGACAATATAGGAACATTCAGCTTGGCCGCCCAGTCTCTTAGATACGTTTCATGGGACTTGGAGCTTTGGGCAACGAAACCGCCGCCGTGACAGTGGAATATCACGCCGTCCGACGCTGGCTGGCCGGTGGAGTTATCGCTTGACTGAAATATCAGAACCATAATTTAATTCCTCGATCGTCTGTCCGAGAGTCTGTCTGAGAGCCCAGTTATCTCTTTGGGGTTTTTATTATAGAAACGTACACTATTTCCTAAGAATGTATTTTTATTTGTTTTAGATAATCTAAAGCTAGGCACAGCTATTTTGTCTTTATTCCTAGTATTAAAATTATGAAGGTCACTATTTAATTTGAATTTATGTAAATTTTTACGCACATACATGATGTTCTCATGATGTCTTTGGAAGTCCACTGCTAGGTAGACTAGACCTCACACAAAACGGGAGTTTTTGCCAATATTCACTAATCCACTAATCCACTAGCTGAGCCCCGCGGTTTCACCCGACGTAGTCTTGTTCCAGTGGGAAAATCGGGATTTCATCCCAAGTGTGTATTATTTCAAAGTCTAAACTATCTACATACCGAAATTCAGTCCAATCCGTTGAGTAGTTTTGGCGTGAAAGTGTAACAAACATCCATCCATCCTCACAAACTTTCGAATTTTTTATATAAGCAGGATTAGAACAATAATACATTGTATCATACGCCTTGTTATGGTATGCAGACGATCTAATGAAGGTAGCAGGAACACACTGGATGCAGGACGCTTGCAACCGGACTAGATGGAAATCTATGCGTTATGCCTATGTTCAGCAGTGGACGTCATGATACGCCTTGTTTCCTTTCACAAGTTATGTTTTAAATTCCATGTAATAGAGGGCGAGCCTACTGCCATCACAGTCACCGGGCACAAATCCAGACTTCAGGCTGCTGAGTTTTCTTATGGAAAAATCCAATAACATTTTGCCAGACCTAGGCATTAAACTTAGGACTTCATCCTTAGCAATAACGCTTGCGAAAACTACATCTATGTGGCATTTCGGGACGACGAGGGATCTAGGAACACCACCACATTTACATAAACACGCACACATTTACAAAACAACTAATGTAGCAAATGAAGTGTGCATAATTATAACAAATGAAAGCTGCACACAAACACAAAACAAAAACAAGCACACAACCATAAGATAAATAAATAGCGATACATGAACAAATTGTATGTATCCCCCGGCAGAGTGGAACGAATGCTCAAATATTAAGATAATATATTATAAATGAACTAACCATACCACACCTCTTGTTGACACTAATAAGTCTAACATTGAGCGGTTGCAAGCCAATATGTACTGTAGGGGGCAGGACCGTGACATCCTTCCCATCTTTACCGCTAACTGTGAGGGGCTCAGGGTTTATTGTGATTAGTTTATTAACTGCTACTGTGGACGACATTAGACTTGGCACTCGCTTCATTATTTCTGAAAATAAAAAACTGTTATCACTCCTTGTTACCATAACGTTTCACAACTACATAATAAGTAAATAATCTTCCGGCCCTGTAATAATAATTAGTAATAATATAAGGTCCTGTAATATAGGGCCACATTTCCTCTTCTGGTCTATCATCCCTCGTCCCTTTACATTATTTTAATGAACAGTTAGATTATCGGTTAGATATAATAGTCAGAAACGTGCAAAACATGACCACGCTAAAGGTGGCGCCTGACATGAGCGTGAGCTCGATGTGATGATTCGCATCGAAAATATGTTCGTTGTAAGCATGAGCATTTGCTCGACACCCGAATATTCGTAATGAATAAATGCTTGACATTGACTGTATTCCATCCCCGGTATTTGTAGTCGAAATGGCCGACACTTGTGATTACGGCAACTTTATTCGCCAACTTTTCTTTAAAAGTTCGTATATTTAGTAATTATCAAGAATGGATTCGAAAATTGGATTAATTAATCCACACTAATGTCATAAATGCAAGTTTGTTTATTCGTTTTAAAATTTGCCTCGCTTTTTCAGTCTCTACTTTCATGAGCCAATTAGTAATAAATACCAAGTATTACTAAATGCTCATGTTAGTCGCCACCTTAAAACACAATTCCGAAAACAGACCGTACACGGTACTTATTACTTAGTGTGAATTTTATTATTTTGGTCAAAAATCTTTCTATCTAAATTAAGCTTTAAAATCACTATGAAATAGAGTTGCCATTTAAATATTTAAACTTGTAGATTTCAATCACCTCGTGACACTTTTACCGTGAAGTTTGTTCAACTAGTAGTATATAATAATAGTAATACAATCTGATAACAGGAAAGGGGACCTCTTAGCAGTTTGACACAATCCTATGGAAAATTAAGCAAATCAATTTTTTGTATTCCCTTGTTTCCTATTAACTTCTCGTAGCTAGGATACGCTCTTAAATGCTTCACGTAAACCCATTGCACGTTCAGGCAAGTTCATCAATTTTTTTATGGCGGTCGAAATTACATCGGAACACACCGAAAATCAACCTTACACTTACCACTTTCAGCCAAAAACCAGAACGCCTTACAGAACTCAATGCTCGCCGACTGCGATATATTAACAATCCTCCTTGCCCTCATCTCAGGATCTATCAGATACTGTCCTCCGGTCCACACAGAACTGATTAGGTTTCCATGACAGTAGTACGCCTCGGAGAATCCCGCCATGCATATAGATATGCCTTTTAGTATGCCACGCATCGAAGGCAGGAACTGAAAGTAGGGCAAAAGGCTGTTTTAGTGTGTCAAGTGTGTCTGTTTTGCTATTATTGGCCTTGTCTTGTTACATATTATAAAAAAAATTAAAGTTTATTCTCTGTCACAATAAGTTTCGTGCTTAAGGGGGGGGTAAGGTCAAATCATACGAAAAAAGCCATGTTTTCGTGATTTTTTTTCTGACGACGCAGTTAAAATTTCTTTAATCAACCAATGGTACATTGAAGTTATGATATTCGAAGAATGTTTCATCAAATTTGTACAAAGAAATATTAAAAAATACGGCAATGGCAGCAATTGTTCGGACGTGTCTCGAAAAAAAGTTGAATTACGGTGCCCCTCATAACTTGATGCTGGATCATCTGAAATTAAAAAATCAAAGTTCATTCGTTAGATAATAGTTCTCCCCAGGTAACGCTGTCGAGTTTTTTTTTTTTTTCAATTTTTTTCATTTTTTCCAACCCTTTGAAGTGAAAAACACAATTTTTTGGGAAAAAATCGGCTAATTTGTTATTGCGAAATCAAAATTATGAACAAAAAAAAAAAAACTCGACAGCGTTACCTCGTAAATGATGTACAGAAATAGTGTTTAAAATTTCAAAAGGATCGGTGCAGTAGTTTTGAAGTTATCAGGGGCACCGACTTTGAAAACGTGAGTTGTGGGAAAAACGCTTTAAAGTTTTAAACACAAAAAAATCCAGTTAAAACGTTTATAAGCGAATTTTATCGACATACCTCACACTGAGTCATCAATGCCTGGTCCATAGAGGATGTCGCTGTCATCGATGATGTCTAATGCATCTTTTTGCTCCTGCCTACGACGAATCCTGCCTTCTTTGGTTTGTCGTTCAGCTTCCTGCTCTGCTCGGCTTATGCGTATGGAGTCAGTAAAAATACTTATAACTTCGTCAATTTTGCTCCAATTGACTTGAAATTTTGACACAATATTCTTCAGATATTACGGATTCAATTTCAAAAATAAAAAAAAAATGCAAAAAAAAAAAATTAAATACCTTACCCCCCCCTTAAGTAGATACTAGGTGTTACAGTTAAATAAATAAATAAATCGTTTATTTTGGAACAGATAAGTAGACACATAAAGCGGTAAAGGAACGATGATGCCTGCAGTAGTCGTTAGACTGTGTCGCAAACACCAACGCCCCCCTCCGGAAGAAGTGCTTATTCCAAAGTAGTAACTTAGTTATAAGGAATTTATAAATTGATAGAATATGTTTGTGGTTTAAGGTGGACGCTATCTATATCATATACATATACATACCTACCATATACATACTGCACCATTACCTTTTATGAGAGAAAATAAACGAAAATAAATAAACGATTATTTATTTATTATTTATATTATTAATTATTTGGGATTTTACGAGTAACAAATAGTCACAGCATGACCCAAATATTTGGAGTATACAACTTTTTTAATTACGCCTATTCTACGCACGTCACTCGCATGGGTCCGATGTAATTTTCCTAACTAAAATTTCCTAAATATTTCACTAACCTGAAATCCTAGGCATCGTCCATAGAAACAATACTGGTTGATTGTATCAGCTTGTGAGAACAATTCCTCGGGCGTGTGAGGTTCAGTAGGGAACAGTTCTCCTGGCGGTGCCCATGATAGCAACGTATGCAGGTGATGAAGGCAAGTGCCTAGCGACGCCAGCAGTTGGCCGCATGATTCTATTTCCCTAGAAAAATTAGGTTTCAACTTAAACACTGTTTCCGTGGGTTCAGAACGGATTTTGAGTCATTGTCCCACTTCAAGGTCGCCTCTGGTGACAACTGGGATATTTTTTGAAGATGTCCCACTTGTCACCACTGTGCTCGAATTGAAAAATGATTCGGTGCGATATCATTAGTGATTGTGTCTACACGAGAACTGCCTTTGCAATTGAAGTTTGAAGGCGATAACAAATAATATGGAAATTATTTGAATTTTAGTTCAACTCTGGCATCAAACCAATTGAAACATGTTTTTTATGACTTATTTAAAACCTCCATCTAATAATAATAATACACTAATTTAATCGACTTAATGAGAAGTTTGAGAAGTATGACTGGAGTGACCTTGATGGACAAAGTGAGGAACAGTGTGATAAGGGAACGCTGTGGCGTGTTAGAATATGTAGTGACAAAAATAGAGAAAGGATTGCTTGGATGGTTCGGACATGTGGAGAGGATAGACGAAAAGAGATTGACAAAGGAGATTTATTAGGCGAGTGTGAATGGTCAAGTCCGTAGGGGTCGACCTAGGCGTACCTTTCATCAACAAGTTGATGTTATCTTAAGGAAAACATAACATAACATAACATACATTCACGCCTTTTTCTCGAAGGGATAGGCAGAGGTGTACCCAGGACTCAGTCCCATAGTAGATACACCCACATTTCGCCAGTATGTTATTGGTCCCATGTAATAGGGGGCGAGCCTATTGCCATCTACCGGGCACAGTTCCAGACTCCAGGCAGTTATTGAGATAATTCCTAATGGAAAAATCCAATATTTAACACTGCCTGACCTGGGGATCAAACGCGGGACCTCTCGATTGGCAGTCGAGCATGCGCCCTCCACGCCACCGAGGCAGTTAAGGAAAGGCCAGGTCAAAAGTACCAACAACCGACGAGCATGCATGAAGAATGTGATGAAAGTGGAAGAAGCGAAAGTTGTAAGTCAGGATCGTAGCAAGTGGAAAGAAATAGTCTCTGCCTACCCCAACGGGAACAAGGCGTGACTGTATGTATGTATGTAATCGACTTAAAAACCAGAGTAAATTGTTTCCTTCAACATAGTCATAATCGCTAAAATATCAAAAGCATAAATATTCATCTGAACTGCTGAGGCAATACAAAAGTGAGAGTATTTCCGCAGGTCCGCATAGACTTCATAATCACTAGAGTGACTAAAGTCCAAGGCTATTTTTTCACGCCAATTAGGTACGCGTTGCCAAGTCTATGCATATTGTCTGCTATAATTCCGTTATTATGCAACAAACTATCATTATTGATTACGAAAGGTGATCTAGTCATTTTCTACTTGTGGGCATTGTGATCGATAGAACATGACGGCATTTCTCTTTTTAACTGAACGAAGCAGTTTCGACTGAATGGTCATGGTATATGTAACCCTACACTGGGCGTAACTAGTAAATGGGTATTTTTCATGAAATCCCAAATTCGGTCCTTTGAAGCTATTGTAATATTAAATATAAAAAAAATATTGTAATCATATTTGATTTATGTTTAGGGATATTTTAGTATAATACTGATGTTACTAGATTTAAATTAAATTAGGGACAGAAAAGTAGATCACATGTCTAGTAATGCTAATTGACAACCTTTATTTCCTATTTCTATATCAATAGATATAGAAATAGGATTATATTAAATCTATTATAAATATGAAAATATTTTAAATTTTTATAGACTAAGCGGTCTACTCGCATGAAATACAATACGAATAAGGAAAGAAAAATTTAGATAGTAGTTATGGTAGTTTAGGGTAGATTGTGAAATGCATCACCTATAGATAAACACATGCCCCTACAGGCGTTAGGTAGAAGGGATAGAAAAATTTCGCCGACGACTAGTACCTCCACGGTAGCTCAAGTGGTAGAGCGCCCACTGCGGATTAGTGCAGAGGGTGCGTGGTTCAACTCCCATCCGTGGCTGAAATTTTTCTTTCCTTATTTGTATTGTATAAATGTGAAAGTTTGTGAGGATGGATGGATAGACGAAGACTACGCGGGTGAAACCGCGAGGCACAGCTAGTCTGCCATATTTCTCAGTTATTATTCTCCACTGGGATTTAGCCTTGCTGGTAAAAAAAATCCAATAATTCCACACATTATACTCACTTGACAAAATGTCCCTTCCTAAAGAGCAGGGCATCTCTTCCCGTGCAAACCTGCCGACTAAGTTTCAGACCGTGGAGAACACAGGAGTCCACTACCGATACGAACGATCTGTATCCATTGCCTGGCGATTTGGTGTCGAAGTCGTATTGAGGTGCTACCTGGAATACCGTGGAATATTGTAAATAGAGCCATCCCTTTTCATCCCAAAATCTACAAAGTAAGAAAATTTAAAAAAACACCACATGTAATTTATGGACTCCCCCCCCTAACTCCATATATACATGGATAGGTAAATTTACATATTATTTTGTAGCAGTAGCACATGGCTTGGTTATCTCAAATTCTATTTACTCACAGGTCAAGTGTTACATTACACTTATAATACTTGTGTGTAATTCTCTTTGTTCTGATAACATCCTTGGATGATACATGACAGACAAAGAGTTCTGAGTTGATTCTCGGCCAGGCTTAACATTTGTGCTGTTTCATCTGTGCCTGGGTGTTCTATGAATATCATTCTTCTGGTTACCATAGTACAGGCTACCTTTTAGAACCAGAAGACAGTTTTTAGAAGTTTTTTTATATTATTATGGGGCTACATGGGTCTATTGAACGAGAAGGATAGGGGGTTTTATATTTTACATAACATAATATTAGTTTAAATGTGACATAACATAAAATTTACCTTACTGTATTCTTTTTAATTAAGGCGGTTGCTCTTCCATATATAGGTATAATGAAATTTCCCAAAGATGGAGAAAGAGAATAATTTTCCACTCAATTGTTTATGGCTCTTGAGCTGGCCTTCGTTTGCGCCTAAACATATTTGGTTTAAGAAAACCCTATCTTTGTTTTTCATATTTACAATAAACAAAAAACATATAAAAGCCCAACATATTTTTTAACAATTTTTATATATACAAAAAAAAACCATTATGACCAATATATAATATTTCTTCAACCAAATAAATTTTGGTTCAAATAAAGACCAGATCAAAAACCAACAACAAACAATAAAGTGGAAAATTATATTCTGTTTGTCCATATTTGGGAAAATACATATTTTAGACGAACAACATCCTTAAATAAATGTAATTTACATATAACACAAATACATACTGAATGGCAACCAGAATTTCAGCACAATACAGTTCAATTTATTGTATTCAATTAGTAATATAGGTTAGTAGGGTACTGGCTGCAGGTGATTAGTTCATATAAACTACTGGTTTATTTTTTTCATGATAGTGAGTGATGGTAAGCATCATGATTGCCCATATCAGTCACAATGCCACCCATTGTTTTAAAATTCAAAATTCTGTGCGGCACTGCACTGCATTGCGCCTGTAATAATATAATATGGGACAACTTCCACACACGGTCATCTGGTCCCAAACTAGGCTAGAAGCCTGTACTATGGTAACCAAGTGACTGATATACATACTTATATAAGCTTATAACACCCAGACACAGATCAAACAGACATGTTCATGCACACAAATGTTTGACCTGGCCGGGGATCGAACCCGGACCCTGCGGCACAGAAGGCAGAGTTACTACCATCTGAGCCAACGAGGCTGTCACCCTGAGATATGAGTAACATTGCCCTTGAGTGTGGTAACATTGCCCTTCAGACTGGAACACTGTAATTTGTGTTAGATTTACTTTTATTTCTTTACAAGTATTGGTACAATAAACAGGAAAACTATGTTTTTACCTCATTACTACTGGTGTGTTTCTAATAAATTATAGAGAATATTTATTTCACTGCACTGCTGGATAAAGGCACATCTATTTGCAAAAACACGGCTACCACTTAACTAGTACTTAATGGTGAAGAAAGAATATAAATCATTTAAAAAAAGGTTTTAATAGGATGCTCCAGATTGTATTATAAGTTAACAAGCTCATTGTTGGCTACAGCAAATAACAAATTTTAAAAACATACCTTTCTAACATGGTCCACAAGAGGCCACACCGTGTCAATATGATCAATGAGAGTCATGAAGCCCTGGTACAATCTCTGACCATTCTCACTATCATCTGGCTGGAAGTACGTAGCGTTGTTCTGACAAGAGTCTTTCAGAGCCTCGTACATCGCAAATGTCGAAGGCGCACCTTCAGACTCCTCGCAACAAAGCGATGCCTTCGCCGGGGATTCCGTGAACGACATCTTTTTCCACGCACTCCCCGTAGCAAAACGCAACCCACGACTAACAAACTTAAGTCTCATCTGCAAAGGTTTTATTATGAACATCTGCCGCACTGCATTTAATATTCAATAGGAAATCTACACACCAATCGAAAAATATTTACAAAATACTTCAGGGATTTATAATTGACATGGGTTCATTTTATTATTCATGCTTTGTTATTGATCAATTATTTATCATCATTACTAATTGCACAATTTTTATTTATGGAATAAATCGCGTGCGCTATCGTACGTAAGTAAAATAAATTAATTTACAATTTTATTCGAATGACATGAACGAGGACGAGCAGCAAAAATACACCACAGAATAAATAAGAACCACAGAACACAGATAAGAACTAGTTGACAGCTGCTGTCAGCTGATTGCAACTTCCGCTAGCAATGTCAGTGTTACTAATACTAAAAAATTTAAATCAATAAAATTTAAGTATTTAGATCACAGCTTGAAAATAAAGCGCGTCAAACACGGCGAATATACGATAATATTAAAAACTTGTTTATTTTCTTACGAGTTCAGACTAAAGGGACAGAAAGGACAATCCTCAAAATCATTTAAATAAACTAGCTCCGCGGCGCAATAAAGTGCAATTCAGGTAACACAGCGTCTAACTAATTATCGTTATATTAATCTGCAAGCTCTCTTTCTATCGCGTATCTCTCTGTCTAGCCCATAGAAATTTTCCCGTAAGACGTACGTGTAGCTTCAAGCTTCATACCTTTTGTAACGCGCGTATAACAACTGACTTCCAGCTATGACGAAACCAGCCTTTGCCAAGCATACCAACATCAATCCCTGCAGAGTACACCCACCTTCGTGAAGCTTTCGTCAGCACTTTCGTTCAGCGAAATTACTGGGCATGATGAGATTCAACAACTCATATCTCGGGGTGATAGGCGCGGTGCAGTGCCGCGCAGAATTTTGAATTTTAAAATACTGGGTGGCACTGTGTCTGATATGGGCAGTCGTGATGCTTGCCATCGGGCATCTGATGAGCTCGTCTTGTCACTCACTATCATAAAAAAAAAAAAAAAAAAAAAAAAGCTTACCAGCCAGTTATGGACTTGTCTATAAAGCCGGGACTACAGCCAAATGTTAGTAACAAAACGTTGTTATCTAACCGTGTTATATAACAGCCCGTCCACAGCGACTTGACACCGAACATGTTTTTGTCAGCAATAGGCCATTTTCTTATATCAACAATAAATTATGAAATTATATTACTTGGATAGTTTTCATCACGGAAAATGCAAATATAAAGTTATTTTCCCATGAAAACCTAAGGTTAATTTTATTTTTCAAAATTAAAATTGAGGTTTCATTATCTGTATGTCACGTGATTGAAAACGCCGACCGCCATGATGTGACGTCAATTTCACTAAAGCTCGTCGTCCGTCACTCGTTTTACAAACAACAAACTACTTACCTACCAGCGCTCATAGAAATTTAATATTTTTATTGAGTTTAATGTGTTTTGAAGCTTAAATTTAAAAGATTTAATATTTTAATACGTTAGTTTTACTTAATTAAAATGGACGTCGGTTTTGTAAAAGCCGAAAGTACTAATCTCCCGAAAATAGATGCGGTAATGATTGCAAAGTTCTTTGCGTGTAATACCGACTTTTTTTCTGCCGAATGCAGAAATATCAAAACAGCTATGTAAGTATAATGTATTTAAATTACAACTTGTATTTAAAACTAAATAGTTTTATTGTGTATGAAAGTATCCTTACGTGTTTTGAGGTTATGTGTAAACAATAAGTAGGTATCGTAACTTTTCATCTTTTTTTATAGGTCAGCCAGAGAAACGTATGGCGATGATGCTGTTGGGTATGTGCAGCTGAAAAGAGATCAGCAGACATGCGTTGTCAAATGCAAAATGTGTCCTGAACACAAAGTGCGTTCCAAGCCATACTCTTGCACACTTACTGTTGATGAACAGGAAGAAGAAATTAAAAGTGTAGTATGCCATGACTGTCCAGCATCTGAAGGTGGTTGTAAGCATGCTGTTGCTTTTTTAATGTGGTGTCATCGTCGGAGTGAAGAGCCACCTTGCACTGCTATTGAGTGCTATTGGAGGAAATCTACTTTATCTAAAGTTGGATCTTCTCTAAAAATATTACTTGCTAAGGACATATTGAAGAAAAGAAAAGGAAGTAGTACTCAAACCCCAGAAGTAGCACCACATAAAAGTGTCGCAGAAATCTTTGTGACTGAATGTAAAAAAAGAAAAATAAGCTCATGCCAGCTGCTCAAACATGAGATTAACTATGCTGAAAAAAAAATTAATATGCTTTCTTTACATTATTTGATGTGCAAATTTAATGAAAGACTGGATTGTAATTCATTTTTAAATAATATCAGTAGTGTATTTAATGATATTAACTTAAGAAATGCTGAAAAAGAGACAAGGCACCAGCATCAAACAAGCTTTTGGTATGAGCTACGTTATGGAAGAGTTACAGCATCAAAATGCTACGAAGTGAGCAAATGCAAAACTGTGGATGGCTCCTTAGTAGCGGCTATTCTTGGAGCAAGGACTCCACTAACTTCAGCAATGAAAAGAGGGCAAAAATTAGAAGAAAAAGTAAGGAAAACAGTAGAAAAAAAATTGGGCCATAAGATTGAAAAATGTGGTCTTTCTATTTCAGAAACATATCCTATGATTGCAGGCTCACCTGATGGCATCTATAAAAAAAGTACTTTGGTAGAAATAAAGTGCCCAACAAGTGTAAAAACTTTAACAAATTATATTAAGGATGGTGCTGTGACCAAAAAATATATGGCACAAGTGCAAATGCAAATGTTCTGTGCAAAAGCAGAAAAAAGTTTTTTTTGTGTTGCGAGTAGTGATTTTGAGACTTCCAATGATGTCAGTATTGTAGAGGTGCAGTATGATAGAAAAGTAGTACAGGAACTTTTGGACAAAATTGTTCCTTTTTGGAAAAATAATATATATCCAATTTTGTATGAAAGTACCAAAATATAGAACTTGTAAGTATTTATGTGTATTGTTTTATTTTATATGCTTTAGCCCAAGGCTTCTACCACTAGCTACAGTACCTTGTCTTAGGATGAATCTTTATTACCTATGTCCCCGGACCTCAAACCACACCTTAGATAAAATCCTCAAACTTATCTCCTCTATACTGAGTTTTAACCAAACTTGTTCATAGGATAAAGAGAAAAGAAGTAACAGACAGACTGCCAGAGTTACTTTTGCATTTCTAACTAGCTCATGCAAGTTACCAAAATCATGAAAAACCTAATATTTCTACTACATGGTTATATCAATTACATACTGTCCACTTTAATGTAATAAATAGCATATGTCAATATCTGGTTTGAACAGTTGGCTGGGATATTATGGGTATAAATAAAAGTTTAAAAAAAATTGTATATGTATTTATTTAATAAGACTATCTTGTATGTTAATCAGAGCACATGCAGTAGTAATACATTCATCAAGAAGGTGAACTAAATTTATGTTAACCACAGAATGTGGTTTTAAAAAAGCAAACTCCCGGATTCTTCGGATCACCCTTTCCACATGAATCCGGAGGCTTGCTATTTCTTTTGTCTGAAGTACCTCAGCTTTTGACAGTTTGGAACCACTACCAACACTTGGGGGCCTTAATAAAGTTATGTTCTTTTTAGACAAATATGTTTCAATGTGCTTGAATCCTCTGTCAGCTAAGACACATGTGTTTGATGGGAGAGTATCTAAAAATTTGGAGTGTTCGAATAAATGTACATCTGTTACTCTTCCGCCATATCCTGCAGATATAAAACTTATTAATCCATCTGGAGTACAAGCAACCAAATATTTTATTGTGTTGGCCTTCTTATACTCGGACCAAGTCAGTGCTTGGTGGACTGCATTAGTGGGTTTCTGTATTTCTATCTCCAAACAATCTATTATACAACTTACTTTATTATATCTATGTCTAAATGCTATTGGTAAATTTAATTTTATTGACTCCGTTGTAAACGATCTAATAAAAGGTAACATTACTTTACTGATTGGTATTATGTTGGTTGAAAAAAGTTTACTTGCTTGTGATAGTGACAAACCAAAATCATCAGATATTTGTGAAAATGAGCTATTTAGCCTAATTTTTGTCAAACACAACAAAATATTTGCCTCAGAAATGTTTGTCTGTGTTTGTATGATATTTAGTAAAAAATAAAGTTCCTTAGGGATACCAATATAGAGTCTAGGCTTTTTCTTTATTTTTAAGATTGTGTTTTCTAAGTTCGTTTTCTTGTCCCTCTGAATTTCTTCAGGCAAACTACTGTCAGATGTTGTGACTTTTATTGGAGAGAAGTCTTGACTCGTTGATCCAGATACTGATGGAGTAAATGATATCTCACTATCAGACTGGTCTTCGAACAAGGTAGACAATTTCCTTTTTGCTGGTCTTGTGATACCTGATGTACTTGGTACATCTATAGTGCTCATTTTAATGAGTGGTGAAGTGGCAACTGAGGTGCTTAACTTTATTGGAGATGTAGTGCTGTGCCGCACTTTTAAATTTATTTGTGTTGCTTTGCTTCTATAATGGGCAGATAAATTCACTTGGACAGCTTTGTATTCCATAACTGGCATTATCTGTACTTGAACTTCTTTATCTGCCTTGTGTGAAATATTTTCATCTTCCTCCACTTCCACAACATCTGAAAACAATAGATAAGAATCTGTAGAGCAGCCTTTCCATTGTAATAATTTAAAGTAATGCGATGGTGAGTGATCATCATTAAACTTAAGTTGAGTTAATAAAGTGGGCTGTATGGTTATTTATTAAAGCACTCTCTTCTGTTTGACTGGGATTACCTCTTGTATGACATGATGTAAATGGTGTTTGGCTGAGATTCACAACCTCTCTATGACACGATGTAAATGGTAGGATTTCAGTTAGAAACAAAATTTCCCTTTAGGTTTAAATATATTTTATCATTTTAGCACCATCAAAGCTTGGTAAATAAAATATACTTACGTGATGTTGATGAACCAGGTTGTACACTTGTTGAAGAGCTCTCTGCTTCCTGGCCAGGACTCACAATGGGTATATTATTAAACTTAGATGGTATAATGCCAGGTTTCATTCTGATTTTCTTTACTGAGCCCATTATTTTATATTGCATATAATTTTCCATGTCTTGCTCTAGCTAAAAACAAATGTTAATAATTATTGTAGGTTATTTAGCTAAGCAGAGCAATGATACCGAGCTATGTAGTAAAAATAACCTCAAAGTCTCGTTTACATAGTAAAAAAGAGAGTAATATCGTAATTTAAATAAAAATCAATAAAAAAAGCTTATGTACTTACGTCAAAGTGATCCTCACAAAGATATAAATGAGATTTCTTAGAATATTTTACAGGATCTCGTCCCGCGAGTTCCAACCAAACATTTCTCATAGAAACGTCGGTCGGCACATTAATAAATAACTTTTCTGGAGTCTTCAACGTAGAATTTTTACAATTCAACGCTACACACCAACGATATGGGCTATAAAAACTCATTTTTACTTGAAATTAAATTATATTAAATCACTACAAGAGTACAAGACAAACTGGCATTTTGACATTTCTTCATTTTAGTTTATATGACGTCAGTCGCCGCCACCATCATGGCGGTCGGTGTTTTGGCGCGTATATTTTAAGTCAAATTTTTGATATATTTTTTTTAACATTTAGCAGGTATATTTTGCAGAAATAAAAATAATCCTTGATTATCTGATATATATGAGCATTTTAAAAAATATTTGAAAAAATAGGAGAATAGCTTATTATCATTTTCTAAAATAAGCTCCGTACAAGGGCAAGTGTTTTCTTGTTTAAAATCCATTGATTCCGACTCACGATATGCTACAGTCTCTAAATAATAGAAAATTGCTAAATATTGTATGCTACAAAAGGAGATTATGATTTTCAAATATCCAGCAGAGATGTTAACGGCACGAGCACTAACAAAAAATGAACTACAAACCCCCCCCGCAGGCGAAATCGGGTGATGTTTTCCATCCGCGACGGATAACGTGTTAGCGTGTTATATAACAATATTCTGTTATATAACACCAAAGCCACGCCCACTTTTCATGTTATTAACATGATATTGTGTTAGCTAACACAAAAACATGCCGCTGCGGACCCGGCTTAAGATGCATTACATTTTATCTACGCCGTAGAGGTTCAAATAGTGTTCTAAGGAAATGACACATTCACAGAACACATATACGAGCACATTCTTAGACAAGCCGGCAAAGAAAGCGGATCGTCATTAGACTCCTATTGCGCAGACAAGTCTTCGACAGCCTACATTCCTTGAGCCATCCCGGCGCTAGCGCAACTGCTCTGCTGGTAGCGCAAAGGTATGTTTGGCCAGGCGTTCGAAAAGACTGCCGCGCGTGGGCACGAGCATGTATTGCATGTCAGAGGGCCAAGGTAAATCGTCACGTGTCTGCACCTTTGGGCACGTTCGATTTACCTCGTACGAGGTTCAAACAAGTCCATATAGACCTCATTGGACCATTGCCTCCATCGCAAGGTTTCCGCTACTGCCTCACAGCCATCGACAGATTCACGCGATGGCCTGAAGTCATTCCAATCGCGGACATGACGGCTGAAACCGTGGGAAAGGCACTGCTGTCTGGCTGGATTGCTAGGTTTGGCTGCCCCACGGACATCATAACAGACCGTGGCAGACAGTTTGAATCCACACTATTTCAACATCTTTCCAAAATAGCTGGATTCAAACACCGTCGAACCACGGCCTATCACCCAGCGTGCAACGGTCTCGTGAAAAGATTTCACCGCCACTTGAAGACCGCAATCATGTGCCACGCTGACTCCAACTGGTGTGAAGCCTTGCCTCTGGTCCTACTGGGCATCCGGTCAGCATTCAAAGAAGACCTTAAAGCTTCTTCAGCTGATCTGGTGTACGGAGAGCCACTAAGGCTCCCAGGTGAGTTCTTTCAGACCAGTACCAGCGGAACCACGGATATCACCGATTTCTCCGCCAGATTACGTCTGTTTGCTGAAAAGCTGCAGCCAACTCCAGCATCACGGCATAGCAAACACAAAGTTTTTGTGTACAAGGACCTAAGTACCTCCAGCCACGTGTTCCTGAGAGATGACTCGCTGCACGGTGCACTATGCCCTACATACACAGGTCCATATGAAGTGATCCACCG
Source organism: Hemistola chrysoprasaria (assembly GCA_947063395.1). Taxonomy (NCBI): domain Eukaryota; kingdom Metazoa; phylum Arthropoda; class Insecta; order Lepidoptera; family Geometridae; genus Hemistola; species Hemistola chrysoprasaria. The sequence continues at coordinate 10,054,472 of OX346723.1, forward strand.
CGACAATAAGGTCTTCAAAATTCTCATAAGGGGCAAACCAGTCACGGTATCGATAGACCGCCTTAAGCCGGCCTACATACTCGGTGACTCGTCACCACCGGAGAGAAGACCAGCCGAGCCGGATCCACCTTCATCACCGGACCCTTCACCACCAACCGACCCTGTGTACACCACTCGCTATGGAAGACAGGTCAGATTCCCAAATTTTTATCGCCCGTAGTGACGGTCTCTGGAGGGGGGTGATGTGGGCTCCTATCCCACGTTTATTTATTTATTTATTTTATCTTATGTATATATAATATTTATACATACACCCATTCATGACACAATATTTACATTATTAATTTACAACTTATAATCTATATCATTATTTATAATTTTATTCAGGGCCGTCTTAAGTCTATTCTGCGCCGGGGTGCGGGACTCAGCCTGCGCCCTCGTTTTGTTTACACTGCAGCGTAGCACGCGACCGACGACACACTGCAGTATGAAAGGGGTCCTAGTCTACCAAGAAAACACAATACACGTAATTTTTTTTCCCCTTTCAAATGAATGAATTTACACTTTATTGACTTAGAGATCATTTTGCTTCAAGTGCGGGCGACCGGGCGGCAATGTCAAAGGGCGCAATTACTTGCCCATGACAGACGCACAGGTGCCGCGCCGCGCGCCCATTTCAAATGAACTTACACTCAATTGACTTAGAGATCATTTTGCTTCAAGTGCGGGCGACCGGGCGGCAACGTGTCAAACGTACATACATACACTCTCTTTGGATTAGAGATTTTGCTGCGCACGTGTTGTATTAAATAAAAATTTTTGTGTAGTGTAGTAATGCGGTATAACAAGCGCCGAAAGCTTAATAAAAGTAAAAAAAAAATTATTGTTGATGACTATTTTATTTTTGCTTGCGCATACATATTTGTCGTAAGTAACAAGTATATAAAACTGCAATAGCGTTAAGTTCAATGAAATATACAAAAATTCTCGCTCGACAGGCGCCCTCGGGCGCTCCGCGCCCGGGTGCACCGCACCCCTTGCACCCCCTGGTAAAGACGGCCCTGATTTTATTCCCAATATTAGTTTTATATATTTTACACATTTCATTAAAATGCCGTGACCGTGTTTACTTTCTCGTACAATGAAACCGCACCGCGCGGCGCGGTGCGCGGGCGTCGCTATGCGAGCAACAGGTTGATCCGCACCGCTCCCGCAGCCGCGCCCCGCGTTTGCCTTCGGCGCGGCTACATACACCGCAGTCGTTAGTTTCCAGTCCCAACAGTGCGAATTAGACTACCGACGCACCGCCTGTGTCACCCTGCGCAATTACCTAGCTTTCACGTAATTAAATATCGGAGTTCAGAACACCACTGCATTTTCTTCAACCTTCCATCAACTTAATAATATCTACACGGCGAGTACGGGACGAACGGTGTGCCGCGGAACCCTGCGCACACCCACCATTCGCCCTCGCATAACCGGCACTCCAACCTCGCCCATATCTATAATGAAGGGGCAAGTAACTTGCTGCGAGCGAAGCGAAAAATTAATGTTAGAATTTCGGTAATGAAGGTGCGAGAAACTAGCTGCGAATGAAGCGGCAAATTTTATAATTTCGGTAGTAATGGCGCGAGCAGAATAAAGGGGGGCTGCAGGTAAAGTTTATATCTGGCGCCCTAGGCGGTCGCCCCCTTTAGTATGCCATCCGGGGCCATGGCCGCCCCGGCACCCACCACGCCACGCCACTGTGCACAGTGCACAGTAACATTCACTCAACCTTTATGATGACGAAGAAATTTCAAGATTATTTTAGAAAGTCAAGGGAAACATTAATTTCGATCATAGATCGATCTTTCGGTAGAGTCGTAACGTCACTCCGAAATGCGTCATAGACGCGTATATTAATATTATTAAGATACGAATAGAGGCAATTCAACGTCATTGGATACGAAATATAAAATATATTTTCATATTTGTCGTATCTCTCGCTATTTAAGCAAGGCAGTAGCCAGGAAACCCATTGATTTAAAATAGTCATACACATCCAGTTACGCCAAGTTGCGTAACTTTCACACACATTATTTAACAAAACTTAATTCTAAAGGAAGATAGAGTCCCCCCCCCAATAACTTGGCACTTATACCTGTGCATACATAGAACCAATATTAAAAAAGTTCATACAATTTATTTTAATTCCTTTTTCTATGCATTGAAAAGTTATATAGAATAAACTCTTGATTTATTGATCTTGAGTGAATATTTCAACAGTGTTGTGGGCTCTAGTTAAAGCTAATTTTGAGAACCTGCGATGAGGGTCAGCAAGCCAGTCATACTGGCCCGGGCCAGGACTGCTGCGTGCATGAGACACTAGGCACCCAACTAGCCACCGCATTAGTTCCAACTTGTCAACCAGTTTCTTCAGAGTCCTGAAATGCAATTATAAATTATAAACTCTCATACACACAGTCCCCCCTCATCATCATGCCCCTTTCAGGTTTCTATCCATGGATATTGAACACACAACAGATAACCATACTTATAGAATGGACACTGTCATCCGCCCACCAATCGTACCTTCCTCACCCTGTGAGCGAGATTAAGCTCTCGACTAGCCCCGCTTCGCTGGGAAATCACATTGCAGGCAAGTGTGCTTGAGGTAATTTCCCAGCAAAGAGGGGCTCTTTGAGAGCTCAATCTCACTTGCGGGGCGAGGAAGGCCTGATTGGTGGGCGGATGACAGTGTCCATTCTATATGTAGTCTGTGCTGTGATTGTGTAGATAGAGGAGATGGAGTTACACCATTAAAAATTATTATTTTATTATTTTATGTAAACTTTACTTACAAATAAAGTGGTCCTCTACTCGATGGTTCATTTCTCTGATTTCTATCAGCCATTGCATCCTTTATAATACCAATCATGGTGTCCCATTCAACTCTGAGTGCTGCATGCTCTGCTTCCCTTTCTTTTAGAAGAGTTTCTGAATAATGCAGTTCAGATTCAACACGATGGTACTCTGTTAAACTATCTATGATTGCTCTGAAACATTATAAATGGATATATTAAACTTATTGAATTATAAGTACTTTGTCTATAGGAATATGTGGATGTACCCCACTATGGGACTAGGTAAATCTAATTGCATAACCGGGTCAGCCAAATCCTTCAAGAATTAAGGTGTCATGTAATGTTTTACACTAAGCTTAATTGAGCCTGTTCTTGAGGTATGTGACATGTAAACTGTCACACTATAACCCTCAAGTGCCCCTCCTACACCTTAGAAACAGACTCAGTTAAGCAATTAGTTGGGGTTGCGGGTGGCACAACAGGCATGTCATCAACTTTTTAAATTGGGGCATATGACACTGGGGTGTCATGTCACATTATAAAATATTAACTGACCGCATGTTCAGAAGTTATAGAAAATGGGATCTGCAACAAATCAGTTCAGTGTTAGACCTATAGTTATTGTCCTATTTCTCATACATCCCCTTAATGTTATCAATGTGTAAAACTTTGGATAGATGTGCATGTGTGTGTTTGTTAGGTACTTATTTATGCCAATGGGTAAAAAAATTTTTTTTAGTGGATCAAACTATGGGGAACAGCTACCCATTCAACAGAGGTAAACATATAATTCTCCATAGTTGTAAGAAAGATATAGTGAATTTTTTTTTGGCAGCTACCAGTGTATTACATTTTAATGTCTGAAACTTATAACTGCATAAATAAATTACTTACTTTTTATGTTCAATTAGAGATGGTTCCAAGTTTTTGTCAGTTGTATTGATGAGAGATTTAACTGCATGTGCTCGGGTCAATGATTTAACTGTCATTTGTTCTATTAATTTCCATTGTACTGTGTCTTCATACTGTTGTAACACATTTTCCTGTGGTTCTTCTCTTACTTGTGGCGTTACTGGAATAAGTAGTTAGGGTAAATAGTTTGTTATTTGTTACCCTTTAAAAAGTAGCCACAAAATAAACTAATTATACTTACACGATAATGGTTTTGCGCGTAAAAGCTTCAATTTAGAAGAAAGCAGCGTTATATCACGCATTTTATTCGAAAGGACATCTTCAAAGTTTTCCCCAGCTCTTGAACAAAACAATTGCGACGACTGTTGCCGTAAATACTGATCGACTTTATTGCAAGCGTCTTTGAGTTCCTGATATGCAGACATTTTACACGTATTTGGACACTGCTAACAAGAGACGCGATTCAGTCTTTCCTCTCTGTTCTATGATTCAGTCACAGAATTTATGGAACATACTAGTAGCGATAGTAAATTATGTGTCCTGTGTAGTAAATACAGAACAAAAGGATAGTAAACATTTATTCCTTCGAAGAAACATAATCAAACTTGAAACCAACCGCCTCGATCACAGATCACTATAATTAGTACTACGCAGTACGCCAGTTTATATGTATTATCTATGGTACTACGTACAGATGCGACAGTGGAACCACAGAACAGAGAGTGGAACGGCGCCGGAAAGTTTTGCAATATGTGCGTTTGTCGCTGTTGTTGCACATCTACTTTTTTTTTTTATAACTCCATAGAGTTCATAATCTCCTTCGGTGGAGTTTTGCACATTTTATGAATGGCATTGATAATATGTGACAACTAGTGATGTGAAAATATTACACTAGGTATCGACTAAATTAGTGATGTCCCTTTTATCGATACATAATTAGTGACGTCACTCTTTTGGTCCTGTATTACTTGAAAACTTAATATTAAAGTAAAAAATAAAACAAACATACATAGATCGACCGGATAAGTATGGAGTTCCGGCTACAGTTAAACAGTAACCAGCTGTATTTAGCTATCAATAGTATGGATATGAAGATTCTGAATTAGAGGTCCTAAAAGTTGTAGCCGTCATGACTTGCTGACCATCTGTATTTCCCTATGACTGAAATAAAATTAGCTTTTTTACTATTTAAAAGAGTTTAATCACCTATAATCCAAATAAATCTTACTATAATAAATAATATTATAAACATAACATACATTCACGCCTTTTTTTCCTGAAAGGGTAGGCAGAGGTGTACCCAGGACTCAGTCCCATAGTAGATAAATAAATTATAATAATATTATGTATAATATTATAAACTTTGTTTTTTTTGTTTGTAACGAATAGGCTCCGAAACTTCTGGACGATTTAAAAAAAACTTTCACTTATAAACAGCTCAATTCGGTGTCCCTATAGTGTATATCACTCGATATAGGCTATATTAGATTTTGAAAAAAATAGGGATCCGTAAGGTAACTGTAATATGGTGAACCAAGGTGTCACATTATTACCAAATATATTCATTAATTTGCGTGCGCTGGATGAAATCCATTGATGGTAGGGTAAAATAATGTTCACTCACATGCGTAAAAATATACGTACATTGTAGGAATGTTTGCACGCATGTGAGGGCAGTCAGATATACTATTTGCAAACTCAGCGGATATGCGAATGGGTTCGCAAACTTATTATGGAAACCCGTTTGCATTTCATAGATAGATAAACACTTTATTGGTACACCACAAACAAGATCTAAAAACTAATAACAATTCATAATAACTTGTGTAACAATGGGCGGTCTTATCGCTAAGATATATAAAGTACTCTGTGAGCACAACTGGTTGCACGAATGTGTAGGAGACTACGCGAAGGTTCGAGGTTCGCGCCCTTTGATGTGCGTCAAAAAACCGACACAACTTGGAAAACCACGAATGCAGCGAAAACTTTGCATAGTTATTTGCGAATGTCGTCCTACACTTGTGGGTTCGCGTATTCGTACGCATGTGAGTGACCGGCATGACCACGGCATGACACTACGACACAGTTGACAGTTGCTATCAGTCGTTTGACATTTGGGGCATTTCACGTGAAGCGGACAGTGAAAATATTGTTTAAAAATGCTGTATCCCCTGTAAAATAAGAATTGAATTGAATTGAAATACTGTAAAATCTTCACTTTGTGGTACCTATTACCTAACTCTATCAGAAAATATGGAAATTGACGAATCGTGCAATATAACTCTTGAACTTATGAGTGAAGTAGAATTTGCTGACCCTGTTGCTGAATATAAAATTGTTGAGAACGAACAAATAAATCAGTTCCCGGCGTTTTTCACGTGTAAATCTCTGCTAGAACTATCACATTGTTCTTGGTCAAGGTCCGCGACGGCAAATGAGAATGTTCAGCCCTACTTGCGTGGGTGTAAATGGTCCCCAGACGGGACTTGCTGTCTATCCGTTGTTAATAATGATGGAGTCCATGTTTCTGAGCTTCCTAGAGAATTATATGATGAAGGTGTAAGATCGGATCGGTTAATCGACGTTCTCGACTCTGTGATACATGTAAAAGAAGCTGGCCTGATTTATGATTTCTGTTGGTATCCTTTTATGAACAGTACCTTACCGGAAACATGTTGGTTAGTGGTTTTATTTTAAAACTAACAATGCCCCACGGTTTCGCAAAATTCCAAGTCGAAAAGTCCATTTGTTGTAACTTAACATACAATCACGTCTTTTCCTGAAGGGGTAGCAGGTAGGCAGAGGTATACCCAGGACTCTCAGTCCTCAGAGCTTATTGCCATCTACCGGGCACAGTTCCAGATTCCAGGCAGTTATTGAGATTTTCCTAATGGAAAAATCCAATATTTAACACTGCCTGACCTGGGGATTGAACCTGGGACCTTATGATTGGCAGTCGAGCTTGCGCCCACCAAGTCACCAAGGCAGTAAATTTGTTATTCCAGGGTATAAGCAGTCTCCAAATTCTAGACCAATTGGCTCAGTAGTTGGTATAAAGACCAACAAACTTTCACATAATTTATAATATTAGTGGGATTCCATTTGATAATTTGATGCAAAATTTATTCATTTATGAGGTATATTAATCTTGAGTGCTAAGCTACATACCTATATTTCAGCATCAGCACTCATTTTATATAGTTTAGTTTTCTATAGTTCAGCTTGTGCAGCTTAGAAGTTTTGACATGACATAACAAACACACGTTTCAAACAACTAATAACATATTTTATCTTTTTAACAATCTTGCATAAATAAATAATATGGGTCATCTTCCACACACGGTCATCTGTTCCCAAACTAGGCTAGAAGCCTTTACTATGGTAACCAGATGACTGATATACATACTTATATAAGCTTATAACACCCAGACACAAATCAAACAGACATGTTCATGCACACAAATGTTTGACCTGGCCGGGGATCGAACCCGGGGCCTGCGGCACAGAAAACAGAGTTATTACCACCTGTGCCAACCAGGCTGTCAATACTAGTGGGAATAACATGAAATCTTTGTCAGAGAAGAATTCTACTTGATGAAACTCTGGTAATGCTTGTAATAATCATTCCACTTGACCCTGTCCTGTGCAACGCTTTGAGAATATTATATAGCGCCTTGTATATTTCTTTCTCTCTCAACTTGTAGAATTTGCCTATGTTGTAATGCCTCATAGTATAATCCTTCTAATATTATAAATGTGCAAGTTTGTGAGGATGGATGTTTGTTACTCTTGCACGTCAAAACTACTGAACTGATTGGGCTGAAAATTGGTATATAGATAATAGATAGTTTAGACCCTGGAATAACATAAAAAGTACTTTTTATCCCAATATTCCCACGGGAACGAAGACTGGACGCGTGTGAAACCATGGGGCACAGCTAATAAATAATATTATAAATTTGTCATCTTGTTAAAAATACTTTTTCTGTCAATAAACATTTATTTTTATTTTATCTAAAACTCTTTTTCAGTCTTGGGCTTAACAGGAAAGAGGACTTTACAAAAACATAACATACATTCACGCCTTTTTCCCGAAGGGGCCTATTGCCATATACCGGGCACAGTTCCAGACTCCAGGCAGCGATTGAGATAATTCCTAATGGAAAAATCCAATATTTAAACACTGCCTGACCTGGGGATCGAACCCGGGACCTCTTGATTGGCAGTCGAGCATGCGCCCTCTACACCACCGAGGCAGTCTATTATAAACTCTACATTTTTTTATAGTGTACGTCCAATCACGCAAATAGAACTATGATTTTTGGAAGTTCACCATGAAAAAACCAAGGGTTTACAGGAAAAATTAAAATGACAGGGACATAGGTTACTTCACTATAAAAATATCAGGATTTAGATTTATAGTATGAGTTTATTATATTCGGAGGAAACAGGGGAATACAAAACATTGATTTGGTAAATTTTTCATAGGATTGATTCTTAAAATAAAAGATATTTCAATTGCTGTTTATTTACTTAACTATGTGCTATGTGATTACCAAGTTTCAACATTGACCGTTTCCACATATACCTACACAAAAGTTGTATTGTGGTATCAATAAAAGTGTTATCTAATCTAATCTAAAAGTGTGTGTTCCTCCTTTTATATTCAGTAATATTAAAATCATTGTTTTTTCCAGTTGGATCACAACAAGGCAAAATGGTCCAATACAAATGTGGGATGCTTTCGATGGTTCCCTTAGAAGCACTTACAGAGGCTATGATAAAGTAGATGAATTAGAACCAGCCATTTCAATCACATTTACTGTTGACGGGGCAAGAATAATTGCTGGGTACAAAAAATCATTGAAGACTTTTGATGTTAATAGGTAACTATAATATTCTCTCTTAATATTCTTAATATTCTTTATTTTGAACTAGCCAGCCTTTTGATTAATGAAATGAAAAATGAAAAAATATTTATTACTGCAAAATGTTACAATAGAATGAACTTATTTATTAGACTTACAAACTAAAAGTACAAATTAAATTTTTGCAGAAACTACTTTAAATATATAATATAATACACTATTATCTATTGATGTCCTTACTAGGTAAGCCTGTATCTAGGAAACCTGAACCTGATTATTATTCAACACCAGTTTAATAAGTTTCCCCATCTGGCTGTGTGACTAACCTATATTATCAGAACCTATATTACCAAAGAGTACTAACTATTACCACACCCGGACTCTCGACTCAATTCCCTTACAAAAGTCACAATATAACTACCTACTACACAGACTCTGCACACATGGAGTTTTGTGTGCGTGAGGTGCGTTCCGGGCTCACGGGGGCTCGTCGAGAGCTCAATCTTGCTCGCGGGAAGGTCCGATTAGTGGATGGATGACAGTGTCCAAATGACTTAGTTCTGTTATGCGTGACCACATGTCTCCAGATAGGCAAGCATTTGCTGTTTATTTAATACCTTGCATTTGTATCGATCAATCGGCTCATCATTGGAGAAGAGTGGCAAGAGACAGAACTCAGTGGAAAATGTTAGAGGAGGCCTATGCCAAGAGGCACGCTGAACTGCGAGACATTTTATAATGAAATCAAAACAAATTTATATTTAACACAGTTCAGAATAAAGGGCTTTATTATACAAATAAGGAAAGAAAAATTTCACCCACGGGCGGGATTCGAACCACGCACCCTCCGCACCAATCCGTGGTCGGAACTCTACCACTTGAGCTACCGTGGAGGTACTAGTCATCGGCGAAATTTTTCTGACCCTTCTACCTAACGCTCTAGGGGCGTGTGTTTATCTATAGGTGATGCATTTCGCAATCTACCCACCGACAAGTCTAATGTTACAATTAGAATTCATATCGAAATTGATAAACACTTCCTTTTTGCTTAATATTTTAAATTTTTTAGACAAAGCGGTCTACTCGCATGTAATACAATACAAATAAGGAAAGAAAAATTTCACCCACGGGCGGGATTCGAACCACGCACCCTCCGCACCAATCCGTGGTCGGAACTCTACCACTTGAGCTACCGTAGATACCGTACCGTACCGGGTAGATTGCGAAATGCATCACCTATACATAAACACACGCCCCTAGAGCGTTAGGTAGAAGGGTCAGAAAAATTTCGCCGATGACTAGTACCTCCACGGTAGCTCAAGTGGTAGAGTTCCGACCACGGATTGGTGCGGAGGGTGCGTGGTTCGAATCCCGCCCGTGGGTGAAATTTTTCTTTCCTTATTTGTATTGTATTACATGCGAGTAGAACGTTTTGTCTAAAAAAAAAAAATATTAAGCAAAAAGGGCTTTATTATTATTATTATAATACCTTGCATTATACTCTAGATATGTTTTATGTTTGTTATGGAAGCTTTTCAATTTTTATCTTACCTTACATATTTATGCATATTTCAGACCTGGCAGGGACTACATAAGCCATGACACTACATATTCAGCATCATGTATGGCCGTAAACAGCAATATGTTAGCAGTTGGCTCATGGAACACTGCAATTAGTTTATACAGTGTCTCTGAAACAGGCACATATAAGAGCATCGGGAAAATGCATGGACATGGAGGTAAGTAACATCAGAAGTGGGATTATAAGATGAATAAACATAAGAAGTGGGATTTGTAAAAGTCAGGATCTACTTTGTCATGTAATGGCGTAGGGTTAGCGGCTATAGAATAGTACTCCATCCTCTTTTATGTTGCCGTAAGAGCCGGCTAAGGGTTATCAGATCCAGAGGACAGACCGCAGCGTCCTCCGCTTAAAACCCTTTATCAACAATACCAACAATCACCATTAAACCCATCAAACTGTGCTCGCCAACCCGAATGCCAAGCCGAATGCGAATATCACGGCTCGCACGGGATGAGAAGGGGTGGCCCTATTATACAGCCGGTAACCACACGACCAATGTATGTGTGCATCAACCTTCAATGCTACTTTAACTTTGTTCTAGGTGGTGTCACTCACATGAAATTCACGCCAGACGGACTTAAACTAGTCACAGGGGCGAGGAAAGACCACAGATTGCTAATCTGGGACATTAGATACTATAGACGCCCCCTTAATGTACTGAGTAGGACAAATAGCACAAACCAAAGGATATATTTTGATATATCACAGTGTGGAAGATACTTGGTGTCCGGGGGTACTGATGGCATAGTTAAAATATGGGACAGTGAAAAAATAGATTGGAAGAATAGCCTCGATTCTTTGGATATAGATGATAATGCTACTTATAAGGTAAATCCTCACATCTATACAAATAAGAAAATTAAATTTTGCTGTCTGTTTGTTCCCACTACTCTGAAGTCTAGACTGTACTCGGCAGATGGCAATAGGCTCGCCCTCTATTACGTGGGACCAATAACATACTGGCGAAATGTGGGTGTGCATAGGCACACCACATTATGGGACTGAGTCCTGGGCCTTGTCCCGAAGGGGTACTAGCCCTTCGAAAAAAAGGCGTGATTGTATGATATGTTTTGTACTTAGAACGTGATAGCGTTAGTTCAGGTATCTAGGTATGGAACCCCACACTAAGCAAACCAAGGTATGCCTTAAGGCGCCTATAGGAGCCAAACTTCTGGGATCTGGGCGCGTCGGAGCCCATACATTTTGTATGGCGACTAGCTGTTTAGAGCTACATCTGGCACACGCATTAGGCGTGGATCTAATGTATAATATATATAATGTAGTATAATGTATATAATGTAGCTCTAAACAGCTAGTCGCCATACAAAATGTATGGACTCCGACGCGCCCAGATCGGCGTACGTGGCACACGTGTGCCAGATGTAGTTCTAGCTTTAATCTGAAGATAAACAATTAGAAAGAGCAATTTTGGAAAGTCACATTTGGTGATTTTTTATCATTAATAATGTAAATTGCACGAGCGAGATTGAAGTTTGGCTCCTATAGGCGCCTTAACGATTTATATTTGTTTCAGTTCCCATTGCACAGAGATTGCTGCAACAGTATATCCCTACATCCATACAGACCAATATTAGCAACTGGTTCGGGCCAATTACATTTGCAAGATCCTACAGTACCAGATGACATAACAATTAAACAAGAAATATTTACTGAAGGGCTAAGAGATACGGATAAGTCTCTAAATGATATGAGTTGCGATATGGTTGATAGTTGCTTAGATAATGCTAAAGATTTAGATACGAAATACTCTTCTTATGCAGAAAATAGTCTTATCTTTTGGTGGACGGGCGATGTGGCAGATGTAACGTAGGATAAGTATCAATATTATAAGTTGCAACTTTTGTAAGTTTCTAGTAAGTATTACAGTGCGGTTGTTTTATCTTGGCGAGTCTGAACTGAACATAGGCTCTGCGAACTTTAGCTCATGTAAACATGCGAAGAACACTGTTATTCCCAGATAAACAACTGCTATTGTAAATTTAATGTTGAGTTCAGTTCAATCTTATTAATAACAGTTTTCTTGAAAGAAAGAAAGAAAATATATTTATTGCAACACACAACATTGATCCTAAGTAGGTAACAACTAAAATAAATGATATTATTGTAGGTACACAGTACACAATAAGACAGGACCAAGGCCTGTCACAACACGGCTCCAACTCAGCATAATGATGACTGTGAACAGTCAGCGCTGGTCTTCCGTTGGAACCGCATGATGACGTGACGAACGGCAAATACGTCAGATTATAAAAAATAACCATATTCATACAAATGGGATTAAATAGATAAAAAAAAGATACAAACAGATCGGCTACACAATTGGAGAAAATATTATAATATTATGACGTTATAAAGAAAAAAATAAACAAAAAGGACACAGTACTATGTATAAAAAAAAAGCAGTGCTGAATATTAGATTTTTCCATTAGGAATTATCTCAATAACTGCCTGGAGTCTGGAACTGTGCCCGGTAGATGGCAATAGGCTCGCCCCCTATTACATGGGACCAATAACATACTGGCGAAATGTGGGTGTATCTACTGTGGGACTGAGTCCTGGGTACACCTCTGCCTACCCCTTCGGGAAAAAGGCGTGAATGTATGTTATGTTATGTTTACTATGTATAGCTATGGAAAAAACTATATTATGCATTACAAACAAACAAAAAAATATTCTCCGTACCATAGGTACGAGTTAGATGCGCTGAATTTCGCAGAGCCTATGTTCAGACTAGCCAAGATAAAACGACCGTACCATAATTATTATACAATTTGTAATGATGAGAACATCATTTTTGTTGATGGCATGGCAATAAAATATAGTAATAATAATTTTAGTTCTTTGTTATTATTTTTGAACGGTTATGGAAGTTTGATATTATTTTGAAGGAATTCTGGGCGCTGCGCTGTTCCGATAACGCATGGGTGCGCAATATTAGTATTTTCCGGCTTAGTACACAATACAGTTATAGATCTCTCAGTACATCTGTAGCACAATCAAAGAAATTCTTTAATAAACTCAAACTCAAACTCAAACAGATTTATTCCGGCTTAGGACACTATACAGTTATAGATCTCTCAGTACATCTGTAGCACAATTAAAGCAATTCTTTAATAAACTCAAACTCAAACAGATTTATTCAAATAGGTCATAATCTGACACTTTTGCACGTCAATAAAGATATACAGTACTGAGTCTACCGTGCGTTCGGAAAGATACCTAAGAAGAACGCACAAGGAACTTGTAGGACTTAATTTTTTCAACAGATAGTTTTACAATATTTGGTTTGGTTACAGTCGTTTTCTTTGAAGGTGCCGCGAGGCGGCTATGCAGAAGTTTCCAGGCATCTTTGTCCTCTATGTACTGGTTGACTTTATAATAAGCCTTCTTTAGTAAAGTAGATTTTATATAGGTTTTGAATTTACCCTCTGAGAGCCCAGTTATCTCTTTTGGGATTTTATCATAGAAACGTACACAATTTCCTAAGAATGTCTTTTTATTTGTTTTAGATAACCTAAAGCTAGGTGCAGCTATTTTGTCTTTATTCCTAGTATTAGTAATAAAAATAAAAATCCAGATTCCTACACTGTTTTATATTATACTTTTCTAATAATGTAAATAACTTATTTATTAGGTACCTACTAATGTAAAACTTTATTTATAACTGTACTTATTATTCGCGTGTACCTACTCAAATTGTACGTGTCTCTCAGTTAAGATTGTTCTATTTTATATTCATAAGAAATATAAGTGAAAACTTGTAATTGGCCTTCTGCAGGATACCAAGATAAAACCCTACCGCCATCTAAGAACATACAGCGTTATCTAGTTGCAAACATTGTTAGTAATTACAAAATAATTTTTTGAAGTATTTTACGGTTTTGGGTCTTTTCTATAAAAAAAAAACAAACTGCTTTATAAAAACCTATAGGTACAAAAAAAAAAGATTAATTAAGACTCGAACTCATCTCTATAGATCGGGATTCAACGTTGAATTGCTTTCTTACTAGATTCAACGCTCGTAACCTTAAACCTTAACGGTTATCGTAGCCTTATAGTTGTACATTGTTGTTGTTAATGACAAAAATTTTATAAGTACGCATTTTACCAACCGGAAATACTTACTTGCGCAAAGTATTACAGAAAAATGGCCATAACTTTGATTGCGTTAACTTAGAAGTATGTTTTATAACAGCCATAAGGTATCGCAGACCTAAATATTGGATATCAATTTCAGCTTGATACCTCTACGTGTTCCCGTGGAAAGGTGTTGACTGACGGACAGACAGATGGACAGCCAGACAGACTGACGGACATCAAAGTGAGTCGTCTATAAGGGTTCCTTTTGAGGTACGGAACCCTGAAAAGGACGTGTTGGTAACAGTCACAAACATTTCATGATTTGTAGGAATAGCGCGAATAAGGGTAAACAATAAGTAATAATAATTATTATTGCCGATAATAATAAGTATAACTTTCTTTTATATTTATTGCTTGTTTACCTCGGATAGAACGTTTTTTAGATCTTTCCTATCACCTACGAAATTATCTAGATGACCTACTTGTCATCCAATTCTAGACTGTTTATCGATGTGGAATTTGGACTGATGACTGATGGAATATCTATCTGGTTTCCAATATCCTAGGTAACCTAGATAGTACGTACCTAACAAATATATACAGTGACGCCTTGTTCCCTATGGGGTAGGCAGAGACTATTTCGCTCATTGATATAAAGAAAAGGGGAGATGAGGTAGCTTCTCGAAAATGGCAAGTTCAAATTAGTTCCCATTAGGTTCACGTAAGTCAGTAAAGTAAGGTCGTACGAGCGACTAATATTGTTGTCTCGATCGCACTTCGGTCTTAGGTATGTCTTTCTATCTTTGTTATTCATTATATGCCACTGTGCAAACTGAATCAACTTTCAAAAGAAAGTATTGCGAAATTCGCAAAAAAAAATTCGACTTTTCCTACTAAATGGTTCAGCTGATCGGCAAATTAGTATGGAGAGTCGGAATTTTTTTTTGCTAATTTCGCAATTCTTTCTTTTGCAATATGTTTAGGTAGACGTGTAAATGCATCCCCTTAAAATATTACTATACACACTTTTGTAACACGTTGTGTAGTACAGAGATAAATGTTTATTACAACAATAACATTCAGAACACCTACGTAAATATTTCACCGGGAGTCTAGGTAGGTATCTAAAACCAAATGACGGATACCTCATACTCCACTCACCACATAGGTAAAAATCTGTAGATAAGTATACGACTATAGGTATGGCTACCCATCAATCACATTTGCCAAGCTGACTGAAACTTTTTACTTTTTTTACGAGGGAGGCGAGAATGGAAGACTTTTACTGCCACAATGCGTGTAGGTTTTACAAAGCACCCAATTTTTACCTTTCTCGGCTATTTTATTGCTGATGTAACGGACCGGAGAGACGTGTTAATAAAGTGCCTTATGCAATATCGGTCTTGAAATTAGGAATCCTATTCGTATTTCCATCTATACTATACATAAAATATGACCCTTAGATAAATTGCAAGTCTTCGCTCGCGCACCAGATGGCGCCCTACCTAAAAACAACACTGAATATCCAATAATCAAATTTTAAATCGGCCTTGTGGTTCCCGGTTATATAATAGAATCACTCCTTTATCATTCCGTGAGAGCCGTGAGACCCGGCACCCTCTGCCGGGTCTCACGGCTTCGGAGAGCGGGCAGCAGCGCTCTCCGTTTCCAAGTAAGTATTCGAACTACTGCGATCACCAAGCCGTACAGCAAGCGTGGTGATTACCGCAAAATCCCCCCATATGATCAGTTTATGGCGTTCTATGGAGGAGGCCTCTGTGGACGTCTTCCCGCTGATGATGATGATGTTCAAATTGTAGTGTGCGTAAAACATTGCCAGTATGCGTGAACATTTGTGTTGCACAGGCTCGATTACGCCGATTTGGCGTAATTTAAGTTGCCGCATTTGATATAAATATTTGATACGACAGGGGTTTCTTGTCAGAGCGCACGCTCTCAATGTCTATGATCTCGTCGTATAGGTTCAATGTTCTAATATTTATTCATGGGTGCTCCGATAGGATACCGAGAAACTAGCAGACGTACCTATTACATCTACAAGAAATACAAATCAGGAAATCTGCTACTTATACGAGTAGATATAGGTATATACCTCATAACCTACGTATACCTAAGTATATAGGTAATAATAATAATAATATGGGACATCTTCCACATACGGCCATCTGGTCCCAATTTAAGCTAAAAGCCTGGTTACCATAGGGTAAGCAGATGACTGATATAGGTACATACTTATATACCTAAGCATATAACACTCAGACACAGATCAAACAGACATGTTCATGCACACAAATGTTTGAAATGGCCGAGGATCGAACCCGGGACCTGCGGCACAGAAAGAGTTACTACCACCTGAGCCAACGAGGCTGTCAATATTAATTGGAGATGGAAAATAAGTATTTAGTGACATACTTGATAATATAACATACAAAAGCTATGCCTTAGAATAAACGACGAGTAAATCATAATATACAATGTGTTAAAATAAGGTGTAGAGAAACTTAGGGGGTACATCTACCCATCGAACTGAACAACTTTCAAAGGTTAGAATTATGAAATTCGCAATAATTTCAAGCTTTCTTCTTGTAGAGGCATCTTTTCGAACGCACGGTAGGCTCGTTACTACCTATCTTAATTAACGTGCAAGTGTTGGTTCGTGACCTAATTGAATAAATCTTTTTGGGTTTGTGCTTGAGTTTTCCTTCATAATATCTTGCCGCTTGCGACCGTGTCCTCAAGCCGTGTCCTGGTGCGCCACTTTAGTTATGTCATCTGAATAGGTATACTTAGTCATTATATCTCGCCTCTACCTCGGTTGCGTAGTGTTCGCAAGCCTAGATGTCCATAGTCTTAGCGAAAGTTTAGGAGTAGAGAAGGAGGAGGACATAGGCTGGGTTTTTTGATCACTGGTTAAATTTTTTTGACAAATAGTTAAAATTCGACAAAATTCGTTTTTTCATCCCTGGTTAGGTAACTATTTTTTTCCATACCATTTAACCATTGGTAAGAAATTTAAGTATAGTTCAAACTATTTGACAAATGGTTAACTTAACCGTAACTGATGATCAAAAAACCGGCCCTTAGCGAAAGTGAATGGCTATGGCTAAAATGAACCTGTGTTCCGGTCTGAAGAGCAATGTTTCCAGCGAAATTACTGGGCATGACGAGTTTCAACAACTAATAACTCAGGGTGACAGGCGGAGTACAGTGCCGCGCAGAATTTTGAATTTTAAAACACTGGGTGGCACTGTGTCTGATATGGGCAATCATGATGCTTAACATCAGGCACCTGATTTGCTCGTCTTGTCACTTACTACCATAAAAAAAAAAAAAAAAAAAAAGTGAGTGGTAATATAATGTTTTAAAAAGATGAATGTAAAGTGCAACACATGAACAAAATTGTTTACTATCAGTGCTTGAGATAATAGAGGTCCCTAGTTGTGCTAGGGGGAATCAGTTTGGTTTCTGAGGTCCCTATGGCTCAACCAGACGTGCATGGTAGTTTTGCCGAGAGTCCGGGTTGAGTCATTGGTACCTCATAGTGTTGGATTAATTAGCATTCATTGTTAGCATGCGAATGCTTAATTGGCATTTAGAAAATTAAATGAAGTTGCAAAATTCTGTGAATGCGAATGAAGCGAATTTATCACTTAAGTGAAATTATTAGCAATTTGGTAGGCACGGTTAAGCAATTATTATCTTTATTTGCTTGTACTTAGGGTCGTATATTGAATGAACGTGTATGATTATTTAATTCGTTAAAATTAATAGCAGGGCGGTGTGAAGTGCGAAGTGCGAATTATCGTCTTAGCAAATAGCATAGCAATAGCAATTCACATGGTAATACTCATAATTCGCATGCTTATGAAATTAATGTGAAATCGCATTAATTACCATCACTAGTACCTCAGTTGTGTAGAAGGGAAGCAAAAGTTCCCGCGGCACAACCAGTTAATCATAGTACCTAGTCGTGCCTTGGGTCCGGAAGGGACTGCACGTACTATGAGACTGTGTCCTGGGTACCTCTGCCTTCTAAAAAGGCCTGATGTTATGTATGTATGTTGTAATATCTACCAAAACTTCGTCTATATATCATAAAGACAAAAAGAATCGTAAATTGCTAACGCTTCGTTAGATTCCAGATTTGACGAAAACGCTTTGTCTATACGATAAATTCTGACGTACAGATAACGTCGTTTAACAAATGATTTTGTGATGGTTGAAATCTTCAAGGATCATTAGATTCGTTAGCAATATCTCAAAACATTTGCGGTTGTAACTAAGGCGTTCTCAGGCTTAAATATTTTACGAACGTTAATGAAGTATGAAGTACGATATATTTAAACGAGACTTATTTTTTATTAGCGCTCAGTTCAACAATACATTTTTTGTCACAGAGGGTTTAGAGGTCAACTTGGTATTTCTAATAATAAACATAACATAACATACATTCACGCCTTTTTCCCGAAGGGGTAGGCAGAGGTGTACCCAGGACTCAGTCCCATAGTAGATACACCCACATTTCGCCAGTATGTTATTGGCCCCGTGTAATAGGGGGCGAGCCTATTGCCATCTACCGGGCACAGTTCCAGGCTCCAGGCAGTTATTGAGATAATTTCTAATGGAAAAATCCAATATTTAACACTGTGCCTGACCTGGGGATCGAACCCGGGACCTCTTGATTGGCAGTCGAGCATGCGCCCACTACGCCACCGAGGCAGTCAACAATTTCTAATAATAACTATTAGAAATTCTTTTACAGCTTAAGTGAAAGAGAAATACAACAAAACTCACGGACTTTAATTTCTCGTAGCAGCGTCTACGAATTGCTACGATGCCGCGCCGCTACGATGCTACGAGATAATGAATGTGTAGACTACGTTACAGGGGGAAAAAACCTTGTTTTTATGGCAAATGCTATAAAATACGTCAACATAACGGCGATACCGGTTATTTATTGCCGAAGATAGGACAATGTCCAACTTCTGAAACTTGGTCAACTGATATTTACTATAAAAATTGCCAAGTACCTACCTATATAATAGTCCGCGCGCGAGCTATGTTTTACCAGCATTGTGCTATCTTCTATAATACGTTATATTTATAATCAATTTAACGATATACTGAAATTAAACGTTTTAATTAAATAAACAAAGCCAAATAATCTCAAAAATAAAACATTATTTGGAGACTTTTTTTATGATAGTGAATGACAAGACGAGTCAATCAGGTGCCTGATGGTAAGCATCATGATTGCCCATAACAGACACAGTGCCACCCAGTGTTTTAAAATTCATAATTCTGTGCGGCACTGCACTGCGCCTGTCATCCTGAGTATATTGGTTGTTGAATCTCATCATGCCCAGTAATTTCGCTGGTAACATTGCCCTACAGACCGGAACACATTAATGTTTGCACATCACTGCTTGGCGGATGAATAACTGGCAAAGGTGTGGTACTTCCCCAGACTAGCTGTGCCTCGTGGTTTTATCCGCGTAGTCTTCGTTCCCATAGGAATATCGGGATAAAAAGTATCCTATATGTTGTTCTAGGGCTGAGCTATCTACATATCAAATTTCAACTCAATCGGTTTAGTAGTTTTAGCGTGAAAACGGAACAAACATACACACAATAAAACAGCGCTAGCCGTGGTTTTTATGTGCCATCTAGATGGCGCTCGAGTCGAGTTAGAACAAGCTAGCGTCTTGTTTACCTGTTACAAACGTGACTTGATATTGTACTAAGAATTGATATTTATTAGGACTAGTAACATGTTACGGTCTGCACTCGCCGCATGGCGTTGTTATGCAACCTACTTTTAATAAAATACATTCGCAACTGTCATCGGCGCCTTTCGTCATAAAATCGTCGACTGGACCGCCGCGCGTTATCCTAACTTCGGTCTCGCGTCGGCAAACCCTAGGTATAAGTTAAAGTTTAAGGACAACCTTTGTGGAACTGGAATAAACACTTTTTATACACACATAAAAAACACAGCTTTCATTTGCATGGACAATTAACGTAATTAACATAATAATAATAAATCTTTATTTCGGAAACCAATTACATACACAAAAAAGGTGAGGAAACGATGATGCCAGCTAAAGTAATAAACCTGTGTCGCAGACACCAACGCCCCCCTCCGAAGGGATTACATACAAAAGCTATCCAAAATAAATGTTACAATACTTAATACCTAAGTTACAAAATTAAAATTTTTAATAAAGGTTTTTTATTATTATTTTTTTAATGTACTATTTTACTAATTTGTTTTTAGAAATAAATAAAAAAAAATATATAGATTAAATAATATAAAGTAAAATAGCACAATGCCAGTGATACATAGCTGGCACGCGTAGTTTACCTACTTCAGTGTGAATATTATGATGGAGTAAAGTCGACTCCATAATATATCTCATTTTCGAATACGTATCGGCTAAGTTTTCTCATAATGTTTTCTAGTTCTTTTATTACAATATTTATGTATCTAACGAACATATAAACGTTCCATTAGGTTCTCATTGCCTATGAGTTGAGTTATAGTTATGGAGAATGTACCGATTTACACAGAGCACTAAACCAGACCTCCGTCACTCCCGTACAATCGGCCGCGCGCAATAGCCTTCTACTGCTACTACGTAGAAAACATAACGTGTGTACACGCGTCAAATGTGTGAGTTGCTGCCTCGTTGACTGCCTGGTCGCAGTCGACGTAAATGGCGGGGAGAGGTGATTGTTGCTTCTCTACGTATTACGTAGTAATACTTTTATTAGTATTGTTTGACTAAATTTAGAACGCAAAAGAACCTAATATAAATAATGTATATATATAGTATAAATGGATGTTCGTTACTCTTGTATCAAATAATGCAAATTCATTTCTAAGTAAACTTGAATCTTTGCTGTCTATGCTATGCCGAAACACTAGGAAGAAAGTAATATTATGTGGAGATTTCAACATGGACTTCTCATTACCATCTATCAATAAGTCTAAGTTTGAACGTATAATGGAAATATTTAATTTAAAGTGTGTCATAACTCAACAAGAATTACAACTGAATCAAGTACTTGTATTGATCTAATAATCACAAACATTGACAACGGAAGAGCTTCTGTACTTAATTTGGGGTTTTCAGATCATACGGCACAATCATATGAATTTGTAACTAAACAGGTCAGGAAACCGCAACAACGGTACTGGTATGAATTTAAAAGAGACTACAGTAATAAAAATATCAACCTCTTTAAAAAGCACTTGGCATGCTTGTCTTTTAGTGAGGTTTATGCTCAAGAGAATATAGAGAAATCTTACAATAAGTTCAAAGAAATATTTAGTCTGATCTATGACTTATGTTTCCCAATTATTAGATTTCGGAAAACAGGCAATATGAACAACAGATGTAGGTGGCTCACTAAAGGTATACGAAACAGTTGTAGGGTAAAAAGGCGACTTTATCTTGGGTTACAATTTAATAAAAACAATATAGAAGGTAGAAATTTATACAAGAAATACTCTCAAGTACTAAGAAAATGTATAACACATTCAAAAAGAAGAATAAACACAAATTATATAAAAGGTTCTAGTAACAAATGTAGAGCTGTCTGGCAAATAGTAAAAAAGTATGCATTAAATAATCCCTATCACAATGACATAAGTAAACTGCATATAAATGGTGAAGAAATCACAGACCCATTAGAAATTGCTAATAATTTTAATAATCATTTTATAAACTTGACTAACAGTGCTTCCAGGGATCAAGATGCAGGGGGAACTAGTATAGATCGCAGGACAGACAGTATATTCTTTACGCAGGTGACTGAACATGAAGTAGCAAAGATCATCAAAAATTTAAAGAACTCCAAAGCAGTAGGTTATGATGAAATTAGAACTGACATATTAAAAGAATGCTGTGATATCATTGTTCCTATTTTGACATATATTATAAATTTATCATTTGAGCAGGGTGTGTTTCCAAGTGCCCTAAAAATTTCCTTAGTTAAACCTATCCATAAAAGAGGTGAAATTACAAAAATGGACAACTATAGACCGGTAACACTCATCTCAATTTTTTCAAAAATTTTCGAAAAAGCTGTATATGTCAGGCTTAATAGCTATGCTAACAAGAAAAATATCCTTGCAGAGGAACAAAATGGGTTTAGAAGAAACAAGAGTACTATTTTAGCAATTTTTCATTTAATAAAACATGTTACCGAGTGCATAGATAAGAAAATACCAGTATCCGCAGTATTCATGGACATGAGTAAAGCGTTTGATTTTGTTGACCACAGGATTCTTCTTCGAAAATTGAATGCTTATGGTATTCGTGGACCTGCTTACGAATGGATAAAGTCGTACCTGGGCGACAGAAGTCAATATGTTAATATATCAATGTATAATAAAGACTCAAAAACTGTGGAACAATACCAATCACAATACAAAAACTATACATTAGGAGTGCCGCAAGGAAGTATACTTGGTCCGTTGCTATTTCTATTCTATATAAATGACCTACCGAGTGCTATACAACACAAATGCATTCTATTTGCGGATGATACAACATTATTATTTGAAGGTACAGATTTAAGTACATATAGCGAAGATATTAGTAAGGGCATAGAGGATGCTACGAAATGGTTAGCTCTAAATAATCTCAAAGTCAATTTGGACAAGACAAAAGTTATGCAATTTGGTACATGGAAAGGAAAATCGAAGGAAATAGATATACTAGGTAATCATAGGAAGTTAGAACTGGTTTCGATATTTAAATTTTTGGGCGTAACATTAGACAATACACTGTCATGGAAACAGCATGTAGAGAATGTGTACTTAAAACTAAATAGCTTTGTTTATCCGCTTAGACAGATATCACAAACAGTCTCAATAGATGCTGCCATAGCAGCCTATCATGGTTACATTAACTCTACTCTAAGATATGGGTTGCTGGCTTGGGGCAGATGCATCTGGATTGATCAAGTTTTTCTAATACAAAAGCGCTGTATAAGAGCGATATTTTCTTTAAGACAAAGAGACTCATGCAGGCCTTATTATCGTAAATATAAATTACTAACTGTATTTTGCCTGTATATTCTAGAGGCGAGCCTGTTTGTTGTTAAGCATAAAGACTTATATGAAATGCAAAATTACTCTGTACGCTCACAATACCAGCATATGATTCTTAAACCAAGGACTAGATTGACCATGACAGATAACAATTGTTATATTATGAGCATCAAAATATTTAATAAAATTCCAGATAGATTTAAGACTATGACATTAACACAATTTAAACGAAATCTGACAAAGTGGTTGACGGAAAAATGTTTCTATAGCCTAAATGAATTCTTTGATTATAAATTGTAAACAATAATTATATTATGACCGGTTAAAATTTAAATTAGGATTCAAAATATGCACGACATTGTACAGAATATAAAATAAATAATATACTAACCTATACATAATTATATTTAATTTCATACGCTAGAATAGGCAGGTGGAGGTTGGACTAATATAGTTGTATGACCTATTGTACCCGAAACTTATGAAATAAATGTATTCTATTCTATTCTATTCTATTCTATTCTTTCTCGCCAAAACTACTGGACCGATCGGGCTGAAATTTGGTATGTGGGTAGCGTAGACCCTGGAATAACACATAGGGTCCTTTTTCCCCCGATATTCCTACGGAAACGATATCTACGCGGGTGAAATCGCGGGACACAGCTAGTATATTAAACTTTTATACATATACATAGTATAAGGGACTAATCACACTTATTCAGCTGTGTTCAGCTGTTCAGCTTGTGTCTATAGAAAACTACGATTGTGTATGAGATGCGGACGCGTCCGTTCAGCTGATCGGAGCTGAACGAATCATGAACAAAACTGAATAAGTGTGATTAGTCCCGTATACTTATATGCCATCAAAAAAAACTTGTAAAAAGAACCAAGTCTCGCAACTCGGTTCTTCTATCGAAAAAAGTTGTGAGATCCATGTAAAACCAAGTCGGTTTCTTTATTGTCCCTACTTAAGGGACCTTCTGTCTTAAGTTTTTATGTAATTAGCTAACCTAACAACATCTTGTAGTGACCATATCAATATTAAAAATCTTTTGTGTTTTAGATAAAATAGATTGACTTGGCGATCGCACTAAACAATCGTTTTTAATATAATATGTATTACTTGTGAGATACATTGTGTTTTCATAGCCAAGTCAATCTATTTATAACATAAAAGATTTTTTTATGCAGTTTAGATTTGCAGATTTATTTATGCAATTGGTGTATCTAGAAAACTGGATCGAAATTACAAAATATTTTAATTTTTCCTTGATTTATACAATAAACACTAAATGTATTCTAAATTTGAAGCTTCTATGTCTGCCGTAAGTGCCGTAGAGTTTTGATGATCGATCGGTTAGTCAGTGACAAAATTAGCAGTTTTGCCTAGTTATAATTCTTAAACTACTGGTTCAAATTGAATGAAACTTGAAATATACGTGTTTATACAATGCCTGCTTGGTTACTGAATATTTAGGCTTCTAGTTTTATCCACAACAAAGTTATAGGGGGTCGAAAATGGCGTGAACTGCTTCGAGAAAAGATGGTACGGCCATGCCGCTCTTTTGCTCGACTTGGCAGATAACATTTGAATGCTCAGATCAAGAACAAAGTAAGTCTAACAGGTATTCAGAGTTTTGTTTCTCCAGAATTTCTATTTTCATTGAAATGAGTTCACTATTATCCTACAAAAAGTAAAAATATTTTCTGAAAACATGAATGTGTCGCAAAAAATGTTTAAATAATAAGGAATCCTAGATATTTCATTTCAATCGTAATATCGTTTTTTGACCCAAAACAAACACACTTTATTTTTTATGAAAAGATAAATTAGATTCCTGTTTTCTTTTGCCGATTGGATTCTACGCACCTACAAAAGTGCCTTAGTTTATTTTTCACTTAAATCAACACTCGAGACCTAAGTCCCTACTGATTTTAAGGCGCGGTGCACACCTAATTCATCGCTAACACGTACCCACATTTTTGAAGATAAAAAAAAACTACATGTAATTAAGTACGTAAAATAATTTTAAGTTTTAAATGACTAACTATTCAGTGAGTAAAACTCTTAAATTTGTAAAATTGAAACAATACCTGCTATTGTATGCTCGAACAGGGCAAGCTGTTGAGACTAATTAATTTTACATCTGTTTATGTACACAGTTTATCAATAAATATATTCTTATTCTTAAAATAAAGTCTACTGGGAACTAGAAAATAACAGTACAAACATTCAGTAAAAAATCCAATTAAATCCATTGATATAAAGAAAAGGGGAAATAGGGTACGTTCTCCCAGCGCTTACTTAACAAATAGCACGTGCAATTTGCTCAGTGTGAAGTTTGCACAGTGACATATAATGAACAACAAAGATTTAGAAAGACTTACCTTAGACCGAAGTGCGACCGAGACAACAATATAATTCGCTCGTACGACCTTACTTTACTGACGTACGTGGACCTAATGGAACCTAATTTGAGCTTGCCATTTTCGAGAAGCCAAGTACCTCATCTACCCTTTTCTTTATATCAATGATTTAATCCAAACAAGTTTCCATGTATAAAAACCTGCACGGAGAAATAACTCTCAGAAAAAAAAGACACTGAAGACTTGTTTGGATTAAGTTGTATTTTTACTGAAAGTTTGTATTGTAATTTTCTAGCTCTTCGACATTATTTTACGTAATTACATGTAGTATTTTTTTTATCATCAAATATGTAGGGACGTGTGAGCGAGAGGGCGAATTAAGTGTGCACCGCGCCTTAAAGAAACGGACAAATTAAATACTTAGCTATTGAAAGCTATTGCGTAGGTAATCTAAAATATTCAATTTACGATCCGTTCTGACGATGTTTTTTACGCATTTTGCTCTATTGTAACAGAAACATAAAGCTAATATTGAAATACTTCGTTGACTTTATTAAGGGCTTTCTTTTCGATTGAATTCTATATCTTGAATGAAATTGAAATACTTTGTGTGCATAGCTGAGCGATATAAACAGGGAATAGGTACGAAAAGGGCAAACTCGTAGCAAAACGAAACCGAATTTTGTCTACTTACCGGTATTTTATGGACGCATGAAGTATCTTTTGAAAAATATGCTGAAACATAAGAATACAGCGATGAGTTACATTGGGTATAGTTTTACCTACCATTCATAAACTTAAACTATCAAAAATTTGAGTAATTATTTAGTTTCCTTTATGTTAATATAATGGCATTATAACACAAAATTACGCCTTTTTCTCGAAGAGGTAGGCAGAGGAGTACCGTGTACTCAGGCCCAGTCCCATAGTAGGTACTCCTCACACTTCGCCGGTTATTGTTTTTTAAGTCCTATGTAATCGGGGGCGAGCTTATTGCGATGGCAAGCCTCAGTGCCGTAGTGGTTCGTAATCGTCACTGCTGAGTATGAGGTCCCGGGTTCGATTAACATGTCAGACAGTGTTATTGGATTTTTCCGAGAGAAATTTTCTCAATCACAGCCTGGAGTCTGGAATTGTGCCCGGTTCATATGAACCGGTTCATATGAGCCTGGAGTCTGGAATGTGCCCGGTTCATATGAACCGGGCACAATTCCAGACTCCAGGCTGTGATTGAGAAAATTTCTCTCGGAAAAATCCAATAACACTGTCTGACATGTTAATCGAACCCGGGACCTCATGCTCAGCAGTGACGATTACGAACCACTACGGCACTGAGGCTTGGATTGACTAAAATATTGAATATTTTTTTGTTATAATATCATTCCCGTGGGAATATCAGGAAAAAATCCTTATGTATTATTCTAGGGGCAATGCCCAATTTCAGCCCAATCGGTTCAGTAGTTTTGGCGTGAAAGAGTAGCAAACATCCATCCATCCATCCATTCAATCCCGAGATGATATTATTAGGATAGGATGTGTAATTATGGAACTAAAAAGTAATATTTCTACATCAAGTCATCTATGTAATTTGTGCCTTCACTATCGAGCTATTTATTTATTTATTTATTTATTCGTATGGCATTTTACAGTCGTTCACAATAACACAATTACGATTACAATTTTATTCTGTCCTTCAACTGCTGAATCCAGAGGAGCTATAATAATCGAGCTATTGAAAATATGGATTACTTAATTAAAATAAAAGCACTGCTGGCCGTGTGGTACCCGGCTATATAACACAGTGTCACCCTTTTTTGACGTGACAACGTCTTATAATTCGATAGAGCCGGCTGCACGCACGAAAAAACATGACTCATGCGGCGTTACCTCGCTCTGAGGCGCCACCATGTAAGGCTTGAAGTGCAAGCGAGAGCGCGGAACGAGCGACAAAGAAGCACAATCGGCCTTTGCGTTCGGCAGCGTTCGACATCCGTCTCTCTCCTACTTGAGTGAGCGATGCGTCTGCGTGGACAGCTGCTATACTATAGTACATTTACATGTTTTGATCGAGTATCAAGTGCAGTGAAAAGAGAAACAAATGAAATTAAAATTTTCTTTTGAAAAATGCTACCATTCCATCAGTATTTTCTTAAGACGTTGTCACGTTCAACTATCGTCAGTAAACCGACTTTACAGACAACCAATTTTTTTCAACCCGTGGCAGCCCGTGAGACCCAACAGAGGGACATATTCCTCGAGTGGGCAGCAGCGTTCTCCGGCACCAAGTATTCCAACTACTGCGATCACCAAGCCGCACAACAAGCGTGGTGATTACGGCAAAATCCCCCCATATGAATAGTTTATGCGTTCTTTGAGGGAGCCCTTCATTCAGCAGTGGACGTCTTCCAGCTGATGATGATGATGACTAAGTACTAATAACAATTTTGGAAATGCGAATAACAACAATAGGTTCCAACACGACATGAAATGCGAATGTTAATTCATAAAATATACCGTTTATTAATTAATTAATTCACCACAATATTTGCTTTAAATTTATGATCTCTATTTATTAAAGGTTATGCTGAAGGTTCGGTACGTGAGAGCTTATTTGAATATCAACAGTTGCAATAAAATGTGAACATTTTAATTTCTACATTATTTATGTACATCTATAAAAAAAAAGTCTTCTCTGATTGACACGGTCACATATCAACGCCGCGGAAGAGAGCTGAGATTTTGCTCATAGCAAGGTAAAAGACAAATAATAAGAAAGAATTCCCACGGACACGAAGTCGCAAGATTACTTCAGTAAGTATTTTGATTTATAATTTAAATCTTCTACCTGATTCCTAATAATAACCAATATGAATAATTTTTTTCACTTTTGTACTTAATTTTATTTATTTAATTTAATTTTTCATTTTCTTGTATAAAATAATTAAATAAAATAATGTAATAATTATTTGATCTTATTCTTCTTTCTCCTGCCCCCTTCCCAGTTTATCTGGGGTCGGGCCTCCTCGTCATGCGGCGCCAGGATACTCTATCCTGGGTAGTCACATCTTTGGTTAGGTCCTTCACTTCCTTGTCAATATTGAACCACCAAGTCGCTAAAGGTCTTCCTTTACCCTTAGGTCTGCTAGGGATGTTCATGGCTTGCTTTACAGCATTTGTTGCATTATATGCGGCATTATTTACGGCAATTATTTGATCTATATGTGTCTGCATAAAGAAATTAATATATTATAATATTATATACCTATATGTAAAGCATAGTTATTTATTGTCTACATATTATGTTCAAATATTAAGTATTTTACAAAAATTTGCTTGTTTTTGTGCGTCGTGAACACATTAAAATGTATGGGAAATGTTGCATTGCGTGTTGCGCATAATCTGTACCGGACTTTACACAAATAAAGTTGACGCACCCACCTAGATAGATGTGATATATCATAAGTATAACATATACAACGTGTTACAAAAAGGTGTAGTAATATTCATCTACCCATCAAACTGAACAACTTTCAAAAGGAAGAATTTCGAAATGCGCACAAAAAATTTTCGACTTCCCATACAAAGTGGATCAGCTGATCGGCAGATTTCTATGGCATTTTAATTTTTTTTTGTGAATTTCTAAATTATTTCTTTTGCAAGTAGTTTGGGTTGACGGGAAGATGCATCACCTTAAGTATTACTACACTTTATTGTAACACGGTGTATATAGTAATGGTTTCCTGGGGAATGTTTATGATTCTTGCCCTACGACACGCAATACTCATTTTGTAGAAACCAAATTTTTTGCCATATTTTTGTAGATTGTATATGTATTGTATAGGCTCATTTCATATGAGCGTCTAGTTATGCACTTGAGTGTACATGTCTTCATACATTCATCAATCACTAGCGGTGATTCACCGTCACAAATCCGTGCTTTAATTAAGAACTTGGCTTTTAGTTTAATTTATTTTTGGGGATGGCTTTAACCACTACAATCAGACTGATTTACATAGAGGACTAATTAATTGTTTCAGCCACTAAGAATATAATTAAATTATGCCATATTTATACGCATATTTTCGCATTTAGCGATGACACCGACAGCTGTCTCAATTTCGTTAGGTATAAGTATTAAATACTTAAGTTTCTAGAATGGTTTTTTCGGTTTCGTAGCGCCTAGACAAGATTTTTCACGATCGATCAAAAATGAGGACAGTCTAGTTAAGCTTAGACTCTCTCTGGTTTGTTAGGCCCTTTAACGTCGGTCTCATGTATTGGTCCCCACCTAGTATATACAGTTTACAGTCCATCAAAACCAATAAGTACCGCTTTAATTTTTTTATTTTGCCTTGTTTAAAGAATTTCCATTTATTGTGATTAAGTATTCTAAATTTTGTGGTAAAATTTATAATTTCAGGTTACGGTAAGTGCTATTGAATTTCTAAGAGTTACGTCTATGTAAAGTTGCTTCGGCTTGAAAAGATGAAACATCAAACGGTACTTCTTAAATTTGATGGATTGTAGTTATTTCTCACTAGCGACCCGCCCCGGCTTCGCACGGGTAGCAAAAGTAGGTATAGTGAACGTTTAACAGGAGTAAATTCGTGATACATTGTATTCTTATAGATAAAACCCTAATGGTTTACGCAGCGCACGCAAATTAATGACTATTTCTGTTACAATGACCAAACCATAACCCATGTTTAAATTTATCGTGGGCTATTTTGAAGATATTGATAAGTACTACAAACCCCTAGTACATTCCTTTATTCTACCACCAATACTTTTCACATCGCATGCATATAATGACTTTCGATTATTGTGACTAAACCAAAATAAATGGATATAATTTATGTAAACTGTTTTGTAGGTATTGATAAGTACTACAAACCCCTAGTACATTACTTTACTCTAACACCAATAGTTTTCACACCGCATGAAAAATAATCACTGCTTCCATTATTGTGACTAAACCAAAAAAGATGGATATAATCTATGTATACTGTTTTGTAGGTATTGATAAGTACTACAAACCCCTAGTACATTACTTTACTCTACCACCAATAGTTTTCACACCGCATGAAAAATAATCACTGCTTCGATTATTGTGACTAAACCAAAAACGATGGATATAATCTATGTATACTGTTTTGTAGGTATTGATAAGTACTACAAACTCCTAGTACATTACTTTACTCTACCACCAATAGTTTTCACACCGCATGAAAAATAATCACTTTTTCGATTATTGTGACTAAACCAAAAAAGATGGATATAATCTATGTATACTGTTTGGTAGGTATTGATAAGTACTACAAACCCCTAGTACATTACTTTACTCTACCACCAATAGTTTTCACACCGCATGAAAAATAATCACTTTTTCGATTATTGTGACTAAACCAAAAAAGATGAATATAATCTATGTATACTGTTTTGTAGGTATTGATAAGTACTACAAACCCCTAGTACATTATTTTATTCTACCTCCAATAGTTATTACAGCGCATTCATATTATGTCTGTTTCGATTATTGTGACTAAACCAAAATAGATGGATGAAATATCTGTGGACTATTTTGTAGATATTAGTAAGTACTACAAACCCCTAGTACATTATATTATTCTACCATCAATAGTTTTTACAGCGCACGCAAATATATGTGACACCTTGGTTCACATTATTGCAGTTTTCTTACGGATCCCTAATATTTTTCAAAATCTCATATAGCCTATGTCACTCACACTGAATTAAGCTATCCATAAGTGAAAGAATTTTTAAAATCGGTCCAGTAGTTTCGGAGCCTATTCGTTACAAACAAAAAAACAAAAAAACAAAAAAACAAAGATTCTCTCTTTATAATATTAGTATAGATAGATAACTAAAGGTCACACACACACATGCATGTAAAATGGAACAGAAGCGTGCATGCTTGTTACTAGCACCAGGCCTGCTGAAGCTACAAGCAGCCGGGCCCATCTTGACCGTACAATTTCTATGGGCTAGGCCGAGAGAACAGATAGAGATACGCGACAGAAAGAGAGGCAGCTTGTATGTTAGTATAACGATAATTAGGAGCTGTGTGACCTGAATTGCACTTTATTGGGAGAGAACTAGAGTCGCTATTTAGGATTTTAATGATTTTTGAGGAGTGTCCCTTATGTCCCTTTAGTATTTTTACTAGCACGTAGAAGTTACATGACAGAGTATTAAGTACACATAGGAGTAGGTGGCCCGTGCAAGGAGTTGTTATGCATGTGTTCCAGCTTCAGTCATGTGTATCGAAACCTTAATTCGGCAGCAAAGGTCAATTACATTTTGCTGGACTTGTGTAAAACAGTAATGGTTCGATTACCCAACAACCTACACACATATCGTTATAATCAGTCCCAAACGTACAAACTTTAGGCTTTAAACTAAACTGTTACCGACTGTTACCGACCGTTAGATCTAACCACTGACAATTCAGCTAAAAAACCTCGCCTTCGTTAACTTTAGAACGAAAACAAAATTGCTAATTCTAAGCGGATGGCGGGGGCCGTCTAGTTTTGATTTGTTAAACCAAAACTCTTCCCCGCTCTTTCGTGTTTTTCAATCGTTTTTTCATTTCTAGGACATTATTATTCGTAGATTTCTAGTTAGAAATTTTTTGTTAAGAATTCAACTAAGTAACTTTACTGACTAGAGTTTAACAAATGGCGATAAAAAAATTCGGAAAGCTATCGGGCTGCGAACCAACTGTGTGGTTCGCCACGCATTTTTAGTGCACTCCTACTTACTGACTGCATTCAAACTGCAAAGCAGTCGGTGTACAGTTCAAATGCAGGCCGTCTATCTAGAGCTCTAAACATTGACATGGCATGCGTTGAAACATTTAATCGCATGAGAAACGAAAAGCGGCGAGGTCGGCTGTTACAACTCAATGGTGCAGTTGGGACAGAGGCGTTATGCAGCGTTACTGCGGAACCTTGACGAAAGCATACCCCCAAGCGTCGTCTTCAGATTGAGTTCTCTATGGATGTACTAAACATTCAGTAACATCACAGACCTCTAAAGTTTATAATTAGCCCTTCCGCTCGCCGTTATAGTCGACTGATAATGTCATCCGGGTGGTACGAGAATATATTAAAAACCTTATTTACATGCTTGGAGTTAATGGCTTTTTATATTTGTTATCAACTAGAATTTTTGTAATTTAGCAAGAGATAAAGGTAGGCTCCTGGCTACCTTTGCAGAAGTAGGTCCCTAATACTTTGAGGAAACAATTTTTGATCAAATATTAAAACGGCATTTCCCGTAGGGTTACTGGTTCTAGAATACCTCCCCTCTTTACCGGTGGTTCCGGTAACTACTATCAACTATTAAGGAACTTTTAATTTAATAATATTATAAATCTCAAATATCAGTACGACGTAAAAATGTTACGTTTGTAACAGATAAACAAAACGCTAGCGAGATCAAACTCGACTCCAGCGCCATCTAGCGCGGTTTTGATAAGATTGATGGATGGATGTTTGTTACTGTTTTACGCCAGAACTACTGAACCGATTGGGATGAAATTCGGTATGTGGGTACTTTAGACCCTGGAGTTAACGTTTTTTTTTATCCCGATATTCTCACGGGAGAAGATTATGCGGGTAAAACCGCGGGGCACAGCTGGTATTATCTAAATACTGTACCTAATAACTTCTTATGTACATAAAATGGTAAATTGAGTTAGTTACAATTTTTTTTTATGATAGTGAGTGACAAGACGAGCAAATCAGGTGCCTGATGGTAAGCATCATGATTGCCCATAACAGAATCAGTGCTACCCAGTGTTTTGAAATTCAAAATTCTGCGCGACACTGCACTGCGCCTGTCACCCTGAGATATGAGTTGTTGAATATCATCATGCCTAGTAATTTCGCTGGTAACAATGCCCTTCATACCGGAACACAGTAATATTTGCACATTACTGCTTGGCGGTTGAATAACTGGCAAAGGTGTGGTACTTCACCAGGCGGCCCCCTGCAAAAGAGGCCTACCACTACAAAACTACTACTAGTATGCATACAAAATTATACGCCTATTGCTGCTGTAGGTACAAGTAGTGTTATTTTTAGTTTGGTGTCACATAAAATTTTCAACATAGATTTTTGGAACATTCATCCGTAATGATGGTAGAGATGCGTGGTCAGTAGGTGTATATTGGGAATTCTAATTCACTTTTTTTAACGTTCGCTCACTCGCGTTCCCTCACTTGAAAAAAGTTAATTAAAATTCCCAATCATACACCTACGCTGATGTGTAACTTATGAATTGGGTATATAACTCACCTTCTTCCGTTCCGTTGATACGTTTACGAACGTAAAGTCATGAACTTTTACGATATCGGTATATATTTTACATAAATACAAAATCGGTTCATTTCATCGGAAGCATTTGCAAATTCAACATGTTGTTTGTGAAACAACCTCAAACTTTGGTGTTTGATGAAGTTTGTGTGACATTACGTAATAATAACAAGAGACGGCATGGAAATCTTCTACCAAACACTATTCGGTGTATTATTTGTGGTCTATCTAATTGTGGCAAAACAAATCTAGTGGTTGGCTTACTCTTACATGAAGATGGTTTACGGTTTTTTAATGTGTATATATATTCTAAAACATTGTACCAACCTAAATATGTATATTTAGAGCAAGTGTTAAAACGGGTACCAGGAGTACAATTCTTAAAGTTTCATGAACATGAAAATGTTTTGAGTCCAAAAGAAGCCCATCCGAATTCAGT
Organism: Hemistola chrysoprasaria; assembly: GCA_947063395.1. Lineage (NCBI taxonomy): Eukaryota > Metazoa > Arthropoda > Insecta > Lepidoptera > Geometridae > Hemistola > Hemistola chrysoprasaria. The sequence goes on from OX346723.1 coordinate 10,089,011, forward strand.
TATAGTTTTTGACGATGTTGCTTGTGAGAAACAAAATCATATACGTGATTATTTTGCGATGGGTAGACACAAAAACATAGATTGTTTTTACTTGAACCAAACTTATAGCAAAATTCCAAAGCAACTTGTCAGAGACAATGCTAATCTTCTTGTTATCTTTAAACAAGATGATATTAATCTCAGACACGTTTACGATGAACATGTCACTACAGATATGACGTGGAACCGGTTTCGTGAAATGTGCACTAAAATTTGGAGTGAGCCTTACAATTTTTTAGTTATAAATAAAGATTGTGACAAGAACCAGGGTTGCTATAGAAAAAATTTTGACACATTTGTTATTTTAGATTAAGCAATCACATATATTGCGTTTGTGAAAAATATCTGTTCAGTACATATTTTGTCTTCCTATAGTTAAGTCACTTTGAACATGAATTCAGAAAAATCTATAAAAAAACAAATCGTAAAATCAGCTGACGCTGTTAAAAAGAAGATTAAAATAATGCGAGGTCTCAAAACAGATTCGGATAACGTGTTAGAAGCTATGCTAAGACCAATAACAGATCCTCTCAAGAAAATGACAAAAATGAATAATTCAATTGATAATAATAAACAAGATATTTTTTCTTCGGAATCTAGTGAACATAACAAAATTGACAAAATAGATTTTCAACCCATGGATACTCAATATGAAGACACTCAAACTAAACAGTTATTAACAGAATCTGAAGAAGAAGAGGATAATTTAGAAAGTGGAAGCGAGTGCACAGATCAAAATGCTAGTTCATTATCATTTAAATCGTTAGAACCTTGCGATGACCCGACTTGGTCTTTTTCTTCTGAAGCATATATTGATGTTCCTTTTGGTGTAAAATCAGACCGAGGCAAACTTAAAATAGGTACCGCACGAGTAGTTTTATCAGATGATTCATTAACAATAGGAGCTGAAACGTACAAAAGAACGCCAGGGTTAAATGAGTTGTTATTTAAAAAAACACCTGATATGAAAGTGTTGACCGAGACTGATTTAATGACTTACAAGAAAATATTATTGGACACCAATGTACATCGACGTGATTATGATCCAAAAAAACCAATCAAAAGCAATAAAGGTTCAAAATATTTGAATATAATCAAACCACTTTTCAAATTTACTAAACATTGCTCTAGTACTGAGAGCCTTCCGGTTGGTTCAGGATTACCACTCTTAAAAAAAGTCAATCAAAATACAGATTACGTATTCTGGGATGATCCTAATGAACTGGTTGAAAGATTGAAGTTACTGTTGGCCTCTCGTGATGCTGGTAATACTGGTCTAGATAATGAAATAATATCCATAATTGAGGAACTGCGAGAAAGCGGTATTATAAAATAAATATATTTTTTTGTTATATTAACTATAGTTTTATTTTTTGTGGCCAGTTTAGGTTGATAGTTGGCTAGAAGCACTTCTATAAAATGAATATAGATAAATTTGGGCACCATGTTCATAAAAGATTGTTGCAAGCACCAGATAGTATGAATTTATTAAATAATACCTTACATAAATCTGAAAATGGTGATTTTCATTTGAGATCAACAAGGTTAAAAGGTGTAATTCTCCCTGTTTCTTCTGATGATGCAGTGAATAAGCAATACGTCGATAAGAAATTTCAAAATGTTTACACAAAATTGGAAATAGATGCTGAGTTAAAGAATATAAAAAGTAACATTCAAACGTTAATGAATCAGTTACAACAAATACTTCAATCAACAAATCATAAAAACAAGTTAAAAAATGAGCAAAAGGGACATAATTGACGAAATTCATAAACAAGCAAGGAAAAATTTTATGCGCCGTTCTGTATTATTAAAGAGAACCGATGACTTATGGCAAGCTGATTTGATTGATATGCAAAAACTGAACAAATTTAACAACGGTTATAAGTATATTTTAGTAGTAATTGATGCATTCTCCAAATTGTCATGGACTTTTGGGATTAAATCAAAATCAAAATTTGAAGTAGTAAATGCATTTGAACATTTGCTAAAAATGGGACGGAAACCTTCAAACTTGCAAACTGATTTAGGTAAAGAATTTTATAACGATCAGTTTAATAAATTGATGGTGAAATACAAAATAAATCATTACTCCTCATATTCGGTTAAGAAAGCCTCTATAGTCGAAAGATTAATTAGAACATTAAAAAATAAAATATATAAACACTTCAGTATGGTTGGTAATTATAAATGGATAGGAAAGCCATTGCAAACAATTACTGACGAATATAACTATACGGTACACAGTACTACTAAAGTTAGACCGATCGATGTTAATCCGTCAAATGAAATATTAGTCAGAAGTAACATAAATAAATCAAGAATATTTTCTAAGGTGAAGAAACCCAAATTCAGATGTGGTGATTGTGTTCGCATCAGTAAATATAAAGGAGCATTTCAAAAAGGGTATACCCCTAATTGGTCGACTGAATTATTTACCATTATAAAAGTAAATAAAACCATTCCAATAACTTATTTTCTTGTTGATCAACAAAAGCAACCTATTTTAGGTACATTTTACGAACAAGAACTTCAAAAAACTAAGTATCCTGATATATATTTGATTGAAAAAGTATTAAAAAAGAAAGGAAACAAACTTTTTGTAAAATGGTTAGGTCTCAGAGAAAGCCAAAATTCTTGGATAAACAAAAATAAACTTTTATAATATATTTTTATATAAATATCTGACAAAACTGAGATTATTTTTCATTATCACGATATCAATGGAAGGAGGTGGACTTGTAAACAATTTAATAAATAATTTACCTTGGGAATTGCATTTGCCTGGATACAATTATTGCGGACCAGGTACAAAGCTACAGGAACGATTGTTAAGAGGTGACAAGGGTGTGAATGAGCTAGATGAAGCTTGTAAACAACACGATATAGCTTACTCCAAAAGTTCTAAACTAGAAGAACGACATAAAGCTGATTCACAACTTATGAATATGGCTAAACAAAGGTTAAAATCGAAAAACTCTGGCAAAGGAGAAAAAATTGCGTCTTGGTTAGTAAATAAGGTTATGAAAGCTAAACTAAAAGTAGGTGCTGGAAGCAAACAAAAATCATTGTTTAAGAAGATTGTAAAAACAATAGGGTCACGTCTTAAACAATTAAGACCAAAAAATGATAAAACAGCTATAAAATATGCATACGAATTAGCAAAAAAAATATTTTCCAAAACGAAAACTTGTCTACCTCGTATTATACCTATTCCAAAAACTGGAGGAATTCTACCTTTAATACCTATATTTGCGGGATTATCTGCGTTGGGTGCATTAGCAGGAGGTTCAGCGAGTATTGCAAAGGCTGTTAACGATTACAAATTAGCTCAAAGAAATTTTCAAGAATCTGAACGTCACAACAAGACAATGGAAGCAATAGCGTTGGGGAAAGGCATGTACATAAAACCATACAAAAAAGGCTCTGGTATATTTTTAAGTAATTCAAAAAACTTTTAAAAAGGCTACCCAGGCGAGCACTGACCAACTTGGATATTTTAGAACATGCAAGCAACATACCATATTTTAGAGGGGTTTTTATGAGAAATAGATTACCTGAAAAACCGAAACGAATGGAGTGTGGTGTGGTAAATTTAGATGATTATAAAAACCAAGGAAGCCATTGGGTAGCATATGTAAAAAACGGTGGATACTGCGAATATTTTGATCCTAAGGAGTTAATAGAGTATTTGAATAATGATAATATATTTTATAATTATTCTAAATATCAAAATTATAATTCTGTAAATTGTGGTCATTTATGTTTAAAGTATTTGATAACCTATTGGAAAAATCATATAAAATAAGACATGTCACGAGCAATAATGTTAGTTGCATCATGTCTTTCGCGATTTCAATAACAAGCAATTCTTCAATTTCCACCACAAATTATTCACCTGCCCTTCAACTTGAAGGTGACTATGAATGTGGTTTACTTTACTTTTCAACTTTCAACTCCATTCCAAATATAGATTGTGATAATAATAAGTTTTACTATGGTGATAACGAATATGTTGCAATACCTGAAGGTTCATATGAACTTCATGATATCGGAGACTATTTAAGAGATAACATTAAAGATTGTTCATTTAAACTGCTCTGTAATAACAACACGTTAAAAACATCAATATTTTGTTCTAAGGATATTCATTTTGAAAAAGATTGTTCTCTAGGCAAGCTTTTAGGCTTTGGTAATGAATTGTTGCGAGCAAATATATTACATGATTCTCAATTTCCTGTTAGCATTCTGTCGACAACAGTGGTACGGATCGAATGTGATATTATCAGTGGTTCATATGTGAACGGAGAACCTGGCCATATAGTTCACGAATTTTCCTTGAGTGTCCCCCCGGGATATAAGATTATTGAAATACCAAAAAATATAATATATTTTCCCGTCAATCAGAACAGTATTACTTCTATTACCATTAGAATAGTTGATGCAAAGAATAATTTGATAAATTTACGAGGAGAAGATATTCAATTATATTTGCATATTAAGAAAAAATGATTGATTTCAATAAAAACACTGTACATAAAGTAAATACTATCACTTCTAAGCACTCCATCATCAAAAGAAGACCTAAAATTAGGTTAACAAAAGAGAATAGGAAATTCCTCAAACTAATCGGGCTCTTAAAATGAGTATACTTAATGTGGCAGATCCTATTATACACGACAATTCCATCGAAAGCGTCGAGTATCATTCTTACAAGCCTTACGTAACCAGTTTTAAAGAGAATGATGAGATACGTATACCAATTAACCAACAGGATTTATACGTGCTACCTTCCGCAAGTACGCTGTATTTAGAAGGTTATGTTAACGTGTTTAATAGTGATAAAACAAAATTAAGCAATGTTAATTTCACTAATAACCCAGGACTTTATTTTTTTCAAGATATCCGCTATGAACTGAACGGAGTAGAGATAGATAAAATTAAAAACGCTGGCATAACAACTACCATGAAATCTCTTTTATCTATGAACGAAAACGAATCTAAAATGTCAAAATCTTGGGGGTGGGATATTAATGGTACAAAAAGTACTTTTTCTGGAAATTTTTCACTGTCCATACCATTAAACAAAATTTTAGGATTCGCCGAGGATTATAATAAAGTTATAATTAATTGTAAACATGAATTAATATTACTTCGAAGTAATACAAATGCTAATGCTCTTAAAGTTAATACCGGGGAACATATTCAAGACATTGATATTCAAAAAATAATATGGCGTGTCCCCCATATTAAAGTATCAGATCGAGAAAGAATCAATCTACTTAAGTATTTAGAAAAAGATCGTGCTATTAATATGGTATATAGGAACTGGGATCTATATGAATATTCCGTTCTTCCACAAACTACGAAACATACATGGTCAATTAAAACATCATCTCAAATAGAAAAACCTCGGTATGTTATTATAGGGTTGCAAACAGATCGCAAGCGACAAGCATTTAAAGATATGACCCAGTTTGATCACTGTAGCTTACGCGATGTTAAAGTATTTCTAAATTCCTGTTATTTCCCTTATGAAAGTTTAAACACACACTTTGAATATGATCAATATTCTCTTGTTTATGAGCAATATGTTAGATTCCAGCAGTCTTATTACGGACGTCGTCCAGAACCTTTGCTTAGTTTTGAGGATTTTAAAAATAAGGCTCCATTATTTGTTATTGATTGCTCGCGGCAAAATGAATTATTGAAAAGTGGACCTATTGACGTACGTATCGACCTTGAATCTCATACAGAATTTCCTGCAAACACAACCGCATATTGTCTCATATTGAACGACTGTATTGTAGAGTATAAACCTTTGAGCAGCATTGTGAAAAAGATATCATGAATTCTGATACAATAATTGTAGATCTTCAAGGATTTAAAGTTTCAAACAACCAATTTATCGTTAAAGAACTAGCCATATTATATCAAAATTATAGTCAAATATTTTTGGTAAAGAGTCCTTATTCCTTTCATTTCTTATCAAAAGAAGAAAAAAGACAAGTGAGGTGGATTGAACATAATCGAGGAATATTGTGGTGTGAGGGTCATATTGATAACAGAGAATTTAAACGCATAATCAAACCATACTTAAAAAATAAGAAAATAATTATTAAAGGTCTGGAGAAAAAAAATTGGATTTATGAATTATGTAGTGACTGTGAAGTGGTTGATATAGGAGAAAAAGGTTGTCCTAATTTTAATATATTATATAAAAACGAGCAAAATAGTTCTCAATGTATTAATCATAATAAGATTTGTGCGTTAAGAAATGTTATATGTATTAAAAAATGGTATGACGATAATAATATGCATCAGTTCTCCTTGTTTAACTAAAACTAAATTTTTTTTTAAATGTAATATATTTTATTGTAATAGATGTTATAAGTTTATTATTTGTCAATAAATTCTTATATCAATTTTATCTGTTTTTTATTTTAAATGCTGCTCCATTATTAAATAAAAAAACTGGTCCCATATACCTACCTAATATTAATAAAACTTAACAGCGAGTAAAACCGTTTGACGCAACTAGTGAGTAGGAAAAAGAAATACGATCGAGTGCACCTGCACGGTGTAGTATATCGTAGGTAATGCTTAGTCAGAACAAATATTATTGACACTAACTTGCCTTGAACAAGTATCAACATGTTAATACATAAACATAATATCTTTGCAATAATTTTAATCGATATGAAAAAAAGGAGGTTTTTAATTCCATTATATTTTTTATTAATTATGCGTGTTATCTAATTACTTGAGAACTGCCGAACCGATTTGAAAAATTATTTTGTAAAAATTATAGATTTATTATATTCAGTGTTTAAACATATCTAATAGTAGGTATTAAAACTAATTCGAAACGTAGTTATTATTCGATTTTGTGAAGTTCAAGAAATAGTTATTTATGGAATATGAGGTCTCAAACATTTTTATTTAATATAAACATGCAATAAGTATACATAATATAAATACTGTCCTTATATATTATAAACATTTGTATTATAAAAATATTATTTTATTAATTAATGACTACACCTAATAATAATAACTACGTTTCGATTTAATTTTTTACTATTTGTTATACCTAATAAATGAAACAAAATATTAAGAATATAATTTTATTTTTAAACTACATATTATATAACATTTTAAATATATTTTCCAAACATATCATACATTTTAATCATCAATATAAATTGTTAATTGAATTTAAACTCCTAATTAAAATCATTATCACCACAGTATTTTACAATATATTGAGCACTTGTTAAAAGGTTATCAGTTTCAGAATCAGTATACAAATCAATAACTTTCAAATCAAAAATATTAACAATATAATTTTATTTTTAAACTACATGTTATATAACATTTAAAATATTTTATCCAAACATATCATACATTTTAATCATTAATATAAATTGTTAATTGAATTTAAACTTCTAATTAAAATCATTGTCACTACACACTTTTTTTGAAATTTTTTTAATAACTGTCTCGGTAGCGTCCATAATTTCGTCACCACAGTCTTTTACAATATATTGAGCACTTGTTAAAAGGTTATCAGTTTCAGAATCATTACACAAATCAATAACTTTAATTTTTATGAGCCGAATCCCACGTCGCGGCTCATATTTATTTATGTTTATTTCTAAGTGCAAACTGCTTAAAAAAGCCCAGCCGCTGTCTCTTTCTTGAAATTCATCGATTTTATTCGAAATAGTTTCGATGACCTTATGAAACAATTCATTAAAATCAAAATTTTTATGAATAACAATATTTCCTGTCGCAAAAGACTTAATTTCACGAGAATCTTTCGAAACTAAAATAAATTCAGCATATAACTCAAAGTTGACTTTAACAGTATCGAAAGAAAGCAGACGCGCTTGTAAGAGCTGGCGCACGCGTGGACGCAGCGAGCGTAGGAACTCCGCCGGCGGAGACGCCAACTCACCCTCTACATCTTTATTTCGCACTCTGTATGATGCGATGCGACTACGAAAAGCACTACATATTTTTTCAATGCCATCACCTATCTCAACTGCGTTATTACTTTTATGTACAGCACTTCTCAAGTGAGCAGAGAACGCTGAACTTTTTACAGACAAATCACAAACGGTGCAAAATATTGTTTTTGCTGGCATAATGTTTACCTACCTATATTTTATGACTTAGAAACTAGACTTATATTATATGAAATAGAATTAATTAAATAGACTAGGAACTCAGTGATATTTATAAAAAGATATTAATATATTATGTTATAAGTGTTAAAAAAAAACATATAAAAAGAGACATAAAAAATATATTATCATATAATACTTCTACAAACTACTTTTTCTTACTGTCCGCGAAAAAGATACCTTCTTCGCGGAACTTGGCCTTTGTAAGCCGAACTAAGGACCTCACCAGGTCTAGCTCTTCAGCATCTGAGTCAGCCTGATACTTTAATGAAAGTATAGCTTTTTCCCAGCGGTCCTTGAGTTCGACGTCTCGTATGTCCCTACTATTGTATAGCCTTAATTCTAAAAATAAATCGCCCGATAAATTTGCGGTTCGGCGCAATACTCCGTCGGCGACGCGTCGTGTGAACGATGATGTCAGCTTGCTCGGCTGGGCTCGGGGCTGCTTGGCCACCTCCTCGTCGCTCTCAGATGCCAGCTGCCATCCGCTCCCAGAAAGCACCGCTTTTTGAGTTGTTTTTCTTTTTGACGACTTATTGATCTTTTTGTTTGTTCTGAAATTATAAGATGATTATTAGTTCGATAATAAATATATTGTACCTGATGATAACACAGATGGATACACATAATATTGTTCTTTTATGTAAGAATCATACCGTAGTCTTTGGATCAACCAAAGAAACAGACAAACATACTAAGATTCCTTAAAAATATAACTCTCCTTTTGCACATGTGACAATACATACATTCACGCCTTTTTTCCGAAGGGATAGGCAGAGGTGTACCCAGGACTCAGTCCCATAGTAGATACACCCACATTTCGCCGGTATGTTATTGGTCCCATGTAATAGGGGGCGAGCCTATTGCCATCTACCGGGCACAGTTCCAGACTCCAGGCAGATATTCAGATAATTCCTAATGGAAAAATCCAATATTTAACACTTTGACTGACCAGGGGATCGAACCCGGGACCTCTTGATTGGTAGTCGAGCATGCGCCCACTACGCCATCGAGGCAGTCTCAATGTGACAATAAACTTCAATTAATAAACGTAATAAACATAGGTACAATCACGCACGTGTCACATTTCACCAGTAGTATGTTATTAGTCCAAGGTAATCGGGGTGAGCCTATTGCCATCACAGTTATTGAGATAATTTCTAATGGAAAAATCCATAATTTTACACTTTGCCTCACCTGGGGATCGAACCCGGGACCTCATGATTGGCAGTCGATTATGCACCCACTACGCCACCAAGGCAGTCAAACTTCGTCTAATAATTAACACAAATGAGAACTTACCGCTTCGACGTTTGCGGCAGCTCGTCTTCGTCGTCCTTACGGAAGCGCTTGCTGCATTCGTACTCAGAGTCCGACCTGTGAACAATTAATAAGACAATAATTATAAATTTGCATCCGAGGTAATGCAGTGGGCCTATAGTAGCCGACTACGAAACATAAATAATTAAGTAAATCAAACTTACGAACATGATTAAAACTGAAGTGAAGTGGAGTGAAGTACTTAGTACAGAATTTCTTCTTGCTCTAGCAGAGACTTGTTGAGACTTGTAGAGACTTGAAGCTAGCGATGATCACTCTTTGCAGAACTTTGAAGAATTAGTGATTAAAATATAATCGATTAACGTTTTATATTAAATATATTGCTGACTCAAATTAGAGGTGGTCAACCATTTCCCAGTGTGTAGGTAAACATTCCGTGTACCTATAAATTCCGTGTAAACATAATGTAAACTGATATTATTCGATTCACAAATAAAATAAAATAAACTGTTTGCGAAACCTGGCACATTTTTGATGACAAAACCAATAATATTATTATTGGTTAATATTGTAAAGATATCAAATTTAACAAAGAACCGGCGGATGCATAATCAAATATCAAAGATCTTCACCACGGTACCGGCAAGCGCAGCGTAGGACGTCCACCCACTAGGTGGACAATTGATCTGATAAGTGATAAGGATGTGGGCCGCTTGCAACGGTGTTGGATCGAAATCTTTATGGGAGGCCTGTGTTTAGCAGTGGACGTCCTATGGCTGAGATGATGATGAAAGATCTAAGAACGTACCAAGCTAAAATTATTTTGAATATTATAGAAAGTACAGTGTTTTTGTATGCAACGCTTTCGCAATAATACCTAGGTATATTAAGTTATGTAGGTTGATAGTCTGTATTTTATATCCGGTAAATTATTTAATAAATAAGATTTTTGTTCAGTAAGTATGTAATGTACCTATACACTATGCCTATACATAAAATAACTCATTTTCGGGAGCCTTCCACAATGGTTTTATATAATAATAAATAAATAATAATAATAATATGGGACAACTTCCTCTCACGGTCATCTGGTCCCAAACTAGGCTAGAAGCCTGTACTATGGTAACCAGATGACTGATATACATACATATATAAGCTTATAACACCCAGACAGATCAAACAGACATGTTCATGCACACAAATGTTTGACCTGGCCGGGGATCGAACCCGGGCCCTGCGGCACAGAAAGCAGAGTTACTACCATCTGAACCAACGGGGCTGTCATAGGATGATTAGTGAGACTGTACTAACGATACGTCAAAATGTGATATTTGGCGATAATATATGAGGAATAAAATACATTTGTAAAATATTTATTGATAACTAAATAAACTTAACCAAAAGTTATTTTATTATTTACGAAACACAGGGACATAGACGCACGTGCTACATTATCAACTCAGATTAGGTAGGTACCTATTATTTACACCTTTAGATCTCGCCAACCAGGCTCCAGCTCAAGGACGTGACTGTGTCATTCAATTTGTAACATTTTATCTAGGTCATGGTATGTATCATCATCACGTGATTTATTTGCAAGAAAATTTAGTTATAAAATTATGTCACTCATTTTATTACAAAATTATTACGAGAATCGAGTACCGAGTTCTATCTTTCGAGTATTTAAAATTTTGCCTGACCTGGGTTTCGAACCCGGGACCTCATGATCGGCAGTCAAGCATGCGCCCAAAACACCACCGAGGCAGTGATAGTACTAATACTGCTAAATTGCTTAAAGGTTAAGAGTTCATTCCACCAAAGAATGTGCTATGCTGCGAGATTGTGCAAGCTATATTGCGATGCGAACAACATGTGCTATGATGATGTTCAGCTCGAATTTGATGAGTAGCTACTCATCTTCCTGAATGAGTTATTTTTCGCATGTTGCGAGATATAAACTGATCCTATTGTAAAACACATCTAGAGCATGCATACATTCCTATAAAAACATAGCTTAGTAGAATCCTTTTCCATCAGTGCTAAGTATACAATAAACCATTAAATAACATTGATGGATATCAAATGCATTCATAGAGTAACGTAGCATAGCATGTCTCTGGAGGAAAAGCTTATGTGTGCATACTGCAAACGTTGTATGCTTCACACACAGAATGCTTGCTAGGTGCTTTTCGATAAAATTCCCGGTATACTTTGCTTTAGAGATGTACCGCATCTGTAATTATACTTATCGATCTTTTTTTTTTTTGTTGTGAAATGAGAAATGAAGATCCTAACAGTTTAGTATATTATTTAAAATGTAAGTCACACGAAAGTATTATTTTACTTTCAGTGTGCATTAAAAAACTAAAATAATTTCGTATTTATGGACCCCCTGGAATGAGGTTTTGAAATATCTTGTAAAATTAAACAATTGGTATAGCTTTTGAAATATGCAGGAAAGAATGAGAAAACCATTCAAACTCTCTTATCAAATTTAAAATACATTTATGGTTTTGACTTTGAAATTAAACAAATTATTATATAAAATTACAGCAAATAAAGCATTATAAATCTTATTATTTGAAATTCTCTCAGGTAACTTTTATATCCATATAAGTTAATTGTTACTCCAGTTTATAGTATTATTATGGGTTACTTGAAATTATCGATACTTAATATGAAAACTATTATAGAGTTATGTACTTCACACTTCATTTCATACTTTGCGTTGAAGTGACAACACGTTGACTCTGGACTGCCAACTGAAGGTTATTGTTTCTGGGTGCCATTTTTAGGAAATAAGTAGGACGAAAAGCATTTGTAATTTGCTTAGTACATCCGAAAAAGTACTAAATTATATGGAAGTCAATCTGCTAGAAAGAACCTTGAGCGGGTTGGCCGCCGACCGGCATAAGGAGAACACGTGAAGTCAAATAAACGTATATGAAACCTGGACTGCCTTGTGAAGGTTTTGTTCTAGATGCCACATATGTTTCGGAAACAAGTAAGACGAACAGCATTTGTAATTTGCTTAGTAAATCCGAACGAAGTACTCAACAGAATGGCATGACCAAAGAAAGGGCTAGAAAAAACTTTGAGCAATCGGCCACTGGGCATAAAGGTATCATTACGTTGTCAACAACGAGTTTTCAGTGTTTTATTTGTGTTGCGAGTTGTGATGTTTTTAAATGTGCATCAAGTACGAGTTACGAGGAAGAAGGTGAGCCATATACCGAATTCTTAATTTACATCAGCGTAGGTGTATGATTGGGAATTCTAATTAACTTTTTCAAGTGAGGGAACGCGAGTGAGCGAACGTTAAGAAAAAAGTGAATTAGAATTCCCAATATACACCTACTGTGGTCCTTCAATTTCATTCATTCATACAAATCATACAGTAGTCGGAAATAGAACGAATGGAGTATGATTATGTCCTACATAATATCTAGAAAACGTAGAATAAAAATGTCATTGATTGCTAATGAAAGTGTTCTGAGAAAGACGTAATCGTGACCGATATGGTGACTTGACACCATTATAGGGCCTTCTGTGAGTGACTTATATAATCACTATCACTATATATTATAAAATCCTAAATGACTCACTAACTGACATGCAACGCAGAGCCCAAACCACTGATCCTAGAGATTTGAACCTTGGAATGTAGGTTCTTAGCATTGTCTTGACGTGTGCTAAGAAAGGATTTTTAAAAATTCATATTCTAACGGGTCCAAAAACGGCGTCAATGTTTTGGTACAAAACTCCCATGTTTCATAATTGCGAGCACGCAAAGCCGCTATTCTTACACTACCTAGTTTATGAATAACTTGTAAAAAAAGCTTTTGATGGGATTTCTGTTGTGTCTTCTGTAATTAATTAAGATATTTCAAACAACAGCAGTTAATAATAAATAAATATTGTGATTTTGATTCGCGTCCGAATGTATGTACTCAGTGTAATCGCACTACGAATTTTTGTTCGAGGGCAAGCTGTATCACAAGTCAAGTGGTTGATGGTCTGTGCAAAAAACATTTCCGCAACCCAAATGTTGAGATTTCAAAGTGACAGACAGACGAGCCTACTTCGTAAATATTGAGTAGCAGGAAACTCTTCAAAAAAGTCAAGAAAGTGGGTCGTTTCCATAAACGTCTCTAGAAAAATCACAAGACTCTGGTACTGACATGTACCACGCAAAATTGGATCCCGATGAATGGATTGTCAGCATTTTTGATATAATCCAACCATGTCGTGTCGGATCTCATAATATGGCAGTAAAAGAGATAAGAAGTTCATATCCAGGCTTTCTTCCTCTATCAGCCTTGTTATTCACCTCGGGCTTAATGTAGCAGAATCGCCCTATATCTATGGTCCTGGTCCATTTCAACAAACAAATAAGTAAATAAATAAACTCCTAGACCTGCTTCAAGATGACATATCAGTGCAATTTGTATCTTCGATGTCGTAACATTTGTTAGGTTTTGGGTTAATGTTTCTCACCATTCTTGACATTGATTAACGGGGTCCTGGGAAAATGGAGTAGGCCACTAATACCCCCCTATGGCCTATCAGCGCCTTCGGTGGGGTCATAAATAACGGAAGGCGAACAGAACCCACACTTAGCCATCTGAAAACATCTGTATTGTTGATTAATGGGCGAACCATAACGCATGGTGATTGGTGACTTGAGCGTTATTTAATGTCATTGTTGTCTTATTCCCTTTAAAAATAAATGATGGTTGGATCAAGGTTATTGAACTTTGGCTGCGGATGAGTGCTTCGGCGTGCCCGCAGCCCCGACACATGGCGTCCCGCAGGATAACCCCCAGGGTTTTAGTCAGTCGGGATGATCCCCTTCAGGGACTTCCCATCCTGACATAACCCGGCCCTGCCCCCCGGCATGGCCGGGTATCTGTATGCAGATTTCCCTGGGTCACAAAAAAAAGGTTATTGAACTTTTTACGGGGACAAGGTGGGACTGCATATTGGTCATGATTCTTTTGGAAATATAAGTAGCACGCTTTGACATACCTCACGGACTACCGCGTAGTCATTGTTCCCGTAGGTATATCGAGAAAACAGTACTTACCCTAAGTGTGATTCAGCCTCAATTCATATTTCATCTTAATCGGTTCACTTGTTTTGGCGTGAAAGAGTAACAAACATCCATCCATCTAACCAAAACCGCGCTAGATGGCGCTGGAGTCGAACTCGCTAACGTTTTGTTCACCTGTTATAATATGAGTATACAGTAAATATTTAGTTTTTCTTTTCGTATTTTTTGGTACGCAGTCCCACGCATCTCTGGCGTAAAACGGGGTAGGTACTGTTCATTCAATATGTCCGAAATGGCAAAAAAGATATATGAGATCAAACATGGAATAAGTAAACAGTCGGAACAGGATATTGAAAATTGGATTCATTCTTAGAATAGTTCAATGGCTGTATTTTATAAGTACCGATCTACCTAACTAGTGTGCCTTGGGTAAACTCTACCTAGTTTGATCATGATTCTTATTGCAACAGAAATACGTAATACCTAATAATCTACTGTTACTGTCTGAATTTTGATTGTATATCAGTCTTAAAGCAGACCCCCGTCACTATATAATCGCCCACACGCAATCGCCTAATACTACGTAGAAAACATAACATTGAACACGTCACCATGTACTGCCTCGTTGACTGCCTGGTTGCAGGCGACGTATAATGGCGGGGGGAGGTGAGTGTCAATGTGACGTAGTAATAGTTAGTTTTCTTTGCTTAAAGATAGGCCGTTACATCAAACATACATATACAGCCAAAAGTAATCAAATCTAAAATGAAGGCGACTTAGAGATACCTACTTACTTATGAGGTATGATATACCTAATATAAGCAGGTATTCTAAAATAGGTATATTATCAAGCATTAAATTTACGACCAATAACATACTGGCGAAATGTGGGTGTATCTACTATGGGACTGAGTCCTGGGTACACCTCTGCCTACCCCTTCGGGAAAAAGGCGTGAATGTATGTTATGTTTTTTTTTTAATTTACGTGCTTTTTCTCCTACTGTGTACACTGTACAGTAGACAGTATGGCATTCCAAACTGTCGCATCGCCACGTGTTCTGAAGAATGAGGAAGCATATCCGGGACAGAATCTTGTGCGTTGACGGTTAGTGGTTACATATTCGCTATAAAAATGCCTGTGTCGTAAGCTTAGACACGTTCACACAACTTGTCACCAGTCTACGTGTGTCAGTATAATGGAATTTCTGGAATAAGTATGTTTTTCGTTCCGGCACGGCAGGGATTCCTATTTTCATAAAGTACAAACGGAGCGAGGGTCCCAATAAATTTCCTCACGGAGAAAAATATGAATTTCGATACAAGTGTTTAATGTTATGTAGGGACATCAATCGCAAAGATTTGGGATAGACGATACGATATCCTGAATCTATCATTGATACGATATAAGTACGAGAATATATTGTTTTTTTCCCTCTATGGATATGATACTACTTATGATTTTAACAAAACTGTTCGTACACAAATATGGGTACATATTACAGACTAAGTCAACTAAGTCTAACTCAACGCTCAAGTTCTAAGTCAACGCCATCAAAAGATACGGTAATTTTACCGCACATTTCCATATTGTGCCTGGTAGATGGCAATAGGCTCGCCCCCTATTATATGGGACCAATAACATACTGGCGAAATGCGGGTGTATTACTATGGGACTGAGTCCCGGCTACACCTCTGCCTACCCCTTCGGGAAAAAAGGCGTGAATGTACCTATGTATGTATTTCCATACTTTGCGCCGAGGGCTAAAAACCTCTAGGGTACCTACTTCTCGTTGTCATCATGAAAATTGGCGGATCAAGATCTTATATCACGAGTAAAGGAGTTAATCCCTAAACCGTAAAATATAATAAAAATATGCGAGTACTAACATGTTTGCTGGTATAATGTTCTTAGAACATTGTTAAGGTATCAAGGAATGAATTTTTTGATCACTAGTTAAGTCGAACAATGGTTAAATTTTTTGAGAAATAGTTAATGTTCGAAAAAAAATCGTTTTTTCATTCCAGGTTAACTATTTTATTCCACACGATTTAACCATTGGTTAGAAATTTAACTATAGTTAGTTTGACAAATGGTTAAGTTAACCGTAACTAACGATTAAAAAACCGGCCCTATATGTCTTAACCATTTATTTATATATATGCAATACAACTCAAAGTCCCGACTTGCACACTCACTCATCTAATCTCAGCCCCTATGGACCTAGAGAGCTAAAATTTTGCACATAGTCGACGCACGAACGAAGACGCGGGAATCGCTCTAGTATAATATTGTCTAACAAGAAAATTTGGTCGTAACTATTGTTCATACGATTAAGTCTACTATAAACTTCTCTATGCTTCTGCTTCTAAATCAATATTTACGATCCAATCATAAGTGAATAAGAACAATATGTTCCCTCCACGAATTTATTTCAGACAGATTCCTCCATCTCCCGGGGATTCTCGTCTCCGGTTTCGATATTGAAATTATGATAAAATGGCAACATAATACAACCACTGGGATATAAAAACTAAGACAATTCAACCTAAAAGACGACTTTTACTCTTTAGCATGCATTTTGGTATACATTCGCCAAGGTTACGAACGCGTACGAAGTCATCATTATCTAAGCCGTAGGACGTCCACTGCTGAGCATAGGCCTCCCCATGAATTTCCATCTAGTCTTGTTGTAAGCAGCATGTTCCTGCAGTCTCTATTTGATCTTCTCTCCACCTTGTGGGTGAATGTCCAACGCTGCGCTTGCTGGCCCGTGGTCTCCATTCGAGAACCTTACAACCCTATCTATCGGCCAACAGTTACGTTAGCTACGTGCGTTACGCAGTGATACTACGTAACAAACGACCCCGTCCATTTCGTATTTATTTTTGCACATGCCACATGCCATGACGTGAACAATATAATTTTTGTTGTCTGAAAAATCCAATAAAAACTAGCCGATTTCCCCGGTACCTCACCACGTATGCTATTGGCGATGTTGTTTACATAATACCATATTCAGAGCGCTAAATGAGTTAGCATGCCATTTTCATCACCATAGGCCTCTCGCCAAGCGAATACTCGCCACGTTTGGCAGGCGGGGTGGCAATGCGGCGGGGTTGACAATGATATGCTCTTTTAGCATAGTGTAATCCATATACATTTTGCACAGTCGAACTAAATTTGGCGCTCTGGAAATTGGGTAATGTAATAGCCGCTTAAAATGAATAAAAGCGGAGTCCTTTAGCTTGAGTTGTCTGTGATTAAAAATGATGGTGTTTCGCGTCTCGACGTCGCTATGCTTAATGTGAAAGTGCATTGTACGGATTTACGAGGCTCAGATCCGCAGACGAGCTATCTATTGTGCGAAGTGGCATGTGTTATTATTGCCCACTTCAAGTTCATCGTCTCCGAAACATCTAGTTGTTTATGATATGATCGTTATGTTATAGTTTGCTATGTGATGGTAATACTGTTTTTATTCGGTGCGTGGATGCTTTATACTTTATACCTAATTTCATGTTATTAAAACGATCTCATCACATTAAGACATATTTTTGGAAAAGCTTTTGCGTGTGTTTTACAAGTTTTTCTTTAGGACACAACGCAACACAACGGTGTAGTAAAATCTGTCTTAAGTTAATAAGGACCCATGCTTATTTTACCGGTGTTTGATCGAGCTGAAATTGAACTAGACACCCCTAACACTACGAGTATGTCAATCAAATAGCAACGCAACGCAGGTAGGTACTTAGTATCTGATAGTGAATCGGAAGATAATCACAGGAAATTAAACGTACCTAACCTCACTGAATTTCGACATTGTCTTTACAAGTACCTACTAAGACTGCTTTTTGGTCTTAAATATATTATTGATAGGTTTCTGCAGGCGCTCCGAATAGATAGGTACCGCTGTCGTGCCTGTAAAATGCGGCTACTAATACTACCGAATTAAGGGGCGTTCAAGTATTATTCTGTTCCCCCCTCCCCCCCCTAAACGTTGCGCAGAACACAAGCGACCATTGTTAACCTAAAAGTCACAATTATGTTGCGTAAAGTAAGGAAAAGTCGCTAAAATACCTTTGTTATTCTTTTGCAAATCGCGTTTGCGTGAATAATAAACAAAACAAGAGATTGTTTTACAATAATACGTAACGCGTTGTTTGCATTTGCATTACGTAATACATGAACGCCCCTTTACCGAAGTCCAGCGTAACCGAGCCTATACAGCACCATTTTTCACTTACACCAGCACTCCTTGCAAATAAGGTTTTTCAAACGCACTAGGATTGTGTTACGCACACTACAATTTGAAAGTAGCACATATTCAAAGCTTTTGTTTTAGTTTTAGGTAGTGCGGTATCACGTCGACGTGGAGACTTATGTACAAGTTTTCAGTAAAAGCAGGAGTTATCAATTTACGTCTATTCTCTAATCAACGTGTGAAGCACAAGCCAATTCCACCGCTTGACCAGTGAATTTAGATCGATAACGTTTCATGTAGAAGTCGGTGAACAGAATGAAGAAGAGCGTCGCGTTGGCGAGTCCGATCCAGTAGGTGAACGCGTGGATTGGACACTGGGACGTGTAGGCTTGGATTACCATGTGGCCTGCCACTAACACAAACTGGCCCTGGAATAGAGGCAAATTTGATTAAATGTGTTTTGGAATGCATATCATCCATGCTATCCTAATCTATTATACATGGAGGTTTACCCCACATAAGGCCACGACACTACATACATTTTGCAAGCCTGTGGCTTTGACCTTAGGACATTAGTCCAGCCAACGTTTCGTCTTCCAGTCCTTAGTATCCATTCGAGAACATTCCTCTATAACTAACTGAATATATCAGTTAGTTTCAGTGAGCCATGTACGTATTTGGCCCATGACCAAGTCAATTCGCCTATATTTTATTCTACGACCTAAGCTGTTGGAAACTATATCGGGCTTAATAGGGCTAAATAGGGCCGTCAGCGGCAAAGATATATTATTTGTATAGAGATGTATGAGACCTAGTCCACTGAACCGTTTGGTAAACCTCGCGTGCCGTGCAGGACACTTCAGCTCTCGGTCAACAATTTCATGAGAGCGGTGTTGACATGTTATGGTGAGCAAGGTACACCGTTACGGTTCTGTCTCCGTCGTCTGGTTGAACAATTCATATTTTAATGTTCCTATAACGCACTAGTATAATGGCCAAACAGCTCTAATGTTTTCGCACTAATTTTATTAGTGTGGAAGTTTTTATGTGTGAATTATATTAAATTACCGATGGGATATTTGGAATGTAGATATTTAAGACACTAGAATACCACATAGAGTACTTTACATACATTACACTAGTACATACTTTACAATGGTGTGAAAAAATGGTGTGAATGTGGGACATAGCTAATACACTTAGCGTCCGTGCAGATATATCTGGATCGAATCTCACACGAGGACTTTTAACCTAGGCACCACCGTGTTTCGGATGGCACGTTAACATGTAGGTCTCGGCTGCTTCCTATAGGGGGCAGACGTTAGGTCATGTCGAGACTGTCCGAGAGATAGGAATATTGGCGACCTGAATGAAACTCTGATAGTATGGGTTGCCCACATAACCCATACGAGCAGTGTAATTGAGGAAACCCGCGCTCTCAGTTTATATATTCAAATTATTTTTATTTATTATTTTACTAACCAGCTGCATAATAGTCAGATACTTCTTCCACAATAAATACTTCGCGAACTGCGGCCCCAAAGCCGCTATGCCATAGTAAATGTACATAACAATATGTACAGAACTATTCAATATAGCCAATAAGCCCCAGTGATCAGTCGGGTCGTACTTCAGGCATATCCAGGTAATGATCATCATAAACAGATGATGGTAAATGTGAAGAAACGTTATTTGACTCTCCTTTTTGCGAAGAACAAAGAATACTGTGTCAAAGAGGTCGAGGATTTTCGTCACCATATATTTCCAGTAGAGTGATGCGATCAACTGAAACAATTGCTCTAGATTATACTCGGTAATAATATAGATCATATTATCTTCCTTCAATGCGCTACGTGCGGTATAGGGTGGGTCGACAGTTGGAGTTGACAGAAAATTGTCGCTCAATACCATTTTTCGCTGAGATCACGTTCAAATGAAACTTTATTATGAGAAAACTATTAGAAGAGGCTACAAATTGATAATTTAACGTATCTTGCCGAACTTCATGTTGTATGGTCTTATTTATTTAATAAACATACATAAACGGTCGAATCGTCGTGTTCGCAGTTTCTGGGAAACAAACCATTTTCATTGATATAGGAGAAAAACTGAAACAAAAATATCGATTAATATCGATAATATCGATATCGTATAATATTTTATTAATAAATTAAAATGAGACTAAAATCACATTTTCTACATTATGTGTTATCCTAATAATATTATAAATGTGAAAGTTTGTGTGGATGGATGGATGGATGTTTGTTACTCTTTCACGGCAAAACTATTGAACCGATTGGGCTGAAATTCGGTATATAGATAGTTTAGACCCTGGAATAACATAAAACATAACATACATTCACACCTTTTTCCCGAAGGGGTAGGCAGAGGTGTACCCAGGACTCAGTCCAATAGTAGGTAGATACACCCACATGTCTGTTCTTTGTCCCATGTGATAGGGGGCGAGCCTATTGCCTAATAACATAAAAGGTGCATTTTATTCCGATATTTCCACGGGAACGAAGACTACGCGGATGAAACCGCGGGGCACAGCTGGTATATTCATAATCCCTTTATACTAGTTATAGATTGAACAAAAAAAGCTAATATCAGTTGCTTGAATGCTATGTATCTCCGTAATGTACATTTAAGAAAATACTGACCTTGTAACTTAAAACGGCCGAATTTAAAACCTTAGCCCCGTTAAAGGCAACCAGAAACCATTTCATATGCATAGGTGCTCGTTTTTTCATATAATACGGCCCTATTACGAACACAAACATCAGGTAAATGGAGACAAGGAGAGCTAACTCGTTGGGATGCATCATGGGCCAATTTTCTACGTAGCTTACTGAAAATGAGAAGATAAAACATCTAAATTTATAGAACTTGGCTTCGAAAATTTTAGCCTACATAGAGTTAATAATAATAATAATAATAAACAACATATTATAATAATAATAATAACATTAAAACTTAATCTAATATTCAGTTACAACATGTTATAATAAATAATTAACGAACACAGCTTCAAGGTAGCTAGCTAGGTGACACCGTCATGGTCATTGGCTTGCTTTCCAGCATAGGCCTACATAGAGTTACTCGTTAACAAATAATCCCATCTTAATTATCTTACTAATATCCGAAAGTTTGTGAGGATGGATGGATGGATGGAAGTTTGTTACTCTTTCACGCCAAAAACTACTGAACCAATTGGGCTGAAATTCGGTAGATAATTGAAACCCTGGAATAACACATAGGGTACCTATTTAAGTATCTATCATTGTGCCTACTCTTAGGTTAGAACAACTGTCATAGTCATTGATTTAAAGAAAAGGGGAGATAGGGTACGTTCTCTCAGCGCTTACTCTACAACTGGCGTTTGAAATTTGAAACAAAGATAGAAAGACGTACTTACCAAAGACCGAAGTGCGAACGCGACAATTAACTTTCTGACGAACGTGGACTTAATGGGAGCTAATTTGAGCTTTCCATTTTAGAGAAGCCAGTACCTCATCTCCCCTTTTCTTTAAATCAATGGTCATTAGTGCCAATTAGATATAAAAGTTTCTTGACTTTCAATAAATGTATGGGACACGGAACGGCTGTTTTTTCGCGATTCCTAAATTAGCTACATTGTGAAAGTTGTTTTATATGATAATAAGTACAATGACTCCCACAACGACCTCTTACTCTTATTTATAGCATAAATACTTACAGCGAATGCGTACAACAAAAATTCGCGTGAACTTACGATGATCGTTCCATTCTTCTTCTTTTCGAGTCAATCGTTCTGTAGAGTCTCGAATGTTTGAGACTCTGCATACATTGTTTTAATTGTTAAGTTATAAGTTAAAGTTAATAGTTAATGTTTTGTTCGTTATTGAGTACGGGTGCGCGACGCCGGGACGCTTAGTTTAAAAATAAAAGAGCAGTGTGCTCTGAACGACGCCTTTATTGGTACTATTGGTTTTAACAAACTTATGGTTAAAGAAATTAGTAGAAAAAGAGTTATGTTAAGTGTTAAGTTTAGCGTGGGAACTCAAGTGCTCTGTATGGTGAGCCCATACATTAAACGGGGCTTACGCGGGTGGCTAAAGCCGCGACTAATCGGCTGCAAAGTCGACACTCAATTTCTTACGAGTACGCGATCGAATCGTATATTTAGACAGTCGATTTCACTGTGCGGCGATAATCGTGCGGCTTTAGTCACCTGTGTAAACCCACAGACGATACCTTAGAATTATTTCGCTACTTTTAGCTTTTTGGTACAAATGAGTCTTTGGCTGCTACTACAACTTGGTACTCAAATACTGACCTAGTGTGAACTAGCCATTAATCCAAACTCTACGTGAACTAACTACCCAATGTATTTCATGTTTCTCTTCTGCTAAAACTTACTGTGTCCCTTCGGCAATGGTATACTTGTTCCGAAACACCAAGTCATTCTTGAAAGGCTTCGTTTGATGAAATGCTTTGTTACACCCCAAGCTTTGTTCAAAATTCGCAAGATTTCGCTGATTTCTTCGCGTCTATTGTCACTTGACACATTTTATTTCATAAAGAATGTTTACAGAGCTCGTTAGAAAAGCGGTGTCATGAACCATGAACAAATCTTTTAGAAGAAAAGTTAGAAGGATGACGTGCGGGTTATTGAAAGCCTATGCCCTATAAGACTTTTACATCTTGTATAGTCTATTATAAAATCTCTTTACTACTTGGCGTATATTTCTAATGCTTTCTTTGTTTTAATCCCTAAGAATATAATAAAGGGTTTAATCCCCAGGTCAGGCAGTGTTATGTGTTATGGATATACCTTTATATTTATATATAAAGGTATATATAATATATATTTAATTTATGTACTTATGTTTAAAAGACCTGTTTCTACAAACATTCCTGCGAATAAAATTATGATTATAACTATGGTGTTCGTCAATAGGAGTGTGTTACTTTTGATATAAATTATAAATACCTGGATGACCGAGCTTTGCTCGGTATTTTTTTTCTTTTTTTAAATAAAATGACATTTTCTAAAAATGATTCCTAGCTAGATCCACGGCTGAGACAGCTTGTTTCCTAATTTCCCGTTTGTCGCTACTGTGCACGAATAATAAAAAAAACAACACGTCATCTTGACTGCACTGTCATGAGTCATGTCATGTCTGCAAGAATCCTGTGATTTTCTCGTTGAGTTGTAGAATCCTGATCAGAATTTTTCCTAATTGTTTTAATACTTGAGTCTAGCCAGATTTTTACGCCTTTTTTGCCATGGCGACGCTAAAGTGCTGTGTTAGTGGTTGCGATGCAACAAGCGCTACTCACCGCTTATTTAACATTCCAAAGGACGATAAATTTAGAAGCTTGTGGTTGCAGTTCTTAGTGCCAACTAATCCCCTTCTCGTCGGACTTTCCAAGGAGCAGCTGATAAGAAAGAGTGTGTGTCACAGACACTTCGAAATACGCCAGCTAGATAGACAAGGACGAAGGACACGCTATTCATACCCCTGCTTGTTTACAGCTAAAGAAATAGAATATGGCATGCCCCTAAGTTCAGAAGGTATAGGTTGACCACTAATTTAGTAAAAATGAGATTTGAAACACATAATTTTTATACCCGGGATACTTTTTTTCTTTTAACCCTACCTTGGCAAACCAAAAAGTGTTGTTTTTATAAAATTATAACATTAATAACTTACGTACCTTTATTTTTCAGTTTTTAAAAAAATTATTGGGAGACCTATACTATCACAGTGATGGTAATTAATGTAATTTAGCATTAATTTTATAAGCATGTTTATTATTGCTATTTGCAATGCTATTTGCTAATATGGGTTTATTTTTAAAAAATAACATGCATCAGTTATATATGCTGGGGCCTGAGGATGCAGGACGCAGGAGAAGCCAAAAACTATACTAGCCAAAAGCCAAAAATTATTGTGACTAAACCAAAATAGATGAATACAATGTTCATTCACTATTTTGTAGATATTGATAATTGATAAGTTCTACAAACTATTATTTCTTTGTTTATTATTATATTTATTATTATTTTAATCTACCATCGATAGTTTTCACACCGAATGAAAAATAATGACTCCTTCAAAATAGATGTATATAATGTTCCTTCACTATATTGTACATATTGGTAAGTACTAAAAACCCCTAGTAAATTATTTTACCCTACCATCAATGGATTTCATCCAGCGCACGCAAATTAATGAATATATTTGGTAATAATTAATAATGTGACACCTTGGTTCACCATATTACAGTTACCTTACGGATCCCTATTTTTTTCAAAATCTCATATAGCCCATATCACTCACACCAAATTGAGCTGTTTATAAGTGAAAGTTTTTTTTTAAATCGTCCAGAAGTTTCGGAGCCTATTCGTTACAAACAAAAAAAACAAAGTTTATAATATTATACAAATTATTATTATAATTTATTTATCTACTATGGGACTGAGTCCTGGGTACACCTCTGCCTACCCCTTCAGGAAAAAAAGGCGTGAATGTTATGTTTATAATATTATTTATTATAGTAAGATTTATTTGGATTATAAGTGATTAAACTCTTTTAAATAGTAAAAAAGCTAATTTTATTTCAGTCATAGGGAAATACAGATGGTCAGCAAGTCATGACGGCTACAACTTTTAGGACCTCTAATTTAGAATCTTCATATCCATACTATTGATAGCTAAATACAGCTGGTTACTGTTTAACTGTAGCCGGAACTCCATACTTATCCGGTCGATCTATGTATGTTTGTTTTTATTTACTTTAAAATTAAGTTTTCAAGTAATACAGGACCAAAAGAGTGACGTCACTAATTATGTATCGATAAAAGGGACATCACTAATTTAGTCGATACCTAGTGTAATATTTTCACATCACTAGTTGTCACATTGCAATGAATTATAAAATGTCAATGCCATTCATAAAATGTGCAAAACTCCACCGAAGGAGATTATGAACTCCTTAGTTCATAATCTCCTTCGGAGTTAGAAAAAAAAAAAGTAGATGTGCGACAACAGCGACAAACGCACATATTGCAAAACTTTTCGGCGCCGTTCCACTGTCGCATCTGTACGTAGTACTAATTATAGTGATCTGTGGCTAGATCGATTTATCGCCCCCGAAACCCCCTATATACTAAATTTTATGAAAATCGTTAGAGCTGATTCCGAGATTCCAATTATATATATATATATATATATATATATATATATATATATATATATATATATATATACACAAGAATTGCTCATTTAAAGATATTATAATAAGATAAAGATATAAGAAATTATTTATTTTGAATGAAATAAAAGTCAGTCTATTTTGTTTTTTTTCCCGATGGATAATGTAAAGCAATAAGGTAGGCTCAGGAAATTCAGAGGCTTAATAAATCTTTTCATTTTAACTTATATATTTTCATTATAACAAAGGAGTACAATTTCTTATTTTATTGCCATTCACAGAAACGGAAATCATATTTATTATTCATGCATGAAAGTTACTTAAGCTCGTATTGCGTATAGTAGTAGGTACCCTATCATTTTCATTGTTACGTGTGAGACGGGCTTTATTATAAAGTCAATCAGTACATAGCGGACAAAGATGCTTGGAATCTTCTGCACAGCCACCACGCAGCATCTTCCAAACAAACCTGTAAGTTCAGTCGGGTTCTGACGGGTAGGAGGGGGTTTCCCTTAAGCATTACTAAAAAAGATGTACCTACCTTTTTAGGGCTCTGTGTCTCAAAATGAAAAAATGAACCCTTATAGAATCACTTTGTTGTCCGTCTATCTGTCTGTCTGTCTGTTCGTCTGTCAAGACACTTTTTCACGGGAACGCGTGGAACTATTAAGCTGAAATTGATATCAAATACTCAGGTCTACGGTCCCTTGTGGCTGTTATAATTCATACTTTAAAGTTATGGCCATTTTACTGCATATTTGGGTAGGGGGCCGCCTGGGGGTGTAGTGGTAAGTAGGCCTCTTTAGCTGGGGGCCGCCTGGGCAAGTACCACACCTTTGCCAGTTATTCATCCGCCAAGCAGTAATGTGCAAACATTACTGTGTTCCGGTCTGAAGGGAAATGTTACCAGCGAAATTACTGGGCATGATGAGTTTCAACAACTTATATCTCAGGGTGACAAGCGCAGTGCAGTGCCGCGCAGAATATTGAATTTGGTGGCACTGTATCTGATATGGGCAATCATGATGCCATCAGGCACCTGAGTTCCTCGTCTCGTCACTTACTACCATAAAAAAAAAGTATATGTAGGATTTATTTCCATACTTTGCGCACGGGACTATAAACCTCTAGTTGTTTGTTGTAGTTTGCTACTAGATGGCGCTGAATGTTCTTGCGAATAAAAAGGTGGCATTTTGTTCAAGTATCTAGGTATGGAACCCTTCACTATGCATACAGACGTATGCCTTAACAATTTATTTAACCAGTGGTATAAGACTCTAGGAACCATTTTAAAGTTAAAGATTTTTCATTCCCCAAAGAATTTACAAATCACTTGCGCCGAGAAAATACAAGTTACAACTGACATTTATATTTTGTTATATTAACATACATACATACATACATTCACGCCTTTTTCCCGAAGGGGTAGGCAGAGGTGTACCCAGGACTCAGTCCCACAGTAGATACACCCACATTTCGCCAGTATGTTATTGGTCCCATGTAATAGGGGGCGAGCCTATTGCCATCTACCGGGCACATTTCCAGACTCCAGGCAGTTATTGAGATAATTCCTAATGGAAAAATCCAATATTTAACACTACCTGACCTGGGGATCGAACCCGGGACCTCTTGACTGGCAGTCGAGCATGCGCCCTCTACGCCACCGAGAGTTGTTTTATTAAAAGTATTATTTATTGTTGATACCAATATAGGTAAGTATGTAACTACACTAATATGTATTACTAGCTGTGCCCCGCGGTAGCTCCGCGTGGACATCGTTCCTGTGGGAATATCGGCAAAAAAGTACCCCATGTGTTATTCCATCATCGAAGCTACCTACATTCCAAATTTCAGCTCAATTGGTTCAGTAGTTTTGGCTTGAAAGAGTAACAAACAAACATCCATCCAACCATCCATCCTCACAAACTTTCACATTTATTGTTATATTAGAAGGATTGTATAGGATTTAATGTCTTATTATAAAATATAATATTATGAGGCCGTATATAAAAAAAAAACATAAAAACATACATTCACGCCTTTTTCCCGAAGGGGTAGGCAGAGTACACCTCTGCCCAGGACTCAAGCCGTATATATTGAATTCTATTTGTAGACCTAAATTCTTTTCAGCCTATTTACCAACAGATGAATCGGATAGAATCTAGAATATATTATTCGTAAAGACATTTTGCAATATTATTTTAACGTCGCCAAATGAAATTACGCGTAGATTCAATTTCATTTGTGTAAATAAAAACCAATATCAAAAAACTAACTGTGCCCCGCGGTTTCACGCGCGTAGTCTTTGTTCCAGTGGGAATAACGAGATAAAATCCTAATGTGTTATTCCAGGGTCTAAACTATCTACATACCGAGTTTCAGCTCAATCGGTTCAGTAGTTTTGGCGTGAAAGAGTAACAAACATCCATCCATCCATCCTCACAAACTTTCGCATTTATAATAAAAGTAGGATAGGATGTGTGCATGTTTGAAAAATGTTTATAAAATGACAGTACATTTCTATTGTTCTTTATTATCTGAAACAATAAAAATAATATTACGTTGACAAATGGTTTTCTATTTTGAAAGAGCTTTTCGTATATCCTTTCTATCCATTTATTCTGCAAACATTTGATAAGAAGATATCTTACACTGTGTTATTTTGGTATTTTTATGTGAAAAATGAATGTCTCGTGACTAAGCTGTGGACATTTGGAGATAAAGTGAAAAGGATCATTAAAAATTCGAAAAAATTAGCTTACCTTAGAATGATACTGGAGATTATCACTGGGATTACGAAAGTTATTATAACAATTAATATTTAATTTATGTCTCAAATTTATACCAGGAAAGTATTGCAGGATTGCATGTTTAAAAAGACTGCCTCTGTGGCGTAGTGGGCGCATGCTCGACTGCCAATCAAGAGGTCCCGGGTTCGATCCCCGGGTCAGGCATAGTGTTATATATTGGATTTTTCCATTAGGAATTATCTCAATAGCTGCCTGGAGTCTGGAACTGTGCCCGGTATATGGCAATAGGCTCGCCCCCTATTACATGGGACCAATAACATACTGGCGAAATGTGGGTGTATCTACTATGGGACTGAGTCCTGGGTACACCTACCCCTTCGGGAAAAACGGCGTGAATGTATGTTATGTTTAAAAATGATAATTCAGTGTTTTCGATTGCCGATCATGAGATCCCGTATTCGATGCCCAGGTCAAGCAAAGTGTTAATGGATTTTTTCCAACATAATATGATGTTATTCACTATGAGACACTAGTTATCTAGGTTCTGAATTATATTTTTATCTAAAATTCAAGTACTTTGGATTATAATATAATAACAACCAATATATAAGTATTTTGACTATAAGGTAAAGGTATTTTGGACTAAAATATAAATATTAACTTAGATAAATATAAGCGTCATGTTCCGAATAACATCATTATATTTTGGAAAAATTATCTGATTATAACAATGATGTTGAATCTCTTGATTCTAAATGATTTTGGCCTTACGTTTGTTTTGAAGTTGTGTCACGCCAGCCTCTTTAGTTCTCGACTGTAGGCTGCTCTAGTGCGTACCTAGCGCATCTTTTTTCAACACACACACATTTTCTGTGCATCCTCTAGTGCTTCAGAAGTCCTCCATTTGTTCAAATTATGTTGAAGTTTATTGAACACGCTAGCACTGTGTACTCGTAATTTCTAGAACTGCACACATAGAAGAAAAACTCCACTAACCGCTTTGAAACCCGACTCACCGTTGCGGTTGTTGGAAAAAGAAAGGGGGATTTTATATTGATATAATACACAGGGAAAAATAATTTACAGGTAACCCTTGATTTCAATGTGTATCAGGTACAGTATGAAATGTTTCAAATATTCATTTACAGGATCGCGCTGTCATTGTCACACTGCGAGTCTTCGCCTGAGGAAGCTGTATCCTGAGTCAGGTGGGGGTGGGTCCTTGTTTTAGAACTGCATCGCTGTCGTGAATCTTACTTGGTTAGTCCTTAGTTATAATCATCATCATCATGCAGCCGTTGAAAGTCCACTGCTGAACATAAGCCTCCCCCATAAGGGGGGTTGTTGCCAATACTCGCCACGCTTGGCAGGCGGGTTGGCGAGCGCAGTTTGATGGTTTTACGCAGAGGACGCTGCTGCCCGTCCTCTGGATCCTAATCCTATAGCCCTTAGCCGGCTCTTACGGCAACCACGGGTAGAGAGGGTGGG
The DNA here is from genome assembly GCA_947063395.1 of Hemistola chrysoprasaria. Classification (NCBI taxonomy): domain Eukaryota; kingdom Metazoa; phylum Arthropoda; class Insecta; order Lepidoptera; family Geometridae; genus Hemistola; species Hemistola chrysoprasaria. The sequence continues at coordinate 10,119,216 of OX346723.1, forward strand.
GTACTATTCTAAAGCCGGTAACCCCATGGCAAGTTATAATATTCAAGTTATGTTAGTTATAATATTCAGTGATAATAATAATATTAGTATGGCATATTTTATGGAATAAGTAACAACCGGGACAAGTAGTCCCGATTCATCATCATCATCTCAGCCGTAGGACGTCTATTGCTCGACATAGGCCTCTCCACAGATTTCCACCCAGCGTGTTCCTACTTTTTAGATCGTCTGTCCGCCCTGTGGGTAGATGTCCTGCGCTGCGCTTGCCGCTCATTGGTCTCCATTCTAGAACCTTACAGCCCCATCGGCCATCAGTTTACGTGCTATGTGCCTGGCTCATTGCCACTCCAACTTATTAATTGTTCGTCTAAGATTCCCTGATCCCCTTAACTGTACTAAATAAAAAGTCACACATCGCTACAAATCATGACAATAGGTACTTCAACTTGAACAAATACTTGTAGATCTGCTAAATTATGATTCTATATCTGCGTAAATATATCAAATATTTGATATTGTTTGATAAAAATATTTGAATGTCTCGTAAATATCAATGTTCATAACTTCAAAATATTTTTCACGAAACTGGTTTGAATGTTAAGCGATAAGACGATAAAATAAAACAAACCGAATTAGCTACGGTTAGAAAATATTCGTATCGCAAACAAATCACAAAGTTTCGTGGGTCTTGGATTTCACTTTTTGTGCGGACTAGCGACTGGCAACCTTGCTTCGGCCACTTTGGAAACTAATGATTCGAAACCAGTTTCCAAAACAGAGGCATTTTTTTTCAACCAGGTTTCCAATCAAGAAAAATAAATCGGTTTTGGAAACTAGTTTCGAATGAAGAATATTTCATCTTCCTTCGAAATTTCAATAATAACTAGGTACTTAAAATAAAGTAAGGTCGCAAATAGAATGGGCATGCATAAAACCTTTTTATCGACTTTATATAATGTATACTTTCGGCCACCATCGTAACTGAGTGTTGTACCTTAAAAAAAAAATGTCATCGTGTTTCGTACCCGAGTTAAAAACGTAAACTTTTCAGTCTGTGTTCCTAAATTTTTGGTAACCACGGTATTTTTTTAATCGTTAAAGTAATGAAGAAGGGTAACTGGCAATACAAGCAGGCATGATGATTTATTATTTTGGAGCACAAAACAAATCTCGCTAATTCATGCACTAACGAAATGGTTTCAGGTGTGTAGTCAATTTATGTAAATGTTGACGAGGTTTCAACACTCTTATCCCAAAACCGTAAAATTGAACAAAAAAAATTTTTTTTGTTCAATTTTACGGTTTTGGGATTATATATCTATCAATTTCAACTCAAAAACTCAAACTAAATACCTCCACGCGTTCCCGTGAAAAAGTGTCTTGACAGACGGACAGACAGATAGACAGACAGACGAACAACAAAGTGATTCTATAAGGATTCCTTTTTTCCTTTCGAGGTACGGAACCCTAAAAATCAACAATTTGTTAAAACTAATAAATAAAACGACACAGAGGGTATATATTATAAAAATAATGAGCTTTGTCAAATCCAGCCTAAAAATAAATAATAGCTGATCTTACTTTTTCACATCTTATTAGTACCAACCTACTCAAACCTCTAGTAGGCTTTATTTGAGGTCAAGAGCCTTTTATCCTAATTACGATCGGGTGTAAAAGTACGTAATAAAATAATGGTACGATATTCGTAATTTAATGTAATTATTTTTTGCTAAATGTAGCTCTACAATTTCATAAAATTCACCTACTACTACTATTAACCTTCAAATGGTGAGGTGCCATCAATTTGACGTCGCAACGAAAACATAATTGTATTTCTCAGAATATGCTCCCCACGACTGCATCCACCAGTAGCTACTTTATTGGTAGTTTGTCGTCGCCTTATTTACAAACCGGAAGTCGCAAGCGCAAAGTTCAGAAGTTAGAGAGCAGTCGACGTCGTTTTGACGTCACGTCACCTTTTGTGTTCGAATAATGTTCGTATAAAGACCAGCCTTAGTTGCACAATTTCTTTCAAAATGGATCCAAATGATCGCGATTACTACTGTTGTATTATTGAAGCATTAGGACAAACTGACAGTAATAAAGGGGATGGCGAGTTAGAACTCGCCATCCCATGCGAGTGTGTGGTATCCTCGACACACTCTCACAGCTCGCCACCAGTTTCTAATACCGATTTTTTTAAATTGAAAACCTGGTTTCCAAAAAAAAGAATCCATCAGTTTTAGAAACTGGTTTCGAATCATTAGTTTCGAAAGTGGCCGAAGCCGGCGACCGCAATAAAACACATAATTATGAATTAAAATTTGAGATAAGCTTAGATTAATGACAGGTCTCCGCGCGCGCTTTCACTAGATACCGCTAGATACCACGGTCCAGACATATTTGTCAAACGCGGCAACTAAAACAACGCTGAAATCGGCGTACATAGCATGTTCAACACGTTTTTTCACGCACACACACACGGCACTCTTTGCCAGTTTGCAAGGATTACTATTTTTAACGCACTATTGTTTGTACTGTTACAATATTGCAATATATTGTGCTATAGATTAAAATAGAATAATAACTATGTAAAATTGCACGGCTATTGTATCAGGGTTACCTGTGAAAATAGTCGTAAGAAGAAAATTAATAAATAAATATTGTATACTAATTAAAGTGCGTATTGTATTACTACAGTGCCACTAGAATTTGAAAGTTGCCGTATTTCCGATGCTTTTTTATAGGTCTGTATGTATTGTGTAGTATCAGCGCAGAGTTGGGACTTATGAATAATAATGTAGGTATGTAATTTTTTAATTTCTGCTAGATATAAACTAATTCACCTCGCCAACCCCAAGTCTACTTTAGAACGTCGCAAATTGTGGTTTCTACCAAGTTTTTTAATAAATTTAAGTGCAAAAATGGAAGGGAAAAGTTACCGCCATAATTTAGCGGAAGGTACAGTTTACAATTAGGCCGGGTTGAACTCGGGGCTCACAATTCACGTTGTTTACATTGATTTAAAGAAAAGGGGAGATGAGGTACTGGCTTCTCGAAAATGGAAAGCTCAAATTAGGTCCTCGTACGTCAAAAGTTAATTGTTCGCACTTCGGTCTTAGACTTATAGGCGTTCTATCGTTGTTGTTTCAAATTGCACATGCCAGTTGAGTAAGCGTTGAGAGAACGTACTCTATCTCCCCTTTTCTTTAAATAAATGGTTGTTTAGCGACATATACATGGTCTGAAAAATTAAAAGCTTTGCATAATCACCTATCTATATATATACTAAAATACTCATGCCTTGGTCAAAGAATAGTAACTATTACTTCGTAAAAAAGCGACACTATTAAGCGCAAGCATTTGTATGGAGAGGTGCCTCGGTGACATAGTGGGTGCAAGCTCAACTGCCGATCAGGAGGTCCTAGGTTCGATCGTCACGTCAAGCAAAGTGTTAAATATTGGATTTTTCCATTGGGAATTCTCTCAATAACTGACTGGAGTCTGGAAAACCTACGATTTTAACACGTGAACGGAACGCTTGCGTGTTCTAACTCACCTCCAGCGCCATCTAACGCAGTTTTCGTTAGATTGATGAATGGATGGATGTTTGTTACTTTATCACGCCAAAACTACTGACAGATTGGGCTAAAATTTGGTATGTAGGTAGCTTGGACCCTGGAATAACACATAGGGTACTTTATTCCCAATATTCCCACGGGAACGATGTCTACGGGTGTGAAACCGCGGGGTACAGCTAGTAAAGGCATAAGAGAAAAACTGTAGAACTTATTTCGAATGAAAACAGCGCATCGTGATGCCAGGTGTATTTGGTTATACTGGTATGAATATCTAATGGGAAACTTCCCAACAATAATAAATGAGCTTCGGCAATCGGTTCGTGCTAATCACTGACAACTCAACCTGAAGACGACGCTTAATGCGGTATGCTTTCGCCAAAATTATGCACTGATACAGATGGCCTCGCCCCTTTTGGTTTATCATTAGATTTAATGGTTGCGCATGTTTTAAGTATGAAAGATTCAATAAAACTAGCCGATTTCTCCCATTCCCACTCGCACTATAAATTGGAGATTTTGTTTTCGTACTAATATTCACGAAAGCGGTGTCTTTTAGGTTGAGTTATCTGTGGTGCTAATATAACAATAATATACAGAGAAAAAAAATATACCAGCATTAAAATTGCATTGTTAATCGAATCCACGACCATGGAACCACGGCGCAACCGATATGAACTCAAAAACAATACAAAGAATAAACTCGTCACGGCGGGTACCCTAGAGGCTTGCGTAAAAAGAAAAGATACTCGTACCTAAAAAAAAAATAAAGGTGCCTTTTAGGGATATCTTGTTAACTTGGGGTCATAGGATATTTGCATATCAAAAAGTTACACTTATCTCACCTTACATCTGACAGTATTGTAAAAACTTTATCTTCAAGTGGTCCCATTTGTAAGAGAAATGGATCCTCTAAAAGATAAAGTTTCGTTTCTTTGGGGATTAGAAACAACTGGGGCGTTATTTTATCTCATTTGGTGATTTGTCAATGTTACTCAAGAACTAGAAATTGGTAACGGCGGCGACATGTCTAATCTTTTGAGGACAATGAGTCGGAAGAACGCTCATTCAATAATCTATTTGTTTTGGCAAAATGACAGAATAACTACCTAACTTCTAGAGTCATAATATGAAATGGCTACATAATATTGGTCGTGCCTTAAATGCTTAATTATTATTGTCTATTGTAGAAATTGAATAGCATTGTAGGAAAAAATTGCACCTTACGTAAGTGCCTAAAATCTGTGAAGTGATTATCTAGATAGATAGGGCTGATTAGATAGATACCTACTCAGGCCGTATCCACGCACAGCTGGGTATAGGCTTCCTCTTTTTTACGCCACTCTTTCTGGTCCTTTGCGAGTCTCATTCAGCAATTAAAGAAGCGACTATAATATAAATAATGAGGATTACAAAGGTGTTTATTCAAATGAGTTCTTTATTGTCAAAAAAGCCAAAACTGCAGCGGTAGCGCTGAGTATGTCTCTGAGGTATGGGAGCGGCATGTGAGGGGTATAGCGAGACAGTTTACATGTCACCCATTCTGTGCCGTACGCATACTTCAGGAACAGGCTCACTTAAGCGCTAGATCCTTTGATCAACAGGACTTTGCCGCGGATGTAGACTACTTATTAAGAAGTACCTATTAAAGGAGTCAAGAGTCAATTGACTTTTGATTCCTTTAATACGTACTTACATCTGGAATCATGTCTGTTTGATCTGTGTCTGGGTGTTATAAGCTTATATAAGTATGTATATCAGTCATCTGGTTACCATAGTACAGGCTTCTAGCCTAGTTTGGGACCAGATGACCGTGTGTGGAAAGTTGTCCTATATATTATTACTATTATTATTATCAGGAGACATAATATATCTTATAATATTTATTATTATACTAATCAGGTATTAATTGAGTCTAGTTTTTAAGTTTCCGTCAGACACACAAATATTGTTTACAAAGTGTTGATTTGTGTTATTTGAATCTAACATAAGTCGCTTTGCTCAGTGAATGAATAGCAGGTACCAAACTTTCCTATGAAGATATTAAAGATCAAAATCTTGAGCTTAAATTTCCCAATTAACAATGTTTATAGGTAGGGCAACCCAATTAATTTCGGTACCAATTTATCAGGGCCTGTAGTATCTTAACTAGGCGACTTATCTGACCAGAATCGGCCTAAGGAATAATCCACTAAATACCAAACCATGCAAGTTATTAGTCTAACTTCACTGATTTATAGCATTAGTTATATGTATCAGATTTCACAGAGGTTCCTTGTTACGATTGTCTTCTTTATGTGAAACCTTTGCTATCTGTACCTATGTGGATTTTAGATTGTTCTTCTTTTAGAGAGCAGAGTAAGGGATAATTTATTTTTACTACCTTTGTATATTTAGAACGACGAAATGACATACGCTACTTTCAGTAAGTGTACTCATTTTTCTGTCAATTTTTGCGGGGGCTGAGGTAGACAGGTACAGCCCCGGTAGCACAGTGACCAGGGAAAACGAAGTCCTTGGGGGTTAGAACGAGATAGCAGATATGAATTGTTCAGGCGCGAATGAGAGAAAAAACGGGGAAAACTAGTTATCCCCGTGTCATGCTAGGCGGGCTGCGCACATTTACATAACCACGCAAACAAAAGCAGTAATTATAATGCCAGTGGTTGCGCGTGAAATAGTTTTTGATAATGTATATGGCCTACTTCGCACCATATGGGGGGCAGTAGAGTGAAAAATCCTTGCGAAGACATATCCATATTCAAAAAGTAACAGTAGCTTATTATTTTTCGTAGGGTACTACGTACGGAGTCATAATATAGTATTATATATCTATTAATAAATACTGGTATATTATTTAAGATAATATTTTTATGGTTTTTTTATGGTTAGTTACTTAAATACTCGTATACCTACAGGGTCCGAATAAGTTGGTTAGGTTGTCTTGTGACCACTACAAAAACCAATGTTTGAGAAGAAATCGAAGGGGCGACGGCCTCGCCGATTTTGCCTACTTCAAGCTCGTCTTTCCATGCACTGCCCTCGTCTTTCACACACATTAATTGGATGTGTATCTTTCCATACACTGCCCTCGTCTTACACATATTACTGGCTGTGTATTCAGCATTGTGTTACAGAGTACCTAGGCAATGTATGAAATATAATATCTAGGGTTTCAGGCATTCTAAACATTACCTAGGTATTATAGATATACAGATTGTTATAGATATTCAGATTGCCGGTATATACATACGTACTAGTTTTCATATATATTATCCTTCTTAAGTTTTATGATAACAATTGCAAATCCAATTTATTCAAATGATGCATAATATACCTAGTTTGCAGTTGCGTTCATCTAATATTCATCCGTGATTAGACCCCAGACGGTCTGACTCGAAACAAAAATAAACCTGACGCATACTTTCGATGGAAAAAGCTGATTATTATAATACTTTGGGGCAAGCTTCTGCCAAGAGAATTTAGTTAATTTAATGTTTATCGAGTTATTAACTTTAATTGGGAACATTTTACGTTGCATTTTGTTCTTCGAAGTTATTACTACTCCATAAAACATATTATTTTATTATGTACTAGCTGTGCCTCGCGGTTTCACCGGCGTAGTCTGCGTTCCTGTGGAAATATTGGGATAAAAGTACCATAAGTGTTATTCCAAGTTCTAAGCTATTTATATGCCAAATTTCAACTCAATGGGTTTAGCTAAAACTATAGTGTAAACGGAACAAATATACTCACAAAAAAAAATACTAGTGATGTTTTTTGTGCCATCTAGATGGCGCTGGAGTCGAGTTAGAACTCTCTAAAGTTTTATTCACCTGTTACAAACGTAAATTTTATACATTGTACTGACATACGAGATTTATAAATATGAGTAGGAAGTAGGATGTGTAATAAGGGAAAATAATCATTTACGTTTGATGAGAGTCAATCATCAGGCTTTGCATATTCGTGGATTATTCTTTCCGCGATAAGTTTTACTGCTAGAAAAATTCAGATAATTAAATCATCGATTTTACAAGGTCACCAGTTAATAAGCAGTTTTCTATTCATAGGCTGTAGGGTCGTAAATAATTATATTTGTGCTCTCGACAGCCGTGGACCTCTGACGTGCCGCGTGCCTCAACTGACAGGCCGCAAAATATTTAACGTATGAATTCCCACATTTATCGCAGGGAAATTTGATCTTGAGACCTTTACGTGACGGGATTCCATGAAAGGTTCGGAAGGTTTTGGTTTTGCGGCGAGATGGCTCGTTGCCCATTGAATGTGAAATTGATGGCTTAGAGGATTTTTTCTCATCGGATAAATATTTTTAACGTCGCGGATTTTTGCTCAATAAAAACGTGAGCGAAGGTCGACTCATAAAAAACGGGTAAATTCAAGTATCAATAAGTTAAAACAGTGGTCTCCAGCCGCCAGTGGCAAAGGTTTTGTAGTAAATTGAATTAACAGGAGTAATGGAGTGAATTGCTCGTGGATACTGCCGAGTTTCACCTTCCATTCTTTATAATTTTTTTACACCTCCCCATCTGAACTTTATAACCTACTTTCTGTTGAAATAAGAGTGATCCGTAATAAGCTTTTTATGTTGTTTTATTTTCTGTGTCCTGTGAAGTGGACAGCCTTATTCTATTGAGAAAAGGTCATCCTATCAAAGGTTTTTTTTGGAATATGGGTAAAAATTATTGTATTTTCGTATTTTCCATTGTACGTAGGACCAAAGTATAGAATACTCTTATATTATGATGTGACTAAAAATATAACAAATATAGAGTAATCTACAAGCCAAACAACCACAATGGTTCAGTACAACGGTCGTTGGATCAAATCTTCTTAAATCGTGCCGTTCCGAGATTTTCTCGACCCAAAAGATTATAGCGTCTGACCACGTGCCAGCTTCTTCAATGGAGTAGAGTGGACCTCCTGTCATCCATGATAAAAAGCCCCGATCTTGATAAATTCCCCACGAGGAGGCGCGTGGCGTGCGACCGATTACAGACATTATTTTCTTGTTTTTATGGTCTTATTAAATGTTGATAATATAGCCAGCCGAGTTTTTATTGCGACCATCTTTCGACAAAAGCCATTAAAGTGTTTTTGCTGCGTGGGGAAATGCCGGACGGGTCCTAACGACATTTCTGTAATATTATCTAACGCCTTCACTTCTCACTTTGTAATATCTACTTGAAACTTATCAAAGTGTCACGAAAGTAAGAATAATGATTGAGTGAGTATATTATGTAAAATATAGAAAAAATAATACATGGATTATATCGTATTATAGAGTACGATATATATTATATATTCATATACCAAGTTTCTTTTCTCTAAAACTTTTATATTAATGTTGGTAACTAAGTAACTACTGAAGTCAACGTCAATATTTATCCGTTAACTTCCCCAAGAAAAACCCTGAGTCTCAATGTTACATCAAGTTACAAACAGGAAACTATCCGAAGTAACACAATTTTTTCATGTCCCCATTTCATCAGTAGCAATACAAATCTTGTGAGATTTATTTACTCCAGTTGGTCGTTTTGAGTTTTCACTTATTTATTCTGTTCAGTCACAGCGAGTTACGCTTCAATATATCATAGTGACCTCAATATTATATAAATATCTGTTTACTCGCGAGGGGCCGTTTGCGACGTGACTGAAATGATAGATAAGATGTCTTTCGGCGTGATTCACAGGTATTCTTTTCGACATAAATATCTGGAAAGCCTTTTTCGAGGGGTTAAATCAATTTATTCGACGGATCTATTAATACTTTGTCCTTGTATTGGTACACATATTTTATTAGTCTTATCACGTATCTAATGCTTTCAGTCTAGACAAGTTTTTCTTTGGTCAGTAGAGTAGGAAAATGTTAAGTAAGCCACTTCAGTGGAATAACTGAGCGCTGCGTTGAAATATGCTATTATTCCCTACTTACTTTATCCTCCACTTTTTGTGTTACTGTTTAAAGTGTTTTTGAATGTGCTACCAAGTAAATGATAAATAAGATGTCGTGTATTCGCGCCAACTCAATGCCCGAAGTTGATTCCGAGAGCTTATTCACATTTAATAAAATTTTCTTATTGAGGGCACTCAGGTCCCCTTGTTTTGGCATTGAAAGTTTCGGCCTCCTGACTAGGGGGATAGGGATTCTTTCTTTTGTATAACTAACTCCACTTCAATATAATATAACCGTAGATTCAAACTAACAGACCGATTTCTCCTAATTACATTGCCAGAGCTACTAATTTGGGATGTGTGGCCAATTCATAAGTCGGAGTTATCAGTGAAAACTCCAACATGGCCTAACAACTGCCTCTTCTTTATTTAATATGTGTAAAGCACTACTTGCCTTCTGAAAACAAGTAATATCCAGAAGAGGACATAAAATTGGTTTATGCGGCGGACGCGGCTCCTTCGTTGTTTGGTCCCACAACAGGTTCGTTCCAGATGCCATGTAAAGTTCCCAGTCGTCATGACTTGTCGGGCATCTTTATCAATCACCTAAGATTTCCTCCTCAATAATAATAATAATAATAATAATATGGGACAACTTCCACACACGGTCATCTGGTCCCAAACTAGGTTAGAAGCCTGTACTATGGTAACCAGATGACTGATATACATACTTATATAAGCTTATAACACCCAGACACAGATCAAACAGACATGTTCATGCACACAAATGCTTGACCTGGCCGGAGATCGAACCCGGGGCCTGTGGCACAGAAAGCAGAGTTACTTCCGTCTGAGCTAACGAGGCTGTCAATAACTCTATTCATTAGTTTTTCGGTATATCGCGAACGGACAGAAAGAAAAACAGACGAGGCGGACTTTATAAGTACCGTAGAATTCCCAATCAGTGTTATTTGTAAAGCATGAATAGCATGAGTTATTAATCCGAGCTGTTTCGGCCAAGCGCAGTGTAATTATACTCGTATTTGCAAGACTTTGATAAATAGCTATCTGAGGGCAATGAACTCGACATGATATGCGAGATAATCTTAATGTTGATGTTTCCCTATGGAGCGTTTTCCTTGTAACATTAGCTCTGCGTGATTTGATATATGTATTTTGTATGTAAACGATGATATATATATGTACGCTACATGTACTGTGGGTGATTATATACATTTAACAGGCGTGTCCAGTAATACCTATTCAACAATTTGAGGCTCATGGTAATCAGTTTTATCGAGCGGGTAAATATTATGTACTACAGAAGATTGTACACACTTTTATTTCCGATCAGATGGGGGTGGCCGTCCAGGGGTCAAAATTCTAAAATTCGTCGCTTTGTTCGCAGCAAGCTGCTCGCGCCTACTTTATCGAAATTCTACAGTTACTTGCGGCATTGCTTCTCATGGATGTATGCGGTTTCTGAAGCAGTGATAGTTTATCTCAACTTGCAATAAGTTGTACGATGGGGTAATAATAATAATACATACATGGGGGTTGGTTGAATAAAATATTTAAACTTTGAATAACTAAAAATTTAAAAGGGGCCGGCCGCTACGCCATTGGTTCCGATGACAATAAAATAAAACAGTGTTATTTGTAATGAAACGAAAGGATAATGTAAATAATATTAATATGGGGACCAGTACATAGTGCTGCTTCCGATTAATAGATGTTATGTTATATTAATAAATAGCAACTTACAGAAGTTGGTCACGTTCATTACGTATTCACAGAATTTGGTTAAAATGAGTCGCAAAATGGTCATAAACAAAGAGAATTGTGTGTTATAATGCATAAATTGTGTAGTTAGATGATAGTTACCTGAGTGGAAAATTGTGTGCATAACGACATTTTGTGCTAATGAGACGCTATGTAGTTAATAACCGTGTGATTGTGGTTCCTTTACGATTGAGTGGTTCTACTTATGTAGGTGTTCTTATAATGTTCAAGTAAATATTATATAATGAATCTTACTAATATTATAATGACAATGTATGTATTCATCATCATCATCATATCAGCCATAGGACGTCCACTGCTGAACATAGGCCTCCATCTTAGATTTCCATCCAGTCCGGTTGTAAGCGGCCTGCATCCAGCGTGCTCCTGCCCTACTTATCAGATCGTCTGTCCACCTTGTGGGAGGATGTCCTACGCTGCGCTTACCAGTCCGTGGTCTCCACGGTGGAGACCACGGTATGTATATATGTATTATATCTAGTAAATTGTGTAAATGGCATAATAGTTAGGCCTAGTGTAGGGTTCCTAGACGGACAACCATTTTGTCCCCATACCACAGAATATTAAAGTGTCAGAAGGGACACTTCTCAAAATCATTTAAATAAATAGTGACTCCAGCTCCGACGCAATAAAGAGCAATTCAGATCGCACCGCGCCTAAATAATTATCGTTATATTAACTTACAGGCTGCCTCTCTTACTATCGCGTATCTCTCTATCTGTTCTCTATGTCGAACCCAAATTTTACCGACAAGACGCCCCAGGATCAGACGGCCCGCGGTTACCGCCGCGTATTGATACCTGCAACACCAGGGATATTGCCAGTATGTTGCTGACCCTTCAAGACCATTCCCTCTCCTTTTGAAGAGCCCCATGTTGTAGTTCAACGTTGCACTTACATGCAACGCGTTTTGTTTTAGATTGCGTTGACTTATATGCAAGGCTCCGTAGAGTTGAGTATTTCAAGTTGATACAGGCATGCTTTCCAGAGAAAATGGGTGTTGACAGACAAATGGATATCGAAGTGATTCAATAAGGGTTCTTTTTTCCTTTTGAGCTATTCATAATTAATATACCTATATAGAGTAATTGTCACAATTTTGTTCTCGTGGTAATTTCTGAGATTCCTATCTTACCTATTTCTTATGCACATATAATATCGTAAAAAAAACGAAATATACAGCTTGTTACAAAAAGGTGTAGTAATATTTAATGGGGTGTGTCTACCCGTCAAACTAAACAACTTTCAATAGACAGAATTGCGAATATTGCAAAAATGATATTCGACTTTCCGTGCAAAATGGATCAGTTAATCGCAAAATTTGTGTAGGAAGTCAACATATTTTGTTGCGAATTTTGCATTTCTTTCTTTTGAAACTTGTTAAGGTAAGATGGGTGCATCTAGCACCCCCTTAAGTATTACTAATCTTTTTGACACAATTGTATAAAGTTCTAGATCCGAGGTGATGAGTTAGTGCGGCATCACTCAGATTTTTTATAAGTGTATGTAGGTAACAAAAAGATGTGGAAGGCAGAAGCTGGATGTGAATATGCATATTTTATGTCATAATCTATAATTAATTTATCTTTAATAATTTTATCTGTAATAAAACAGTTTTTCATTTTATGGTTCCGACTTGATCAAAATTGACTCGATTAAAAGTAATGAGATTTAAGGCCTAGTCAATCGTAAATACGACTAAGAAGTCACGCCAAGTAAAATATACAAATAGTTAAGCTTACTTTGGATTTCATTTTATTAAAACGATATTTTTCTCGTTTTCTCAGAAATATTTTCTAAAAAAAATTCTTTAATATATAAAGCAAACACGACCTCAAAACAATCACAAACGTGATTGGACGATTTATTATTCATAGCATCAAAGATGTTATGTTTACCTTTACATAATATTTGACCGGAAATATTTTATTCAAACCTTACAAGGTATTGAAATGAATGCTGCAAAAATCACATCATTTATTTTTTTAAGATAGTGAGTACAAGACGAGCAAATCAGGTGCCTGATGGTTAAGTATCATGATTGCCCATATCAAACACTGCCACCCAGTGTTTTAAAGTTTAAAATTCTGCGCGGCACTGCACTGCGCCTGTCACCCTGAGATATGAGTTGTTAATCTCGTCATGCCCAGTAATTTCGCTGGTAACATTGCCCTTCAGACGGGAACACAGTAATATTTGCATGTTACTGCTTGGCGGATGAATAACTGGCAAAAGTGTGATACTTCCCCAGGCGGCCTCCAAAAACAAAGCTAGCTGTTTTGCAGATACGCTAGCTAGGATACGCTCTTAAAGTCTAGACTTTAAGGCGTATCCTAGCCACGAGAAATTTGACACAACCCTATGAAAAATTTACCAGCCCGCCTAGCATGGCACGGGGATAACTCATTTTCCTCGTTTTTTGTCTCTTTCGCGTCCGAATATTGCATATCTGCTGTCACGTTCTAACCCCCTGGGACTTTATTTTCCGGTCACTGTACTACCGGGGCAGATCGATGTTTGGTATTCGCCTGTTTCCTTACGAATATGGTTAACCCATTAAAAAAATACTCTGATATTTTTATAGTGAAGTAAGCTATCCTTACGTTTACGCGGAGACATTATTCTAAACCATTATTATTATTTCTAAACCGGATCTGATTTTTGCAGGATACGGCTTAGTCAAAATATTATTTATATGTGGTATATGCGTGCATTCAAGGTGCAGGTTTTAAGATCCGGCAAATTATCTAAGCGAGCAAATTGCACGTGCGGCACTGCTAGTATTAAATATTGTGACTAAACCGTATCCTGCAAAAATCAGATCCGGTTTAGAAATTGATGTCTTCGTGTGAATGTAGTATTAGTCCCCATCACTTTACTTTTTTATAAATTCTCGTTTTTTTAAATGAACATTTAATTTTTTAAATAAAAATTTAAGTTTTACTCGCGTTTTAGATATTCTGTACGAAAAATGAAAAGTTTACAACTGAATTGAAACTAAAATGATAGCGTTTTCATCTTTAAAATATTAGGTCAATTTATCGAATAAGTTTAAATAAGTTAATTATATTCGGAGCAAACAGAGGAATACTAAAGCGATGTGGCAATTTTTTTGTTTATAGGATTGTGGTAAATTAACAGGACGTACGCTCTTAATAGCTGGCATGTCACGTCGGTCGCATGCACCCGATCGCTAGAGATACGAGTATATCACCTAGAATTATCACATATGAAACATGATTTGACGACGGACAAGGGAAATATAGCGCCACCGAAGCCGCCAAAAAAAGGTAAACAAACCACGGGGCACATCTATTGTACCTTCATAAAAATCAAATACCTTCGTAGCGTAGTCTGTAGCACCAGCTACAAAATGCTACGAGAAAGCTACGAGATGAGCTACGAGATAATAAAGCGCTGCAATTTTTCCCTTACATTCTTTGTGTATACAGCTTTTTAGGCATCACGGTAAAGTTACTACGCTAAGTAAAGTTTGTAATAAGTAAGGCGGGATATCGTGAGAGTACTGAATAGTGTTTTCAATAAAATACGAGTGTTATTTGAATAAATAAATAAATTATGAATAAACCATAATTTATGCTCTCTACCCATGGTTGCCGTAAGAGCTGGCTAAGGGTTAAAAGATCCAGAGGACGGGCAGCAGCGTCCTCTGCAAACAACCATCGAACTGCGCTCGACAACCGGCCTGCCAAGCGTGTCGAGTATTGGCAAAACCCCTCTTTATGGGGGAGGCCTATGTTCAGTAGTCGATTACCAGCGGCTGAGATGATGATGATTAGTGACTGTACATATTATAATGGTTAATACAATATTAATAACAAAATATCATTGTTTTTTTTTGTCTGTCTGTTTGTTAGTGCCATAATTGCCGCTAATATCTTGAACTATTATACCTAATGGGATCGATTTTGATGGGACTCTTACTGACAGATAGCTGATGTTCCAGGCCATATTATAATACAGGCTGCTTTTGTTTATGAAATAAATTTAGGATTCCGTGTACAAAAAATAAAACCCTTTTGATTCGGGCTCCTATCCAAAACGGCGGGACCGATTTTAAAGCAACTTTCACTGGCAGATAGCTGATGTTATAATAATATGTAACGAAAGGTTTTTTTTGTAATATGAAATTAGGGTTCCGAGAAAAATATAAAACCCAAGCGGACTAAGTCGCAGGACAGGTCGCAGGTCGCTAATATTTGTTGCGTATGTATCATAATATTATGAATGTATGATACAGTTAGGAATTATGACATTATAATATGTTATTAGATGATTAATAAATATCACCTTGATGTAGGTACCTAATTACGACGTTGTTTTGAATATATACGCGTTGTTATTGTCCTTGAACATAATTTATGATATCACTGGCTGTACCCCGCGGTTTCACTCGCATAGTCTTCGTTCCCGTGGGAATATCGACATAAAAAGTACCCTATGTGTTATTCCAGGGTCTTATGTATCTGCTTACCAAATTTCAGCTCAATCGGTTCAAACTCAAACTCAAACTCAAAAAGATTTATTCAAATAGGTCATAATCTGACACTTTTGCACGTCAATGAAGATAAACAGTACTGAGTCTACCGTGCGTTCGGAAAGATACCTCTACAAGAAGAACGGACAAGAAACTTGTAGGGCTTAATTTTTTCAACCGTTTGTTTCACAATGCTTGGTTTGGTTACATTCGTTTTCTTTGAAGGTGCCGCGAGGCGGCTATGCAGAAGTTTCCAGGCATCTTGGTCCTCTATGTACTGGTTGACTTTATAATAAGCCTTCTTTAGTAGGTTCAGTAGTTTTAGCGTGAAAACCGAACAAATATACACCAATAAAAGTAACGCTAGATGGCGCTAGACTCAAGTTAGAACTCGCTAGAGTTTTGTTTACCTGTTACAAACGTAACTTTTTTACATTTCACTGAGATTTGATATTTATAATATATAGTAAGATTGTGTTTTTTACACTTTCACTCGTATTTACGTACTTTATTTTTCTTATACAGGGTTACTAGTACTCATTTAGCGTCCTCTCTATACATCATCACACATATTTGTTATAGGACATTTGAAAACACGAAATAAAATATCTGCTGTTATTTTAAATTTAAACTGAATACCAGGAACCCTGTATATGCTAACATCATATAATATTATCAACTATTGCCGTCGTCGACCGTGTCTACGCATATTTTGTTATTGGTATAATTTAGAGAAAGGAGAAGGTTATAATTTAACAGAGGGATAAATGGAGCAATTTGTATATCCATGGGGTAGATTATATCATCGAAGTAATGGTTTGTTTGAGTCGGGAGGTTAGTTTACTGACGCAGAGATTGGAGTTGAGAGTATATGTTACTCTAAAATCTAATACTTAAAGTTCAAAATTCAGCGTATTATTCAGAGAGAAAAATATTTCGCGTTGTCTGTCGACCCCGCTCCGCCCAAACTTTGTAATATTCGTCTCAATTTGTTAGTGGAACTGGAGGTTTACGGTCAGAGGAGATGCTTGTTTTGTTATGATTCGGTTTGCGTTTGTGGTTCAGAAGTTAATTTTTACTTTTTGTTCGATTTTCGGTATAAAGGCGCCTTAATTAGTAGAAAATTGTAAACGGCATTTCTGTTTATATTTAAGTTCTGTGGTATATTACCAACCAGCTGGAAATGGGTTCTGAGTTCGAATGGATCATACTGGTAAAATAATTTAGAAGCATGGGTTGTATATTTCCTTTGCTGTGCATTGTGTTGACATGAATTCCAAAATCTGTTGGTGTTTACATTTATTTATCACACGTGACTGTACTCCTCTAGAGGGGTAGGCCCTTTGGGAAAAAAGCGTGATGTTATGTAAATCATTGTCTTATAGTAGTGTGGGCCTCAGTCCTGGGTACCTTTCTGGGTATCTACGTACGCCCATACTTCGCCGGTTATATATATATTAGTCCCGTAGTAATAGGGGGCGAGCCTATTGCTATCTATCGAGCACAGTTTTAGACTCCAGGCTGTCATTGAGAAAATTCCTTACGGTAAAAGCCAATAACATTGCCTGATCTGGGGATCGAACCCGGGACCACATGAACGACGCTGGAGATCACTGCGCCGCACCACCAAGGGCGTTTACACCTATTTAAGGCGCAGTGCACACCGGATTCGTCCTCTCGCTCAGACGTCCTACATTTTTTAAGATATAAAAAATACTACATGTATTTATGACAACTAGTAACTCTAGTTTCTAAAGTTTGTATTGTTATTTACTAAAATAACAATACAAACTTTCAGTAAAAAATCCAATTTAATCCAAAGAAGACTTCAGTTTTTTTTCTTTTTCTGAGTTTTATTTTCCTCTGTGAGGTTTTTATACATGAAAACTTGTTTGGATTAAATTGGATTTTTTACTAAAACTTTGTATTGTTATTTTCTAGTTCCTAGTTGGCGTTTTTTTTACCTAATTACATGTAGTATTTTATATCTTCAAATATGTGAGTACGTGTGAGCGAGAGAGCGAATAAGGTGTGCACTGCGCCTTTATGTGTGTCAACTATTATTGCTATGGTTTATATACTTAGTAGTGCCGTGGAGTTACCGGCTTTAGAATAGTGCTCCACCCTCTCTACCCGTGGATGCTGTAAGAGCTGGCTAAGGGTTAACGGATCCAGAT
Source organism: Hemistola chrysoprasaria (assembly GCA_947063395.1). Lineage (NCBI taxonomy): Eukaryota > Metazoa > Arthropoda > Insecta > Lepidoptera > Geometridae > Hemistola > Hemistola chrysoprasaria. Next base: position 10,137,188 of record OX346723.1, read on the forward strand.
GACGGGCAGCAGCATCCTCTGCAAAATACCATCGACCTGCGCTCGACAACCCGCCTGCCAAGCGTGTCGAGTATTGGCAAAACCCCTCTTTATGGGGAGGCCTATGTTCAGTAGTGGATTACCAGCGGCTGAGATGATGACGATGATATACTTAGTATAGTTTCATGAAGTTATGGGATCAATGCTCAGAGGGCCTTACTAAGACATTTAATACAGGAATAACGATTATTACCTTTATAAAGATTACATAAAGATACGATAAAGCCAACTCTAGATATGTATAAAAAGCTAAGACATTTTACACATTTCGCTTATGCTCACGTATATAACCTGAACATTTACACACAAACGGCGAACGTTCAATGATGCAGACTGCAATATTTTCTAAGGGACGTAGGTATTAGTGAATGCTCGTTGGGAACAAATCCGACCGTATCTCCAATGACGTGAATGGCGCGGGACTGACTCGACAAACACATTTCGCTGATAAATACACACATTTGGGACAGATCTAGGGTCCCATGCCTCATCTAGTTATATGACGTGATTGCGAAGTTTTTGTTTTTTACAGTGATGTCTTACTTTCAATAAAGTATCAATAAAAATAAGTAGGTATAAAGTTTATAAAATGTTGCATGCTCACGCCAGGATCTCCGCAGACAGGGCAACTAGTTGAACAAACTATCAACTTTTTGAGAATTTTATTTAAACATTGTCAGTTACAGTAAATAACAATACCCAGTTACCGTTATTTTAAATAAACATTCAAATCCTGAGCTCATTGAGTAAGTTTAGTAAGTTCATTTTTTATGATAATTAGTAACAAGACGAGCAAATCATGTGCCTGATGGTAAGCATCATGATAGTCCATATCAGACGCATTGCCACTCAGTGTTTTAAAATTCAATATACTGCGCGGCACTGCACTACGTCTGTCACCCTGAGATATTAGTTGTTGAACCTCGACACGCCCAGTAATTTCGCTGGTAACATTGCCCTTCAGACCGGAACACAGTAATAGTCTTTTGTTTATTCACCATTCATCTGGCAAATAGCCAGATATCCACTTAGTCACCTAATATCAATGAAATATCGCTTCTGAAAGGATTATAGACATTGCTATGAAATAAGTCAATATTAGCAACAGAACGGTTCTCCCCTTTTTACAAAGGGATGCATTGAGCGCTTTTTCTGTGACCTTTCTAATATTACTTAATAAATCTGATTTTGCTTATCTACTGGACAATTTAGATATTAGGACAGTGTAAAATACACACCTTTTTAAAAATTATATTATAGGTATATAACCAGCGTTAGTCCCGCGAGTCTGACTGAAGTTTTTGGGAATTATATTTTTATTCCTCGTCTACTTCACAATGAAAAACTATGTGCAATATTTTAGTTTAATAGGTCCAAAGTTCAAGGGCTAAGGCGTTTAGTCACTCAGGACATTGAACTTTATATTAAATACTGGCTGTGCCCCGCGGTTTCACCCGCCTAGACATCATTCCCGTAAGAATATAAAAAAATACCCTATGTATTATTCCAGGGTCTAAACGAATATTAACACCGAATTTCAGTCCAATCGGTTCAGCAGTTTTGGGGTGAAGAAGTTACAAATATCCATCCATCCTCTTAACTGTCGCATTTATTATATGATGATGATTAGTAGGATAGTATAGAGGATATTTCATGTCACTAACCTCTATACAACTCTATGATTGGCCCCCTTCGCTGTACATATCTCATAGGAGACAACGAAGATCTAGTTTTCTGCTTAGCTTTTTTTAAATGCTAAGCTCACTAATTTTCGAACCTCAAAGATGTTTATTCAGTTCAAGTGATTTCAGTTAAATTTTAATCAAGGTAGATAATGAAAATGCAGCTTAATTGAACATTTTAATTTATTTAATTATCTTTGGTAAGTACAATGGCTTGAGGGGCTGTGGCCCCGGGACGATTGGTTCTTTGGTACCAAAGCGATTTGGTTAAGATCTAATCTCCATTAGGTACAAATGCGTATTTCATAGTTAAAAATTCTGTTAACAAACGGTAGACGGTGATTTTGTTTCTTTAGGCTGTGTTGCACCAGATTAACAATAACCAATGCTTTACCGACCGTTAAATTTCTAAGAACAATATTATGCGTTGCACGTTAATTAATGTTAACGTTAATTTTGACATCATTTTTATCAGTTGTTAAAATGGTGCAATGCCTAATATTGGTCTAACCATATAATATTACTCGGCCGATCAAGCATTGGTTAATGTTAAGGGGGTCTCTTCCATACAAAATGAAATTCCCGTGATGAAATAAAATTTAAGAATGAGAGAATAATTTTCCACGTAATGATTTGTTGTTGGTTTTTGATGTGGCCTTTATTTGCGCCAAAATATATTTGGTTGAAGAAAATCGTATGGTTATGTCATATTTATAAAAATTGTAAAAAAATGTTATGTTAATGTATGAGGTTATTTTAAGGTTTTTTGTAAATATGAAAAAATAACCTTACAGTTTTCTTAAACCAAATTTGTTTTGGTGCAAATAAAGGCCTGATCAAGAGCAAACCGCAAACATTTGAGTGGAAAATTATTCTCTCTTCCTCCATTTTTTGATGTTCAGGTTATATGGACGAATAACAACCTTTAGTTTGACGGTGCAACTTAGCTTAATAAATTATTATATTATTCATATCAATAATTATCTTATATTATACACTATAATAAAAAATATTACAGATAGGTTGAAGTAACTGGCTCCGTTTTTTTGTTTTACAAAAAATAACCGTGTGGTAGTGTGGTAGTAGTAAAGTAACCGGTGTACATACCTATAATATCATATTTCACATGACTTGTTGGTAAAACAATAATTAGCTAGGTAGGCAACAACAATAATTCAGTTAACTTTATCTCAAAACTTTAGGTATGAAAAAAAATTATCTTTTTTTAAGCCATAACATACGACTCGTATTTTATCAGACTTTTATTTACATACTTTAGCTTATGGAGCCATTTAAAAATAAACCCCATTATATGTATATTTTTTCGTTTGTAAAAATAAAATTATCTTAATTCTATAGATATTTTTATTATTATTACAACTTAGACTAAATTACAATATCTATACAATAATAGTTATGTTGTTTCGTTTGCAATTCACGTTATGTATTGGAATGCCTATAAACTTTGTTACGTCTAAAATTTTATACACTAAATACTTTGGACAAACTAAATGCAGGCAAAGTTTTTTGGTTTGTTATTTGGTTGAAATGATTTTAATAATCCATTTTATTTCTACTTAAGTATAATTACATTTAAATTATCTTACATTAAGGCGCGGTGCAAACCTAATTCGCCCTCTCGCTCACACGTACCCACATTTTTGGAGATAATCATTTGAAAAATACTACATAATGTAACTACGTAAATACGATAAATAAATCCAATTTATTCCAAACAAATTTTTATGTCCTATTGACCTGCACAGAGAAAAAAATCTGAGAAAAAAAGACACTGAAGACTTGTTTGGATTAAATTGGATTTTTATTAAATTCATACTTTATTAGACTAGATACTTTATTTTACGTTATTTGATACATTATGTAGTATTTTTTACATCTTCAAAAAAGTGGGTACGTGTGAGCGAGAGGACGAATTAGGTTTGCTTAAATTCCTAACATTGGAGTAGTCGTATATTTTTAATAATATCTAATATTGCGTAATTGTTATATTAATTTAAACATACAAATGTTATACTTATTTCTACTCTTAGCAGAATACTGTTACAGTAATCGTATTACTTTCATACATGTTTTGACAAACTTCTTTACGCTTTTAATATAATTTTATGAGATTTATGATTTTTGATTAAGCGATTTGTAGTCGGAACACACGGCACTGCACGGCGGAATTTGTAAACAAACCTCTCCGCATGTTGTCGAAAAACTATTGACTTTATCAAATCGGACGTGAAAATCAAATTCATACATTAAAAGAAACTTGATCGGTTCAAAATTTACACAATTAACGTTAAAATAAAGTCTAGGATTCTCTTAGAGACATTTTATCCCATAACATGACGCGCAAAGATCTATCTACGTGTCGTTGCAACGTTGCAATATAAAACCCGCAACAAGCTCCGCAGCATTTTATGTGACGCAGGACATGTTGCTTGCTCGAGAGCAAGTAATGTTTCACGGAATTGTCTCTCGGGACATTCACGTAATTGTCGAGCAACAAGTCGCTCCGTTTGTCCATTAGCGAGTCCGTGGCTTTAATCTCTCAAAATTGGTGTAAAAAATCAGACCGTAGATCTAATAGAGTTTGCCACCTTAGAACCTAAGAATACAGTATTTTTAAAGATAACGCAGATTAGTTTGTCAAAGTCAAAAATATCAGCACCCGTACAAGACCATCAATTATTTTTGTTGAGTAACATTTGCTTGTCTTCGACATATTATTACGTATGTACCTAATATATTACAATAATATCACACGTTGATATTGTACACTATGACATAATATTAATATAGATTTTGACATTAAAATATAAAGTAAGTTATAACCAACATTTTAGACTAAGCGCTCTATTATTCGCTTAAAATACAATACAAATATAGAAAGAAAATTTTACCCACGGGCGGGATTTGAACACTTTCCACACAAATCCGCGTAGTGGGCACTCTATTGAGCTACCGTGGAGTACTATCTTCGGCTTAATGTTTCTATCCCACCTACCTAACGCCTATGCATTTCACACTCTGCTGGTGGGTGACATTTTCCTTCCTACGAGTATATTCATATTGTTTTTCAAGTTATACACAGTTACAGACAATCTAACAGACGACGCTATTAGGGAGGATATGCTTTTGATCAGGTTATGCACTGCATAACCGGCCCGCGCAGTTTGGTGATATAGGACATAATGTTTGAAGTTATTAATAATAAAAACTATCCGACCACGTCACGTATTTATAATTTAGTATTACAAAATTGTATGAAAGAGGAGTATTTCAGGTTGAGTTATCTGTGTAAGCAGAAAGACGCAAATAGTACATTTGTTTGTAAAATTCATACGTCTGTCGACGACTCTTATTAACAGGAAGAAGTTGTAACCTAAACTCTCACATATTAGAAACATAACTTGCGTAAACGTAAACCACGATTTAATACGTCATTGAAAGACGGAGTCATAAACAGCGGCTTTTTTTCAGGAGTATTTAGAGAACAAACTTTACTGATGCTTTTTGGTCAGTTTCGCAGTAAAGAGGAGTGTCATTTTATATGTTAATGATTTGCCGAAAATAATATTGTGTATAACTAAATTTTTAGTTTAATAAGTTCAGTTACAAAATTGAGAATATTAAAAACGTTACAAAGAAAAAGTCCTAGGGATTCATCTATGTATGTAAAGGTGTTTTATTCATCGTTATATTGTTTATAGAATATCCTTATACGCACTACGTATAAGGATAATAAACATTTAGATTTCCGTATGACTATGGGACATTGTTTGTTACGATATTACGATTTAAAACATAGTCTGGACATTTGACCTTAAAGCCTCTGAAAAATTAATCAAACACTCTTCAATTATTCTACAGCTACCACAAATTAATATTTCACACGTACAAACCTTTACATTAATATATACAATTTATATACAGTAATACTATGACTTCAATTATTCAATGCACATTTTAATAAAATCTTCTATCATACGAGTAACCCGTTCACGAACGCGCCACATTTAGGATACTAGTTCGCACAAACGCACTAAAACTCTTTGAGTAGATCATGCATAATCAAGTCAAGAGTCAATAAAGGCTCCGACATTGACTGCAATTCAAACAATTCTTGTAAGCTTGTCGATACTCCACAGACATCACTACATAAAGGATAGGGTTTATACACGGCGTCAAGTAGATTAATACGTATCCAATTATATTTGAATATGGGTGCGCTGTGTACTCGCGAGAGATTGTCTTAGTCACCGTAATGGGTAGGTGGCACACGCAAAACGAAGTTATTATTGCCACGATCATTGTCAGCAGTTTTTTATCTCTCTTAGTTGGCATCCGCGGTTTAATGTATGCCGTGGATCGCCTAAATGTGGCGATGAAGCTCTGTCGAATTTTTTTAGCATGGTCACCGCTGACTCGAGTAGGTTTGAACTCCGGAGCGCATCTGTCGAGTTCTTCCTTTGAATAACTGTCGTTAGAAGATGAGATCTCTGGGCTAAAGAAGCAGGGAACCGTTAACCGAGCTTTGTTTTCTTTTCTCAGCGGCGGGTCTGCTGTTGGTAAGTCAGTCTCCGGTATATCGGTGGTGGAGTGGATTTCAGTGAGCGGTCTCATGCGGATTGGAGCAGCGCGAGATTGCTTTGCCGTTTTTCTCACGATGTACAAAATTCGTGCATAGCAAAGAATGATCGCGACACTGGGCAGCGCAAAAGCAGCGATGAATAGGAATTTCTTTGGAGAATGGCCAAATTCATCTGGTACTATAGTGCACGAGCCGCTCATAGGATCGAGGCTGAAGCGGCCCCAGACCTCGAAGTAAGTTAACATCAGGACTCCAAATGGTGCCAGCCAAATTCCAGCGATAATCATGTAGAGGTAGCGATTCTGATAAATTCTGGAGGCAAAAGAGAAATGTTTGATGTGAGATTTCCAATATTCATAAAAATAATCTAACTCTAGATACTAGGTATGTCTATAGGTAGTAATATTTTAGAAGATATCATAGGGATGTGAGGGTAAGAAGACTTGCAAAAAGAAAATATCACAGTAATTAAATTATGAGAAAAGGAATCATTTTATTTAATAGTGATGGAATGGAATTCAATTATCACATATATCACATTATTTAATAGTGATGGAATGGAATTCAATTATCACATATATCACATTATTTAATAGTGATGGAATGGAATTCAATTATCACATATATCACATTATTTAATAGTGATGGAATGGAATTCAATTATCACATATATCACATTATTTAATAGTGATGGAATGGAATTCAATTATCACATATATCACATTATTTAATAGTGATGGAATGGAATTCAATTATCACATATATCACATTATTTAATAGTGATGGAATGGAATTCAATTATCACATATATCACATTATTTAATAGTGATGGAATGGAATTCAATTATCACATATATCACATTATTTAATAGTAATTTAATTGAAATAGAATTTAATATAGTAATCAACTGTAAATATTTTTTATTCAAATTGTACCTAAAAAAATACTTTTGCAAATCAATGAAGGCGAGGTCGATACTCGGTAATAAGCTATAAGTAGATAGATAGATTTTATTGTAAACCTTACACAGAACATATTATGAAAATAAAGTAGGTACAGTTAACTAGTTAAGCTAGTACAAGTGGCGGTCTTATCGCTTAAAGTAATTTCTTTCAGACAACCAAACGGAATGAGTAGCATTCCGTTTGGTTGTATTATGAATATTTCTGGTCAGCAGCAAAGATCGAGCAAAGCGAAAACAATTCTGTCTATGGTCGGCAGTGTTAATACCCTGCCATTGTATTGTCGGTAAAAAGAGATTATATATAATATAATCACACTATAAACACATATATACTAAATAATTATACTAAATTAAAAAATATATACTGAATTCATACATACATAATAAATATATTATATACATACAATACATAATGAATAATTATCATGAGAATAATAGAGACAAAAAGTGACAAGTAATGCTTGTTGACTTTGTATTGAATGCTACAAAAAGAACTCACAAAAAACTTGACAGATTAGAAATGCTTTTATTGAAACTTACTTAGGATAGAGTGTCGGATGTGAAATCAAGACGTATCTGTTGATTGTGATAGCGAGCACAGTGAAGAGTGAAACTGCCACGAGACCGTACCGCGCCAGTGGAAACATACGGCAAAGAAACACTCCATGAGGCCATGATTTACTCAAAAACGTTGACGCAGCGAGTGGCAGCACGAAGCAGCAAAACAGAAAGTCCGACACCGATAGGTTTATGATAAATATTGCTGTTGCGTTCCGAACCTGAAATAGATAAACACTTTATTGCATACATAAAATTAAATAAAACGGGATAAAATATCTCATTGTAAAGAGTTTATTATTAATTATTTCAGGGTCTAAACTGTTTTTTTATTTCAAAGATTTACAATTACAACTTTTATTATCACCCCAACGATAACAGTACCACACACACACCATCACACACCCTGACACACCACTACAATCCTACTACTGTATGTACGCTATATATGTTACTGGTGTTGTATATACCTATATCAAGAATCAATTTAGAACTCCTTCATCAAAATAAGACCAGCAGTCAGCAGTGTAGGTGCTAGTGGCCAAAAGTAACACATAATATATTGATGCATGTATCTACTATTATAAATATGAAATACTATAATCATAATCATCTTTATTGATATATGTGAAATATACGGGTCAGGTCATACAAATTATTAGATAGTAAAACCAAGTTACTATTGTAGTGGTAGGCCTCTTTTGCAGGGGACCGCGTGGGAAGTACCACACCTTTGCCAGTTATTCATCCGCCAAGCAGTAATGTGCAAACATTACTGTGTTCCGGTCTGAAGGGCAATGTTACCAGCGAAATTACTGGGCATGACGAGTTTCAACAACTAGTATCTCAGGGAGACAGGCGCAGTGCAGTGCCGCGCAGAATTTTGAATTTTAAAACACTGGGTGGCCCTGTGTCTGGTATGGGCAATCATGATGCTTACCATCAGGTACTTGATTTGCTCGTCTTGTCAATCACTATCATAAAAAAAACTAACGTAAACAACTGTATATAGTCATATAGTAGACAAATAATGACGGTCATATGATTGAAAGGTATGGGCCAGGCCAGGCCATAGGTAGGTTATGAACCAGGCTATAGGTAGGTAAAACAGTTATGAATAATAATTATTTTTCCTGCAATTGTTATGAGGTCATTGAATATTGTGACGGAAGTCGATGATGATATAGAAGTTATATACTATCTTTTATGTTTTGGAACATTTTGTTTACCAAAAAACGATAGATAAAAAACTGGTACAATTTCAACTATCGATGTACGTATATTGTACTCTTTATGCAAAAGAAATACCAACTAAAAAAATCTCTAATATGGTAGTTTTTTTAAGTAGTTTAATGTTTATTTAATCTCCTCATAACGAAAACACGGAAATGAGAAATAATTATTACTAACATGCATCTCCTCGTAGAGTAACCATTATAATAATTTGCTATTTACACAAATGTAAAGTCAATTAAATAATGAACACTATGCAATTTTTTAAACCATTTGATTTTATAAAGATTTTATTCCAAAATTTGAGAGTAAAAGGTGGAGTGAGGCGAAGAGAAAACGAATGCACAAAGTTATAATTTGGTCACGGTACGGCCAAAATGTAAGTATTGGCGCAACCGTCAAACACCAAAACACACTCTAGATGCTATAGATGCTTCTTTAATGATAGCAACAGCTTTCAAAATACAATTTAAATAATATATTTTACTAACGCAATGAAATTGTATTGCGTATAATTTGATTCCTAAAGCTAGTTGCCAGCAGATATCTAATTATTTGCCTCGTTAATCTTGTCTAATTAGCCCAATGTTTTGACCAAGATTACAATAACATGTTATGATGATAACATAAAATAACATCACGCCCTTTCCCCGAAGGATTAAACACATGATCCTAGTCCCTACTCTCTCCTCTTATTGACTACTTAATACAACTTGACAAGAATAAATATTTATCAGTATATTATTATAATTGACATGCAATAGACTTTTAATTATTTGTATGTGTGTTCAATAAGTAATGAGAATGAGTATGACGGAGTTAATTCTAATAAATGCTATTTTATATTAGTATACTGGCATCTTTTAGATGTGTGCATCCGATATGTTTTTTTGCACCGATTATATTTTTATTATTTAAAAAATTCAATTAAAACCCACAAAACATTTGTCACACCATAAAAATAACGAAACATAATTTGTAACCACATACCTTTTTACAGCGTGCTAGAGCGATGACGGTGAGAAGGTTCCCAGGGACACCGATTATCATGTAGATGATGCAGCAAACAGCAGCAAAAATCAGGAGTTCGTCAGGATGCTTCATAAACAGTGGAACCCTGGCCAACTCTTCCGTTGCATTGAAATCATTCAAGTCTTGAACATATTCACTCCAGTTCTTCCAAGTTGCTTCTAATGCCATGTCCACATTCATTTCCACACACTCGGTTCGAATAACGGAATGTAACTGATGAATTGCTGCACTACATTAGTATATTTTCCTTAATGAGTCAATCCTGGAGGCTCAGTATTGGGTATGCCCAATTGATAAACGACTTCAGACTGCGTATGACTGTACTTTACAGTATTGAATATTAGTGCGCAAGTTGTGGTCTGTTCGCCTCATTCTTCATCATGGTGTAGTAAAATAATACAAACTAAGTAAATAAGAGGAATGATGACACGGACGAATTATACATTATTCATAGATACTTCTCGTATATCATATATTTTTTTAATTAATCCAGTATATATATAATTTTTCTGCTATTTAATGGTTCTGTATTTAGATTAGTTTGTTTTTTTTTTATAAATTTTATAATATAAATCCAATTATACTTGTTTTAAGTACGAGATAACGTATCATACTCGTAAATAATATTTACTCGTAATATAATATTTACAGGTCGCAATATAATATTTTATTATAAAAATCAGTATAAAATTTTCCAAAGCAAAATCTAATTTACTCCCATCCTTTATTTAGCACAATCACGGACGGGTTCGTGATCACAACGAGTCCCTACGCTACATATCTCTACGACCGTTGTCTAAACACAGAAGCTGTATACAGCAATTACTATTATCTTCTATACTATTATATAAAGAGAGAAAGTGATTCACTGACTGACTGACTCATCAACCCAGAGCCAAAACTACTGGACCGATGATGATGAAATTTTGACAATAGATTATTTTTACAGTCTAGACAAGTAATAAGAAAGGATTTTTCTAAATTTTACCCCTAAGTGTATTAAATAGGGGTTGAAAGTTTGTATGGAGTAGACTTCATTTTTCAGCCGATTAATTTCAAATTTTGTAGAAACATTCTAAAATGAAAATAATTAAATACGTGTTTCAGCGTTTTCAAAATTTTCAGCCCTTTTGTGGAAAAATACAGTTTTAAAGTTTCTTATGAATATTTTAGTTCCAACAATGCTTACTAGATGGCGCTACAGAAAAATTTCAATATTTTCTTGCAAGACAACTACCCTAAAGCAACATTTTTAGGTAATTTAGTTCCAACATTGCATAATAGATGGCGTTCTGTAAATAATTAAAACGCGCTTATGACTTAAAAAAAAAACATAACAAAAACACACATTCACGCTCTTTTTCCCGAAGGGGTAGGCAGAGGTGTACCCAGGACTCAGTCCCACAGTAGATACACCCAAATTTCGCCAGTATGTTATTGGTCCCATGTAATAGGGGACGAGCCTATTGCCATCTACCGGGCACAGTTCCAGACTCCAGGCAGTTATTGAGATAATTCCTAATGGAAAAATTCAATATTTATCACTTTGCCTGACCTGGGTTTCGAACCCGGGACCTCTTGATTGGCAATCGAGCTTGCACCCTCTACGCCATAGAGGCAGTCGCTTATGATTTCGCTTCTCTTTATCATAGCTCTATTAAACTGGGTTGCAACAACATTGAATTATGAATGCTCTTCTTACTGTTTTCACTGTTTCCGTAATCCGTATATATCTCCAGATTATTCAATCTATTACCAATACCAATATCATAGCATAAAGTGAGAAACTTTGTTTTTTATTTGCAACGAATAGGTTCCGAAACTACTGGACCGATTTAAAAAATCTTTTACTTATGGAGAGCTTAATTCAGTGTGAGTGACATAGGCTAATAATACGAGGTTTTGAAAAATATTAGGGATCCGCAAGAAATCTGCTATATTGTGAACTAAGGTGTCACATAATTACCAAATATATTCATTAACTTGCGTGCGCTGTGAAATCTATTAATGGTATAATAATATAATGTACTAGGGGTTTGTAGTACTTACTAATATTTACAAAATAGTCCACGGACATTATATCCATCTATTTTGGTTTAGTCACAATAATCGAAACAGTCATTTTATGCATGCGCTGTGAAAAGTATTGGTGGTAGAATAAAGTAATGTACTAGGGGTTTGCAGTACTTACCAATATGTACAAAATAGTGAAAGGACATTATATCCATATATTTTGGTTTAGTCACAATAATCAAAGCAGTCATTATTTTTCATGCAGTGTGAAAACTATTGGTGGTAGATTAAAGTAATGTACTAGGGGTTTGTAGGACTTATCAATATCTACAAAATAGTCTACGGAAATTATATCCTTCTATTTTGGTTTAGTCACAATAATCGAAGTAGTCATTAACTTTCATGCGCTGGGAAATCAATTTTTGGTAGAATAAAGTAATGTACTAGGGGTTTGTAGTATTTACCAATATCGACAAAATAGTGAACGGACATTATATTCATCTATTTTGGTTTAGTCACAATTATCGAACAGTCCTTATATCCATGCGGTGAAAACTATTCATGGTAGAATAAAGTAATGTTCTAGGGCGGGTTTGTAGTAATTATCACTACGGGTTTGTAGTAATTATCACTATCTACAAAAAATAGTCCACGGACATTATATCAGTCTGTTTTGGTTTAGTCACAATAATCAAAATAGGCCTCGGAAATTGTTTCCATCTGTTAAGGTTCGGTCACTGTAACAGAAATAGTCATTAATTTGCGTGCGCTGCGTAAACCATTAGGGTAATACCTATAAAAATACAATGTATCACGAATTTACTCCTGTTAAAACGTTCACTTCTACTTCTCCCGTGCGAAGCCGGGGCGGGCCACTAGTCATAAATAACTTAGGAACAATGTTCGAGTTTTATAGTCTTATCAGTTGTACACTCGCGCACATTAATTGCGTCCATGAGATTTTATACAAGTGGGCAAAGTTCACTCTGTCCACGGGTTTACGACTAGTCACGGCGGGCGCTTCTCGGAGAGGCCATCGCCGGACGAACGTCACGCCCACCGGCGACACATCAACAGGTTCTTGTACGCCTGACGATACTCGCTCGACATCACCACGTAGATGATGGGGTTGATACACGTCGTCAGATATATCAGTATATAACCCGCTATATTCGCTGCCGGGTGAGATGTGAACTCGCGGAAGATCTTTGTCAGAGTGATAGGCAAGTAGCACACCCAGAACGATAGCATTATTGCCATTATCATCTTCAGAAGCTTCCTGTCTTTCGGTGTCAGTCTCGGTGGACGAACAGATGCCGGGGATCGCTTTAGTGCGACGGCAGCTTGTTTTAATCGTTTCGCTGTCTCTCCCCCACTGGACTTGCGAGTCTTGGCATCGAGTGCGCTTTCGTCATCGTGACCATCTAAAGTGTCGACGCCGGAAGACGATGATCGCTCAGGACCGGGTGTGGAAGGGCACTGTAAAAGTGGCGGCGCTAATAATGCTCTACGTGGTGCAGTGATGTGATGGTTTCCATTCTCTGGACCAGGAGATTTTTCGAAAGCCGTCGAAGCAGAGCCAACGGCAGAGTCCTCGAGACCAGGTCGTAATTTCCCTTTTAACGGTGCACGAGATTTTCTCGCGGCCTCTCTCACTATGCAGAATATCCGAGCGTAGCATATAACGATTGCCAGACACGGTAGCATGAATGCTCCGACGAAAAGGAATTCTTTTGGAGATCTGTGATTCCGGTCTGGGAGGATAGAGCACGATCCTATCGTGGGATCTAGGCCGAATCGACCCCACTTTTCAAGCCAAGTTGCGATTAGTGCTCCGAAAGAAAATGCCCATGTGCTGGCTACCATCACCGCTAAGTAGTGTCTCTTGTACAACCTGTTGAAGAAAATAATTCATATATTTTATCATAGATTCATTTATGAATTCATTCATCTGATAAAAATGTGTATAGTCCACTATGTAAACTATATATTATAACTATATATTAAACTAATCGGTTTGGTTTCTGAAGTTTCTGCGTAAAGATGTAACACATACTAACTATCGCATATTAATATGACTATAGCAGAGACAATAGTCGTAGTTTAACTCACCTAGGGTAAAGTCTCGGATGCGAGATCATAACGTATCTATTGATGGTGATGGCAAGTACAGTGAAGAGTGAGACCGCCACAAGTGCGTATCTTGCCAGAGGGAACATACGGCAGAGAATCTTGCCGTGAGCCCACGATCGACGCCAAAATGTAGAAGCGGCCAGGGGCAGGTTGAAGCAACAGAACAGAAGGTCAGAGCAGGACAAGTTCATTATGAATACTGCTGTGGCATTTCGCACCTGCAAAAAAATATAAGGTAAGTTAGATATTCATGTTTCCGTGTTTTGGTTGGCTCGTTAAACTGTAAACCATGGTTGCCGCCTATCAGATGTGTAGAGAGTAGTTATTAGATCATGTCGAATGCCTTGTAGGATTCTTCATCATCATCATCTCAGCCGTTGATAATCCACTACTGCACATAGGCCTCCCCCATAAAGGGGGGTTTTGCCAATACTCGACACTCGATGGTTTTTTGCAGAGGACGCCGCTGCCCGTCCTCTAGATGTGTTAACCCTTAGCCGGCTCTTACGGCAACCATGGGTAAAGAGGGTGGAGCACTATTCTAAAGCTGTAACTCCGTGGCGAATCTTGGCGACACATTCCCCATATTGGATTGACTTGAGCCCCCGTTAGTTCTGTTAGAATATTAACATAACATACATTCACGCCTTTTTCCCGAAGGGGTAGGCAGAGGTGTACCCAGGACTCAGTCCCATAGTAGATACACCCACATTTCGCCAGTATGTTATTGGTCCCATGTAATAGGGGGCGAGCCTATTGCCATATACCGGGCACAGTTCCAGACTCCAGGCAGCTATTGAGATAATTCCTAATGGAAAAATCCAATATTTAACACTATGCCTGACCTGGGGATCGAACCCGGGACCTCTTGATTGGCAGTCGAGCATGCGCCCACTACGCCACCGAGGCAGTCATTAGGCGGTCATCAGGCGAGTTAGAATATTAACTATTATTATTACAATTTATAATTATTTTATGAGCTTGGTGCTTATAATCCTAGCTCGCAGTTCAAGAACATAATCAAGAGCAAAAGTAAATAATTCTAGGCCTCAATAACGAGTATAATTCATGTTTTATTATCTGATTACTGACCTAGGCTAATACAGATATTGTACGCGTCTCAAGTCACAATGTATTGGCAAAATTATCTGTGTGTCTCTCTGACGCCGTCCACTCTTTATTATTATCATTGCGAACGGAATATAAATCACTTATTCTTATTGATTTTGTCACATGTTTAATAATAATGTTATATATTATATATACTCGAATTCATTTATCTGTTTTATTATTTACCTAACTATTCTCTGCAATGACGCTTATATTATCTTCTTTTCTTTTTATAAATGTTCTGACTGACTTGGATCTAGAGAGCTGAAATTTTACACTAAGTTTCCATTAAGATGTAGACAAAGAATAGGAAAGGAATTCCCGATATTCCCGCAGGAACGATGACTACGCGGGTAAAACCGCGGGGCACAGCTAGTTATGTATAAGACTAATATTATTTACCTCGTATAATAGTATAAAAGGATCATCATCATCATCATCATCTCAGCCGTTGGAGTTCACTACTGGACATATAGGCCTCCCCCATAGGAGGGCTTTGCTAATACTCGCCAAACTTGGCAGGCGGGTTGGCGAGCGCATAACATAACATATAATCACGCCTTATTCCCGACGGGGTTGGCAGAGGTGTACCCAGGACTCAGCCTCATAGTAGGCACACAACAATAGTAGGCCACATTTCGCCAGTATGTTATTGGTCCAATGTAATAACGCAGTGAGCCTATTGCTATCGACCGGGCACAGTTCCTCCAGCCTCCAAACTCCAGCTCACCTAGCATGGCATGGGGATAACTCATTTTCCTCGTTTTTGTTTATTTCGCGCACGAACATTGCATATCTACAGTCACATTCTAACCCCCTGGGACTTCGTTTTCCCTGGTCACTCTGCTTCCGGGGCTAGCAGTTATTGAGTCATAATTCGTAATGGTGAAATCCAATATTAACACTTTGCATGACTTGGGGATCGTACCCGGGACCTCCGGATCGGCAGTCGAGCTTACGCTCACTACGTCATCTCGAGACGTAGGGTTGGCAAGTGCTGTTTGAGGGTTTTTACGCAGAGGACGCTGCTGCCCGTCCTATGGATCTGATCTCTTAGCCGGGTCTTACTCAACCACGGTACTAGGTAAATATGTTAGTATAATTTGTATTATGTAGCTATATATTATTTACAAGTAAAAATTTCTTCTCTTTTACGGTACTGTAGCGTCTAAAACTACTGCTAGGTATGATTTAAAGATATGAGGGGCGATAGAAAACTTTTAAAATTTTTTTTTTTTTAATATTTTGTGGTATTTGATCACCTTGTTTTAGCCGTTATTATACGACATGTTCTAGATAATATCAAGATAATGTTAGTACTCGTATCATAACATGTAGAAGTCACACCTCCATCCAAATATTTGCGAAAGTATTTCGGACGACCTTATCAATGTGTCGGTCTTGCAATGACCATCACGAATGTACTTAACGTGATTGTGGTGATAAGGAACAATTAATAAAATCTTTTATCTTGTTTGCTAAACTCCGAATAATTAGGGTCATTTTTGCTAGTTGTTTTTAAATAAATAATATTTTTGTGCGCCTGTAGTATATACCCTACCATTTTCACACACGGTCTTCTGGACCCAATCAAGGAAGGGCCTAGGGAAGTAGATGGTAACCAGATGACTGATATTACGTTTAGCTAGCATACGCACTAATGGCTAACCAATGTGCTGCGTGCTGCGTGCGGCTGTTCGCCGGTTTATAATTTATATTGCGGTCTGCCGCACCGTCACGCCGCATTGAGTGCGTGCGATATCATGCAGTTTCTTTTAAGTGCCTAATCCGCTTAGCCGCTAGTTCGTACAGGTCGCGTCACGGATTAATAGCACTCGGCAAATGTGGAGGGGGGCTTAGTGCAGGCGTATCGATCTAAAAAATCCTAACAGATTTAAAAATCGATTTCTGCGCATTTCAGGTCAGCGGCATTTAACCGTGACGCGATCTGTTCGCTCGCTAATACTCTTTTTTGTAATTATTTACGCTATATCTTTTCCACATAGGATTATTAAAAAACCTGGATTAACTGTGTGAATGAGAAATTGCGTGAAGGCGTAAATGCAGAGATGACGGACGATAGTAGCCGACCCTACCTAGTGTGGGATAAGGGCAGGAAGATGATGAGATGATTTTGATAGATATATTAATTTATATCAATTATAATTAGAGAATCGATAATGTATACAACAAATCATTATAAGCAATTGCTAATGACAAACACAATATTATTCTTCCTGTGTAATAGCGATAACGTTGAAGGTATAATTATTACTAGGAATAATTAAATAGACATCAATTAACGCAAATAACCGCGTTCATTAATAAATGATAGATAAACGAAATATTATATATAAATCTGTTTTTTTTAAAATGATCTATGATTTCAATGTGTACCTAATAACTTATCTTAATGCACGATGCTAATAGATTCTACTCAGATTTCTAAGCGAACATGAAAGGAAAAATATATAAATTTAGCGTTTTGACATCGGAGCAACAACAATATTATACTCAATCCTGTCAATGAACTTATAAAAATGTTAATTACCTTTTTACATCTTGCCAGAGCGATGATAGTAATAAGGTTTCCCGGGATGCCAACGAGCATGAAGAGCACGCAGCATGCGGAGGCGAACCGCAGCAGCGGCTCTGGATAATCCTTGAACAGCTGAACCTCCGCAAGAGCCGCGTCCGACGCGTACTCATCCAGCCCCAGCACTTCGCTCCAGTTCCTCGCCTCCACTTCGCTGGCAAACGTACTCTTGGGTATACTCGGAAACAGATCACCCATTTTATCACTGATGTAACCAACATTATTCTACTAACGCGAGTAGCTCAATGCTCGTCCATGTTTAGGTGGGCACTCGCGCCGGCCCCGACGTCGACTGGCACACAACTCCGTCTTGCTGTGTCAATATGATGTGTGCCTGATAGCGCATTTTGTCGATGCGAGGTTATCGGGTCCCAGCTGCTCAGGAAGTTGTGGTATCTCTGGTCGTCGGTCCCAGCGTTGCTCCCGTATCTGCACCGATAAATAAGATTTGTTTGTTACTAATAATGCATGTAGACAACCAACACAATGTACTCGTGTACTTGTTATCAATGAGTTGCATTTGAATGAATTCGGTAGCAGAGATAAAATAATCTCTCTGCTTTTGATTTTTCAAAAGAATTTCGTTTGTATCTCACGTTCATTTTTATAGAAATATTAGTTTTAAAGACCTATTATATGCACTTATCCCTTAGGTTCTTTGAAGGTTATCAGTATATTAAAGTTATAATAAATGTTCACAGTTCAATGCTCTAGCCGTAGGCCTTAGAACGGCACTTAGAAGGTAATCTGGTACAAGTGTTCAGCAGACATTGAGTAATAGATTGTCGAAGTCGCACCCGTTCGGGCGACCACCTTCTCGATAGTTATTCCAATCCATTTAAACTTATGTAGGTACTTTTAGATAGGGTGGTAAGCGTGGTAGAACAATTTATGGGAATAAGTTTTGTTTAAGAACTATAGAGGCAATCAAAAAATTACTCAACAAGCCCTGTAAATTGAGTATCAGGCCAACAGTAAAAGGTAACAATGTATAAATTTTAAATATAATATTTGCACGAAAAATTGGTCGAGTACAGATATAGTACAATAAGCAAGAACATTATATTCCTGTGTTAATGCAAATAAAGACATCATTTCATTTCAATTAAGATAAGTGATAATATGGGAATGGGGGCAAAACAGAGCCGTCTTCCCAATTCCTGACGTCAAACGATTGAAAACTTAAGGCTTGACCTCCACCCACACAATTATTCAAATCGTCACACATCCGCATCAAACCCTTCTCAGATTGAAATTACAACGTCGGGAAATTCAATACGAACTGATTTCTATGTAAAACACAACCGACTTTCGGTGATTTGTGCTTAAAAAAATTGAAGCACAAAAACGAGCGATGGGAAATCGAATAAGAAGATTATCAACCTTTAAAAGTTATTGAAAGAAGTAGCATTTCGACTAAATTATTTAGTCTCTATTTCAAATAAATATTCGTAAAGAAAAAGGGAAATAGGTGTTAGTGTAAACAAATCATCTCGCTACAAACTAAAGCTAGTATAAAACACAATGCAATGATTTAATTGCATTGTGTTTGTGGCAGTATTAATCACCGCAAGGCCTACTTTTGTTATATGAATTAATTGAATTCTGTTAATATTAAATTTAATAATGGCCAGACCTGTCAACATACTATAAGCCTACTTTAATAACAGATGATTAAGATCGTTGATGGTCCCTTTATAATAAACTTGACTATACATTATAATACACATAATATATTATTTATACAGTCATCTTATTTTTACTTGCCGGAAAAAAATTATAGTAATTTTATAGCAAATTTATGGTGTATTTTAATATTAATTTAATGTTAACTGATTTGCACATCCGATTTGGTATAGTTTTATCAAAATATCTTGGTGCGGTTTGTTTACACTTTACACGGTTCATAATATAAGTAAAAAGCTAGAGTTTTGTGGCGCTGTCGGCATTGTATGCTTAGTTCAGTTCGTTAATGTCGTAACTGAAATAGGGATTTTGTTTTTTTTTTAATATAATGCAAAAGAATGTTTTGTCATTAAAAATAATAAAAATAAACTGTAGCTATTTTAACTTTTTATTTACTATTTATAAGTTATTTGAGTTCTCCACTTTATATAATAGGTAATAATTGCGTTGTATATTCTGGAAGATGCGATTTATCACAACCACATTGTAACATGATATTTTAAGTCCGCCTACTTGTGAATCTACTCCCGGCGGATGTCAAAGTTCACCGCCCATCAAAATATCAAATGAGTTGAAGGTAAAAAACCGGAGTAATGCGTTAAGTTAAAACGGATTACGAATTTGATGATATACGTGAGCGAATCTCACACGGCATCGTGCTAGTAGACGGGTGTAATATACTGCCCCTTAAAGCTCCCGGTTTACGACTCAATCATTGAACTAAATGTTTGTTAACGGGGCAAACAATCAGAGCGTGTTGATGAGATCGACTGACAGATACAATTAGGAGCAGAAAAACCATTCCCGGGTGTGAACTAGAGCCTGAATACAGACAAACGTTATCGTCGTTTGTTTTATCTTAATCGCCTTATACAGTTTATGGCCACGAAGTAGGAGAGAGATTAAGATGTTGGATCGTTTGACTCCGCTCTGACCTGATTAGTTAAAACAAATTGTCTTAAATAACACCAACTTACTTAATTGTGTTTCGAGTGCCTTATATTTGTTTGTAATCAACTGGCAAAAACAAAAATGTTGTGGCCTCCCACGAAATTTACGTTTCACGGACCCTAGGCCGCATTAACGCTGTTTGAATTATTGTTTATTGATGTTTAAGAACAATTGGTTTGGTACCTACCTAATATAGCTCTGAAGTTAATTCAAATGACTTATAGGATTTACCTTTACGAGAAGAGTGAAGTCAATCTACATAATAGTATAGGCACCATCGTTTTATAACGGTACTTATGGTAAGCTACATTTTATTCTATTTATGAGTAGGACCACTGTACTTTAGGATGTTTGTTTCTAAATAAAAGTATTTTTTATTAATAAAAAAAATTGATTCATTCCATGATAGTTTTTTCGGTATAGGTAGGGTTGAACCGTTGTTGAACTCACGTAAGTTATTAAGTACAAATGTAGCTTTATCAACAATTTACTGATTAAGTACAGCCCACGCTTGTTTCCTAGCCCCACAATGGAAGGACCTACAGCGACCTAATTCCTCTTTTTGGGTCGAGATCTCGCAGTCTCGCATTGTTAATGAAATATTGTTTACCATTCGAATGCCGTCTTTATTAGGCTGTAAAGATCTCTCTCGGTGTGATGAAGTCGTTTCAGAGACAATACACTAACTATAGACAATATATTAGGTAGGTAGGTATTAGGTGTTTAGGTAGTTAACTTTTCCTAAATAAATAAAATAAAATATATTTAGATTAGGTATATAAATGTATATATTGATGGAGTGATGGAATTTACATGTCACTAAATAAGTTGTACGTTTTATGTGGTCCAATTTCCTTACAAAATGGAATTTGGAAAATGGAATAAAACCGTATAGATTTTTCATATATATGAACAATATTAAAAAAGACAATTATTAGAGTATTTTAACGTTTTCGTAAATATTTAAAACCCTACGGTTGTCTCAATGACGTTGAATTGCTTTCTTGGGAGACTCATTTTGCGATCATAAATTAACCATTACATTTTTGACAAAACAAAATTATTGTCTTAATCGAACGTTGATCTCATTCTATTATAAGTTTTTTATCTGCTAGTGTCACTTATAAGAATAAATTTTAGGAAGAAAAGTGAAGGGCCCACTTAAAAAATCATTCTGTAGGTAATATAAATGTATGAATATTATATTAGATAGGTAATCTAATTAGTTGATTCGCTACATTGAACATTCATATTATAATGAGAATAGATTGTCATCAAGATTGTCATAGATACATACTAAGGATCGATTCAGGTACTTAAGAAAACTGGGGCAAGATGGTGAATGCAACCGCGACCTCATCTCGCCCTGCTTCTTGGCGGAAGATTGTTCTCAGGATGGTTTTAGTGGATGCAAGTCCCATACTCCCCCTTCTGACACGCCCGTTTCAGAAGGGAAGCGTGAAGGTATTTCGCCTCTTCAAAAACAAAAAGGTACTATAAGAAAAGAACATTTTAGTATAATGTTGCTAAGTATTAATCTAGATCACGAGCGAGACCCAACTGTGCCAATTTTCCTACTGCTTTTTATAGAAAAGGAAAAATACCACAACACCAGATTACGTAGGGGTTTCACGTGATGTTTTGTGACACGACTAATTAGGTACATCACGTGTAGGAGTAAACATAAAACATAGGGGTTGCCGGGATAGCACGGTTCTATTTAGACGTCACATTGTGTTGAATGAGCGTGCTAATTCAATGCTGCCAGTTTCTCACGCCCACTTCGAAAACCGAACTAAATTACGAACAGAATTTTAAATACCCACATACAGTTCGGTCGCAGTGTTTGTAAACTGATCACGTTTTGAATCGCGATGCTGGTAATTTTTGATTCGAAAACATCTAGACACTTCAGGCTTTCATAGATTTAATCTTAGAAATTAACATTTTAATTCAACCTTTTGGAAGAATTTAGCAGTATGGCAAATTGTTCATTATAGAGCTTAAGAAATTAATTAAATAGGTACGAGAAAGGAATGCGAGAAAGGGATGAATTGGTATCGTAGTTCTACATTACACATTTTTACTACACCTAATTACTAAAATACAGGGTTAATGGTAGAGTTCGTGGTCCAGCGGGGATATGCCCGGCTTTAAATCCGGAGTCCCTGGATCGAATCTCACCATGTGGACTTTTCGCCTGGGCGCTACCGTGTTTCGGATGGTACGTTAAATTGTAGGTCCCGGCTGTTTCCTATAAGAATGTAGGGGGCAGTCGTTAGGTCTTGTCGGAGGCTGTGTAGGAATCTTGGCGACCTCAAACTCTGACAATATGAGTTCTCCACATAACCCACATAATTTGACTCGAGCAGTGTAATTGGGGTAACCCGTTCTGTTAGAGTATAAATTCAAATTATTATTATTTAATGGTAATCACTTAGCACCGTCTTAAACTCTGAACTGATATATTTTCGCTATTTCAGAGTTCGCTCCATAGTGAAAGTGTTTCAAAAGATAAGTACCCTTATCGAGGATGTCAATTGATCACCAGTGACGCTATTGTGATAACAATTTCAAGTGGTACGCCCTTTCGAAAAGTCGTTAGATCGAAACCGCTGGTACGAAAATCTATTTAATATGTGGTATGCTAGATCGATAGTCTAGGTATCGAAATCCATTGTTGCTTTTAGAGCAACCTACCTCTTCAAATAATATATTGTATGGAAAATGAACTCACGACCTCGATAAGACATAGCATCTTACGATGTTAGTTAGAGTAGTAAATTCTAAAAGAACACAGTATCTTATCTCTATTATCACGATTGTACGAACAAAAGCAATTATGGTAGTGTGAATGGAATCTAGTTAACGCCCGTGGCGTGTCGTAGAGGGATTGCATGCCCGCTGCGACCGCCTCGGTGGCGCCCCAGCTTGTAGCTCTAGCCCCATGCGGTGTATATCTACAGCTGAGATTTAAACTGAATGGGGCTTAATGTATGGAGTCTGTTAGGCTTGGTATCCGATATATCAAAACATAACATATAACGATTTGAATTATAATAACATATCATATCGATAAGCTAAAGTACGTATCTTATACGAGGTATATAGATTCTGGCATTTCATGGACTACTTTTCATTAATATCGAGGAAGTGAAAGAAGGTAGGCAGTGAAGACTATTAGGGTTATTTATCCCTAATAGTAATCCTTAATACTATCTAATGGGGAAAAATACTTACATGAAATGCGTGAAAAAGGAGTAGGTGCAGATGACAGATGATAGACAATGAAGGTTAGATGTTAGATTTTTCAAATGATAACCAACACATATTTCAACGAAAATTAAAAAAAAATTGTTGGAAGGGTGTTTCTACTGCATAGATGAATTCATTTTTTTTTTGAAAAATGATGTTATTTATTAAATAATTAATCACTCATTAATAAGAATTATTTATTAATGTTGACTTTTATGTGATTTATTTATGTTCTATATAATTCATACACAATGTAACTATTGTTTAACTAAATAAATTGATATTGAAACTGAAGAAGACTCGCTGGGCCGACTGCCAGCAGGTCGCTGGGCCGATTGCTCGTTGAGGGGGATAAAGATAGTAAGAATGAAATCAAGGTAAAAACTACACAGAAAGCCGTGAGCCTCTGATTTACATCACGAGCGTGTGGAAGTTCTCTCCAAGATCAACCGAATGTAGCCAGAAATGGAACTAGCGTTCAGTGGTTCAGCCCGATTCAGCCATAATGAGTAACTGTGAAAACAGTCCACTGCATAGACATTAGCGCCCTCGTTTTATGTAAACAAACTATCGAGACAGGCTCGATGACTACTCTCAAAGGATCACAAAATTTGACTGCTCTTGGCCCACGATTAGTTTTTTATGTTAAACTTTCGTTCTTGTCTGTACCAAACACGTCCTGTTTTCGAAAGCTGCGCCCTAGTTCACCGACCCCAGGATCCCAGGATCGCGACGATGCTAATTTCATTGTGAGATTTATAATAGCGGATCTGTGAACCTCCCTTAATGATAATGACTATAATAACGGGGTGTCACATGGGCTTTAAGTATGAACATTACATTTTGTTGGAATTATTATACAGTGTGGTTTTGACAGTGATATGTTAGACGGAGTTTATAAACTTCAAGTAGATAATGTTAAAGTGTGGTTAAAGTAATGAATGGTTCAATTGTGGTAGAGATGAGAACCAAAGTTTTTGAGGGCCACGAATAGTCCCACCCATCATCTTATTTGTTCAGTAAGCGTCGCCAGTAGAGTATTGACAACGAAATGACGTTCTCAATATCATCATCATCATCATATCAGCTACAGGACGTCCACTGCTGAACATAGGTCTCCCCCTTAGATTTTCATCCAGTCCGGTTGTAAGCAGCCTGCATCCAGCGTGCTCCTGCCGTACTTATCAGATCGTCTGTCCACATTGTGGGTGGACGTCCTACGCTGCGCTTACTAGTACGTGGTCTCCATGAATACTTTACGGCCCCATCGGCCATCAGTTCTACGCGCTATGTGCCCTGCCCATTGCCACTTCAACTTGCTAATCCGCTGGGCAATGTCGGTAACTTTCGTTCGTCTACGGATCTCTTCATTTCTGACTCGATCTCGCAGAGGAATCCCAAGCATAGCCCTCTCCATAGTTCGTTGCCCTATTTTGAGCTTACTGATAAGGCCCACAGTCAGGGAGCACGTTTTAGATCCGTAAGTCATCACTGGTAACACACACTGGTCGAAGACCTTCGACTTGAGGCACTGAGGTGTTTTGGACGAGAAGACATTGCGTAGGTTTCCGAACGCTGCCTAGCCTAGTTGGATTCGACGATTGACCTCTTCCTCGAAGTTGGACCTACCGAGTTGTACTACTTGTCTTAGGTAGATGTACGAGTCAACAGCTTCAAGAATCGCGTTCCCAACCGGTACTGGGGTCGGCGCAACATGGGCATTAGACATCACTTTCGTCTTGTCCATGTTCATTTTAAGGCCGACCCGTTGAGAAACTCATAAACATAAACATACATTCACGCCTTTTTCCCGAAGGGGTAGGCAGAGGTGTAGCCAGGACTCAGTCCCATAGTAGATACACCCACATTTCGCCAGTATGTTATTGGTGCCATGTAATAGGGGGCGAGCCTATTACCTTAGTTATTGCCTTAGTAGCCATCCTTAGTTTTAATCTGAACAGACGTCATGGAGAGTTACGTACAATTTCGATTGATTTGACAATGGCGATCCAAACTCATTATTGTCAAATGTAGACTGTACCAATATCTATGGGTAATACACATTTTATCCTTATTCCTTATGATTACGTTTTCGTACCGGTATTAGTATTATTATCTGTTCTGTGCCGGCATGGTCATAGTCTCGTTGTTGTCTTAGGACGACAGTTTGGGTCGAGGAAACGTTTAGGCGACCCACATCAGCGTTGACACATCTTTTTCTTATCTTGCACTCTAGTTAACCCTTGACCACGGTGTCAGTGAAAATGTTGGATTTTTTCCCTTAGGATCGTCCTTAGACGATCACTATTATAATGTACATACACTAAAATCTAAAAAAGTAGGAAAGAAATATGACCTAGATAATGATGAATTTGAATTTCAGAGGCTATTATCTCGGTCATTCAGTGCCTTAAAGTTGTATTAAAGAGGCATAATATGTCCATTTAACAGGTCTTACTTGCCTATTATATAATATCACGACTATATTTCTTGAATTTAGTTTTGAGCTGTGCCGAAGCCGAAGTACATGTTCTTCCAGGGTCTAAGATACTAAATCTCTTCTCGATCAGTTTTTGCCAGATTGAGTAACAAAAATATACCTAAACACACACTTTAAAACACATCTAAACACACTAACCTATAAACATGTGATATTGGTGAGATAAAATCTACGCAACGTGGTAAGTCTATTTGATTGTAAATCTACAGAGGTATAGACTCCGGATGCAATAAGATTTTATCTTAAGTTACTTCTGATAACGCTAATAACTTACTATTTCTGCCCCAGCTAGAGTGAAAGGTCAAAATGATAAGGGTCCTAGGGTGTATTTGTGCGTTCCACCTATTACATACCTACCGATTGTTTGTAACTTAGAAGGCACAATATTCTTCATGAGTAATTACCAAGTGGTAATATCTTATGTAGTATCTGTGATTAAGTTTTATACACAAAGAAAAGTGGTATTATGGTATAGTGTTACTACCGACGGATATTATGATTTATTTGTTAATTCATCACAACGCTGAGACTTTTTGCTAGAATAATTGTAGTAATTTCTACCAGTTTCACATAGCTTTCTTAACCTAGGGTTGAAGGAAATGTATTCGAAATCCGAAGCAAGGTGCTACGCTGACAGAAAACGAATTATTTATTTTTTCTCGTTATTCTATTATGGAGGCCGACAAAATTTTCTCAGAGTTTATAAAACATAACATAAAATCACGCCTTTTCCCGAAGTAAAAGACACAAAACTGAGTCCCATATTAGGTACTCACACACGTCGCCAGTTATATTTTTTATGTCTATGCGGAAATATATTTAAAGAGTAATACAGTTTCTTGTGGAAAAATAATATTCCCAGAAATAAGAATAAATTTAGTATTATTTTGTGGTAGGCCTCTTTTGCAGGGGGCCGCCTGGGGAAGTACGGCCTTTGCCAGTTATTCATCCGCTAAGCAGTAATGTGCAAACATTACTGTGTTCCGGTATGAAGGGCAATGTTACCAGCGAAATTACTGGGCATGATGAGATTCAACAACTCATATCTCAGGGTGACAGGCGCAGTGCAGTGTCGCGCAGAATTTTGAATTTTAAAACACTGGGTGGCATTGTGTCTGATATGGACAATCATGATGCTTACCATCAGGCACCTGATTAGCTCGTCTTGTCACTCACTATCATAAAAAAAAAAATTTTTAGATAAGATCTAATAATACGAGTATGATTTCTTACAATAAGGGTACCTAAAGGTACTTACTTGTATGATATGTCAAAAGATACAAGAAATAATAGATCCCAAGGTAATATGCGGAATTCATTTTCGCAGAAGTGTATTCGATATTCTACGCATTTTGTTTGTATATGAAAGGAAAACATTATGCTGGTCTAGAATAAACTTCATGTTTTACTTACAGCAAATACAATTTGGAACGCCCTTTTAGGCCTTCTTTATTTTGCTGATGGAGATACTTTGATCTAGAATAACATTTGCTTCCACAAGAAGCTGTTTCAGCTCTATAAAAGTTCCGGAATCACTTATATGCGTCGTATTATATTCGGGTAAACGGAATCTTGCGAAAAATCTCGGACGTTTGAAAACTATAAAAGATTTTCTCGATCTTCGTATCTATTTTTAGGATCTTTGATAAATCCAATGGACACTGGGATAATCGCGAATGACCTTTCCTTATGATCATTGATTAGCGGACAAACTGGACGGATGCGCTGATTAGCGAAAATCACTCTAAGAAGTAAACTTAGTTAATTATTAAACCTTATCCAACCAGGTTAGGTAGTTTATGTTGGGTTGCGTGCAGAAAACCTCCCCGTGGTGAACTCTGGGCAACAGTTTCTGGCAACAGATGACCGTCTGTTCGTCTGTTGCCAAACGCCGGCCGATATCCTGACAAATGGGCGGTGGTGGGCTCTTCAATGAGTAAATCGTTACGCCCGGGAGGGGCATCTCCGCGTGTCCCCATGAAGCTAGAATGGAGCACAGTGGACGGCGCGGGCGGGCTCAATTGAGCCCTGCCGAGAGATGGATTCACTTCTTTCCCCTGTGCGGGTCTGAACTCCTGCAGGGGGGCAACTATAGAATCCAATGCACTAAGTGCGCGAGGTGGTGGGGGTATTTTCTTTCGCGTTCTCCCGCAGGTTGTGACAGCATTTGGGAGTGCGGGAAACACCCCTTCGGGCCCTTTAGATGAGGGTTCTAGTCTATCCCCTGTGCAGAAATATACCACTGCACGGGGACTACCACAGAACCCCTGCGCTGATTGCGTGTAGCGGTGGGCGTAAAGGGTTTTTCGTCTCCTCCCGCACGGTTAGCAAGCGTTTGAGACGGCACGGAACGCCATAGGAGCCGCGGATGATTGCTTCGGCATGCCCGCAGCCCCAACACATGGCGTCGCGAAGGAACGCCCCGGGGTTTTTAGTGGGTATACCTTAGGGGTACGTGTGCCGGCCGGGAGTCCCACATAAATACCCTGCGCTACTATCGGGCGCGGATAGTATGCGTCAAGCATATTTCCCCGGGGAAAAATAAAAGAGGTTGTGGTAGGGCGGCTTAGCAGCCGTGGGTGGCACTTCCACGGTGAATTGTAGAGGAACTCAAGGTGGTCGGCTGCTACACATAGTTCTCCTGGATGCAAAAATCAAAATATCAAAAATAATGTAAGGGGCAAAACGTGCCGAATTGTATGAGGAATTTCATGAGTGCGATTTGCGTTAATTATATTATTACCCTGACTGCCATAATATTGTGAGGGCAGAGTATATGAGAAAAGTATTTTAGAACGCCGACGTACGTAGGTAAGCAATTCCTACTATTTTCAGAGTTGATTAAACTTCTATCCACATAATAGGATTATTGTTAGATGACTTGGCAGTGGTTAACCTACGCTAAGAAAATAATAGTGTAATAAGACGAAGTTACGAGACAACTTCCACACACGATTATCTGGTTTACAGAATACTAGTAATCTGGTCTCAAAGTAGGTGCAGCCATCTAAACGACTGTGATTCGCGATATTATGTTATATACACTTTATAACATGTCCTGAGTGTTTTATAGTGTATAATATAATATAACATAGATAAAATATTATTTAAGATGTACGCCTATATATTCTAAAGAATATTCTATTTTATTGTATAAAGATTTCATCTACACAAATAAGTTCTTCATACTTTATGATATTTGATTACTGAATTGTGAAAATTAAATTGAGAAAAATATAACTTAGGAATCTGTTTCTACTAATGGTCGAAAGCTCATGTTTGGTATTTGTAAGGAATAGATTATGATAAAGGGAGCGTTATAATAACTATTACCAGTGGTAATACAATGGCAATTGGTACTGGACCGGAAAAAATCACATGCACGGGACCAAACTAAAAAAAAAAACTTTGGTTTTTGTTTAAATGATCACCTGGTGTCTAAAATTTAGTATATTAGGTATCTCTCCGAACGAATGGTAGACTCATTACTGTTTATCTTCATTGACATGATCAAAATTAAAAAGTATCAAATATTCTTCCTGCTCCATCATCAGACCTTGATCACTGGTTACCATCTATCAGTTACATATTCATTGAGACGATTCCAACAAGCCCAAACACAATTTTATATTTGACCCACCTGCACCTGACGCTCCAGCATCATGTCAAGGTTGCCAAGTCGTTGCAATATTGATGAACTAGTAGAGTACCAAACTGAGAATCGATCAGAGCACTTGAAGTGGCTCATATTCCTTCAGCCTCTGGAAAAGAGCTGATAATCTTCAAACGGCTGAACCGATTTTCATGACACATGAACACCCTCTTTTTAGTCAATTTTCAAAAATACCGCATCCAAATCGGTCCATTCTTTTAGAAGTTAGGAGCAAGGATGGCCTCTATAGACATACACATATACACAGACACATCAAACTTATAACATTCCTTCTTTTGGTCTTGCAGCTGGGTGTTAAAAATGGGCCCCACCTTCCTCTATTTCCCTCCGTTGTTTTGGTATTTCGCATTGTTGCTCATTTCCGAAATTCGGTGCGCTGTATTTTTTTAAACTTCAGACTTTGTGTATCTCTAAGGGTCGTTACACATCGGAACAGAACGGACGGAAGATGCGTCGCGTCTTATCGGTCGCATAACGTCAGAGCAGACAAATGTATAATTAAACATTCAACCTTGCACAGTCAACCAATAATGCGTTAGTACAACCGTTGGTACGCTCGACACGTCTTCGTCAGATGTGTAACGACCCTAATAATCAAAGTCTTAAAGCATTTATGTTTTTGGTGCAGATTCATTCTATTTATTATCCACATTTACTATTATTTAATCTTATCTGCTGGTCGTTTGTTGCGGCCAAAACTTGCAATTTGTGGGTGTATCTTTAGATAACGCTTGTTTGTTAGTGTTATGAGGTGGAAGTACATAAAACTGTACCTCTATAACTGTCTAATGGCTAGCCGCTCGTTTATGTTACTATCTTTATATACTTTTTATCTCAGCCAAATTTAGATAGATAGATAGATAAACTTTTATTGTACACCATACAAAGGACATACTTAAACATAAAAGAATAATATTTAAATTAATCTTTGGCTAGTACAAGTGGCGGTCTTATCGCTTAAAGCGATTTCATTTAATATTTTAGATATTATGTCAAGGAAGT
This sequence comes from Hemistola chrysoprasaria, assembly GCA_947063395.1. NCBI lineage: Eukaryota > Metazoa > Arthropoda > Insecta > Lepidoptera > Geometridae > Hemistola > Hemistola chrysoprasaria. The sequence goes on from OX346723.1 coordinate 10,168,219, forward strand.
TGTATGCATTATTCAAAAGTATTTAATAGATATATGTTTCTTAAAATCTTAATATTACGAGTAAGATCTCATCACCAGAAAAAGAATCGTAATCAACTTCAACAGTCCGTATCCATATAATGGGTATCCATATAATCTTCTTGGTCTCATCACCTTTTTTACCATAATTACGATAAGGAAAATATCATTTGACCATCGGCCTAGTGTTCTTCTTCGAGATCGTAGTCCTTCTCTCGAGTACCATACTGTATCAGCCTTGATCCATCTGTTCTCGTCTCGTCTTAGAGCCTGTGCACATTGAGCTATCAAACTTTGCCATCTGTGACTTTAGAGTAACCACTTTGAAACTTCAGAGGAATCGCTGTGTGATCTAGAGTATCGCTTTGAGAATTCAGATGAATCACTGTGTGGCTTTGGAGGAATAACTTTGAGACTTCAGAGGAATCATTGTGTGATTTTAGCATATTATCCACTTTGAGACTTCAGAGGAATCGCTGTGTGACCTAGAGTATCACTTTGAGAAGTCAGATGAATCACTGTGACTTTAGAGGAATCACTTTGAGACTTCAGAGGAATCTCTGTGTAACTTTAGAGGAATCGCTGTGAGACTTCAGAGGAATCGATGTGAGACTTTAGAGGAATCACTGTGTGACCTAGAGTATTCAGGTTTATTGAGAAGAGTCATTAACACAAATTACACACAATTAACTTAGACTTCGAGGATAATTTTCATTTCAAGATAATTTATATAAAATTGCCTGCCTCACTGGCCGGTTGGCTCAGCCGGTAGTGTCCCTGCCTTCTGAGCTGCAGGTCCCAGGTTCGATCCCTAGCCAAGTCAAACATTTGTGAACATGAGTGTGTCTGTTTGATCTGTGTATGAGTGTTATAAGCGTATATAAGTATGTATATCGGTCTTCTGGTTACCATGGTACAGGTATTGCCTAGTTTGGGACTAGCAGATGACCGTGTCGAAGTTGTACATATTTATTATTAAGTACATACTTATATAAATATGTAATAACTGGTCTCAATAAAAGTATTCTATTCTACACTATCTGACAGGGCATCGATAAGAGAAATGCTGATGATCACCGCGCTCGGGCGTGTTGTTCATCAGCAAAAAAATGTTTGGGACAAGAAGCAAATAATGAAAAAAGAAAGAAACATTCCATTGTAGACTTAAGCAATTCAACGTCATTGATTGTATATGACGACTTTATCCTGGACATTCAAATGCAATAGCGATTTGACTGTCGTTCAAGTATTGGAAATATTCAGGTGATTTTTCAACTTAGGTAGTGTTATAAGTATTTTTGGCAAATGTAAGGATTTGTGGATTTAGTCTGTGGCTTTGTCGCTGTCAACAAGAATATTGACAATGACAAGGTTACTGGTTTGATATTAGAAGTACTGAGAGGTGTTATACTCTATGGAATAGGCAGATAAGCAGAAAATATGGCGGCAAAGTAGTGGTGACGGAATATGGAGTGAATTATGAGAAAAATATAGTAAAAGGAGGTGTACGAGGCTTATTATAAGATTTAATAATTTCCACTCGTCACAGTAGGTATTTAAAGAGTCACTTAAGCATTTTCATTAATTAATTGCATACCTGAGAGTTAAATCGAATTTTCGTGAACGCAATTCTAATTGTCAAAACTCGTCTCATGCTCTATATCGTAATAACTTATACCCGAGTGAAGTGGAATTGAATGTTTTTCAAAGAAGCGACAAGCGGCAGCAGATTTCCAAAAATAATTATTATATTGTTTTCCGATTATTTTGTTGCAATGTGTTTATTTAGTTTTTATTCATAATAAATTTCCCCACAGTAACTTTTGTTTATTTTAAACTTCGAGATTCACATCTCTAAGAGGGTGTCATAGAGCATAACGATTCCCTATAGCACCCCTGGGGGTATCATCGAAGGGGTGTCACGGGTAACGATGGTCAATATGCGCAGGCTCTTATCTTAAAATCAGATTTTATTCCGCGTGTATCTCACGTGTGAACCTGTCATCACAATGTATATTAAGATCTATCTTTAAGCCAAGCGAAGTACAACGGACAAAGATCTCGAGGCAGACCATGTTAAGCCGATGATCTGCAGATTTCTGCCAAAAAAGCGTGAAAGCACAGAGTAATTTTCAAGCGAAAGGGTCGCGAGACCATGAAGCTGCCTATTAGGTAGGTAACACCCAGCAGTGGGTGGATATAATACTTAGTTATGTAGAAGATGTTTAAGATTATTAACGACTGTATCGTTACTTCTTTCAAGCGACTGTAGCATAGAAACTCGCGACCTCTGATGATGAGAGACGTACAAAAGCTTACAAAAACCTTCAACATAGATAATAAATAGATTTTGAATCATAACAATAGAAATAACTCTGATTAAAATAACCATAACTAACAATAGTGTTGCAATAGTTAAATTCTTGAGTTAAGAATTTGAATAGGTTATAAATATTTCACCTACAATTGTATCCATTATATATGTAATCCATTAGCTTCCTTTAATAGTAGAATTAAAGATCAAGGTCTACAAAACCCCTTTCAGTTTATCAAAACTTTGAGGATTAACGAGCTTAATCACCCCTGAAAGCAAACTCAATGTTCTAATTACTAATGATATCCTTGTACATCTAATTCCGGCCCAGTTACGTAATCCGAGACGAATGAAATGGGCAATAACTACTAACTAGCCATTTTATGGTGTTAACGGTCACTATAAAACATTACATGAGCGGCGCTAGTAATTTGTATTATGCTCTTAACCGTTTAGGATGGTACCTATAACCTCTCGTATATAGCAGGTTGCAAAACTTTTATAATAGTAGATATTAATGTAATCTTAGAATATAGGACACTGGGAATGGTAACTGCTTCTTTTTTTTTTAAATGACCTATGCTCAGATGACCTCTACAGCTCTACCGAACAGTGGTGAGCGCAAAAGGCGCTCGACCCAATGTTTAAGGGTGACTAGCACAAGGGCAACTAGACGGCGCGAACCTTGGCTTGGGCCTTCGCCAGAATACGTGGGGTAAGACTGCCCTGGCACTTCAGAATGGGAGTGTCCTAGGGCCCTATCAATGGTTTGATCTGTTTGATTATTTGGAGAGAAACTAACCGATCTGAAGGATCTGAGTGATCTTCGACCTCGCCGGCGAGGTCGGTGTTGTGACTGTGTGAGTTGGTAGATCTGGTATCCGGCGCTAGTACCGAAAACGGAGCGACTGTTGCGTATAGTGGTAGGATTGGGCGAGCCTAGCGCCGCCGATTTGACGGCGGAGATAGAGTGGTCCGGGTCGTCCAGGACGTTTCGAGGACGTCTACGGAGGGGAGGAGTTCCAGCTTGAACTATCGAGTAGTTCGAGGCTTGGACTACCAGGGAGTTTAATTAACTGCTACCAGTACTACATTTTTAGCTAGCTTTAACGGGGTGTGAGGTAACAGGTATAGGTACAGATACCTTTACATAATTACGAAAACATATATTTATTGTAAGTTTCATCGATTCGTCCGGGACAAAACGACGAAGGGGCCAAACTTATGTTGAAAATCAAGCGTTATTATACGAGTAACAAGTGAAAGCTGCACATAAACACAAAATAATGACACCAATACAAACTACGAATAAATCGTTGACAGCGCATTGACAGGTACAGTGAAGAAAAGTGTAGTGATCCTTATCTAGGCTTGCTTATACAGATATGACAAACTGAACAACATGATAAAAATAATTTCAATGTAGACCCACAGATTACAAGAAGGTAGACCATAACGGATTTTAATCGATGAATAAGTTCATATTATTCACATGTAAACGCGTGTTACCAAAATCGCTTAACGCTTGTCATACCAGCCAAGCCTTAATGCACCTATGAAATTACCATAAACATATAATATAAACAAACTAACTCTATCAATATAATTTCTTATTATTTTACTCATTAAACGTTACTGCTTAAAATAGGCCATTACAATGAATTCATAGAAACACGAATCAATATAATAAAGGTGCTCGAACTTGGATTAAGGAAGCTTTCCGAAATGATTAAGTTTGTTTTCCATAAATTGAAATTCGAATCTCCTGATATCTGAAATAAACTGTTTGAGGATTTGAGCGATGAGTAAATGCTCGTCTGAGCGCTCAAGCAATACGAAATTCTATTAGATGTCATATAACGAGTACGTAGGTATTCATTATTAGTAATATTAAGTTAGTTGTATTTAATGAAAGGTTGGAAAAGTCAAAGTACAGAGCAAAGGGAAATATAAAACAGTGTAGATAATAATTATGTAAGGGTTTAGAATCCAGAAATTCTCACATGATTAGATAATATGTCTAGTGTATGCCCAGCGGCTTTGCCCGTTCGCAATTACAAAAATTAAAAAGACTTTTTTGACTTTTTGGACCCCTTATAATCTATCTGTATTTACAAAAATCCTTTCTTAGTATATACATCCAGACAACGAAAAAAACCTACATTCCAAATTTCAAGTCTCTACGATCAGTGGTTTGGGTTCTTCATTGCATATGTCAGTCAGTGATTCCTTTAGGATTTTGATAATATTATATAGTGATAGTGATAATAATTACCCGTCTTCTTTCAGTAATCAGGTGTTATACGTATACATTTAATAGATAGACTACTTGATTAAGTACGGGTATTACAATATCGTTGCATTGATTACGTTGATGAATATATATACCTTGGACAGATAATATCCCCAAAAGACCTCACGACGAAGGATATAAAAAATAGAATTAATTTAGCTCGGAAGAGATCTCTCAAGGAAATTATGAAAAACTCTCAAGTACCACTTAAAGCTAAAAAGAAAGACTCCTGTATTTTACCTGTAATGTCATATGGATGTCAAACGTGGAGCTTAACCAATCAGAATATTCGCAAATTAGAGACCAGTCAACACTCCATGGAGCAAAGCATGCTCAACGTCAAATTGAAAGATAATAAAATTAGTAACAATAAGGAATGAAACTAAAATTAATGATGTCACATACTGTATAAGAAAACTAAAATGGAGGTGGGCAGATGATATGATGAGGAGTATCAAAAACAAATGGACTAAGGAGGTCACCGAATGGTGTCCTAGATACAATAAAAGAAAAAAAGCAAGGCAGCGTCGCAGGTGGGAAGATGACATAAGAAAGATTGCAGGTGTCACATGGAGAAGAAGGACCCACAATAGAAGAACGTGGCAAGCTCTCGGGGAGGCCTATGCTGCAAAGCAAGACAATCAGCAAGATATACAATGAATTACATGAAGCAAGAATTACAAGAAATACCGGTGTCATATTATTGTAATTAAATAATTAGTATTATCATATTATCATGTTTTGTAAGATTGTTAAATAAATGCTATTATTATGTCGCTCGGAAACACGGGATATACCCGGTCTTTTGATAGGCGTGCACGGAGACCTAAGGGGCTTGTTTGTGTGTCCAATTAGTAGTAAAGCCATTTAACGTCATTGTGTCCTATAGAATAAATACAGTAGAAAGGCGAATGTCGAAAGTCGAGATAAAACATTTTGCCTCCCATTCCTACCGATCAGCTGATTAATTTTGTATGAGAAGTTTTTTTGGGAATCTTAATATATGATTTTACTTGTCGTTCTGTTTGACGGCTAGATGGTGTAGGTATAATTCTTGCCAACGAAGGAACTACGCAATGACTCAAAATCTAGAATTATGCAAGATGTCAAACAAGTATCGATCATAGAGATTGATTTGTGAACCAACCGGAACATTAACCTCACAAGAATTAATTTGAATCTCCAGCACGAGTTTCAAAATGTGTAACAGTTTTCTGAATCAACAACTTCACAGATTTCAATAAATAAACTCGAAATGTTTTACGAGGCGAGATTTGAAATATATTCGCTACAAAACCGTTAATATTACTTTGGAAGCCATTAAACCGTGCTGGATTACAGTTGTTCGAAGGTAAAATAGGCGAACTACTTTCTCAAGTTATAAAAGATAGATGTTATTTTACATTTATTATTAATGCGAAAATTTTGATGGATGCGTGTTTATTACCTCTTCATGATGAAACTACTCAGAATCACTATCAGAATAATTTATTGCAAGTATGTCGTATAAAATGGTGTTATAATATTAAATATGTCCAATACATTCTACCGCATAAGTGTGGTGTGCAATACAAAACAAAAAAATACAATACGTCATAATTAATTAAAACATTCAAAACAAATTCCAATACAAAACCTAGTTATCACTGTACTGAGCCTGGTTTTGGTATGGAGGTCGTATTGATTCTAGAATAACACAAAGTATAGTTTTCAGCGGGTTAAAAACTTGGCACAGCTGTTTTACAGGATGCATTTTTTAAAAGAGTGCTGAGAGCTTTCTCCGAAATTATATGTTTCAAATTAATAAAAGCATCCTCGTCAATACTCTCCTCATGATCCTCTCTCCTCTATGGAAAAACTACTTTCAAATTGTGTCATTTTCACCTGCTTACCGCCTAATTTTATATCCTAGAGTTTGATCCTTATTAGCGACACTATCAGATGGTACAATAATACAGCGTGTGATTTTTTCACAATCAATTTTCTCTATTCCCAGCGAGAGTAGGTATTATTTCAAATGTAATGATCCCGTTTTAGTTCTTATCAAAATTGGTCACATATTTATCCTTTTAGCATTTTTGACTTTCACCGTAGTTTCAGAGATGGCCTTGAAGACCCTTTTAAAAAATTAGCCTGAATATTACAAGTTAAGGTTATCATTGATGCCTAAGAAGATAGGCCACAAATAGATAGACAAGCTGCCGAAAATGACTTCCTGGAATTTCTTGCTCAGATTTTAAGCTAAGTTGGCAATGCTATAATAATTAAATGGCTATAGTTACTTAAGTTTACGAAGCGGTGCGCGTTTCGCGGTAGCACCTTTATGACTGTAATCAAAAGTTGGAGTCAGTTCCCTCGGGCTGTGAATGATCGAATGCTCCTTCGTCTTACATTTAAGTTAGACGAAGGGACAATATAACTTGCCGATGTTTTGTCTTCGTTTGTTCTCGACGAATGATTGTTACTTACAAAAATCCTTGAGTATGGTTAAAATGGTTAAAATTCACTAAGTTTTTATTTTATAGAATTTGTTTTCCTTCCAACAATTCTTCTGTTTTTTTTTTATAATTGACAATCATAAACTTATTTATTACGAACAACATAATTTTACACTATTTACACAAAATTTACACCACAAATTAAATATATCATTAAGGTCGCCCCCTGCAGGTAAGCTGCCCAAAAAGCCTGCTAACCTCTGTACGGCCAAATTTATTCGTTGGCAAATGTAGGGAGTCCCACAGGGATCAATTTTGGATCCTATCCTGTTTTTGGCATTTACTAACGATACGATATTGATTTTTAATGATGATAGGAAGGATACCACACTCGTACATGTTAATAATACTTTAGCAAGTATACAATTGAATGCGATCAAGACTAAATGTTTGAAATTTTAGTTGTTTTAACGTCAGATATGGATAACCAAACAAAGCTTTTAACGGTGAGGGACTTAATATTGACAAAGCAACTTAGTGAAGAAGGCTTATTATAGATTCAATCAGTACATAGAGGACCAAGATGCCTGGAAACTTCTGCATAGTCACCACGCGGCACCTTCCAAGCAAGCAAATGTAACCAAACCAAATATTGTAAAACAATCAGTTGAAAAAGTTAAGCCCTACAATATTTCTTGTGCGTTCTTCTTGTAAAGGTATCTTTCCGAACGCACGGTAGACTCATTACTGTTTATTTTCATTGACGTACAAAAGTGTTAGATTGCGACCTATTTCAATAAATCTTTTTGACTTTGACTTAGGAGCATGCATTTTGGTCAACTGTGGTTTCAACTAGGCGCCTGGATAACTTCCTGAAAAAGGTTTGGTCTTATTATGTGGCTTAAGATTACTCTAAAGCCACTTATATTCACTTGAGCAGCCTCGAGTTAAGCACATGCCTCTCTGGATACGTTGTTTTACGACCAACTATAAAGCACTATCACGACACAGGGCACGCTAAGTGTGGTGCTATTGGACTTCATTATTATTGCTCGGGGAGTAAGTCAATAAAAAAATTGATTTTTGTTTAGCTGTGACGTATCAAACTATATTTCAAAATGTATAGTGTTAAACACTATCCGATATATATGGTTATCTGTCTGTTAAATGGTTAAAGGTCAGATAAAATAAAATTTCAGTAAAATTCTGTGGATAACTCACATTATCTTTTCTTTACCTCTATAAACCTTTTACCTACCTACTGGTAGACTTTAAGAGAGGTTACGCATTCTTCTTCTTATTCGTTACGTTCTTGACAGAACGGTCGTGGTCGTCATGATGAGTCTGTGGCATGGGCAGATATCGTTCGCCTCACAATATATCGCCATTTCTCCCTTTTTGTGGTCATTCTGGAACATTCATGTAGGAGGTTACGCATTACATCCGACGAATCCGATCCGAATCCGTGAAATACGGTCCGAAGTAGTCGTAGAACAATTTGTGTGTCAGTTAACACACTAGATACCCACGATTTCCGTCATCCGATTTCTCTCTTTGTCATCGCTTAATCTCCATTTCGGAGACGATATTAACGGACCGAAGTAGCCATAGTTTTATTTGTATGAACACCCGCGCACTGCGTCTGGACTGAGTCCGATCTAAATTCGTGATTACGGATTTATATTGGAAGTATTGCGAAAAGCAATATCCGAATTTGGTCAGTCTTTCGAATAACGGATTCGGATCAGATTCGTTTCGGAAGAAATAGTTTTATGATCTGTAGTTTCAGTGCGTAAACGCTACAATATTCAATATAAACCTAATCAGTTATACCATAGTTTAGTATAAACTACAATGATACGTTCGTATAATCTCCTAGTTTCCATTTCCATTAGAAGTTACTTTATCGCTGCGATGTTCTCTGTGGACGTGTCTTGAACCACGTGTGCACATATTAAAACTATTTCCATTTGTACTATCTAGATGCATCTACATGAGATAAGCTAAAATAAACTCGGCTGTTTGATCTCGCATGCTTGTATTGTAGGTTACTCGTAGCGGTAGACTACTGTCAATTAATTACAAAACTGGAGTTTGTGTTACATATGTTGTGTAACATGAACTGTTAGGATTTATACTTACTTTACTTTCCCAAGATATGATAATTAAAGCACCAAATTCGCCAGAGTTAAGTTACGAGTTACAAAGTTTTCAATCGAATTTCATGTTACAAGTCAGGTTAAGTTTTGCTAGTCGTCCAGTCAAGTTCCTAATAAAGCGATTTTGTAAGAAATCACAACAAATTTACGAAATTACTGTAATTCCGAAGAAAAAAAACATGTGATTATTCAAAAGAGTACCTAACATAGGGTACTTCTTTGGGACAACTTTCACACACGGTCACAAGCTTTCTGACACAGGCACGATTCAATATAGATAATATATGAACTTTGGTCATTTTGCCCTTACAACATTTTAACCATTCAACTTTGTACATTTTGACACTTACAGGATCGAACCATTTGGACGTTTGGTCATGTAAACAGCCATGTCCTGTAATGAGCATGAGTTTAATAGTACATTATTGCAAAGGCCGTGAAATAGGCAATTGCAGGTCGAGTATGAGTTTGAAGGCCGAGCCGTAGGCGAGGCAATCATATTATAAATTATAACATTATGGTGTGATTATAATATTTGTCATACCCAATCACACTCCTGCTCTTATTCCAATCATTTCCTTATCCATCGACAGGCTGGTTTCCTGGAAGATTTCGCTTAAAGCAATAAGACTATTCTCGACCAATAAAATCTGTGGTTTTTCATAAACTGACTGTTTTTGTTGGCCGATCAGATTAGAATGATGAAAACAACAAAAGGATACTTTATCAACAGGGTTATCAAAACTAGTTCCTGGAACAAGCAATTTAGACACACATAATAAAGAATCAATACCCACGAGCATAATCCGGTATAAAGTTCAACCCACTCTGAGTGAAACGAGGTAACACCGTCTTTATAACATAGACAAAATGCCTGAATCTTTATTAAGCCGTCAAAAAGTTATGTGTAAGTTAACTTCGACCTTAATTCGAGAGTTGTATACAATCGCCGTTTTCACCCAGAAATTAGAGACGTGGCCTTGATAACATAATGTATGTACGAACAGGTAGATAAAATGTATATATTACTGACCGATCGACATTGAATACCCCTGACCTCATGTTTTGGGTCACTTTTGTAGCAAAACCCCAATATAACGATGTATGCATAAAATCACAGATATGGGTCTAAATAAATCGCGCGCGTTTATTTAATTAGCGCGTTTAATCCTGCGGCATAACTAAGTCAATTAACACTATAGTTATCTATAAATAATTTGCCATTAACTATTAAAATTGAAGAAATACACCTATATTAATAATAATATAATATATTATCTATATTATTAATATTCTCTTTGTCCATGTACATCTTAAAACAAAATAAGGTAAATAAGGTCCATACAAATTATATGTTATATTTAGTATAACATATTATCTATATGGTTATTAGCGACTAGCACTGCTCTACTTTCTAAAAATGTAAATACAGAATGTAAATCCGTTACTGGACTTCAGATTAAATTAATAAATTATATAAGCTTATTTAAAAGGATTTTGTGAAATAAATAAATAAAATAAAAATACCTTTAAGTGCATAAAATTTTGTATAAGAACATTATATATAGATAAATCTAATCTAGATGGGGAAGACACTATCCCTTCGTATAAACTACAGCAAAGGGGTGTAGGGCTGCCACAAATCATTGTAAAACCTATAATAAAAAAGCTGAAAAACAAAAAAGCTTTATTTGTTCAAATATTAGGGTATTTGAACAAATAAAGCTTTTTTATTTTTTTAGGGACTTGAGGTTTCTTAACAACAAACCAATAGATCCATTTTTTTTTACTTAAAATATTTTTAAATTATTTTACTGGATGGTTTTTTATTTATATTTTCATATTATTATGGTCAGCTCAAACAGAACGCGGGCAAAGCATACTAAAAATTACTGCGAAAAAAAACAGCACTCACCTCTCCTTGTACTCCGTGTACACACGATATATTTTCTACGTAGTAGTAGGCTATTGCGCGCGGCCGATTGTATGGAGTGACGGGGTCGACGCGGGCGCCCCCCGTCACTCCATACAAGGGGCTAGGGGCTAGGGCTCGAGCTTTTCCTTATAGTATACCCGACCAGACAATTGCCCGTTCTGTGCTCGCGTTCTTTCTGCGTTGACCTTAAAGTCTGTCAATTATAATTAATGTAGGTGAAGGAAATTCTTTACATAAGGGCGTTTTTGTATATAATTATGATGATTGATTGATTGATTGATATGATGATGATGTCTATGATATAATTATAATAATATAATTTTATGATAATTAAATTTTAAAACACTGGGTGGCACTGTGTCTGATATGGGCAATCATGTTGCTTACCACCAGGCACCTGATTTGCTCATCTTGTCACACACTATCATAAAAAAAAACTCATTTCGGTGGAACAATATTTCCATTTTAAAATGTGACGAAATTAATTAATTAGACAGATTTAGTAGGTATGTTTGTTGAAGAAGTCTGTGATCTTATTCCATAGTCGTAGCTTTCATTATTTGCGTAAGATTAATTAACTGATCCTTTCATTACTTGCGATGATATTATTATTTACTTAACAGTCTTAATATAAGGCCGTCTTTCGTTGACTTACTTATTATTATGAAACCTTATTGATTACAACTTGAAATACTCCTATTTGCCTAAATTATTCACATTTTATATCTTGAACTTTGGCACGTTATTTGTCTTTGAAAGTATTTCACGAAAATATGATTTAACCAAAGACTGAAAATTGAGTACTTGAATAAAAACATCGTTTGTGTTCTCTATGACGTCATTATTTATAGTATTAAGTATGCACATCTCCAATTTATTTATTGACTATTGATATACACAATACAGACAACAATCGCATGGTATTTATAAAACATTATCTGTGAAACAGTTTTCGCGCGCTATTCAGGGATACCAATAAACAGTGCCAAGCCGGTCTGTAGTAACTAACGAGCTCTATCAACAAACAGAAAGGTAAACATACCGATTATAAAAGTACTAGGGTACCTATAACTCAAACAGAAAAGATAACCGTTTCATGTTATAGGCTCGTTTTCTTAATATCGGTAGAGACGATTTTGGCAATTGTATTAATTCACATCACATCAAATCACATTTATTATACTTATAGAAATCTGGGGAAGCGCAGCGAAAACAAAATTAAAGGAACTTCAAATAATACGAAATAGACTAGTCAAAATACTCTTTCATTATCCGCACCTAACACCTACGGAACAAATATACAAGGAAACTAAAATCATGAATATTCAACAACTTTACAAATATACTTCATGCATACTGTTAAGAAAAATTTTAGACAAATCTATTCATACAGACATTCAATTTAAAACAAAAAGTCAATTAAATTATCACATCAGTCGTAGGGCCAGGTTGTTCTGTCAAAAACAAGAACATGGAATTGACAGCCTCGTTGGCTCAGATGGTAGTAACTCTGCTTTCTGTGCGGCAGGCCCCGGGTTCGATCCCCGGCCAGGTCAAACATTTGTGTGCATGAACATGTCTGTTTGATCTGTGTCTGGGTGTTATAAACTTATATAAGTATGTATATCAGTAATCTGGTTACCATAGTACAGGCTTCTAACCTAGTTTGGGACCAGATGACCGTGTGTGGAAGTTGTCCCATATTATTATTATTATTATTAAATTATGGGAAAAGATCAGTATGCTATGAGGGAGCACAACTATATAATCAACTTCCAGAAGATATAATAAATGAAGAAAATTTCAATACCTTAAAGATTTCTTTATATAAGCACAAAATTTCAGATGTCTTTGTATAATGTATAATAACATTTAAAATTTACTTTCTGGACGATGTTCAATAAATTGTTAGATTAAATTTTAAAGTTCATGTAAATGGCAATTGTCGCAATGGGAATAAATGTCTTTAAACTGAATTGTGTTGTAACAGCCAAACTGAATGTTCCTCTAATCTTGATTTCAGATTCATAAGTATAAGGCGACACGAAGAGTATCATCACTACATTATAAAATGCTAAATGACTCACTGACTGACGTGCAATGCCGAGCCCAAACAGCTGAGTTTAGAAACTTGAAATTTGGAAGGGAGGTTTCTTTCTTAATCTAGTGTACTGAGAAAGGATTTTGGACAATTCACATTTTAAGGTTTCCAAAAAAGGGTAGTAAATTTAAAAAAAACACTCTGTTGCTGACCTATTAAATATAAAAAAAAAATAGAATTTCAAAGTCGGGAAGGTATTTAAAATACCTTCCCGACTACGGTTTTCAGTTTGAGAAAATAGCCGCACGTTATAGAAACGAAATTGCGAGCGGGTGCAGCCACTGGGTTACACACTAATCTTATAAAACATAACATACATTCACGCCTTTTTCCCGAAGGGGTAGGCAGAGGTGTATCCAGGACTCAGTCCCATAGTAGATACACCCACATTTCGCCAGTATGTTATTAGTCCCATGTAATAGGGGGCGAGCCTATTGCCATCTACCGGGCACAGTTCCAGACTCCAGGCAGCTATTGAGATAATTCCTAAATAGAAAAATCCAATATTTAACACTGTCTGACCTGGGGATCGAACCAGGGACCTCTTGATTGGCAGTCGGGCATGCGCCCTCTACACCACCGAGGCAGTCTAATAATAAACTTATAAACTAAACTAATCTTATACATTATGGTATTATGGTTTAAGTCACAGATAAAAAGAGTACGTACGTTATCACTTACTAGCATAAAATGAAAACTATAGTAGGTTCTATGGAGATAATTATGCGGATGGAGCTGAAATAGGCGACTACAATTACATAATAATGTATTTCAAAATCTATTCTGTGAAACCTTAGAGCATTCAGGATGAAAATGGTCAAAACCGATTAACCGTGTTAACAATTTATGACAGTCCTTACTGACTCTACTGAATAAAAAACTTTCCAATAACATTATTCAAAATTAGTTCCAATAACAAAATAAGAATCTATTCAGTCAGAAAGGTCTTCCTTGGGGCAAGGATAACATACAATTCTGTTTTCACATAGAGTTATCATCCCATTAATCAATACTTCAGCATTTTCCATAGTTGGACCATTAATCTCCGGAACCCACCGTCACGGTTGGAACAGTCATCGATTCCAGACAGATATGAATTATTAAGACTTATCTACCCTCTTGTTATTACGTGGAAATCGGGGAAGCAACTGAGACCAGATTTATTATAGCAATCTCTAGCAGATTCATGTTCGTTTGCGCCCGCCTTCGTGTCGTGATGCAAGATATTAAATTATAGAAGGTACTAAATAAGTTAGGGAATTAATACGTAGTAAATAAAAGTTATGGTCTGATGATGAAGGGTGAACTGAATTTATTGGTATTATGATTGAAAGTTGCTTGGTTTTATTTTAAGAATTGTTCTATCCTATCTATCCTTTCTTATGGACTTTGGACCGATGGGAATGAGCCAAACTCAAACTCAAACTCAAACTCAAACAGATTTATTCAAATAGGTCATAATCTGACACTTTTGTACGTCAATGAAGATACAGTACTGAGTCTACCGTGCGTTCGGAAAGATACCTCTACAAGAAGAACGCACAAGAAACTTGTAGGGCTTAATTTTTTCAACAGATAGTTTCACAATATTTGGTTTGGTTACATTCGTTTTCTTTGAAGGTGCCGCGAGGCGGCTATGCAGAAGTTTCCAGGCATCTTTGTCCTCTATGTACTGGTTGACTTTATAATAAGCCTTCTTAAGTAAAGTAGATTTTATATAGGTTTTGAATTTACCCTCTGAGAGCCCAGTTATCTCTTTTGGGATTTTTTTGTCCTCTATGTACTGGTTGACTTTATAATAAGCCTTCTTAAGTAAAGTAGATTTTATATAGGTTTTGAATTTACCCTCTGAGAGCCCAGTTATCTCTTTTGGGATTTTATTATAGAAACGTACACTATTTCCTAAGAATGTCTTTTTATTTGTTTTAGATAATCTAAAGCTAGGTACAGCTATTTTGTCTTTATTCCTAGTATTAAAATTATGAAGGTCACTATTTAATTTTAATTTATGTAAATTTTTACGCACATACATGATGTTCTCATAAATGTATAAGGATGGTAGGGTCAGTATGTTTATTTCTTTAAATAATTCCCTCAGGGATTCGCGTGGACGCATCTCATAGATGGCACGAATCGCACGTTTTTGTAGTATAAAGATAGTTTCTATATCTGCAGCTGACCCCCACAACAGAATCCCATAAGACATCAAGCTATGGAAATATGCAAAGTACACTAATCTCGCCGTGGCTACATCTGTTAGTTGCCTAATTTTATAAACCGCGTAAGCTGCAGAGCTTAGTTTCCCTGAGAGCTCGGTGATATGAGTGCTCCATTGCAGTTTAGAGTCTATATTTATGCCAAGGAACAAAGTTGCATTGTCAATATTGAGTCTTTCACCGTCAAGAACTATGATTGGTTCTATACTTCTGACGTTAGGCAACGAAAATTTCAAACATTTAGTCTTTTTCGCATTCAATAACAGATTGTTTGCTGTGAACCATCTGGATATACTTGCTAAAGTATTATTAACATGTACTAGTGAAGTATCCTTCCTATCAACTTTAAAAATCAATGACGTATCATCGGCAAATAGAACTATATCTGCTAGACCGTGGACCATGTAAGGCAAATCGTTAATATATGCCAAAAACAGGAAAGGACCCAAAATTGATCCCTGTGGGACTCCCATCTTGACAGGAGAACTAGCAGATGTGATACCATTGACGCTAACCTTCTGCTGCCTACTAGACAAGTATGATTCCACCAGGTTCAGGGCATTCCCATGAATTCCATATACTTCTAACTTGCGCAGTAACGTGCAGTGTTCTACACAGTCGAATGCTTTGGAAAGGTCACAAAACACTCCAATGGCATCCTGTGAACTCTCCCAAGCCTCCAAGACAAGAGTCATGAGATGACAGCCTGCATCGGTTGTTGATCTGCATTTGGTGAAACCATACTGGTTTGAATGCAATATTCTATTTCTATTGAAATGTGACAGCAGTTGGTTTAGCATCAATTTCTCAAAGATTTTACTTAATACTGGCAAAACAGAGATTGGCCTATAGTTGAGGGATCTGTCTTACTTCCCGATTTAAAGATAGGAGTGATTTTACTTATTTTCATTAGTTCTGGAAACGTGCCTTTATCTATGCATAGGTTAAATAAGTCTGCTAAGTAAGGAGCAATTGTGTTTATTATAGAATCTAGCATTTTTACAGATAGACCCCATAGATCTTCAGTAGCTTTAACATTTAAACTCTTGTACGTCTTTTTGATATCAATTAATGAGATGTGTTCAAACGAAAATTCAGGTATGGTGCGTTGGAAGTTTTCTTTAAGAAAAGCCTCCGCCAAGTCTGGGGATGAATCAAGTGACTTGGTCGCGTTCAGGGCTATGTTAGAGAAGAAATCGACAAAAATATTAGCGACTTCCTCAACATTTGTAATGTGTTCATTATTAATTAATAATTTATATTCAGAATCTCTACATTTATCTTTACCTGTTTCTACGTTTATTGTTTTCCAGACCGTCTTAATTTTATTACTTGATTTGCGAATTTTGTCTCTAATATTTATGGCTTTTGCTTGGATGCACACAGCTTTAAAAAATTTTGAATAACATTTAACATACTCATGAAATGATTCTGAATTGGAATGGGCTTTATCCCTATATAACTCATACATATTATCTCTACTTTTCCTGATACCCTTGGTAGCCCAATCACTAAATTCTAGTTTCCCATTCGAGTGTAATTTCTTTTTGGGACATATCTCATTGAACTCCTTACTTATTACAGAAAATATGTTTTCATAATTGAAATTAGGGTCTTCCTCAGAGACAGCGACATTTTCCAGTTTTGATTCTATATTATTCCTAAGCTTTTCGAGTTTATATGTTGTTAGGGGCCTATGTTCAATTGTTGGTTTTTCTTTTGATTTTTCACTTATAAATTCTAGTGAGAGACCCTTGTGGTCAGACCTAACTCCACCCGTTATTGATAACTTCCTACTTTCGAAATTGGTAAAGATATTATCAATACAGGTCGATGAGGTAACTGTAACTCTTGTGGGCTCAGAGAATAGGTAACTCAAACCGAAGGACTTAAATAAACTAGTCAAATTAGTTTTATCTGGAGAATCTGACAAAATATCAATGTTAAAGTCACCGCATACAAGTACATGTTTATTACTTTTACAAATTTTGTCAAGCCATCCTAACAAATTGAATTGCCTGAATTGCATTTGAAGCCATCCTAACAAACCTTTTCCGCCGTCTGTACGTTTAGATCTTCTAAACTACGCAACAGATTTGAATGCAGTTTTCATCAATAGACAGAGTGATTGAAGAGGAAGGTTTGATGTTTAATGGTACCTGGAGTGAAGCGAAGTCGGGTTGCTATTATAATATAAAAATACTTTAGCTAAAGGGCAGAAGGTAAGCGTACTAATTATTGTTTTTACTAACATCAGCCTTTTACACAAATAGCACAGCACAACTTTTCGGTAAATTTTGCAATATTTGAGAAAATAAAGAATAGTTTATTATAAATTATGTGTGAAAGATATCTAAAGGGCCGAGGGCCAGAGTCCAAAAGTATTTTAAATTCCAATAAATCTATTAAAATAAAATAAGATAAGTGCAATTCACGTCAGAGCCAAAATGTTAAGAATTTTTCAGTCTATTTCTCATAATAATTTACAGTTTTCAGAGTAAAATGGTGCAATAATAGCATTAAGGTGACCTCAGGCTGAGTAGACCTGGTTCATCGACAATATAGTAAAAAATATCAGACTATATAATGTTTATAATGTTAATACAGCAATGAAAATTGTTTATAAAACCTGTTATAATTATTAGCTATTGGCTATTGGAAAACCAGTAATCATAGTAGATATATTTTAATCGTCAGATATATTTCAATCGTCTCAACTTAAAAGTACTATTTTCACAGTCATTACTATAAGATTAGATTCTGATGATAATATGACAACGACTATAAATTCTGGAATACCATGTATATGAGTACCTTTGCTATGAGTGTTTTAGTAGTTTTCTATAATGTTGGACAAGGGGAGTCTACTCTTCATTTTACGGCTTACAGCAGTTATTTCACCGAGATTGACTAAGCAATGACTGTGATAGGTAACTTCAGTGTTTAGCATGATAAACATGGTCTAACATTTGAGGCATGATTATGCAAGCCATGCCGGCATGAAGACAATATTATTGCTAATGTGATGATAGTGTGCAGTTAAATTAATTCTATAAAAGCACAGGATGGGCTGTGGCACCACTCCATCCTAACCCTCAGTCCTAAACATACTCATTTAAGGCCAGCTTAAGACAAACCCAACAATTACACAACTTGGGAATATTAATAACATACTTATTGGTCAATTAATACAATTTTTAATGTGGGGCAATTTTCCTCTCGCGGTCCTTGGGCCTATATTTGTGTTTACTAGGCCTATACTATGGTTACGATAAAACTGTGTGTCAAACCAACTCTACGAACTATGCTTCTTACTGTACCTACTTTTTTTTTATAAACAAAGCAATATTAGGCTAACCGCTGCTTACAACTTGATCCAACTATACACATTTCGTAACGTGTCCTAACGACGATCATTTAATATAGCAATAAACAGAAACTTAAGACAATAGCTAAACTTATGGCATCACTTAGCTATACTAACATAATTAATTAAGGTAATCTTTAAACGTTTCAAATCCTGACGGATCATAAAGAAAAGATCTACAATTCGAGTCCGGCTGTTAAAATACCTATTTTCAGTAGGTAAGTATTAAAGTATTTCTTATATTATGTATTTACCTATTCAGTTTATCTTAAGTAAGTTCCTGTAATAAAGGTTAAAATACCACAAGTAACTTAAGTACCGTTCAATACTTTCCGGAATTTGAAAATATGTATTATGTGCGTAATGAGCTTATTTCCAAGTAGCATTATGTTTGATAAATTAAGCTTGGATATGAGTGTAAAACGTTGTAGGCAATATTCACCTACATCTCTCATAGCAATAAGTCATCTGTATCTTTTCGTAATAATGCACTATTATTCGAACTAATGCAATACCTTCAAGATAATATTAATAACATGACCACCGGATAGACAATAATAATTTATAGTATGAATACTTTAAAGAAAACAAAGCAAAAAATTTTGTTCTTTTTGCCAACTCAGTGTGCCCGTCACAGTTCTTTTCATGTTATGTTTTAGAATCAGATTCATTGTTAAGTTCTATATTATAAATGAGATTATAAATAATTTGAATTTATACTCGAACGGGCCACCACCCCAACCGAGCCAACACATGGGCTATGTGGACAGCTCATATAGTCCGAGTTCAGGTCGCCAAGATTCCTACAAGGCCTCCGACATTACCCAGCGACTACCCCCTACATATCTAATACACATATTTACGCTTAGTTTCTGTGTCCTGTAATGTTATTTCATTGTGTGTAGTGGTGTACATTAAAGTATTATCTATCTATCTATCTTATAGGAAACAGCCGGGACCTACAGTTAAACGTACCATTTGTAACACGGTAGTGCCCAAACGAAAAATCCACATGGCGAGACTTGATCCAGGGCCTCCGGATTCAAATCCGGATCGACCACGGACGCTACACGTATTATAATACGGATGTTACGGACGTTATTATATATAAAGTTACAAATGGTCGGCCTTGTTTTACCCGGTTCAGCAATTTGGATAGAACGCTGGCGGCACCGGAACGCCAACCGACAGTAGCGCGCAAAACGCCGGCGGCACCGGAGCGCCCGCCGACAGCAGCGCGTAGGACGACGGCGGCACCGGAGCGCCCGCCGACAGCAGCGCGTAGGACGCCCGTTGCGCCGCAACAGGACAGGAGCCGCGCCAGTAATGTTGTATAATGTCAATATATAATGTTGTATTAAAAGTACATAAGATTTTGTGTTTGTTTTTTTGGTCTACGTATAGATACATGATATTATTGGGGCTGCCTGGAAACTGTGACTCTATGACATACTCGACAAGAAGAATAATAATACGTTAACAATGAATTTGTAGAAAAATGAGAAATGAGTGAAAATTAATGAAAAATGAGCGACATGATTTCTGAAAATCTAGGTTTTATGAAAAATAAAATCATTTTTGTATTGTAAAAACACCCACTCTACAGCGCTTGTACTTCTAATATTCCAAAAAGGGGAAAACAGCAGTGATATTCTGTATGACGTAAAAGTCTAACTAGTCGGAGACTAAGAGTTCGATGGCGTCCACCTGGCCCGGCCTTCCTAACGCTTGCATGCAAATAAATAAAATACGCTTTACTGACGATTCGGACACAGAATATTCGTAAAACATATTCCGGTTACAAGATGAAAGTCAAAAAACGGATAAAGTAGTTTTCAATTGACGTGAAACATTATTATTAGGTAAATAGGTTAGAGTTTAACGGTTTAGCGATAAATTCTGTTTCACCATTAACGATATTTAAACTGTAGGTATCTTGTACACTGATTAATGTGGCGTTAAATGCGTAGGCTTAAGTAATACGTTGGTTGATCGATGGGTTGATGATTTTCTTTGGATGAAATTATAAAAAATACTTTGCCAAAGTAATTTATTTTGTTATAGATACAATAGCGACTTTTGCTAAATGCCAAATTTTGTATGAATATGTGGATGATAAAGAGTTAGAAAAACACTTTATTGTACACCTTACAGAGAACACAAAAAGAAAGTACAGATGATCTTAGGTTTAAAGCTTTTTTACAACAAATTTGCCTACTGAATTGGTTGGGTAGATATCATGATAAGTGGAAGCTTAAATAATAATAATAATAATAATATGGGACAACTTCCATACACGGTCATCTGGTCCCAAACTAGGTTAGAAGCCTGTACTATGGTAACCAGATGACTGATATACATACTTATATAAGCTTATAACACCCAGACACAATCACCCTACAATGTGTGGCTACCAGACATAATACAACTCAACTATTTGGCTTACATCCCGTAAATTTAAATCTAGTCTAATACCTAACTGCAATTACAATAATTGTTAGGCATAGGTAATATATATAATTTCCTGCTTACATACTTATGCAATTTACATATCCTATAAGTATCTAAGCGGATGTTATTGTATAACTTGTATTTATGCAAACCAAAGTAGGTCATGTTTTAAGCTGTGTACTTAAACATGGTTTTCTCGTTAATCCATCAATCTTCCATCCACAAAAGAGCCGGATTTTTCTTATTCGGAAGCTGATTAGACCGACGGATAATCTGATCTTTTTAGCATGTCAGTCTTACTTTTATACCTAACCTTTCAATTATGAAAAAAATAGGTTAACTGAGGAGTAGGTAAACCTACTTTTTATTTTCATTACTGAAGAAGAAAAAATGGCTTTTTAAAACAATGATGCATATGGATGGAAAACAAACATGTTGGAGAATCCAAGAAGGCTTTTATTCGTGGGCGTGGAAATTAAAAAGGGCCATTCCGCGAATACAATATTATACGTGTAGTAGGTAAATGAGTGGGAGTTGAGTATCTTATCGATGAATGATGAAATGTCGTGTACCTATTAATGAAAGAAGGTGTTATTATATGTACAACAACAAGTATGCGTATGTTGTATTGATCCTGTGGCCTTTACTGTCTGAGATATTATTACCACATTGTGATACTGAGGATATAACTCAGAGCAACAGAAGCTAAGATAGTCGGTAAACACAGTAGTGCTTATTGTAAATTTAAACTTGACAGATAAGGGCTAAACTGATCCGCGCCATCGCATCAAAATATCTGATAAATTTATAGATATACTTACCTTAATATTTCGGCTTCATACTCTTTTTACCCGACCGCAAAGAATAGCATGTTTATTGAATGGCGAGTTTGGTATTAATAAGTACATAAAAAACTCTTACTGAACATGACACAAAGTAAAACTAATAAATAGTCTTTATAATATATTTTGCCCTATATTAATATTATAAATGTGAAATTGTGAGGATGGATGTTTGTTACTCTTTCACGCCAAAACTTCTGAACCGATAGGGTTGAAATTTGCTATGTAGGTAGCTTAGAACCTGGAATAACACATAGGATTCTTTTCCCGATATTCACGGGAACGATATCTAAGCGGGTGAAACCGCGGGGGACAACTAGTCATATAATATTTTCCTTTGAATATGCTGGGTAAATAAAATGTATTAACCGAAAAATATTACAAAGATGAAAATATTACGTGTCTAATTTCTACTATACAGGCCAAATCTGGGACGGTCGTCGGTCGTTCGCTCGTTATTACGTGATATGTAAACGTACGGTGCTATGTTATGTTCCAATTTTGGGAATTTCCCGGAACATATTGCGTAACGACCAACGCACATGAAAAGTAACATTGTAGGTGTAATTTCCTGGCTAACTACTAACTATTGGAAAACTTTGTTAATTGAAATACCAATTCGAACAAATTGAAATAGGTTCCCGTTAACATAAACGTCTTTTAGTATAATAAAATACAGTACTATGTGTTGTGTTGAAAATTGTTGTTGATTCATTAATAACAATGGTATCTGTCATAGTATCTTTCACAGTCTTATTCATTTCAGATTAAAAAAAAGGATATAGCACTCATAGTCGTAAAAACTCTCCAATATAAAGGATTTTAAAGACTTTTTTTAATATAAACCATTTCTTTCCATTGAGTGTAAAGCGCAACCGACTCTCTAACGCAAATTCTTGCATTGAAATCTGCTAAAATTCGCGGCATGAACAGTTGTATCACTAAGAGCGATCTCTTCCAGACTATCGTACGAGGAGTGGAGAAAACCGGTAAACGGTTACATTACGTAACCGTATTTTATTCAGTCATGAACTTTCCTTGAAAAATACGCAATTTCCTGTATATATTCGTATTATTAAAGAAATTCCGGTTTCTTACAACTCATCAACGGAAATATCAGCTGAACTTTGAAACAAAATCAAAGAGAGCCAACATTCTTGGAAGAAAGTTAACATTACATTACTATCATTTGAAATCTGTCATATCCAGATACTGGGTAGCAATGGCACGCTGCCAAGACGGTTCACTTCCCTATGAAACAGGGCTGCCTGCTGCCTAGGCTTATGTTATGAGCCTTAGAAAATTGAAAAAGTTTTATCTCTCTTATTAGCTAAGGTACATCTTTCATGTTTTTATGAAAATACCTACCGTCTATCTATTATATAGGTGAAAGATTTTTGTGCCTATAATATTTTAGATACTTGCTCAATCTTCCATTTTTCTTTATCCATTTTTCTATGACTTAAATTATTTGAGGTTATTATAGTCGGGTTATGCCCGAAATCCCCTTTGACTTTTCCCATCAAAGGGGATTTGTTAGCCTAAAGTAAAATTGCAATATTGATATTACCTATAATACCTGTAGACTATGAAATAAGTTAGTAGTTCGCAGCTCTATGAAGTAGGCCTAATCCAAAGTGTTTTTATAATATTGTTATTAATAAAAAAAAAATTTTGATTTGCATGTGATAAGCTACATTATATAATCCCAGTCATGTAGGTAATTAAATAGTAGATAAACAAAAACAAATAAATAGTTAGACTATTTAAAAGACAGTACCGGTATATATTATAATAAATATAATAACCAAAACTTTTACCTACCAATAAATATTAACTTGCGCGACAGTGACACCCCTACGTTATATAGAAATTGGTAGTGATCATTTCACACGAGGCGCCTTACCACACGTGTTCTTGTTCACTTTCCGAGCGATCGTTTTGTTTGTTTTACCAGTTCATCTGCCGAACATGTGATATCTCGAATCGGGGTTTGTCTTTTACATCGTTTTAGTATAATCCCAATAATTGTGATGACAAACGTTTTTATTCATTTGTTTGTGCACGAACCCCTATCTTTCGAAACTCTGTGATCTTCAATATCAGTCACTAAAATACTTTTTCATGGCACGCTCATATCTTTCTGCTGTTACTTCCATGTTATTGACAGTACAGAACTATGTTTTAAATGCATTATATAAAATAAGTACCTGTACCTGATTCTTCACGCGTAAAAACTTAAAATATTGTAGAATTTTGCAGTGGGTAAATTCGGGTAGATAGAGTTATATATTTTTCTTTTATTTTCATTTAGGCATCTCAGAGGGCTTTGTTGGTATCCGTAACACTATTCTAAAGTATATTTTAAAAACATAATATTTCGCTTCAGCCTTTGATAAAAGTTTTTATTACGAAAACCATAGTTAACCCAACTAGGTATAATACAACGATAAGGTAAAGGTATAAAGTTAACCCAGTATTGAAAGTTGAAATTTAAACAGAAACTACCATAACGGAAAAGGAAATTATCATTCGAGGAAAATAAAAAGTTTAGTGACCATTAAATGGAATTTTATCGTTAGCTATGATTTGTGTGATGTAATCATGGTGTGTCATGTGTATTGCACATTAACACAGTTCAGTAACACACCTGGATTTGATATTTCATCAACTAGAGTTATGAAGGCGTACGTGGTCTATGTTATTCTGAGGGTCAGTAAATATGAGTCGGGTGTGTGCGACGTTAATATTCATGATAATGAGTAGGAATTAAGCGGGGTCGGGCACAGAAGGTTGTATCTTCATGACTGCTGAAAGTTAAACTACTGGCAATAGCACAGGATTTGAAAACTAGGAATACCTTATGATATTTTAGCTGTACAAAACTTTAGATATTCAAAAATAAAAGAAAAGTCTTTCTTAGGGAACTTTGTGTACGTTCCTATAGAATCCAAGCTTTAGATGATGTAATACAAATAAAAAATATTTCTTATGAAACTGTGTACGTTTCTTTAAAATCCCAAAAGACTGCACTCTCAGAG
This sequence comes from Hemistola chrysoprasaria, assembly GCA_947063395.1. Lineage (NCBI taxonomy): Eukaryota > Metazoa > Arthropoda > Insecta > Lepidoptera > Geometridae > Hemistola > Hemistola chrysoprasaria. The sequence goes on from OX346723.1 coordinate 10,193,395, forward strand.
GGTAAATTCAAAACATGTAAAAATCAACTTTATTAAGTCTACTACATTTTTAAACGTCTACGAAGTTAATAACTAATGAATCTACCGTGCGTTCAGAAATATACTTCCACAGTAGAAGAAACTTGTAGGGTTTAATTTATCTTAAATAAAGTTTGATCGGAAGTATCTTTTGGATATTTTTATATTTAAACAAGCAAATTTTTTGCATATTATGTTTACTTATTTATTTAAAAAGATTTCGTGTGCCACGAAATCGGCTCTACTGATTTGGATCTTTTGTATTTAGGGCTTCGTTTTTAAGTTTATCTGAAAAGACTTTCCTGATATCTCGCGATTTTTGTTTCTATTATCTATCTACAGTTAAATTCTTACGTGTACGTAAACAATACTCGCAACACTAGCAGTAAAAAAATTAAATAGGTCTACCTAGCTACAGCTACATTGAAAACAGGAAAAGTTTTGATAAGGTGATTTGTATTCTGATCTTGACCTATTTTCTGTTCAAACAGCACCGTACCGTCTACGCATTTTGTTGGAAAAATATACCTTTTTATGAATAATATCTGAAGTCAGATGAGAGATTATCAATGTGGCTAATGTACTAGCAATTATTTATGGATGGTTGAGAAAAACATAACTGTTTTTATGTCTTTTTTCTTTGTTTTTGCAGATTATTAATGCATCAATTTACGTTTAGTTATTCTGGGCTGGTGAATATGACACTATCAAAGATTCACTCGTACTCCTTTTTTTTCCTGTAGGTAACAAAAATTACTTATATCAATTATATCATATCATCATGATTGCGGCTGTATTCCACTGCCCTTCCACTACTAGACATATGTCTCTCTCAGATTTCGATTTACTTCGGTTGTAAGCTAATCTCGTCCAGCGTGTTAAAATCTAAACTGGTAATACTGGTTTACTAATGAAACGCATAATATGTATTGTCTCAATATACTTTGGCATAACAACATTCAACATAGTGATCACTACGCATTAACTTATTAGGCACAAATATTTTGCCATAATGTTTATTGTCATAAATACTAATAATAGTAATTAAACATAATTTTATAAAGCATACGATTATAAACGCATAATGACATTTAAACATAATCTTCTTTGTCCTAAATGCCCTAATAAATAATAATAAAACAAACCTAACTTAACCTAACCAACTGATTCGGATTTTGCAATATATTTTTATGCCACATGATTATTATACAAATTATTATTATACCTTAAAAAATTATGTGGCAATCAGTTATGCATAAACATGTTGACCTACTACTACTTATGCTAAACTTTCTATTATACTACAGTATTATTATGCCAAAGTATTATTATACTAATACAATTTATGCGAAAACGTTATGCTATACAATTTTATGCCTAAAAATGTATGCCAAACGGAGGAATCCCGTCTGTTCTTACACGCGATATTATTGTTTAATTTTGTTCTGTACATTTCTATCTCTAAGCGAATTATCTCAAATGATTTCTATTTACCAACTAGTAAGCTGAAAACATTACCTAAACAACCTAAGCTTGTAAGCCTAATCCCCGTTTATCATGTCTATATGTTTGTTATAGCTCTGTTAGTATTCGGTCCTCAATAAACGTTTGGAAAATTTACTCCTTTGGGCCCATGTTTGACCTAAGCTTATAAAGGAATTAGGAATTACAGAGAGACATGATCCCGCAATCTCATGTAACTCCTTCGGGAATTTCGTGAAAATATAAGGTTTCATATAGGGTTATTGTAGAAAAGGTCCCTTATAACAAGTTGTAAGGTAGATGGTCCGATATTATTTCCCATTCAAACTCTGAAGAACGCAATGACGATGATAGAAAAGATATAATTTCTTTAATATTAAGTAACAACGAATTAGAAAGTGGCCCTTATCCAGTTATACGACAAAAAATACATTTTAAAACTGCAAATAGCTATTTCAGGTCTTTCTATAGCGTTCTGTTCTGTTCTGTTCTGTATTTTTGTAGTGTCCGTGGTCCAGCGGCCTTAAATCTGAATATGCCCGGCCTTAAATCCGGAGTCTCTGGATCGAATCTCATTATGTGGACTTTTCGTCTGGGCGCTACCGTGTTTCGGATGTCACGTTAAATTGTAGGTCCCGGCTGTTTCCTATAAGATTTGTAGGGGGCAGTCGTTCGGTCATGTCATAGCCCTTGTAGGAATCTTGGCGACCTCAAACTCTGACAATATGGGTTGTCCACATAACCCATATGAATCGACTCGAGCAGTGTAATTAGGGTAACATGTACTGTTTTACATTATTAATTAAAATTATTAATTATAATCATTATGTAACCATGTATAAATCAGTGTAAGTATTGGAGAAACTACGAAGAAATGTCACTCGCACTTAAAAACGTGTCGATTATCTTACCTCATTTTAAAAGTACTCAGTTATTGATATAAAAATGGATTTAAAGTACTTTATTTAAACACTACCAAATAATATTAAACACTAAATATATATATCCTTCCTTTTAGCTTTGTCGTAGTCTGGTAAGAATAATGCAGAATGGCAGTAGGACGTCGAAGGACAAATTTTAATTCAAATTCACGAACGATAAAACATCTGTTATTGCAAACAATTGCTTGCAGATGTGTTTTATGGTTTCTACATCTACCTATATAATAATATAGGTCATTATTTATACAGAAAGTATAGGTATGTTGTATACGATAGCAATAGAATGAAAATATCACAACTTAATAAATAGACAATTTTATGTTTAAAGATATTATACACTCTTCTGGAGACAGCTTAATCCGTGACCCTCATAAAAGACTAAGTTTCACATTATTAGGTACGTGTGGTCCGCGCGCGAGCTATGTGACATCGGCCGTGTGCTATTTTATTGGCTGAGTCTATTAATACGGTTACCGTACGAACAATTTATTATTATTCGTACAGAAGTCGGAAGAATAATTTTATTTTATCAATTAGAGTGCGAAAAAAATTAAATAAAAAAAAAAAACCTTAAACCTAACCTACAGAAGTCGGTTTGCTGTGTATTATATTACATGGCCGCCTTTAAAATGAGCATTCATTTTGTCTATATATCTTAGTAATAATTTACAAAAAACTTTAATCCAATAAAAGTATTTATTACTTACGTTGTCATACATTATATACATAAATCAGAAATAGAGGCTCTATCTCTAATTTGTGTAATCCAATCTAAATTTTAATGTGATTTTATTTTCTATTTATTATTAAGCTAATCATCCAATAAATTATGTACGAATAAATATAATTTATTCGTCCAGTACCCGTACAAATAGTCACTTCGTATTTTATTTCATGTCTCATAAACATGATTTTTAGTTATACAAATTAGTTTTACTGTTTACTTTAAAAAAAATTATACTTGATAAAAATCATTAAGCATACAATAAAATCATAATGCATTGCACATAAATGCTTCTCGCCCGCGGTATTGCACTAAGTAAAACATTTTTTTTTTATGATAGTGAGTGACAAGACGAGCAAATCAGGTGCCTGATGGTAAGCATCATGATTGCCCATATCAGATACAGTGCTACCCAGTGTTTTAAAATTCAAAATTCTGCGCGACACTGCACTGCGCCTGTCACCCTGAGACATTAGTTGTTGAATCTCATCATGCCCAGTAATTTCGCTGGTAACATTGTCCTTCCTACCGGAACATAGTAATGTTTGCGCATGACTGCCTGGCGGATGAATAACTGGCAAAGGTGTGGTACTTCCCCAGGCGGCCCCCTGCAAAAGAGGCCTACCACTACAAAAAATGTTTATAATTATTTATTCTGTGTTTTTTTTCGATAATAGGTATATTTGCTTAAAATAGAGTTTGCGTAATACTGTAACAGATAAGCTTTTGCGCTAACTGTCAGGTGAATGACCTCTTCGTCTAGTCACTATGTTGTATAATAGTGTAAGGGTCGTCGCGCATTCTAAATTGTCTACTCAGGACTAACTCGATAGAAGATGTAACTCGATTAAAACAACGGTTTACTTTAGGTATTCACTAAGTTACAATTGGGACAACCCTATTAATAATATTTCCATGTATTTGGTATTAATTAATAACAAAACAGGGAGAAAAAAAATTGGACAATAAATGTCAAATACTAGGGTCAGATGCATCAAAACACATCAGCCCCGTTTGCACAGTGACCAGGGAAAACGTAGTCCCAGGGGGTTAGAACGAGACGGCAGATATAAATTGTTCGGGCGCGAAAGAGAAAAAACGGGGAAAACTAAGTATCCTCGTGCCATGTTAGGCGGGCAGGTCATAATAATAAAAGAGAACTGTTAGCTTACACACTTAAGATGCTGCGCGTTATATGCAACTCAAACGCAAATCGAACTTCAGTACTAATTTTTGATAATCTACGTCACCTCCCCTGAAACGCGCGTCGTCGGTGATGAAGTTCATCATCATAATATCATCATTGATATGATGATGAACAATATCATCACCGACGTTCACACGACCTATGTTCAGCAGTGGACGTCCTATGGCTGAGATGATGACATCTCAGCCATAGGCCTCCCCCTTAGATTCCATCCAGTCCGGTTGTAAGCGGCCTACATCCAGCGTGCTCCTGCCGTACTTATCAGACCGTCTGTCCACCTTGTGGGAGGACGTCCTACGCTGCGCCTACCAGTCCGTGGTCTCTATTCGAGAACTTTACGGCCCCATCGGCCATCTGTTTTACGTGCTAAGTTCGTGTGAAATTCAAAGACTCTTAAATAAATTAATATTGATTTATTTTTATTAAAATTAGCTTCAAATTATACTCATTTAACATGATACACATGTAAATTAAGCTAATATTATCTAATCTACATCTACCGTGCCTTGGGATTAATAATAACAAGAACATGTACCAGTTTGACAAAATTTCGTTTGGTTACATTCGTTTGTTTGCAAGGTGCCGCGTGGTAGCTATGCAGCTTAAAAGTCCTGTTCTTTATCCTACTAGTTAGTTTTAATATAAGGCTCCTATAATAAAGTAGATTAAAACCTATCCAATATAGTAGATGCATTAAGCTAATGTATTCTAAAAGCCTGGATTTATTGCGAGATCTAATACGTTTGAGAGAAATCAGAGCGTTGCGTGGAGTCGCACTTCACTTATCACTTAACCTAGCTGCGGGGTATGTTTACCCTCCCACCTGATAAGATGTCACATACGCAACACTCTCGACATACTGAGTATCTTCTGTTTCAGTAATTCAACTGCTTTGAAATTTGGCCTTAGATTTGCCAAAATTGATTAGCTTTTACTTGATTAGCTTGCTGACAGAACAGTTAAGGTTACTATTTGAAGGGAGTTTGAGTACTGTGAATTATATTTATCATAGGATTATTAAGTATTAATCGAATGTTAAAAACATCTCAGCATTTTGTTATACATATAGTAGATAGTAATACTTAAAACAACTCTAATTCTTTAATTTATAGTCGTTATTTGAAAAGTCTACATAAAAGTTATATTTATTTGTAAATAGGTAATTAAACTAATTTATTATTGAATTGTTTTATAAAATTTTGCGTTAACTGTTATGGATTATTTAACTTCAGTCGTCTTTTAGTTCTAGGTATCATCATCATCATCATCATTTGAGCCGTTGGAAGTCCACTGATGAACATAGATAGATTTCCATCTAGACGGGTTTTTTTTTAATTTATATACAAGCAAGAGGCTTGCATCTAGCATATTCCTGCGGTCCTTACTAGGTCATACATCCACCTTATGGGTGTGTGTCTAGGTATATTAAGCGTTAAATGTCTATCTTTACCTTATTCTTGAATTCTACATATTGAGCTTTTTATGCAACATGATTATTCAATTCAATTTCATAATAAACTCGTCGATTTGAGTTACTGCTATAAACCACAACTCTCTGACCCCAATCTCCGGCTTTCACAGTTTATAGGGTTTTCAAATGTGATTTTATTCTATTTAATGTAACGGGGACATTTTAATGTGTTTAATGCATGAAATTGTTTGAATTGCGAGATTTAAAAGGCAAATAGCTGTTTGTTTTGGGACATAAAACGTCCCAGCTAATCAATTAGTTTTTGGTGAATAATTTCATGCAAAGTTTTGTAGTGGTAGGCCTCTTTTGCAGGGGGCCGCCTGGGGAAGTACCACACCTTTGCCAGTTATTCATCCGCCAAGCAGTAATGTGCAAACATTACTGTGTTCCGGTCTGAAGGGCATTGTTACCAGCGAAATTACTGGGCATGATGAGATTCAACAACTCATATCTCAGGGTGACAGGCGCAGTGCAGTGCCGCGCAGAATTTTGAATTTCATAACATTGGGTGGCACTGTGTCTGTTATGGGCAATCATGATGCTTACCATCAGGCACCTTATTTGCTTGTCTTGTCACTCACTATCATAAAAAAAAAGTTATTTTTTTCTTAAAAGGCGTTCCATACAATATGAAATTACACATAATATATGAAGAAAGAGAGAACAATGTTCCACTCAGTTGTTTGTGGTCTGCTCTGGATTTGGCCTTAATTGCGGTAAAACATAAAATTAGATTAAAGAAAACCTTATTGTTTCTTTCATATTAATAAAAACATTAAAATAACCTAAAAACTTTTTTTTACTATTTTCATATATAAAAAAATAAAAGAACGTAGTAAGGTTTTACAAGCTTTCTATAACCATATATGTTTTGCCGTACACAAACGCCAGATCCAGACCCGACCACAAACAATTGAGTGATATCTATTTCTTCATATATGTGTAATTTTAATTTGAATGTTAATCGAACGCCCTTTTAAATTTATAAATTTAGTTTTCTACTTGTACAAATTCAAGAACAGACGAACCTCTAATACGAGGTACCTAATTTGATATTAAGTAGGTAAAGTTAGGTAGGTACGCAATTTTCATTAAGTGGTTGTAAAGCTTACACTTTTTGGTAAGTACCTTCAAGATTTTTCAAAAGTTCATTCTATGGGTACTTTGAACCTCTTCTTTATGTGCAAGGTACTACATCTTACCTAATTTGATATTAAACAAGTATCTAATTTTTCAGTCAGAATTTGCTAGACTGTGCTTTTAGTAAAGTTTAATCAATAATTAACTTCTTAAAAAAACTTACCATACAACAAAAGAAGATCTTTCACGATTAGCTTTCACTAAAATAAACACTAAAACACCTCTAGAGGACCCTCCTCTTCCTCACCAAGTGGCAGTGTATCTTAGTAACGACCTACATTAGCTCTAATGAAAAATGGTTTTTATAACATCTTCTTTGAAATATTATCCGATATGATAAGCTTTCCTTTTTTTATTTACCTGCCAAATAAAAAACTTTTTCATTTTGGACATTTAATCCAAAAACAAATTCAAAATACATATATTTATTTCAGACAACATGAGATCCATTTTACTTACTTAAAATAGGGAATGACTTATAAACTATGGTCAGTAAAATTACGCTAGGCTAGTAAGTAAATATATGAATATAAATGAATAGAATATGTACTTCCGAGGGATTTTTTTTAACGCCATAGGGGGCAAACAAGCAGACGGGACCTGTTGATGAGCGGTTACCGCCTTCTGTAGATACCTGTAACACCAGGGGTATTGCCAGTATTTTTCCGACCCTACAAGACTCGTGGAATCATCATCCGCACGAGATGTCTCAGTAGTCTCAGTAGTAGCTTTCGGGTCATCGGCCACGACTTTCAGGATGCTATTGCTACTCCCTCGAAGTGACGTTACCTTTTTCATAATAACAGCACGGAAACCATCAGCAATCATAGGATTGAGCGAACATCGAGCACTACAGAATCGAGGGAGTTTCAACACCATCCTGAAAAGACTGTTGTATTGGACTTACTAAAAGTTCTTAGTTTTTACATACATACATACATACAGTCACGCCTTGTTCCCGTTGGGGTAGGCAGAGACTATTTCTTTCCACTTGCTACGATCCTGACATACAACTTTCGCTTCTTCCACTTTCATCACATTCTTCATGCATGCTCGTCGGTTGTTGGTACTTTTGACCTGGCCTTTCCTTAAGATAGATAACACCAACTTGTTGATGAAAGGTACGCCTAGGTCGACCCCTACCGACTTGACTATTCACACTAGCCTTATAAATCTCTTTTGTCAATCTCTTTTCGTCCATCCTCTCCACATGTCCGAACCATCTAAGCAATCCTTTCTCTATCCTTGTTTTTAATGATATTATCATAAAACCTGTTATCATTTTGTCGTTAACAAATATAACGTAGAAGCCAATATTATGGTTTAACGAGTTTAATAACCGTAGACAGGTTTCATTACTCGCACCATAATCGCATCCGTTAGATACCAAATGATCCCATATTTCAAATTAAATTCCACAGGTGACGTTATCAGGTATTGTGATGGTCTATTATTTGGTAATGGATATTTCAGATATTTCAGATTACCACAAAAATGTGGATTATTATAAATAAGAAAAAAAGGAATGAATCAGTCAAAAGTAACTAGGGCAATTAAAAAAGATTATACAATTCTACAGCTACCTATATATTTACTGTCTTTCCAAACAATCAACTAAATCCTACTTATCCTACTTAATATTATAAATGTTTGTGAGAATGGATGGATGTTTGTTACTCTTTCACGCCAAGACTACTGAACCGATCAGGCTGAAATTTGATATGTAGGTAGCTTAGACCCTGGAATAACACATAGGGTACTTTATTTCCCGATATTCCCACGGGAACGAAAACTACGCGGGTGAAACCACGTGCAAGAACTAGTACTAAATAAAGTTACTACTTATAGGGACACTTTTTATCGGATTAAAACTGAGCCATAGCTGAGAGCTTATCATAAACAGCATAGACATGATCAGTTAGCATTTAATTTTATCCATTATTATGGAAGTTCCTCATAATCTTGCGAGCTCAGGTAAGTATATATTTTTCTTTTATTGCTTGATGTATCAGTCACCAATACGAGGAATGTTACTCTCAGTTTAACGTTTCAATGTCTTCGAGATTTAAAATAGAATCCTGAACGTGACGTTCAAAATAGTTAAAGCGAAGTTTTAGAATAAGGTCATGGACAAACGTGATGGTGTCACTCATTGAAGACGTTTTGTACACAAACTTCAACGTATATAGTGTCTCAGACATCAAGTTTAGCAGATAATGTCATAAACATTGTTCAAAGAATTAGGTCACTCGGCGAACTGGGACGAGGGGTGGATTAATTCTCTTCATTCTTGCATGGTTCCATCTCGTGGCCGATGACATTACGCATAGAAGCACTGCGAAATTGTGAAGATATCAGAGCTTCGGTATGGCGATAATGTGCCTTTTATTGCCACTCCATCATTTTCTACACCCAGTTTTATTCGTTCGGATAAAATCGTAAAGGTCATAAACAAACGGGGTTATAATTTGGTTTACAAAAAAATTTAAAAGCGTTTTTCATGAACTAGATCGGGAGAATTGTGCTTAAAAGCCCTTTATATCAATGTTAAAAGCTCGTGTTTTATTTTTATTTTTGAGAAGAATATGTATGTCAAATTCTTTTTTATGTAAAATTTTATCAATGTGTTCCATTTAGAAATCGTTATATACTGAACCAATTCCTATATATCATTCTTTGAACTTTGTTTACAATATTATGTGTTTTACGTTTTATATACCTAGCCTCTACTGTCCCATTGCTGGGCAAAGGCCTCACCCTCCTTTGGGGTGTATACGTATTATATAATATGTATGTAATTGATGGCAATAGGTTCGTCCCCTATTACATGGGGGTCCCATGTAATAGGGGACTATAATGGGCGAAATGTGAGTGCACCTACTATGGAACTGAGTCCTACCGTTTCAGGAAAAAGGCGTGATTGTATGTTACATTATTAATATCTTGGAAGGGGTTGTTGTTTGTTACTTCGTCATGCAAATAACATTAATATATGCCATCTTGTCACATTCCTAGTTTTGTATTGTTAACAGGTTTTTTTAAACTATTGCTATTATGACGGAGGACGTCCATCCACGAGGTGGACAGCCGATCTAATAAAGACAGAAATATCACGCTGGATGCAAACCGCTTAAAACCGTACTAAAGGGAAATCTATGATGGAAGCCGTGGACGACCACTGCGAACTTTTCTGTGCAGATATTAGAAAAATATAACAATAAATAGAATAAAATTACATTATGTAGGAGGTATTCTGTTGCAGGTTGTTGTAAGTGTCGAGCGGCTAAGCTTTTTATTCTGTGATTCTGAGTACTTTCTCAGAGCGGTGTGGCAATCCTGTTGCACTCACTGTTACAAATAGTTTTAATATAAAAATGGGGCAGTGTCCATGGTATAGTGGAAAAAAATGTGATTTCGTGGTTGGTATCACTGCTGCTTATCAGTTTCCAAAAGATGACATTTCGCTTGCAAATACTATCAGCCAGCAGCCGAAGAGTGCCTTTAATATTAAATTATATAATCCACCGGAATAACTGTTACCTTAATAAGGCTAATCTTATCTTTGAAATGGAATCTGAGATCAGACCTAAGTGGATTTTAATGCGAGTCGAGATATTTCCAAGTTGTCAACTCAAATAATAACTAATTCAATGGAATCTGAGTTCTTATTGAATCCAGATCCAGAGAGATTACCTCAAAGAATATTTATTTCATATACGAGTATATTTTGTTAAATGACATGAAAATAATAATATACCAAGTACAATATTAATATGGGATGTAAAATTTACACCCACGAGCCTATAGATAAACACACACGCCCCTATAGGCGTACGGTAGATGGGATAGAAAAATTTCCTCCACGTACCTCCACGGTAGCACAAATGGTAGAGTGCCCACCGAGCGGATTGGTGCGGAAGGTGCGGGTTCAAATCCCGCTTGTGGGTGAAATTTTTCTTCCCATATATTGTACTTAGTATATTATTATCTAATGTCATTTAAAAAATATCTAATGCGAATGCAATAAGGTATATGAAATAAATATTTTTTGTAATTCAAGCGACTAAGAGAACTTGCAAAATAAGGTATAACAACGAGGCTTTAAATAAAATCATCATCATCATCATCTCAGCCACAGGACGTCCACTGCTGAACATAGGCCTCCCCCATAGATTTCCATTCAGTCCGGTTGTAAGCGGCCCGCCTCAATCGCATTAAATAAAATAATAGTTCTCAAAAGAAGCAAAGATGGCGTTGTTATTCTAGAAAAAAAAAGCGTCAACATTAAAGTAATTAAAATTGTTGAGCTCTATGGTCCGTGGTACATAAATTTTGACATTTAATCTACGTATCTACATTACGCCATCTGTGCCTCAAAATGAAAAAAGGAACCCAATGACGTTGAATTATCCTTACTCTGAGAAGGAACCGTTTTAGGATTACTTTGTTGTCCGTCCTTGTCTGTCTGTATATCGGTCTGTCTGTCTGTCTGTCTGTATGTCGGTCTGTCTGTCTGTCTGTCCGTCTGTTAAGACACTTTTTCACGGGAACGCGTGCAGGTAGCTGAAATTGATATCAAATACTCAGATCTGCGGTCCCTTGTGGCTGTAAAAAATTCATACTTCTAAGCTAAAGCAATAAAAAATTATGGCCGTTTTACTGCATATTTCCATTATTTGCGTACACGGGACTCTACCTCTAGTGGTTTGCTGTTGTTTGTGGCGCTATATGTTCTAAGCGAATGAAGCGGTAGCGTTTTGTTCAGGTGTCTAAGTATGGAAACCTACCTTGTAGTGGTAGGCCTCTTTTGCAGGAGGCCGCCTGGGGAAGTACCACACCTTTGCCAGTTATTTATCCGCCAAGCAGTAATGTCCAAACATTACTGTGTTCCGGTATGAAGGGCAATAAAAAAAATAAATAAAATAGATTTATTTGCAGGCACTCATGATCCATTTAACAGTTTGAAATAACACTCCCACAATGTACATATGTCAAGTATTATATAAATTAAAATAAGATTATATTATATTATTTATAAAACTAGTTTGTGCGGTTACTTTTATACTCAACGTCATAAATTATATTGTTAGTGTTAGTCTTTATTCTATTTCTCTCCATGTGAACCGATATCCAATGTTTTAACATGGCAATGTTACCAGCGAAATTACTGGGCATGATGAGATTCAACAACTCATATCTCAGGGTGATAGGCGCAGTGCAGTGCCGCGCAGAATTTTGAATTGTAAAATACTGGGTGGCACTGTGTCTGATATGGGCAATCATGATGCTTACCATCAGGCATCTGATGAGCTCGTCTTGTCACTCACTATCATAAATAAAATAACCTACACTATGCATACACTATGTATGTCTTAACAATTATTTTTTTAAGAACGTTTCATTGCATGATGTGCGAAAGTTATGAACGGTAAATATAACCACCCACACCTTTTTGTATAATATGATAGCGTTAACATAATTGCCTACTACTTCACATGTATTTTTAATTTTACTTTAAAAAGAATGTATTCTCTTCATAATTTGAAAAACGGTATTCATGTAATAGGTTATGATATTTATTTTTAATTGTTAGTTATTAATATATTTAATTAACTTTTTAGTAGCACTAAGTTTGGCGGTTTGGTTTTACGCTGTTATGTCAACTTAGTAGTAATAAATAAATAAATAAATAAATAAATTATTATCTTACTATAATAATCAACTGGGTGTAGGCATGAAATGAGGTTATTGTCCTGTATGTAGACAAATAAGAGTAATTAAAGCTCTTTATTAGCATAAAATAATATTATTTACTTATTATGAGTGTATCTTCCCACGCTACGCCTCGTAGAGCTACGCCGTAGAGTTCCGTTTACAAAGAGGTCTACTGTAGTTACTTCATTCATTTAATAAATTTCATAAAAACGTGTTAAAAAAGGTGAAGTAATTCTAAAAGGCGGGCATCTACTCGTCAACCTTCACCATTTTCAAAAGAAATAAATGCGAAATTCACAAAATAAATCGGTATTTCTTTTTTGGAAATCGACATTTTGTTATTTGTGAATTTCGTAATCCTTTCTTTTGCAAGTTGTTCAGTTTGACGGGTAGATGACCCCTTTTTAATACACACTTTGTTACACGCTGAATAAGTGGAATATACAAGGTAATAATATACCGGAAATCTACTCTCACAAACCTTTCATTAACGGGGTAGCGACCGGAGAATTCCCCATCCAAACTTTATAGTTAAATTATTTGAAATCAAAGCGGAAAATACGTATAATTTGGAGTTATATTTAAAAAATATTGTCAATATACCTATATTTTGGATTTAAATATAATATATATTTAATTAGGAACCTAGATAACTAGTGTCTCATTCTGAATAATGTCATTTAATGTTGGAAATATGATCTGATTACAAATGATTTAACTATTACGTTTGTATGGGGAATTCTCCGGTCGCCGCCTCCTTAAGTCATTCGGGTTCGATATTTCTTTAGGCGATTTTAGGATTGGGTCCACAATGATGCACAATGACCCTTTCAGTAGACATTAAGTATTAGGTAATGTCTATTTCAACGTATTACCCTTTAAAATGTTCGATAATATTTATACGTAGTGTTTTATTGAGTGATATAATATAAAAATATCATATATACATACATACAGTCACGCCTTGTTCCCGGTGGGGTAGGCAGAGACTATTTCCCTCCACTTGCTACGATCTTGACATACAACTTTCGCTTCGTTCACTTTCATGACATTCTTCATACATGCTCGTCGGTTGTAGGTACTTTTGACTTGGCCTTTCCTAAGAAAAATTTCACAGAGTTAAAATTATCTTTCTTCATAAAGAATTATTTTCTGTCTGCTGGTGTTTTATGCTTCTCTTTACAAATACAATGTTGCTGTCGTAAAATACGACTAGGTATAGCGACTCTATACGTTTTATAATGATTAATGAAATACGTGATGTCTTCTTCAAATATTACATAGCACTAGCTGTGCCCCGCGGTTTCATCCGCTTAGTCTTCGTTCCCGTAGGAATAACGAGATAGAAGTACCCTATGTGTTATTCCTGGGTCTAAACTATGTAAATAATAAATTTACATACCGTATTTCAGCCCAATCGATTCAATTGTTTTGGCGTGAAAGAGTAACGTACATCCATCCATCCATCCATCCATCTTCAAAATATTTCTCATTAATATTATTAGTTGGATAGTAGGAAGTAGTACCTACTAAAAGTTGTACCTAGGACCCTATTTTAGAAGGGCCGTGCGCTAATTCCAGTACTAATTATTTACTGACATTTTTTGCAGGGTGTGAGGAGAACAGGTACATTTACATAATCACGGAAACAAATGCAGTAAACCAGTCAGCGGTTGCGCGTGAAATAGTTTTTGACAAAGTAGATATGTATAATATGTATCACAGAGAGGAAATCCTTGCGGTATCATTTCCGTAGTGATATATATCCAAAGTCTCTGCTGTATGAATATTCAACGAGTTACGAAGTCTAATAAGTTTATATTATATCAATACAAACTCACTTCCTGAAAACGAAGATCTAGGTGGTTATAGTAACATCGACCTTATTTGGTACTGTATTTAAACGCTTTGAGGTTAAATTTTGTTTACAGTATTCGGACCGGGAGATGACAAGTGTATTTCTTCCTCTGACAAGGGACATGAAAGTTTGTGTAATTTTTATTTGTTACATTGACGATTGTAGGTAAATGTTCTATGTATAATATCAAACAATTCACTTCACCGTCCTTATTACCCTGAATTTTTTGTTAAGAATAAAATAAAAATACTCGTAAAATAAAATCACAAAACAGTAACAGCCGTTTGAATTAAACGATTAAACTTAGTAACCTCAGCTAATATTATTACCCTGATTATAGGTACATTCATAACTTCACGCCTTTACCTCGAAGGGGTAGGCAGAGGTGTACCCAGGACTTAGCCTCATAAGAGTGTTAATAAATCCTCGGAACAGTGTGGTCACTCCGCGAAGCCTGCAAAGTTCCCAGAAAGCTGCGCGGAGTTAGGCTGGCTAAATTAGTTAGGACTTCATGCACAACGGACAAAATAAGAGTACGGAAAAGAATTCCACCTTACATTATATTAGGGGTCTAGCCTATTTCCATCTACCAAGCACAGTGCCAGACTCCAGGGTATCATTGAGAAAATTCCTAATGGAAAAATTCAATAACACTTTTTGTCCAATTTGGGGTTTAACCCAGACATCATGATCATAACAAAGGTATTCAAAATGAATTCTTCGTTCAGGGAACCCGATCAGTTCCCTGAACGAAGTGAAATCAAAATCCGTTGAATACCAAAAGCTAACGCGGTTTTAATGTGCCGTAAGTGAGTTATAGTTACAGTTCACGCACCTCACATAATCCGGCGGAAAGCTTTAAGGGAAATCACTCCGTCATACGTAAGCTTTAGAACTTTAGGTGTTTGAGATCATTACGCGGCACTGAATATCGGTAAAATAGTGTTTTATAAGCAGGGATATACCACTTGCACAAAATAAAACAGGAAAGAGAGAAAAAATGTAGAGTTTATAAAAAAAAAAACCACAGTGTCATACTTTACTTCGTCTTTAAAATATCAGGATATAAATAATATATCAAATATTTTCATAAGATTGTGTCAAATTCCTTGAAGGCCGCGTACGCTCTTACAAAAAACCTTAAATCCTTAGAAATGTGTGATAAATACCGTGCATAAGCCTTTTGAAAATCTCTTTCTTTTTGGACTCGATTATTATAATCAAATATCACACGAAAATATTACAAAGTATAAGGGTAAGCGGAGGTGTACCCAAGACCCATTATCATAATAGGTACACGATCTAGGTACACTTCACTAGTTACACTTTTGGTTCTATGGAACCAAAAGTGTACCAAAACCAACTATACGAGTTTAAAATGATAATATATAGGAACAAATTGGTTGTTATTGTCAATGTAACGATACATCCTAAAACGTTTGACAACCTTACTGCTGAGTAAAAAGAGGTATCTCCCTCTTAATGCCTGTTTAGCGAGATATCACAATATATTATATATATATTTATTATAAGGAAAAATCACTATTGGATATGTACTGGAAATGAAAACGAAAGATTTTATTGTCATATAAATCAGAAGGATAGATATTTATACTAGGGGGAATAAATAACTTTCGGCTATATCTCTATGGTGTATATCTCTGCCTAATTTTACATCTTATAAGCTACTTATAAGTCTCATAAACTACCAAACGAATTTTCATAAGAGTCTCACCAATTAACGGAGTCCCTCAAGATACGAGTAGGTTACATGTAAGTATAAGATAATTAATAATTAAGATTTGTTTAAATTGGCTAAAATATGATGAATAGCATTTTAATAAAATCTTATCAGGCTTATTTATTAGTCATGTTGACGATAATGTACCTTATCCAATTTGGTAGGCATTTCGCTAATATTAAGAACAATATTAACATCCCTGACATCCTACTTGGCTTTACTTTACTATGGCTTTACTAGAGAAAGCCGTTAACGTTTGCTCAAGCTTTCCTCGACTCCTCGACTAACGATGTGGTTTTAAAGATTACCTAATAGACATGCCATTAGTCTAAGGTATCTCCTTTTACTAATTCTCTAAATTATTCACGCGAATATTTTGCATACTCTCGTATAATAGGTCAAAGCTTAAAACATCTTTAAGTCAATCATTCATAAAAGGTTTAATTTTAACTAAGTACTAGTATTAAATGTAACGCTTCCAAGTCCTTACTAAATATTTATAATATTTGTTTTATAAATATTAAAATGATAAGCACTCATATTAAAACAATGGTTTTCCAAAATATTGCATGAAAATAATAAATGCGCAAAGTAATCTATTCCGTTAATTATTCATTAAAGTTCTGATAAGTATTAGAATCGTTTTTCATTTTGTATTCATGATTAAAGTTTTGCTTTAATTTGATAACTTTAATTTAAAAAAATAGAAGTGATTTATGATAATTAACAAAACGTCTAAGCATAAAAAATTAGACATTTTAATTCGAGATTTTTAAATTCATTTATCTCTCAAGATAGTTTTAAATTGTTACAGAAATTTACCATAGGTATAAAATAAACCGGACTAGTTGGAAATCTATGGTTGGAGGCCTATGTTCAGCAGTGGACGTCCTATGGCAGAGATGATGATGATGATGTAATTTAAATTATCGTCAGCACATGAAATCAGAAATTAATGAAAAGGACATAAAAACTCCACAAACGATTTTCCAAGCATTTTAATATCAGTTTCACGTCAGAGATAAACACGAAATGAAACATTACGCGTGAGATATTATAAAAACTGACGGGTTTCTGCCGTTACGCATAATAAATATGGCAAAATTTGCTTCATTTCGTGACTGTAACAGGCATATTATACCTACAGATAAATGCCTGTGTATTGTAATAAATTATCCTTTAATAGATATGGAAATACATATCTTACCTACGCGTATATTATTTGTGTTTTATTATGATATAGGGGATCATACGTAAGTGTGAACACATAACATCCTACTATTATTTTAAATGCGAAAGTATGTGAGGATGGATAGATGAATGTTTGTTACTCTTTCATGCAATAACTACTGAGCCAAAGGGGCTGAAATTCGGTATGTAGATAGTTTAGATCCTGGAATATCACATAGGGTTTTATCCCAATATTCCTACGAGAACGAAAACTACGTGGGTGAAACCGCGGGGCACAGCTAGTAATAAACATAGCATCACGTCTTTTTCCCGAAAGCGCAGGCAGAGGTGTACACAGGCCCCGTCCCATAGTATAAGGGACTCCCAAATTTCACCAGTTATGTTTTTAAGTCCTATGTAATCGGGGGCGAGCCTATTGCCATCAACCGGGCACAATTCCAGGCTCTGGAGTCTGGAACTGCCTCTCACTTCCCCATGGAAATTTCCAAAAACACTTTTTGCTTGACGAATTTTGCTTGAAGCACTTGCGAACCACAACACCACCGAGACAGTTCACACCTCGTAATTTATATAAAAAGAAAAAGAGCTTGAATATAAAACGTCAATTACCGACAAGCAACGATATACATGTACAACGTACTAGATTTCCCGTAACGAACACTCACATTGCTCTACTAAAGTGCACTTCAATCCGTGCACCTTATTTTAGTGTAGCTTCGGCATCCATGCAGTGTGAACAAGTACGGAGCTGTGCTAATATTTCGGGAAAACAAATCGAGTATTTATTTTTCTATTGATTTGATTAAAAACTATTGTTAACGTATTTGACCTTAATAAATGAACGCAACTTTAATGAACTAAGTAACAGAATTTAAAGAAATAAATAAATAAGAGTCCTGGATACACCTCTGCCTACCCCTTCGGGAGAAAGGCGTGAATGTATGTTAAATAAATAAGAACGTTCTTGTCTATCGTAGAATATACGTCAATGCCGACAAGCCACTTGGCAAATTGCGAGTAGGCAACGATTATTGTAATTATTTTAATGATTCTGCGACACCTTCAATAAAATACAACGTGTTCAATAGGCTTTAGCAAAGTTAAGGTCACTAGAGTCGTAACCATAACGTCCGATGTCTGGCCAGATAGAGGAATGGTCACGAAAGGTAACGAAGTGAACTAATGTCATTTTACAGATAACCCAATTTAAAAGGGACTTTGGGGTCAGGGAGGCTTTTAACACTAAACTTGACCCAGTCAATAATTGAGGACGCTAGCTTTGCGGTGCGGTGCGTATACGCGCTTTTGTTCTAATTTTACGTTATAATTTATTCACATGGCTGTATTGTAAGACATATAAAGTGATTATGTGAAAAGGGGGCATCCAAAAAAGACATGGATGAACTGTGTTAATGAGGATATGAGTGAAATAAGAGTGAGTGCAGAGATGACGGATGATAGACTGGAGTGAAAGAAGAGGATGAGCTGTACCGACCGTACCTAATATGGGATAAGGACAGAAATAAGAAGATTGAAAGAGATATTAAACACCTACAGATCTGAAAGCCGTTAACCAATTCTAACAACAATTATGTTTATTAAATTCGAGCAGAATTAGGTAATCCAGGTTCTTTAATCGTTAATGATCAAATTTACAATTGTAACAGCACATGCTTTTTTTAATAGTAATACCTATTATTATTTGAGGATTTGAAAATTGATTAGTACCTTTAATACTAACACTCACGTCCTTCGCCTAAACTATATATTCACCAGAGAATGTGTGTGGTTTACACCTTGAACGCAAGATCTGCCTCTAACGCTTTTCTCTGTCTCTGATGACTAAGCAAAACTTGGCTGAGGATGGGCCTTTCAACTAATCGGTCCATATGATTGGGGACCAAGACTCCACAGGCTCGTTTACCTTACCCTCCGTGTTAACAAACGATATATGTATTACAAACTACAAAACATAAATTGATATATGTCAGATATCAATTAATAGCTCTTTATCGTAAAGACAAATATAGTATAGTATAGTATAGTATAGTACATACAAAAGTATGCCCAGCTATTGATACTAATGCTATACATATATTATAGGTAGATACAAGTGCCAATTTGTCCGAATTGACTCGTAGTCAGAAAGTCAATGAAGTAGATCTAATTCAGTCGATAATTTGAAAGTCCGTTTTTTGTAAGCTTTTAAAAATGCTATAAAACTTTCTGAATAAATAAATTTTATTATAACAGTAGGTACATTCAACGCGACGGTTTGTGAAGGCTCTGTATGAAGCTTGTTAAAAGTTAGCTTCTTCAATTGAGATTATTCAGAATAATTAGGTTGCTTTACGACTTTATAGAACGTAACAACTTGGTACACTGAGTAAAAATGCTCCCTTGACGATCTATCTCGACGTGTACTCGTAAAGGCATTTTTATACAATTTGAAGAAGGTTCACACTTCACAGCAAGTTTGTATCATATATTCGCATGTTTTTTCATGGAATTTAATAATAAGTAACCGATACTAGGACGACACGATGTTCGCTTTATTGATATGTTACTTTTTCTCAAAGGGGTAAGCAGCAGGCGGACACGGACCCGCAGTCCCAAAGAATGGTGATTCGTTAGTAATAAATCGATTTAATTCGTCTATGAATCAGTGACTCAGTATATACAGAAACAAAGAGAAATAAGGGGATTGCTCGTCCATACAAAGTGAAAATTCACAAATATGAAGAAACAGGGAATAATTTTCCACTCAATTGTTAATGGTAGGCCCTGGATCGGCCCTCATTTGCGTGAAAACATATTATTTGGTTAATAAAAACCTTACAGTTTCTTCGTATTTACGATAATTGTAAAAAAGTAGAATTTTGTTATATTAATGTTTTTTTAATATCAAAAAAATCCTTATTATGTTATATAACGACTTAACTCACGTTTAAAGTCGAAATCGCTCGACCTAGGTTTCGGACAACTCCGGTGTCCTGCATCAGGAGCTCACGCGTGTGTGGGATCAAAACACGTTTCAAAATCGTATCAAAAAAATCATATGGCATTCTGCCTCGGTGGTGTAGAGGGCGCATGCTCGACTGCCAATCAAGAGGTCCCGGGTTCGATCCCCAGGTCAGGCAAAATGTTAAATATTGGATTTTTCTTAATGAGGAATTATCTCAATAACTGCCTGGAGTCTGGAACTGTGCCCGGTAGATGGCAATAGGCTCGCCCCCTATTACATGGGACCAATAACATACTGGCGAAATGTGGGTGTATTTACTATGGGACTGAGTCCTGGGTACACCTCTGCCTACCCCTTAGGGAAAAAGGCGTGAACGTATGTTCATTAACTATATATATGTTTTCACGAATGGGGGCCGTATCCAGAGCCAATCACAAACAATTGAGTGAAAATTATTCCCCATTTCTTCATATTTGTGCATTTCCACTTTGTATGGACGAGCAATCCCCTTAAAATCAAATTACACTTATTCACCGATGTTTTATAAGTGCTTATGAATTAGTAACACATTGTTAGCAAGTAACAAAGCCTTCTGAAATAACAATTAGTTCACAGGTGTAATATCAATAACATGTACCTAATTATAACCATTTCATAATAACTGCTAAATACTCTGTGTTACGACTATTGTTACAAACTTCTGTTAGAGTGATTATGAAACAGATGTGCGATGTGAGTAATGAAGCAGAGAACAATAAAGTTTATTTTTATTGCGTTCTTCGTTAGTATTATACAGTTGCATCAGCGTCTACGCCAACTGGCATGAGACTGCAATCTCATCAAAAAAGAAAAAATAAATAAGCATTTTTTACTGAAAAAAGTAATTCTATCAAAGTAATAAGTCGTAAGAAATAAGTAGTAAGAATAATTTATAAAGTTTAGTTTAGATTTTATGTTCACATAAAATAAACAAGCACAGTTTGTTCTAAGCGGTTTAACAGCATTTTGTCGATATATCTTATATCGCCGTCAAACTTCTGGTTTTTGTACAGTCGCGGGCAGAAACTTAAGTGTCTTTTTACCACCCCTTCGGGATTATATTGTGTATTCTAATATAAAGTTTGCCGAGAAAAGGAGTAAAAACCGAAGCTGCTGCCGTGAACGCGGTCAGAGTCCTTTATTTGCATACATATAAGTAAAGACATTATGTTTAAAACAGGAGCAGTTTTGCAGTTTACGACTGCGGCTTTGTCTTCAAGAACATGTTTTAAGTTTGTACTTACAGATATCTAGTTTTTACTAGATCACAGTAGAGAACGATTTGATTTGCATTTTTTTTTATCAAATTTTACTTTAGCACTATTCGTTTTACAATAGTTTTTGGCATAGGTACTATTTCCAAATTCTTATAAGATTGTCAACTAATAGGTTCTTATTGCATTAAACGACCTAACATATTGCACTTATTGATTGATCTCTTCCGAGCAACCAGCCTTATACCCTTTCTAGATATTTTTATTATTTTGTTATTTTGATTTATGAATGAAGAGTTATCTGTCTACCTTTCTCCTATAACTTTACCATCGCAATAGTTACTGGCATACCTACTTAGATACATAATACTAAATTATTTAAGCCTTTTGATCCCTATATCCATTGTTACATAGGTAGGTATTTAAGTCGGGTCTCGTTAACAATTTCCAAGATCTAGGTAACAATGGAAATCGTAATAATAGGAGCTTCATACAATCGTAAACACATTATATTGATCCTAAAGGAAAGGGTATCTCTTTATCACGCAATAACTCGCGATCCGGAACTAATTTCATTTGTTGTTCTCGTGAAACAATGTCGTAACACATTACTGAAACAGATATGTCTGCTTACACCTTTCAGATACCTACATAACTTTGAGGAAACAGTACCTAACTTGACACGACGCTTTCGTAGTTCAAGACTAAGGCGCTTCGAATACTGGGCAACTTTGAGATTCGTGCTTTAAAGAAACTGCGCAGACATAGTAACTTCAGTTGCTAGTTTCGGTGATCGACAATAGTTTTCAATTGCTGCAATCTACCACTAAATCAATTTCAAATTGCATCAAATTAACAACTGTTAAATTTGCATAATAGCTGTGTTAGGTTGTTGGTTTTCCTAATCGACAATCGCAACAAGCTGAACGATTTCACTCCCTCCCCGCCCCCGCAGCACTAGTTCTGCTCAAGATTAAGAATCGCGGCAATCATAAACTGGAAATTTAAGTTGTTGAAACTGGCAAATTTGAAAGAAAACTTTTAAAAAGTTGAGAGTTGTTCAGATTAGTTAATGGTTTCTTCAACTAAAGTTACACAGAAGCGGAGCGCGTTGCGCCCTGTTCCAGTTTTGTTCATCATTGTCAGTCAGTTCCACCAACTTATCTGTTCAGTTAACAGCGTCGCTAATGGATAATGTAATGATGTTCTCAAAGTTTCAATTTAATCCACATGAACACCTAAGTTTGTATAAACAAAAACGAGTATAAGTACAAAATAAAAAGGCATCTGCGATCTGCAAACTCCGATAAGAACCTGCTTCAGGAAAATAATTAAAAGGTAAAAAAGAACAGTCAACAGAATTTCCACCACAAAATAACCTTTATCTACCAAAGCCGTGTCTTCTTGTGATTTGTATCTTGTATATCGCTTCCAATTACCGAACTTCCTTAATTAAACTTTCGTGAGATGGATACGCGGCGTAGAGGTACGTGATCAATGATCTTGATCAAGCTACTCGTACCTATAGTCTCTTTATTGGTACACACAATGACAAGAAACCTTAGAACTAAATAGGTACTTCTTAAGAGCGGTTGCGCACTACGTCCGAAACGAATCCATGAAATACCTCCGTCATGCGTGAAGCTCCGGACAAGATATTGACGGACCAAAGTAGTCATAGTTTCAATTTATGATCACTCGCGCACTGCGTCCGGACCGAGTCCGACTTAAGTCCGTGATCACGGATTTAGATCATCGGTGAAACCGCGGGGCACATCCAATTTAATTATAATGCTTTGCTACTGCCCGTGTGAATTCGGTGCGGGTCGCTATTTAAGGCGCCTATAATAGCAGTCTAACTTCCATCTCGCTCGCGCAATTAATATTATTGAATACAAAAAAATCACTAAACGTGAATTTTCAAATAACAAATGTTGAATTTTTTTATGTATAGATTGTTAATTTTTTTAGTATATTTCGCTTTTTTGTCTTTTTATTTGATGGAGTAGGTACTTAGATCGAAAAAAAAAAAATATAACGGTTTTTTTCGTTCTCTTCCGTTAAATTAAGAGATAACAAAACAAACATTTTTTATATTTGGTATGATTGAGAAACACAACGTATGATTTTTTGGAAATCCAATGCCTACCTACCATTCGTTCAAGACCTACCTTAACTTTCAACACAACCATGTGCGAGCGAGATGGAAGTTTGACTGCTATTATAGGCGCCTTAATAATAAATAGTGTGACAATATTTTGTCTCATCACTTAGATTGATTCTATGTCATGGAATTCAATCAATAATATCTTTATTGACATAATATTTAGGGTACAAGTTTATTTTGAATTCATAAGCTCCTGAACTAGTAGAAACTGTGTGTCAGGAGCTAGGGACTCCCAACTTTTGAGCTTGTAAACTATTATGTCACTAAATATTCTCAGAAAAAGAGATTTGTATAAAATTCTTAGACCTATGCACGCATATATTGATAAATGATCTAATTTTGAACGTTAAATGTATTTATAAAACCTCGGTTAAGCTCTGTGTGTGATCAAGTTATAACCCAAACTTTTATTGTCGGTGGAGAATTCACCAGATGTTTATTTATGTTCCAATAAGCTGTCTAACGTTCAATTTTAGGTTTGTTTTAATAGTTTTTTTTATTGTCGAATAGCTCCGAACATGGTAACGTTGATTTAATTACCGCGAGGATAGAAAATTGCTTTAGGGTTTTAAGAACCTAACTTAACGAGAAAAGCTTCTAAAATAGATTTATATGATTTGGAGATACAGCATCGTACTTCTCGTCCGCCTCGGTGGTGTAGTAGTCGCTAGCTCTACTGCCGATCACGAGGCGCCGGCTTCGATCCCCAGGTTAGACAAAAAGTATTGCTTAATGGATTTTTCAGTTATCATAAAACTGGAGAAAATGCTACAGAAATTGCTCCAAAAGCATAGCTCTGACATTAAATATTATGAAAAATACCAAAGAAAAACGTATTAACTAATCCTATACGCAAACTTTTAATGTATTTATGTGTGAAGCCAGACAAACTATTTTATACAATATTACTATATTATAAATTTATGCAGCATGTCCGCTGGAAAATGTCAAAATACGATAATGTTTATTTTTTTTATGATAGTGAGTGACAAGACGAGCAAATCAAGTGCCTGATGGTAAGCATCATGATTGCTCATATCAGACACAGTGCTACCCAGTGTTTTAAAATTCAAAATTCTGCGCGGCACTGAATTGCGCCTGTCACCCTGAGATAAGAGTTGTTGAATCTCATCATGCTCAGTAATTTCGCTGGTAACATTGCCCTTCATACCGGAACACAGTAATGTTTGCATATTACTGCCTGGCGGATGAATAACTGGCAAAGGTGTGGTACTTCCCCAGGCGGCCCCCTGCAAAAGAGGCCTACCACTACAACGTAAAACATTGTAAGTTGTAATGTTAAGACTAAATCATGAGGATCGATATTACAGATCTATTTAGACCGACATTTGTTGATCTATTTATTGATGTGGAGTACAAATAACATAAATTGTTAAGGCATACGTATGTGTATGCATAGTGTAGGGTTCCAGCATACAGCGCCATCTATTAGTTCCTTGCGCAAAGTATGGAAATATGCAATAAAATGACCTTAACTTTTGATTGCGTTAACTTAGAAGTATGATTTTTTTACAGCCACAAGGGACCGCAAATCTGAGTAGTTGATATCAATTTCAACTTGATACCTTCACGCTTTCCCATTAAAAAGAGTCTTGACAGACGGGCAGGCAGACAATAAGACGGACAACAAAGTGATCCTATAAGGGTTCCTTTTGTCCTTTTGACGTACGGAAACCTAAAAATACCAAAATATGTGTTTCTTTATTACGATTTTATAGACAAAAGACTTGTTTTAGTTATGAGGTATATACAATGTCGTTATATATATATTCGTCTATTGTAACCAGCCTCGTAATTTGTCGGAATCTCAGACCGCGCGCGACTCCTTATGTTCCACGTAAGGGTGCGATTCCTAGAAGGTTATAATGTTTTACTCCTTAATGTTGTCGGCACATTTTCAAAAACAATTCATTTAACCCCGTGTTAGCTGTTAACACCGGCTTAATAATGTTAACTCATAAACGTGCAGTTACCGCCGTGGAGTTACCGGCTTTAGAATAGTGCTCCACCCTCTCTACTCGTGGTTGCCGTAAGAGCCGGTTAAGGGTTAAAATATCCAGAGGACGGGCATCATCGTCCTCTGCAAAAAACCATCGAACTGCGCTCGATAACCCGCCTGCCAAGCGTGTCGAGTATTGGTAAAACCCCGCTTTATGGGGGAGGTCTATGTCCAGTAGTGGATAACCAACGGCTGAGATGATGATGATGATGATAAACATGCAGGTGGGCCTAAATGAAATATTGTTAAAAACAATCGCAGCCAAAGAATATTTAATTTTGCGGATAGTTATGTTGATCGAAAGTTCCTTGAAAACATTTTACTATATCAGCCAGTATCAAAAAGATCTAGTCCTTAAGGTAGAATGTTTCAAACATTTTACTATTATCAGCCAGTATCAAAAAGATCTAGTTCTTAAGGTAGAATGTTTCGTAAAGCGCCCAAGCAATCTACTCGAGACAATAACGTTCGCCTCTTATCGTCCGTGACTTACCTATCCGTGTAATATTTTTAGCCGCCTTTGTAGCTATATAAAGTGGTGGAACTGAGCCTGTAGGCATCCTGCAATGATTACTTAGGAAAAGTATATGATATTATAGATAAGCTACGCCCCACGGTTTCACTTACTTAAAAAGCTACTAAGTAGGTATGGTAAATTACCCATTTATTGACACCTCACAAAATTATTGCTGTCCATCTTTTTTCTCAATGAGGAATTATCTCAATGATAGCCTGGAGTCTGGAACTGTGCCCCTGTGTGTGTGTGTATGTAGGCGCGTCCCCTATTACATAGGACCAATAACATACTGATATACTGACCAATTACATGGTAAAATGTGGGTGTACCTACTATGGGACTGAATCCTGGGCACACCTCTGCCTACCCCTTCGAGAGGCGATTGCATGTTGTTATGTTTATTGTATGTAGTTATTATTTAACTGAAAATATTAAATCAATTAAAACAACACAAAAGACGATGCTATTGAATTTTAATCGATAGAAGATGTATTTATATTATTTTTCAAGATATATCTTGAAAAATAATGGAGTCAATTAATGGGTAGGGTTCCATGATTAGGTCCTTTACCCTATGTGTTATTTCAGAATCTGAACTGTCTAGCTGCTTACAAACTTACCAAATTTCAGCCCAAGCGATTCCGTAGTTCAGAATCATGTCATTTCTGACACGATCCGAGAATAACCCGTTGCTTAGCTCTCTGAGCAACTTTGAATTTGTGGACTAGTCTTACTTTCAAGCTATACACTATAGCTTCAAGGCCGAGACCGTGCCTTCAATGGGTACGCGACTTTAAGAGGAATATTATAGGGGGTGATTAACGAAATTCTTCGGACTATGTCTCTACAAGTTACGAATAAAACAAAGTTTTCTACGTAAATTCAGAATTAAAATTAAACTATATCCAATTAAAGATTGCACCTACATTCTTTAAAACTTAAATTTGAATTATAAAGTTACTGTATGGTCTTTTGCTTTTATGAAACGGTTTTGTTTTATTTAGCTGTTTGTTGTTAAAGTACCTACCATTTTTATTTGAGTCAAGTTTAGTAATTAAAAGTTTTACCCTTTTTCTGTAAAAGACAGATTGATCTGATATTTATTACACACCATAAATTATGATGACAATACAGATGAACCGTTAATAATATTTTTAAATTATTGCTTGTATAAGAACTCATTTTATGAGAAGAAAAGAAGAACTTAGTAACATGAACAATTCTGCAGTCATTTTTCTGCAAACTGACTTGTATCTTATGTAAACATAATAAATCCATCCTACTATTATTAATAAATGAGAAGATTTGTGAGGATGGATGGATGGATGTTTGTTACTCTTGCCCGCCAAAACTACTAAACTGATTGGGCTGAAATTCGCTAGATAGTTTAGACTGGAACAACACTTTTTATTTACTTTTTATTCCGATATTCCAACGGAAACGAAGACTACGCGGGTGAAACCACGAGGCGCAGCTAGTGGGTTTCATATCAAACATTTTGAGCCACAGGTCAAACATATGAACGAGGATTGAATAAGTAAAATAAACAATAAGCCCCAGAATCGTTCATAAAAATAAAACGAGTGCACAATACCCATGCCACTTCTAGACGGCAATAAAACATAAACCCAGCGTAGAATCGTAAAGCTTTGAAGATTAGTTATGAATACAAATTAACTGTTAACATTTAATGATCCCAATAATAATTATAAATAGGTTCATCGTAAACTCTTCTTCACTTTATTGATGTTTTAATTTAACTGAGTGCTGACGAAGGACAGCTTTTCTTAAACTTTTTTATTTATTTATTTATTATTTATTTTTTATCATTATTAACTAGTACGGCTTCATGGCCAATTACACAAAAAAAACTTAAAACTTAGCTTTTCAATAGAGTAACTATGTAATTGAAGAGCCTTTTATTTGGTTTTTAAATTCTCGGTTATATCATTTATATGCTGAGTTCCTATAGTCTTCGTCTATTACACATTATATTATTATCTACCTATATTAATGTTAAAGAAATATGAACTTATTTAGAAGAGCAGGCTTTGATATTACCAGGAAACAAAACAGATTAACGGGACCCTATTCTAATGTTCCGCTGTCCATCTGTTACAATGTTGCAGTCAATATTATAATATTATATACTTAATAATGACTTAATATTATAATCACTGTTTTTTTACTGAAGTTCAAACACTCTTTTTGGAAACAATAATACTACAAACTCATTAACAAAATAGACACGGCTGTCTAAAAGAAAAAAAGTTTTATTAACTTCTTGTTATTTGAAAACTAAGGCTGGGTTTTTTGATCACTGGTTAAGTCGACCAATGGTTAAATTTTTTGACAAGTAGTTAAAATTTGACAATTCGTTTTTTCATCCCTGGTTAACTATTTTTTCCACACGATTTAACCATTGGTTAGAAATTTAATTGAAGTGTTTCTTTTATTGAAGTGAAACTGAAAGGTTCGTTACAAAGACAGGTGGAAAAAACGTTGACTAGTGTTGTGATGCTTGCGGTCTGTTTGGACTGAATAAAAGATTCAGTCCTAGTTCATTCAGTATTGAACTCATTTTTAATAAATTAATCTTAAAATTCCTTTATCCCGAAATGACTCTAAATAAATCGCCGTGGCGGTACCAGCTATGGAATGGTACCCCACCCTCTTTACGCGTGGTTGCCGTAAGTGTGTATGTAAAAACCATCAAACTGCCAGTTATTCATCCGCCAAGCAGTAATGTGCAAACATGTTTCGGTTTGAAGGGCAATGTTACCAGTGAAATGGGCATGATGAGTTTCAATAACTAATATCTCAGGGTAACAGGCGCAGTGCAGTACCGCGCAGAATTTTGAATTTTAAACACTGTGTGGCACTGTGTCTGATATGGGCAATCATGATGCTTACCATCAGGTACCTGATTTGGTTGTCTTGTCACTAAATATCATAAAAAAACAGCGCTCGCTAACCCGTATATTAAGCATGGCAAGTATTGGGAAAATCGCCAGTTGAGAGGGAAGCCTATGTCTAGCAGTGGGCTTTCAACGGCTGAGATGATGATGAAATGTGCCTGATATTCCAAATAAACATAATATAAAAAAAAATTTAAAAGTTGTCCTACTTGTCACCACTGGGGACATGTACACAACTTTTTAAAAATTCCCAGTGTCACCTCAATAAAAATGTTTTTTTTTATTGTTCGTGCTTCGCAGTGATTTTCTAACTTCTAGGGCCTAAAGAACGCCATCACTATAGCA
This sequence comes from Hemistola chrysoprasaria, assembly GCA_947063395.1. Taxonomy (NCBI): domain Eukaryota; kingdom Metazoa; phylum Arthropoda; class Insecta; order Lepidoptera; family Geometridae; genus Hemistola; species Hemistola chrysoprasaria. The sequence goes on from OX346723.1 coordinate 10,223,068, forward strand.
TGTTTTTGGAGTATTTCAACGAAAACTGATGGCATCGTCAGACTTCTACCAAAATACAAAAGTCTTTTTGATTTATTTTGCTCAGAAACTCTTTATGGCACAGTGGCGAGGTCGAAAACCCGGAAATCTTATATTGTACTCCTTTCTTTGTAACCAAGAAAAAGAAAGAAATATGTTAACAAGATTCCTGAATAATAGAATTCCGATACATTATACAAAGTCAGTCTTTCGGAACCTTACTAAACGTGGTACAAATATTACATTATGTTCTGTATTTGATATTCACCACACGACGCTCTTAATCTTCGTACAAAATAATGGTCTGCAAATGGATACAAGATGACTTTGGCTGTATTCCAAAATAAATGTAATCTTACATTGATTTAGAAGATAAACACAAACTTTTAAAACGATATTCATCGAAATTAATTCATTGGCGGCGAAAACATTTCGGAACAATTTTAATCACATCTAATCTCTCGTAGGTTTCGAAAGATCACGTTATTAATTGTCCTCCATCCAGTTAAAAACGAAAATCAAACGTGAGAAGGGTAAATTTCGGGTAGCTAGCTATATATATGTATATAGTATGTAGTAGACGTTACGGTAAGACGAATGAAATCTTCGTCCCGCCGGTGACTTTGTCAACAAATCGGGTACTCATAGTGGAACATTGCACATATTGCCACCAAAACAACACACTTGTTCCAAGTTTTGTCATAAGACCGTACAAAAGATATCAAATATAAGGATAGTTTTTTACGAGCGAAGATAATGCAGCTTAGTTTATAGGGTAATGCAGACAGACGCTAGTTTTACTGTCACGGCTTATCTTGAATACTGATTTGTTCCATCGAGATTCGACTAGAATAATTAACATCGGTTTCTGCTCTTTATTAGACCTGGGTATTATTTGCGGTCAATGACTTAAGGGCTTTACACATTGAGTGTAGTTTTAAAAGAATGCTAATCATATAAACTTTTGTCTTCAGCAAATGTAGAAGTTGGATTATTTTGGTATACTATAAGTACTTTAAAAGAAAGTACTTTATTGACCGGAGAAATGGATATAAAAGAGTTTATAGAGGACAGAAGCTTTATAAATGCCGTTCTTCCTGCATACTAATATATATATTTCCGGTGACTTTCCAAGGATTACCGGTGACGTGTCAATTTATATTTTAGGTAAGTACCCCGTATTCAAAAATTGTCACCATAAAAATAATAGATTTAAGAGCATATTGCATTTTTTATCATCAGAAACGACGCGCAGATGCTAACTGTGTACGCGATTCAAACACAAATTGACACAATCCAGTACGTTTTATTTTAAATCTGCGGCGCCGTAAGCGAGCGGTCTTGATACGCGGTTCGTTGACTATGATGAGAAATGCAACGTGGGGAGGCTTTATATTTACTATTTGTATTAAGTTAAAGTTGTGTTTAGTTAATTTGTGTTAAGTTTAGTTGTTACGAGTACATTTTATTTTAATTATTGAAGGTATAAATAAATATGGTTAAAGTTTTAGGTGAACATTTTACGCTCACAAATTTAGAGAAGGTTTTATTTTATTCACTACAATAAACAATTTTTTTATATTCAACGTTAAGTTATAATTTATTATCAGTAACCGTAATCTTGTCTATCCAAATGTGCGATGAACCCAGTAGACAGAAAACATTGATCTTTTGAAAAATGGTGTGCGCATATTCGTGTTTTACGACTAATAAATTCTCGACTACGAAACGTTTTGTTATAAGACACAGCATTTGTTTTCTTAAAAGGCTCGATTTTTCTTTTATAAGATGAATGCAAGCAAAACGTGGTTGAATAACACGACCATTCATAGCCTCGGTAGTATTATTCTGTTCTGTGACCTCGGTAATAACGGAAAAAGTGATTGGGTTTATAAATTACAGTAATAACATGATCAACTGTCACTTTTCTTGTACCAATTTTGAAATCGGAAACCATAGAGTCGTATAACAAAAAATAAATTACTATTGCATTGGCAAAATAAACATAATGGTACTTACGTGCTTCTGTTCATCTCTATCGTCAGGGCTATTCCTGAAATGCTTCCGAGCGAAAATAGATCATTGAATATCTACTTAAGACATAAGACCCTTTTCAACGCGGTAATTAATGGTTGAGAGATGTATTATACCTCGGTAAGTACTGGGCAGGCGTTGAAGATATTTCAGTCTGTATTTTGTTTTGAATTTCTGGCCCATTCTGGCCTGATATTTTGAAAACACCGCTACAATCTCTTGGGTCAACATAAAACTTTGGAGTTGCGAAGATATGTTTTTGTGCATTTCTGAAGTTGACAGTTATATTCACTGCTTAAAAATACAAAAGGACAATGAGATACATTGTTATCCACTCAGTATTATGAATAATGAATAATTTTGCTCGGCTCGGATCCAAAAATTACGAGACCATCATAATCCACGAATGATTTTTATTGCGGGTAATATTTAAAGACAATAATATAAACCACCCAAAATTGTTATGTAGATAAATAAGACTCTTAAGTGTTGCCAGCTGCTGGGAATCTATGGATTAGAGCTAGTAAATTGGACAGTCACTCCAACAGCAAAAACTCTTCATAATATGGGCCAGTTTAGGGAAAGAAAAGTGGGACGGTTGTTGAATTATCCTAATTGACCTACTTTCCGGCCTACATTCGGAGTCCAATGTTTAGATGACAAATCACCATAATCCTGGGGAACTGGATAACAGGCCGGCACACCCTCGACACAAGGATGAGCTAGTTTTGAAATGAGCCACGTTTAAAGTAAATACACTATTCATACTGAAACCCTAAATAAAATAATAAAGTACTTAAAATAATTTGGGAAAACGCAAAAAGTACAAAAATACTGATATAAACTTTATTCGAATCGGGTGAGAACGGCTAATGCTATAATTAATAGAAAAATATAATGTCATACCTATTAACTGATCACTTTTGGCTTATATAATAATATCATGTTAAGGTCCAGTCAACCTATTCTGAAGAATAATTCATTTTATTACTATAAAGCGAATAAAATGATTGTTTCCGCCAGCGACACAATTAATCTAGATTGAGTTGACAACCGAAGTAGGTCCGCGTCCAGTAAAAAGCTGTTGTTTTTTATCTCGGCTAATCTTCATTGAGTCTCTGCCCTATATTCTCGGCCTATGAGAGCGATGACAAATCGCCGTTGAATATAATCCCGGGTTAGGTTGAGTGTCCGGCATAAAGACTAAGGAGACTTTAGGGGTCCTCCTATTTCATCAGACGACAGTCTCAAACAAAGTTCAAACACAGAATACAGACCAGAGTTCAGAGAAGAATTTTAGTGTAATGAATGTGATTGAAGTATCTATTATTAGTAACTGAACTATCTATTTCTACTAGTGATTATGTTGCTCGAAAACACGGGCTGTACCCGGACTTTTGATAGTCGTACACGGAGATCATTAAATTTATAGTCGAACGTACAGAGGCCCCTTTGAGCTTTAAATTTAAAGGTAATGGTAAAGCCCCTTTCGGGGTCCATCTCTGAAACCATCTACAGAAGATGAGCCCCCGCTAAGTGTAAGGAGTATTGTGAATGGATGGAAAATACTTGATTGGGCTATAGGTGTGATTTCTAGACGGATGGTGAATGGTGACTGCGCTATTGCTTGAGCACGGACCACTTCCGTCTCTTAGAGAAATATTCTAGTGATTATTATTGATAATTAAGTTAAACATTACCCGAATTTTATGTATTCTTTGATACACACGACATTCGACATGCATATTATACGTACGGTACGGAGCTATATGTACTGTATATAGTACCATAGTGACCATAGTAATAGTAATAAGTTCTATTGTCGATTATAAGGTCCCAGTTCAATTCCCAGGTTAGGTGATCAAATGATTTCATTAGGAATTTTATCAATGACAATCTGGAGTCTGGAATTTGTGTCTGGTTGTAGTGGCAGCAGCAGGTTCACCCCCTATTACATTGGAATTCAAAACATAATTGTTGTGATGTAATCATCAGTTTGAGATTGTGTCTGTACATTATATTTGTCTTATTTATAGAGAATTTAATAATATTTCTCATATAGATGTTTTTTAATAAAATCTGTCTACGCATACAATGTAATTTATAAATCCCTTAACGATCGACAATAACATAAATACTTATCAATCTAACCAATGTTTAGTAGTAACTGTTTTGCTATTAATGATTTATCATGTCGTCCAATAACTGTATGTAGTTTATATTAATGACAAAAACAAAGTAGACGCTATTATAGTTCATAATAATAACCTATATCTACTGCGTCAAATTGTTGATGTTTTTATCATGCAAACCTTGAATGTAACTCAGAACTGATATTTGTATTTAGTAACTTATGTATAATAAATAAATAACTCTGGGAACGTGGGGCCGGGAGTTCACCGCATTTACAAAAATCTGTCTGAGCGCTTGGTCGAGGCGACGTGTGATCAAAATGTGGTGTTTATCTGGCCCAACGTATAAGCATTGCTATTCAACGTGGCAATGCCGCCAGTATCTTGGGTACGCTGCCATCTGACAGTGTTTTAGAGTGGATTTTCTATAGGCTGACATGTCGGCCTATGGATTTTCGATAGTGTATTTAGATAGGGTACTAAGTAGGTAGCTCTGTTGTTTAGTCCTTTTTTAATAAAATCACGCAGCCATTAAAAATAATAATAATAATATACACATAAATATGACGCATTACATACCATCACGCTTTTTCCGGAAGTGGTAGGTAGTGTACCCAGGATACAGGGACTACAACTATGGGACTGATCCCATAGTTGTAGTAATTCAAATATTTGTTGTACCTAATTTATAAATGCAGTCGAGCCCTCAAAATAGTCGGGACCTCAAAAAAGGCAGTAGAGCTTGCAACCACTACCCTATTGATGCAGACGAGAGGTGATGTAATATTATATACGTACATATAAAATAATATTTTAACACACAATATTCGTAGAGTTACGCATGAATAGGCTAGGTCGCTACATAAATTATCTGCGAGGTTTACCTACATTATTTTATAAACGAAATGAAGAACTACCTTTAAATAAAATCAACATTTATTTATGCCTGCGTGGAATGGAAGGTAAACATTATTCCGCTTAGCTCAGCTAAACATTATAGGAGTTGGCAAACATTGGACACCCTATCGCTCACCCCAAGAGGGTCGTAAGATGTTAAAAGCCAAACGAATCGATTGGTAAACAAAACCTCGAGGGCCTACTGACCCGAAAACACTGACAGTCATCTAAGTGTTTGTTTGTATTGTTTACTTTCAAGATTTGATGTGTTATTTTTGATCGAACACCTCAATATTTCAACGTGAAAACAGTTTTGTAGGGTATGAACGCTTCCCAGGTTAGTACGAGTATGAAAGTTTTATCGTAATTCTAGCGTGATTTAGGAAACCGGACGTAGAATAAATATATTTGGCCTGATACGATGCTGTCATGGAAAAATCTCTTTTTTTCCGCTGCCTTTTTTATTTTTATACGTTTTCGTTTTTATACCTCTGCAAGAGCCCTTTCTATTTTATGTTACGTTGAAAGAAATTGCCCATTTTCTGAAAATGATCTTATAATAGCAGTAATAGAATTCTATCAAACATTAGCTCCCCATTTTTTTATTTTCGTTTTATGTAATGAGTAATAAGCCAAAACACGGTTCAACACATTCTGCCTTAGAATTGCTATTGCTAGCATAAAGTTTTATTAAATTGCTATGATTTTTGTAATCTTCTCGTATACAAAGGTGTGTGTACTCTTTCCATGCACTTAAAATAAATTCTATAATATGTTCTTCACATCAAATAATAAACAGATATCTTTACATAATTACACTGATATATATACGCTGCGGGAACCTTAATGCTAAATGCAACTCTCTCTCTCTCTCTCTTGTAGTGGTAGGCCTATTTAGCAGGGGGCCGGCTGGGGAAGTACCACACCTTTTCCAGTTATTTATCCGCCAAGAAGTAATGTGCAAACATTACTTGTGTCAAATAATAATAATGTCGGGGTGACAGGCGCAGTGCGCAGAATTTTGAATTTTAAAACACTGGGTGGCAATGTGTCTGATATGGGCAATCATGATGCTTGTCATCAGGCACCTGATTTGCTCTTCTTGTCACTCACTAACATAAAAAAAATTATAAATGCAAAAGTTTAAATCTCTACATATAAAATCAGTCTTGACTGATATCCTCACCAGTCATCGCCCAACCCTTGGATCTAAAGCGAGTTGAAATTTTGCCCTATAGTTTTTCATTCTAATGTCATCTCACCTATTTCGTTAAGTTTGTATTCCTACAAAAAAGGAATATCAGATTTTTTTTTGAATTTCTGTAGAAAGCAATGAATATAAAGCTGAGTTGCACTAGTTTTACACTAACTACATATAGCTTAACCGACAGCTTAATCAGATAAACCAAAAAATAAAATTACATTATTAATTTAAACAAAATTAAAACTAATACTATTTAGAATATAGCCTACATACTACATATCTAACTAAAATCTATCTAAAAATCTGGTGGACGGGAATATGGCCAGAATGCTGGCGGCATTGCCCCATTGGATGAAGATGCTAATCCTTTGGGCAAAATACAACCCAGCATTCCGGTCACATGACGCCTCCCCCAATCGCTTAACCTGCGCTTTTGTACAGCTCCAAAGTAGCAGCAGCTGATCCCAAGGTTTCTACCAGATATATTATAATCTCTGGTTGTAGTACCAGTATTACGTGTAGCACCATTTTTCAACGATTAAAATGATGTTAAAGATTACGTTTACATTAACGTGCAATGTGTAATAGTCTTACCAAAGATGTGACGGTTAAGCATAAGTTATGTTTAAATTAGTGCAACTCAGCCTTGTTATTCGCAGAGTGATATTCAAGACTGGTATGACATAAGTGACGGCACAAAAGAGGCGACCAACAAAAGACAGTAGACATTGCTATTATTTCGGTGCTTCAACCGTAAACATTGCTGTTTGTTACGCGACTGGTTGTAACATTATGTCGCATGCCTTGATATCAAATATTGCATTTTACTCTTCAGCACAGTTTAAAAGAAGAATTTTCTAAATAAAAGCTATTTGAAAAAGTCTTGTTTATTGTTTCGTGCTATTCCAATTTAGCACATAAAATAATGAAGAATTTTTATTAGTTTCTGTCACCCTTTTATAACTAGCTAGATTGGGACGGAAACTAAATACATTTTATTTAATAAGTTCACAACCTTAGCTTTCCCTTTTCCTTTTACACTTTACTATATTATTTACCCTTTACAAGGGCTTTTGACCTATTTTTCTTATATTCTGTACTCTACGATTTCAATAAGACAAGATGTGTTGCGGTCCTTGCGGTGGATGCGGTCCGTGCTGCGGTGGATGCGGCGGCTGTTTTTGCCCGAATATATTACCATCCACACGTATTGTACGAAGATCTGCTAAGTGCCTATCATCGCTACGAGAAGGCGAGCCATGACGCCTTCTCCACAGTGTGCGTCTTGCAAGCATGTCCAAGTATTATGCATGTAGTTATGTGCTGAAATAAATAATTATTTCATAAGCGTAAAAAAAAAAAAAACAATTCTAACACAAAAAAACCTTAAAATTTACTCAAAATTAGTAAGTAATAAGATATAAACAATGGTATAGAAGTGAGTAGAGGAAAACAATATTAATGAAAATTAAAAGCAGTTTTCGCTTAACGCGATATAAGCAAAGTTTAAAACATTTAAATGAACACACAGCCTAATTCGTAACAAAGTTATTTCATTACGAACTAAGCTATATCCAATAAAGTTGTTATTGGATAACGGAAAATCATTTATTTGCATGTAATTTAATAAAGTTTGGACATTTTATTGAAAACTAGCTGTGTCCCGCGGTTTCACCCGCGCATACATCGTTCCCGTGGGAATTTCGGGAAACAAAATACCCTATGTGTTCGGTAAACAATATTCCAGGATGAAAGACATTCTACCTACATACCAAATTTCAGCCCAGTCGGTTCAGTACTTTTTGCGTGAAAGAGTAGCAAACATCCATCCATCCATCCATCCATCCTCACCAACTTTCATATTTATAATATTACTGCGACCCGCGGTTTCACTCGCGTAGTCTTCGTTCCCGTGGGAATGTCGGGAAAAAGTATCCTATGTGTTCTTCCAGGGTCTAAACTACCTACATACCGAATTTCAACCCAATCGGTTCAGTAGTTTTTGCGGGAAACATCCATCCATCCATCTAGGACGGATTGAAGGATCAATCCGTCCATCCTCATAAACTTTGCATTTATTATACATCACATCGCGAAGCTGACAATCTGCTGGAGCATAACATACTATCACGCCTTTTTAGCGAAGGGGTAGAGGTGTACCCATTACTCCTAGACTCAGTCCCATAGTAGATACCAAGTTGGCAATGCAATCTCCATAGTGTTGTAGTTTAAGCTTCTTGGTAGGTTAACACATTTCGCCAGAATGTTATTGGGTCCATGTAATAGGTGTATGGGGTGAGCGCCAACTTGATACGAGCGCTGAAATCACTCTATGAGGGTTCCAGTGCTTGTGTCAGGGTAGACGGAGCTTACACAGACTGGTTTAACATCGAAAAAGGTGTTAGACAGGGATGTGTAGCTTCGCCATGGCTGTTCAACTTATTCATAGACAATTGTCTGAAAGATTTGAAAGAAAGTGCGTATGGTTTAAGAATGAATGAGTTGACCGTCAAATGCCTCCTATACGCTGATGACCAGGTCATACTGGCATCATCAGAGAAGGAGTTGCAAGCGATGGTTAATTTGACGAATGCTGATTTAACAAGCAAAGGGATGAAAGTGAATGTAAGCAAGACGAAAGTAATGGTTTTTGAAAGAGAAGAATGTATGACAATTTGCAAGATTCTGATTGATGGAGAAAGAGTGGAACAAGTAAAAGAGTTTGTATATCTGGGTGCAAAGTTTACAAGTGATGGAAAGTATGACTGTGATATTGAAAGAAGAGTTTTGGCAGGAAATCAGGTGAATGGGGCGTTGCATACTTTTATGAACAGTCAGAAAGTGTCTAAAAAGGCACGACTGGCTGTGCATAGAGGGGTGCTTATCCCCACACTTACGTATGGTAGTGAATGTTGGGTCTGGCAGAAAAAGCATGAAAGTAAGATTAATGCTGTGGAAATGAGAAGTTTGAGAAGTATGACTGGAGTGACCTTGATGGACAAAGTGAGGAACAGTGTGATAAGGGAACGCTGTGGCGTGTTAGAAGATGTAGTGACAAAGATAGAGAAAGGATTGCTTAGATGGTTCGGACATGTGGAGAGGATGGACGAAAAGAGATTGACAAAGGAGATTTATAAGGCTAGTGTGAATGGTCAAGTCGGTAGTGGTCGACCTAGGCGTACCTTTCATGAACAAGTTGATGTTATCTTAAGGAAAGGCCAGGTCAAAAGTACCAACAACCGACGAGCATGCATGAAGAATATGATGAAAGTGGAAGAAGCGAAAGTTGTATGTCAGGATCGTAGCAAGTGGAAAGAAATAGTCTCTGCCTACCCCAACGGGAACAGGGCGTGACTGTATGTATGTAATAGGGGGAGCCTATTGCCATCGACCAGGCACAATTCGAGACTCCAGGCTGTGATAGAGATAATCCTTATGGAAAATTCCAATAAGACTTTCATGTACTGGGGATCGAACCCCAGACCTCATGATCGACAGTCCAGCTTACGCCCACTACGTCGCCGAGGCAGTCTATGCAACGCGAGACGCGCACGAAACTTGGTATTTAGCACATCACGAGTGTGACGTTTCTGAAGATCGATGGTAGAGAGAAGTGACGGGGCGAAACCATAGAGTCTGACCCTACCATCATGTGGATACGAGTATAGCAAAGAAGAAAGTGTTTTTTTTTTTCAGTCGACCTAAGTAGGTAGTAGGTACATAAGGTAATTGTTCGTGTACCTACAAGTTATTAGTAATCCTGCTAATATTATTATGCGAAAGTTTGTAAGGATGGATGGATGAATGGATGGATGGATGTTTGTTTGTTACTCTTTCACGTCAAAACTACTGAACCGATTGGACTGAATTTCGGTATTTAGATATATTTTAGACGCTGGAATAACACAATTTTTTTTTTATTTCGATATTTCCACTAGAACAAAGACTACGCGGGTAAAACCGCGGGGGACAGCTAGTTAGTAATAAAGTATCATTGTAGTTAGTATATCAACATATCAATATCAAGCATTATTAATATGTTTTTAATGTTACTAAGATGCACGTCGCCAACATAAGAAGTACCTATACACAATATTTATTAATGATGAAATATAAACGCTGACCTTCGAATATGAATAACAAATTATAACTGGGTACAAGACAATGGTTTTGCCGAGACATAAGTAATATTATGGATCACAAAATATAAATAATGTTAGCTTTAATAATTCAACAGTCTTTATTTATTTACAATTATAATTCTGTTCAACGCTGGGACTAACTTAACGCTAGAATAACAACTTCTACAAGCTGTCCTGTTGAAAATGTCAACAGGACAGCTTGTAGAAAATATCAAAGTTGTTGGGTAGCGTCCTTACAAAAACATTTTAATATACGTAAGTAAATACAATTTGATACGAACATGGAAAGAAAAAATTTCAGCCACGGGCGGGATTTGAACCACGCACCTTCCACACGCGTGTTGGGCACACTACTATTTGAGCTACCGTGGAGGTACTATTCGTCGGCAAAATATTTCTGTCCCACCTATCTAAGTCCCTACCAAGCTAAGGTTCGTACTGTCTTAGGAGCCCTTGTGCTAGTCGCCCTTTAAGTTTGGATCGAGCGTCTCCTGTGCTCACCACTGCCCGGTAAAGTTGTAGAGGTCATCTGAGGCCAACAGCATAGGTCATTCAAAAAAATTACGTTACACTATTAGTAGTATATCCTCGGCTTGGGCCGTCGCCAGAATACGTGGGGTCAGACTTATCCTGGCACCCCAGTAGGGGAGTGTCCTAGGGCTCTATCAATGGTTTCATCTGTTTGATTATTTGGAGAGAAACTAACCGATCCTAAGGATCTGAGAGATCTTCGACCTCGCCGGCGAAGTCGTTGTTGTGATTGTTATTAAAACTGCGTTATGAAACTCATTATTTTTAATTTTGGGAAAGCATAAATACGTTGTTTTACTTTGTTCATTTAATTCTAAAATGGTCAACCAAAAAAGGATTGTTTTTATAAAATTGCATTTAGTACAGTTTTTTATTAATTTTTAAAGTAGTAACAAAATTACTGGTATACCTACCTATATTGGCGATTTTGTTTTCTTACCTAAATTCATGAAGCTACGCTTTCATGTAGTACACACATACGAGTACTTGTTATAACTATGTATAAATAATCAAATAATGCCATGGGGTTACCAGCTTTAGAATAGTGCTCCACCCTCTCTAACCGTGGTTACCGTAAGAGCCGGCTAAGGGTTAACAGAGCCAGAGGACGGGCAGCAGCGTCCTCTGAGTAAACCATCAAACTGCGCTCGACAACCCGCCTGCCAAGCGTGGTGAGTATTGGCAACAACCCCCCTTATGGGGGAGGCCTATGTTCAGCAGTGGACTTCCAACTGCTGGATGTTGATGATGATGAATCACATAATAATAATATCGGGGTGACAGACGTAGTACAGTGCCGCGCAGAATATTGAATTTTAAAACACTGGGTGGCACTGTGCCTGCTATGGAAAATCACGATGCTTAACATCAGGCACACTATGATAAAAAAATATGTATATATTTAATATATTGTAATACGTTATTCGCTTCTATAATAAACCAAACCTTTTATACTATCCTGTAGTTTCTTATATACTCAGAGTTATTACATCTATGTGATTATTAATTAAGTTTGCACGAGTTTGTTTCAGCTTGCAGCCGTGTTAGTAGGTCAGAGAAACGAAGCTCTTTGATCAGAATTCATTAACCACTTCGTGTTATTAGTTATGAAACTAGTAATTAACTTGCGCACTCTACCTCCTCTGTCTTGAACGAATCTCTCTGTCAAGGTCATTTGGTGTCTCTCTGTCAAGGTGGCCAAACATGGATTAAACTTTGCAAGATATTGAGAAGCTGTAGAAACGCCAAAGCACATGTACGTCAAGGTTACATGTTGCGAGCTGCTACAAAGTGAATCTCTCTTCGTGTAACTCTGTTTTTAATGTCTCAAACATAGGAGTGGCCGTTTATAATAATCTGTCACTTAGTGTGAGAAAATTTTAAAATGTATCATATTTCTCGAATGTAATCATCGCTCCCTAAATTTCTTCTTGGTTACCGTGTCGCTCGCATGATTACTGCGTTTTTACCATAATGTTACCAGCCACAGAAAAGAATTGCATAGAAAGATCTTAACACAGGATAATAAACGCTAATGAATTCTCGCCCCTCGCGTAACTCTCTTTGTGTTGTGGCTTTACGCACATTTATTACAATGAGAGTCAGATCATCATGGACATTTCTTCTCCTTCGATCTTTGTTTTTGCAGAAATAAACAATTTTCAAACCCAATTTTTCCGTAGCCCCTCGAAATAATCGAATTACGAATTAAGTCGCAATTTCCAACTTTCTGTTCCTTATTATTAAGTCCAATTAAAAGAAGGGACAATTATTTTTCTTGTTATACACTGGTATTAAAAGTAGGTACTTCATGTATTTTAATCAAGTTCGAAATTCAATTGTAGGTAGGTGATATTAATTTAATTCATAAAGTCGGTTTCAATCAGAAAACTCTGGTTCTGACATAAAGTCTTTAGCAAATTTATTTAGGTATTCTCAGAACACACTCGCAGCGTGAAAATTCGAGGCGAAATTGAAATGTCGTTGTTGTTGAGAGATAGATTATTTTGAAAATTAGTTTCATAATGTTTAGATTCTAACAGCTAGGTAGAACAACATTTTTAAGAATAAAATTATTGCCGATGAAAAATATATTTATGGATATTCCACATATAATGGAGACTAATAGTCTGCCGAGCCGAACCGGAACAAGGCGGCACTAGATTTTATGATTAAATATGAATTAAAATACATACATTTAAATTTACAAGTAAACTTGTAAATTTACATGCTATTTACATGCACTTACGTGTATACACTTATACATTTTAATCCCTCCGTAGCCATACGTTGTCGATATCAAATATTATCATGTTAAAGTTGACAGAGTCTAAACCAAACTTTTCCCAAAAATATCAATACTTTAAATTACCTCCCTTCCTTCTTGTCGAAGCATCACGGTAGAAGACATCAACAGTAGCACTGAATTAAATCCGGTGACTATTAACAAATGAAATTCCCCATAAACTGTTTAAGCACTAAGTGCCTATACAATAAAACGAAACGAATTACCAACACCAATTCTGTTATTAAAATGGCATTCACTGATTTGATATAGTTGATCTAATCTGCTAATTAAAGGTGAGGAAAGTTTGCTTGTATTGTATCTGATTGCCAAGTTTTTGTGTGGGTAGAAACAAAACAAGTCTCAATAAATTACTCTAAGACAGGTCCAATTAGCCGCAGCCGAAACGAACCGAGTCGCATTTATCTATCAAACTTGACATTCTACTCCAAACAATGATGACATCCAGGATTTTGGATTCCTCTAAGCTATTTTGAGACTGCCTCGGTGGCGTAGTGGGCGCATGCTCGACTGCCAATCAAGAGGTCCCGGGTTCGATCCCCAGGGCAGGCATAGTGTTAAATATTGGATTTTTCCATTGGGAATTATCTTAATAACTGCCTGGAGTCTGGAACTGTGCCCGGTAGATGGCAATAGGCTCGCCCCCTATTACATGGGACCAATAACATACTGGCGAAATGTGGGTGTATCTACTACTATGGGACTGAGTCCTGGGTACACCTACCCCTTCGGGAAAAAGGCGTGAATGTATGTTATGTTATGTTATGTTATTTTGTTCTGAGTCGATGGTTTCCATTGATTATACCTTTTAACATTAAAAATGTTTTAACATTGAAAATGTTTTTTCTTTCGCTTTGGATAGGGGGCATTTTGGCTGAAAGTGCGACAGGCCTAGTGCGCGCAAAGTTGAGGTGACGGTGACCGATGAGGGCTTAAAAGATGTAGATTTTGACCGGCTACGAGATGATATAAAATATTTTTAAAAAATTTGTTGTATGAGGTTTTTGAGAAAATTAAAAAAAATCATCATTTCTGTGGTAAAATTTTAGGGTCGCTCTTCACTGATCTTAGTATGTTTTAGATTAGATCGAATTAAAAAAAAAAAAGCTATTAGATATTGAACAGGGGAACTATTTTGATTCCTGATATTATTCGCGTACGGGCGTTAGTTTATCCTGTAGATGGTCCCTTAGCGGAGGGAGAGCGAGCGCGGTCGGCGCGGTGTGAGTGGGAGGAGGCACAGAGTCGCGTGCTATCTCTCGTAGCATCGACGCGACGGGCAGTAAGATGCAGGCCCGAAAAAAATTTCACGGGAGGCCGTATGGCCAGCTGTATAGCCGGGGAACGTGGCCAGCCAGGGTACCTTTGGAAGCAGCGGAAATAGCTATACATAAATACGAAATAAAAAAATAAGCGGGAAATAAATATACCCTTTTGTTATATTCATTATTATTCACTGCCTCGGTGGCGTAGAGGGCGCATGCTCGACTGCCAATCAAGAGGTCCCGGGTTCGATCCCCAGGTCAGGCAGTGTTAAATATTGGAATTTTCCATTAGGAATTATCTCAATAACTGCCTGGAGTCTGGAACTGTGCCCGGTAGATGGCAATAGGCTCGCCCCCTATTACATGGGACCAATAACATACTGGCGAAATGTCGGTGCATCTACTTTAGGACTGAGTCCTGGGTACACCTCTGCCTACCCCTTCGGGAAAAAGGCGTGAATGTATGTATTATTATTCACTGAAAAAGAAGCGAGTTTTTTTTGTTGTTTTTCCTATCCAACCTCTCATGCCAAGAAAATATCAGTAATAAATATTTCTGTTACTAAGCGGTTTACTCTACTTTCTTTGTAATAAGATATCCGTGGATTGATAATAATGCTAATCCATCTTTGCTTTGAATTTTGTCAACAAAATATTGGGGGCGAGGAGCTTTCGACCAAATACCTAGAAAATATTATCACGAGTATCTCAAACAAAATGCTTTTTTAAAATAATAAATATTCTTTGGAATTTATCTACACACAAGGCAGTTTTTAAGAGGTAAACATGTTAAGTAATAAATTCATTATCAAGTAATGCAACTTATCAACTAAAGAGATAATCTATATAGATTATGCCTCTAGGATATATAAGCAACAGAATTTTGATACATTCCTATGAAAGTTTTACCAAATCGATGTTTAGTAAAAAGAAGCGCTTCCCTGATGTGCCGCATGCGGGCCAGTAACAACAGCATACTAAGCACCATTGCCATCCCATTTGATTAAACACTGGAAAGAGGTCCAATGGGGAGAGAATGGGGAGAGGGCCAATGGCCAACAATGTGTCTATATAGGTGAGATGACAAATTGTTATTATTAAACCTTGAATTTAATAGTAGTAGTAGTAGTGGTAGGCCTCTTTAGCAGGGGGCCGCCTGGGGAAGTACCACACCTTTGCCAGTTATTCATCCGCCAAGCAGTAATGTGCAAACATTATTGTGTTCCGGTATGAAGCGCAATGTTACCAGCGAAATTACTGGGCATGATGAGATTCAACAACTCATATCTCAGGGTGACGGGCGCAGTGCAGTGCCGCGCAGAATTTTGAATTTAAAACACTGGGTGGCACTGTGTCTGATATGGGCAATCATGATGCTTACCATCAGGCACCTGATTTGCTCGTCTTGTTACTCACTATCATAAAATAAAAAAATATATATTATAATACTTACATAGTCATAAGTTTACTGTATACTAACCAATGGATCTATGGTCTGAATAAAATTAATTTGAATTTGAATTTGAATAACTCTTGGTGTTTTTGTAGTGAACGTCTAATCACGCGAGTAATACTGTGATTTATAGACGTTCGTTTTTTGACTTCCTCATTAAATAAGGGATCTGGATGTTTTGTCGAAAGAGTAGATAATTTAGAATAAAAAGGGGGATATGAAACATCGATTTAATATTTTTTATAGGATTGCGTAAAATTTCTAAAAGGTGGAGTTTCCCTTCTGTTAGTTTTACTTATACTTTAGGATATTATGTTGACGTCGCTATTGGTATGTTTTTCTTTCCCGTTAAGATTTTAACTTATAAATGATTGAAACTTATAAGGACAGCCTGGTTGCCAGTTATTCATCCACCAAGCAGTAATGTGCAAACATAACTGTGTTCCAGTGTGTTGTTCGCAATGTTACCAGCGATATTACTGGGAATGACGAGTTTCAACAACTTATATCTCGGGGTGACAGGCGCAGTGCAGTGTCGCGCAGAATTTTGAATGTTAAAACACTGGCCGGCACTGTGTCTGATATGGGCAATCATGATGCTTACCACCAGGCACCTGATTTGTTCGTCCTGTTACTATCGTAAAAAAATTCTAAATGATGTCCATTCTTGTGAAGTTATCTTGTAAATCTATAAATCTATAAAAAATCAACAATCTATAAAAAAGCAGCTATGCACCGCGGTTGCACTCGCGTAAGTCATGTTATTGGAAAATATTGGGATAAAAATTACTATTTGTGTTATTCTAGCTATCTAAATAATGAAATTCAGCCCAGTCGGTTTAATAGTTTTTGCGTGAAAGACTAACAAACATCCATCCATCATCCTCACAAACTTTCGCATTTATAATATTAGTAGGACGGTCTTTATAAAGTCTCGCTAAAAGAAATAATATTATTGACATCCGTTGAAAATGTAAATTGTATCTGCTCTATCTAACCTTCCTAAGACAAACAATATAATAGTCTTAAAATAACTTAAAATAACATGCATTGGTTTTAGTTCAAACAACGAGTACGTGGGCAGAGAGGGAAAATAATTGGATCACATTGAAAAGTTTAAAATACAGTTGCTATTTCTGTCTCTAATTTATAAACTTAATGAGTTTGTCGAAAAGTACGGAGAATTATTGAGATTTTATACTTTCATTCATCGTGGTGCTAAATGGTAAATTATACTTATTTGGAAGTTGAAAAATTAAATGAGAGTTTCAAGTACATTCTTCTGTTATAATGGTGCCGCATTTTATATTTAGTCTGTAAGGTATCTATTAATATGGGCCTCTGGTGCGTATAATTTATTATGCGCACTATTGCCTGAAATAAATGAATTTATTTATTTATTATTTATATTAATACATGTATCTATAAATATTCCATCAAATCTAAGAACATTCATAGTTTCATAATTTTGCAATTAATAACTTTGCATATAGGAGTAACTCAAACAATTTTAATTGCCTTTACCGTAAAATCATTGAATTATAAATTTTGTGACAAGTTGCACAATAAATTTTAATTCAAATCCTTTGAAGCAAAAAAAAACTGTCAAACGGTACATATATTATATAGGTATACATATACATAGATAGATAACATACATTTAATAATTTGAGTGATTTAAAAAAAATTTGGTCGATCTCGTAGGAATGCACGGACTTAGATCGTGACTATAAACCGGCCTCATTACTCATTACGAATCTCGCAGTAGATCATTGTATGCACAGGGTGGCTATACTGAAGAAAAATAATAACGGCATAATTCCAAATGTTTCTACAAATGGCACGAACGTAATACGGGTTCAGTCTGCAAACGAGAAGCGCTGTTTATTTTATTCCCCGCATAATCGCAAATTTCTGCAATATCGATAATAAGCTTCAATTAATTATAACGTAAAGTAATTTGCAAATAAATTGACGTCAAATTGACTTGAACGTGAGTAGCGTATGCATATAGACGTGTCTTAATTTAATCTGTCAACATTAATACTGTATCTACATTATCATTATATTATAACACTTTAAATTTAAGGCGAAAGGAGTCTAATAATATTATCATTGTTGAAAATATTTTCCACGACTTTATATATACTTAGATTTAAAGTATTTAAAGTAGGACATGGAAATAACATAGATCTAATTTAGGCGTTTTATTTTTATCGACAAAACAACAATATTTTTCAGAATTCTGTAACAAGAATCTTGAGTTTTTAGTTCCGATTTTTAGTGTCAAAAACAACATACACAGTGCACCGTCCTCCCGCCCGCAAAATTGCATACAAAGAGGAAATGCGAAAATTAGGTATTGTTTTTGTTAGTGACACTATTCATATATCGACACGTGTTTCGCGTCTACACGACGCATCATTAGGAAATAGACTCTGACGCCGCTGTAAGGGCGACTAATTATGTACTATTGTTCCAGTGGTCAGCGAGGTAACAGCAGGAGCAGCGCGTCGTACTAAAATTTGTCTGTGCATGTTGTTTTTGACACTAAAATTTGGAACTAAAAACTTTCTAAAAAGATCCTTGTTTCAGAAGTCTACAATGGAGTTCCAAAAAGTAACGCCAAAATCAATCAATTAACACACCTTACCTGCAGGAGGTGACCTTAATGATATTTTTATTTATAATTTAAGTTCTTTATAATTTATGTTAAGTTTTTAGTTGAATTGTTTAATTTAATTATTTTTTTTAAATTTAATGTAAAGTAGGTAATTTGTTGGTTTGTTGGTAATACTTAATAAAAATAAACATCAATTAACAATATTTTTATCAATTAATAGAAAGACGTAAAAGAGGTTAAAATATCCCTTAGGAGTAAATCCGTCTAATCACGCTAGTAAACTGGGATTTTCACAGTAGAAAAATATTAAGAAAAAAGGTTTTTACAAAATTACAACGTATAATGTCTTAAAGAAAATGTATCAAAGAAAATCAGGATATAAAATTATCGAAACCTCGATTCGGTAATTTTTTTAGGATTGTGTCAAGTCTCTGAAGTGTGGTTTCCTCTTAAAGTTGAAAGATCAAGTTTAGTTACTTGTAAGATTTTTAATAACTGATTTGGAGCACCAATGTTCGAAACAAAAACTCACAAATGAACGACATAAAAACAATGTAAGCTTGTGGGCGTATCTTGTTTTCATAACAAACATACAAGAAATGAAACTTACCTCTCGATCGGAGTATATTTCAGACCAATGTCTTGCAGCTACTAGATGCCAAGTTAGTTTCCGGTGATCGTCTTGGTCAGGTCTCAGGAAACCGCCAGTCAAAGCATTCAATAATGTACAACTTCGCGCTCTGACGTACGATTGTTTCCAAACGTTCTATATCCACAAGTTTACAGTTAAAAGTTTCAACGGGAACGATTGCAATTTATTTGACGTCGATGGTCTATTCACAGATGTTGATTAAACTTTTACCATAGAATGTTCGGCCACTTAAACCTTACAACAGTTTTTAAAAGCAGTTTATTCACTCGAAAATGTTCGCAGAAAAAGTATTTTTATTTCGGAAAAAATTTTAACTTTTTTCGAATTTAAGTCGAAGTTATTTACGCGACGGGAGAATATCTCAGAGCGTCTCGTATAGAGCACACGTCTTATGCCGACGACGGAGCGCCGCTGACTGACTCGCTTCCCTTCAGTCACTGAAAATACAGCCGCTGTGGAATCAGCCTCCGTGAGTTTTTTCAAACGCAGCCTTGGAGGGTCAACGAACTTTAGAGGGATGGAGGTCTCCAGTATACGTATAAGATCTCTTGACGCGCGCCTTATATCCCAGGGACCAGAAATATAACAAAACAATATAGGCATTATTATAGGAACCAGCTAATAGTTTTTAACATCATGCTATAATATCTTATAGTATTATCATATTTTTATGATGTTATAATAATATGATTTGTGGTGAATAATAAACTTATCATAACATAACATACATTCACGCCTTTTTCCCGAAGGGGTAGGCAGAGGTGTACCCAGGACTCAGTCCCATAGTAGATACACCCACATTTCGCCAGTATGTTATTGGTCCCATGTAATAGGGGGCGAGCCTATTGCCATCTACCGGGCACAGTTCCAGACTCCAGGCAGTTATTGAGATAATTCCTAATGGAAAAATCCAATTCTCTTCCATTTTGCCTGACCTGGGGATCGAACCCGGGACCTCTTGATTGGCAGTCGAGCATGCGCCCTCTACGCCACCGAGGCAGTCCTCGCCATCGAGGCAAATAATAAACAAATAATTCATAAAAATTTTAATTCATTTCTATCGTGATATATTTTATTTGTTTTCAATGTTGGTAACGTCTTATTTTAACTAATTAGTTTACAAAAACTATATATTCGAACCTTAGCTAAAATCTTTGACAAAAGTATATTAGTAACAAAAACATAAGTTAAAACCGTAACTTTTAGATATGTTATGTTAAAATAATATCAAATACACTATGAATGACCATGATGTTATAAAATTCAACGGCGCCGTTTTATGTAAAATCTAACTTTCTAATAAAAGACGTACCTAAGTATTTCGCAAACTTTTCTAATAAAAGTCTGCCTTTTTAATACTTTTATACGAAATCCTTTATTTAAACTGAAATAATACTTTCTAACAAAGAACGTTACAGACTATTGAGACTATTTCGTGTTGCAAGAGATTAAATAAATTCTTAAAAAGAGTTAAAGTGTAAGTTGCAATCCTATAGGGAAGGGTCGATGAGTGTATCGTATCGCTCAAATGGAGTTTTAAGAAAAATTTTGGAACGTTTTATTAAATTTAATATCAAATGAAATTTATATATCAACTTAAGGTAAAAAACCTTTATTTCCGCTTAAGTCAGTCAGTTTAGGACTTTTTTTTTAGTATTTTTATAAGTAACATAACATACAATCTCGCCTGTTTCCCGAAGGGGTAGGCAGAGGTGTAAGTAACCAGGACTCAGTCCCATACACCTACATTTTGCCAGTCTGTTAGTGGTTCCATATAATAGGGGGCGAGTCACTTGCCATCTACCCTAGTCTAGCCATTTGTCGTGAAAGAGTTACAAACATCCATCCATTCATCCATCCATCTATCTGGCAAGTGTCTAAACTATTATAGCTCTCAGTGACAAGTACTTAATATATTTTATTTATGTATGACTCTAGTCACTGGAGCAAACCATAAAACATAGCTCTGAAACATTTTGGTGTCCTACTCATTTTTTATGAGAAATAATGTCCATTGTCGGACCTAAATTGCCTTAGGACATTCATTTACAGAAGAAAACTTAGTAGAATATAACGTAAATTACCTTTGTGACTGAAATTAATAAGATCGTAACTCAAATAAATTGGCGTACGCAATCACAAAAAATAAACGGCGTTTGGTTGCCGAAGAATGAGCTTTTCCAGACTATTAAAGTTAATTGCGATCGATCATGATTTGATTACATTTTGATGTATTTTCCGTAAGGTAACAATTGTATTTTAATACAGTTCTGGAAGCTATAATAAAACTTCGTGCTTAACATTTTGCATTATCAATTTAGTTTTATGCTATGTAATAATATTAAGTGTCCATTTTTAGATGGAATGGATTGTTGGCCTCCAGATCGTGTTCTT
Source organism: Hemistola chrysoprasaria (assembly GCA_947063395.1). Lineage (NCBI taxonomy): Eukaryota > Metazoa > Arthropoda > Insecta > Lepidoptera > Geometridae > Hemistola > Hemistola chrysoprasaria. Next base: position 10,244,718 of record OX346723.1, read on the forward strand.
TTGGCCGACATTTAGGCTCTACACCGTTTTTACCCGGTCCCGTTTTCAACCGGTCCGTTCCCAGCTGATTTGGTTTAGGCTTAACCTGGCATCAAACAAAAAGCCACAATAAAATACCTACAAAATAAAAAAAAAATTTCGTTGTTGAGAGTTTTTTTTAGAAAGAAAGAAGAAAAATGATTTATTCGCTGCACAAAAATAAGTAGGTATGACTTATATATATATACTAGCATCGTGTATGCTGTGAATGGGTGCTAACTCAGCATAATGCAGGTTGCAGAACACAACCTACGCTGATCTTCTTCCGTTAGCACCTTCCCCAGTGACATCACGGGCAACTAATTTTTACTTATAGTAAAATAATAGACAATTATTTTATATAATTACCCTTGACTGCCTCGGTGGCGTAGTGGGCGCATGCTCGACTGCCAATCAAGAGGTCCCGGGTTCGATCCCCAGGTCAGGCAAAGTGTTAAAAATTGGATTTTTCCATTAGGAATTATCTCAATAGCTGCCTGGAGTCTGGAATTGTGCCGGTAGATGGCAATAGGCTCGCCCCCTATTACATGGGACCAATAACATACTGGCGAAATGTGGGTGTATCTACTATGGGACTGAGTCCTGGCTACACCTCTGCCTACCCCTTCGGGAAAAAAGGCGTGAATGTATGTTGTTTTTAATTGCCCATTTTTCATAATTTAAGTGCCCATTTTTCATAATTTAAGTGCCCATTTTTCATAATTTAGATAATTTATAAATATTTATTTGTTTATATATATTTTATTATTTTAAGGTCTATTGTGCATCTATATAGCACTCGTTTCATGTCTCAGGTTTTCCTGATTTTTTTGGTGTCGTAGCAAAAATTAATTTAACTTAAATCTAAATGTATGAAGACCCTGCAGGTTCCTTATTGGCGGAGGGATATTTTAACTTGTATTATTGCGTGACTCAGGTAAAATAATTTTAGGCATCTTGTACGTAACATACTTAAATTCGCAATAGGCAATAATAGCCAATCAGTCATTCCGCAAATCTAACTGTAGACCATTTCCTCTGCCAATATCTTTACTGAGTTCCGTTGACGTGCCGAGATTTTTAACGATTTAATATCATGTGAGCAGCGATGTTAGGTACTTAATATTCACAGGGCGGTTCGTGTCCTTTTGTGGGCACATTAAGCTTACCATACGGTCGGTTGATTATATTTTGTACGCGTATTTGGTTATTTTTATTAGATTACACAGATTAGGTTTCGGTGCGTGTTTTAAAAGAAATTACATCCAAAAAATATTGCACAGCGTTTTTTGTATAAGCAATATTTTAGCTTTGTATTTACTTTTATTTAATAATTCGCTGATTGTGTAGGTACAAAAATATTTCTAGAAAGAACATTGTTTTAACCCCTAATGGCTATACTCTTCTTTTGGTTACAATCTCTTCTTTTCGTAAAGTTAATATTTATTCATCTTAGAAGCTACCTATAATATTATTATTTTGTCAAAATAATTTGATCCTCAGACCGGTGTGAAAATCCTATCACTAGTAAGTACTGTAAAATAATAACATTAAGGAAATAATAAAAAAATAGGCTGACATGTCGGCCTGTGGATTTTCGAAATGTTCTATGGTATAGTGTATTTAGTTAGGGTAGATAGTAGGTAGGTTGTTTAGTCTTTTTTCAATAAAGGCACTCTGCCCAGTAGGATCAAGTTAAAAAGTAATTAAAAAAAAATGCACGGAGGTCTATATGGTGTACAATGAATAATCGAAAATAATAATAACAAAATTGCTACATGTATGCGTAAAACCAGTATAATCACTATAAATATATTATAAAATCCTAAATGACTCACTGACTGACATGGCGACGCAGAGCCCAAACCACTGATCCCTAGACTTGATACTTGGAATCTAGGTTGTTTTCGTTATCTTAACGTGTGCTAAGAAAAGATTTCTAAAAATTAACATTCTAAGGGGTCTAAAAAGGGCGTCAAGGTTTTAGTATAAAATATTTCATAATTGCGAGCAGGCAAAGTTTTTCTTACACTTTATAAAATAAGGTTTGCATTAGCACGTCTCACGTCTTATTATGATTATGTTTCGCAAAGAACAATATCGCGTGTTAAGTGTTATGTAACATCTCCAGATGATTATCTTATTCAAAGGATGCTTATTGTTTAATTCAGAATGGTCTCATAATGAGTCAACTATATATACGAAATGGTCTTAAGTTAATTGATTGGTTTAATGTGCCAGATGGAAACTTAATCGTAAAATTAGATACTCGTACTTTTGGACACATTTTGTCTTAAATTAGTAGATGGTATAAACAAGGTGATAAAATGATCCATTATTATATACATAGTAGGTTTTTTACTACCGTGTTACAGTCTACTTTTTGATTGCTATAAAATATATGTTAAACGAATAATATTTTTTATTAATTAAATACTAGCTGTGCCTCGCGGTTTCACCCGCGTAGTCTTCGTTCCCATGGGAATATCGGGATAAAAATTGCTTTTAAGTTATTCCAGGATCTAAACTATCACTATTCCTAATTCCAGCCCAATCGGTTCAATAGTTTTGGCGTGAAACAGTAACAAACATCCATCCATCCATCCTTACAAACTTTCGCATTTATAGCTAATATTAGTAGGATTATTATAACGTGTTGTAGGTCTTTTTGTAGGTGTAGTAAATAAAGATAGTAAGCAATGACGTTGAATCTACTCTAAGATAGTAAGTTACTTAAAGGCGTGTATTTATTCCTGGGTACACCTCTGCCTACCCCTGCGGGAAAAAGGCGTGATTGTATGTTAGGTTATATAGATAACTAAGGGATAGCCCTTAGTATTACTACAACCTTTGTGTTACACGTTGCTTATACGATAGATATGTAGATATGTACAATAGGATACAAATATGGAAAGAAAAATTTCACCCACGGGCGGGATTTAAACCACGTACCCTCTGCACCATTCCCCATTGTGAGCACTCTACCACATGAGCTACCGTGGAGGTACTAGTCGTCGGCGAAATTTTTCTATCCCTTCTACCTAACGCCTTTAAGGGGGCGTGTGTTTATCTATAGGTGATGCATTTCGCAATCTACCCACCGACAAGTCTAATGTTACAATTAGAATTAATATCGAAATTGATAAACATTTTATTTTTATATTCGTATTTCAAGCGAATAAACCGCTTACGGCTTTTTGATCGTTAGTTACGGTAAGTTAACCAATTGTTAAACTAACTATAGTTATATTTCTAACTAATGGTTACATCGTGTGGAAAATATAGTTAATTAGTGAAGAAAAAACGATTTTTTCTGAATTTTAACTATTTGTCAAAAAAAAATTAACCGACCGATTGGTCGACTTAACCAGTGATCAAAAAACCCTCACTAAGTCTATAAAAATCGTATATTATACAATTTTTCGTATCTCTACTCATTTTATACGAGCATAAATAGGATAAAGTTCTTTGAGTTCTTTCTCTCAAAAATTTTAAAAGCTATTTTAGAACACACGGTTAAAATGTTAGGCATCGCTTTTATTTAAACTTAACTTATCTCAAGAACAAGGAAAACTCTGTCCTCAAATAATTTCCGGTTCCAATTTTCCTTAAATTAGAAATTAGCTTTATTATGCCGCAGCTTGGAACCTTATTGATTGTTTTGATTAAAATCTTAATAGATGTGAATATTAATGAAGTAACCTAATTAAAGCTAAGAAGGTATTGTTGACGCCTCGAGTGTGCTAGCTCCGCACACTCCACGGAACCGGTCCAGCTGCGTTCGCGGCGCGCAGGCGACGCCGGGGCCGGTGGCGGTGCGCGGGGTGTGACGGCACACCGCGCTTCACATCGCGCCAGTCAGACGCACAGATCGAATACACGCGACTCTCCAATCATTAACTTAGAAGCAAGATTTCACGATTGTAATCAGAAAATATACGGCGCGTCCAAGCAAGAACCAAGTTTCATTCAAAATCCCCCGAGTAGGCCACCACCACCGTCGTGTACGGCGCGTCCATTTGGTCCTTCGAGCCGGATGAAGAAGAGCCAGCCATGTGGAGCCACACCCCGAAATCAGCAAAGGGAAGAACAATCCTCAAGAAACAGCGCTGAAATACAACGACAATTACGTGGCCTACGACGGGGAACACAAGAAATAACCCAAGCGCATACGCATCATCGAGTTGGTAATCGCAAATTCTGGAGAAAACAGTGAGTTCGTTCCAATTTTTCCCATTCAAATAATTCCCATCGTCAATTTAACGTAATATTGCATCATTCATAATTACATCGTAAAATCATTACGCATTCGCAAGCCTTCATACCTATATACCTATTGTCCCGTTATCTCGCAAGCGCCGGTGCATCAGCCGGTTTTTATTGCTTCCTCGAATCTATTTATAGACTTGAACCTTTCTTATCGCAAATATAATCATTAGAATAGTAGCTAACGGTAATTTATCGAGAAATAATTACGATTTTCATTATTTTTATGCAGATTTTGTGCATAACCTCTTCATCCGCCACGTGCTCACACATGTTCAACTTTCATTATTATTTCATCAAGACTTCATAGGAATTGCTCGAAAGTGTTTGTGCCGAGTTCATTGCATGATATTAATCTAGTTTTTATGCATTTTCAGCGCATCTGGCTAAAGATACGCCGCGGCAACCGCGTGCCCGGTTGCTACCCAGGCTTCGTGCGCTGCGCGTTGCACTAGCTCATCGCGTGGCTTCGCCTGCTTCTCACCTGCACATTCACACACTCTCTCGCTGCATCATCTTTCATTTCAAATTTAAGTATTATTTTAATTTCTTTCACTGTCTTTCTCATCTTTCTTCGCACGCTTGCATTAATTCATTTATTTCAGAGAAAAATCTTAGTACATCCCAGTGTTGGTAATTTACATAACATAATTATTATTTTCACATATTTCTATAGGTTTACCTATAATTCATAATGGAATTCAAAGACTTAATAAAGAGACGTGGCAGTTTCAAGGCCAAGCTAACTCAATTCAAAGCTCACTTATCAATCGTTCAGAGTTGTGACACCCTAAGTAATTTGCAAATCAGTGAAATAAACGTACGATTAGCCAAAATAGAGGAACTTTACTCAGACTTTGACTGCACACAGAGTGATATAGAAAACGCATGTGAAAATCCAGATGAGCAGTACAAGGAACGCGAGAACTTCGAGAGCCAGTACTTCGGCGCCATCGCCGCCGCTCGCGAGTTGCTCAGCGGACGAGATCCCGCGGCGGAGTTCGGATCGGCTGCAGGTTCTAGTGCTGGACACAGAGGTGGGCCCAAACTTAAACTTCCGGTTGTCCACATACCTACCTTTGCTGGTCATCATCATGAATGGCTAGAGTTCCGCGACACATTCACTTCACTCATAAAGAATAGAATAGAATAGAAATCGTTTATTGATAAACTGTGTACATTGTGGTGGTGTTACATAACATTATGTTTAGTGTGTTCCAACAGTTTGCCCTTTGCGAGCATACAATATTATTTTTAAAACTTATAAACTATAGTATAGTTAATATCTAATAAGTTTACAATGTTTTTATATAATAATATAGGTATATATACCTACATAATTATTGTTTTAAGAATGTTATAAAAATTTAGTTTTATGATTGTACATGAATAAAGAGACTAATAAGTAAAAGTAAAATTTAACTTAAATCTATTATTGCTAACATTTTTGGTTTAGTAGTATGTTATAATATTATTCTTATATAATATAATATAATAGTGCTCTTATTCGTAACTTTATATAACTTATATTTAAATGTCTATGCAAGGTATTTACTCGTTAAAATACTCCTTCATGGTGTAATAAGCTTTAGGGATCAGCCATAATTTTAATTGAGATCTGAATTTTTGATTATTTAACATTTTTAGTTCTAAAGGTAACTTATTATAAATTTTAAGCGCCATAACATAAGGACTATTTTGATACATACTATTGTGGATTTGTGGTATTAAAATATGGGGCTTCGTTGTGTGGGTGCGAGGTATATTGATCCCCAGGTATCCCAACAATAAACGAACTCGTTTTATGTTTGAAGGAGTATGTATTAAGTAATTAGGCAGTATACAACGGTAGGTCTAAACTATGGTCATAGGTACGCGGTAAACAGAAAGTAGTGATGGATGCGCGAGCGACGTGAGTTTGGCGCGGGCGTCAATTTCTCACTGCCTGGACGCGAGGGCCGCGACTCTGATGGAGCCGCGCGGCAGGCGAACTCGGGGCGCGGACCGCGGGAGCGGTGCGATGCAACAGGTTACATGTTACTAAGCAGCGCCCGCGCTCCGCGCCGCGACGTGCGGGTCCATTATCAGATCTCTCGACCAGGTTATCGCGGAACGTTAACACGGTTAGGTATAAGTAATATAAAATTATTATATTTGTATGTATGTATGGTAACAGCTATAAATATAAATAGGAAAGAAAATAAAATAAATATAGATTTGTGACGTGGGGTAAGCCCACATCACTCCCCCCCAGAGACCTGGCTAGGGGCGATAATAATTAGGGAACCGGACTGTACGTCCAGAACGTGTTGTTGTTGGTGCTGGTGTCTGTGTAGTGCTGGGAAGAGGACTAGTAGTACTAGGGGCCTGAGTAGGTAAGGCGGGAGATGGAGAAGCAGGTGAAGGTGAATCACCTGTGATGCTGCCTTCGGCACTAAGTAGATACGCTGGCTTAAGGCGATCTATTGTGACAGTGACAGGTTTTCCTTTTACAAGGAGCTTAAAAACCTTGTCACCCCTCTCGATGACCTTGTGAGGTCCCGTGTACGCCGGCTGAAGGGGAACACGCGAAGCGTCTTCACGCAGGAAGACGTGTTCGGCGGTTGCGAGGTCTTTGAAGATGAAGACTCTGTGCTTGCTATGGCGAGAAGCTGCAACTGGCTTCAACTTCTCGGCGAATGAGCGTAGACGCGCTGTGAAATCTGACATGTCGGATGTACAGGGTGTGCTCGGATGGAAAAATTCGCCGGGAAGTCTCAGCGGCTCGCCGTAGAGAAGCTCAGCTGAGGAAGCTTGTAAATCCTCCTTGAAGGCACTTCTGATGCCCAGTAGCACCAAAGGTAGGATTTCCGACCAGTTCTGATCGGCGTGGCAGGTAATGGATGCTTTGAGCTGTCTATGGAAGCGTTCTACAAGGCCATTACATGCCGGATGGTAGGCGGTAGTGCGCTTGTGTTGGAAGCCTATAGTTTTGGACAGATACTGAAACAGTGCGGACTCAAATTGTCGGCCGCGGTCTGTGACGATATCTGTAGGACAACCGAACCGGGAGATCCAACCTGAGATGAGCGCCTTGGCTACCGTCTCTGCCGTAATGTCGGCGATTGGTACGACCTCTGGCCAGCGGGTGAACCGATCAATGGCTGTGAGGCAATACCTGAATCCATGGGAGACAGGGAGTGGACCGATCAAGTCGATGTGGACTTGCCTGAGACGTGCGCGAGGTAGGTCGAAAGTTCCCAAGGGAGCGGACACGTGTCGACTAACCTTAGCACGTTGGCATGCGAGGCAAGTTCGGGCCCAGTCTCGACAGTCCTTTCTCACGCCGGGCCATACGAAGCGCTCAGCTACTAACTTAGCAGTGGCGGCGGCACCGGGGTGACTTAGGGAGTGGAGACTTTGGAAGATCTGTTTCCTGAAGTCCTTTGTCACGAAGGGCCTGGGGGTCGGTGTACTGATGTCACAGTACAAAGGTATGCGACTCCCAGGGAAATCGATCTGACGAAGACGGAGAGACGACCCGTCAGTGAGGTAATGTGCCAATTCCGGGTCATTGGTCATTGGCTTGGGACTCAGCGAGTTCTGTGAGGCACACTGGAGCGCCCAGTTCATCTACCCGAGACAAGGTATCGGCGACGACATTGTCCTTACCTGAAATGTGTCTCACATCGGTCGTGAACTGGGATATGTAGTCCAAGTGGCGGAACTGTCTAGGCGAGCAGTTATGTTTCCGCTCGTGGAAGGCATAACAGATCGGCTTATGGTCAGTATACACCGTAAAGTGCCTCGCCTCGACCATGTGACGGAAGTACTTGATTGCCTCGTAGATCGCCAGGAGTTCGCGATCGTACGGTGAGTACTTGGTCTGGGTGAGGCACTTTACGGTGTATACTGACCATAAGCCGATCTGTTATGCCTTCCACGAGCGGAAACATAACTGCTCGCCTAGTCTCTAGTGTCTAGTGTCTAGATCTGTTATGCCTATTATATTTATACTTATTTCGTAAGATTTCAATGCGACTTGATTGTGATTCAAAAAAGTAACTTTTATTGGATTTCACAAATAGACAGATTTCATATATAAAAATACTAGTGAGAGTAAGGATTTTATAGTTTTTAAATATATTGCGAAGAGTGTCTGTATTTTTGAGTTTAAAGATTATCCTTAAACATCTCTTTTGTAAAATAAATGTTGATTGAATTTCGACTGAATTTCCCCAAAATATTATTCCATAACTTAACTGAGGGTAAACATAACCGTAATAGGCGTTTAATGCAATTTGTTTTGTTGATATATTTGTAAGTATTGATAGTACATAGCAGTATTGAGACAGTTTATTGTTGATTTTGTTAATGTGGGATTTCCAATTAAGATTTGAATATATGGAAATGCCTAAAAAGTTAGCTTCTGTTACCGTTTTTACTAGATGGCCTCTATACACACAGACAACTCGATTCCTAAAATCAACAAATTCCATTATTTACGTGCGTCGTTAAAGGATAGTGCAGCATTAATAATAGGTTCTCTCGAATTCACAGCTGATAATTACGATAACGCATGGGAGCTTTTATGCGACCGTTACAATAACAAGCGTATACTTGTCAACAATCACATTCAGGCTATATTTGACATTAGCAGTTTAAGTAAGGAATCAGCTAAGGCTTTGCGAAATATTATTGATACAGTTAATCGTAACTTAAGAGCATTAAAAACACTATCTTTACCCACTGACGATCGACAATCGATGGCTGCTCACTACCGCAGTCTACCCAGGGGCCTAGGACGTGTTCAGGGTGGTAGACGTCGGGTCCAGTGGGGATCCATACGACGAGCCTTCAATCGCCCCGTACATTGGTACGGGGTACAACTCATAAGCATCATAATCATTTCAGAAGCTTTCACTGCCAGCCACGCTGGGGTGGCAATATGTTGACGCCTCGAGTGTGCTAGCACTCCACGGAACCGGTCCAGCTGCGTTCGCGGCACGCAGGCGACGCCGGGGCCGGTGGCGGTGCGCGGGGCGTGACGGCACACCGCGCTTCACATCGCGCCCGTCAGACAGACGACTCCAGGGCCACCGACCGCACAGATCGAATACACGCGACTCTCCAATCATTAACTTAGAAGATTTCACGATTGTAATCAGAAAATATACGGCGCGTCCAAGCAAGAACCAAGTTTCATTCAAAATCCCCCGAGTAAGCCACCACCACCGTCGTGTACGGCGCGTCCAGGTATCTACATACCCAAAATAACATAAAATCACGCGTTTATCCCGAAAGGGTAGGCAAAGGTGTACCCAAGACTCAGTCCCATAGTAGATCCACCCATATTTCGCCAGTCTATTATTAGACCCATGTAATAGGGAGCGATCCTACTGCCATCTACCAGGCATAGTTCCCAGACTCCAGGCTGTCATAGAGATAATTCCTACCGGAAAAATTCAATTACACTTTACCTGAGAGATCGAACCCGGGACCTCATGATCGGCAGCCCACTATGCACAGAGTACCTACTTACATGTTGTGTGTTGCAAAAACGCATAATATGTTAATTAATATTTTATGTTGTATATATATGTATTTATATCGTATATATATTTTATGTTGTATGTATATATATAATATATTATGAATTGGGATATATAATTATCTGACAAAGGTTGGCAATATACGCTCGCGCCCTATAATATAGGACCAATAACAACACACTGGCGAAATGTGAGTGAAGGTACCTACTATGGGACTGAGTCCTGGGTACACCTCTGCCTACCCCTTCGGTAAAAATACGTGATTAAATGTTTTGTTATGTCTAACAAAACGAATTTCCTGCATTAAGTACACTAACGGATGTATCGGGGTCTCGCTAATATATATAGGTATCTACCTAAAACTCTATATATTCTATATATAAGTGTACAAGGTTTATTTACATATCAGAATATTAGGTAGGTTGCAAAAAATACATATAATAATCATCTCAGCCGTTGGTAATCCCCTTTGGTAACATAATTTGGTAACTCCCCCATAAAGGGGGGTTTTGCGAATACTTGACACGCTTGGCAGGCGGGTTGTCGAGCGCAGTTCGATGTTTTTTATTTTGTATAGGACGCTGCTGTACATCAGCTGGATCCGTTAACCCTTAGCCGGCTCTTACGGCAACCACGGGTAGAGAGGGTGGAGCACTATTCTAAAGCCGGTAACTCCACGCTTATATTAATAGCTAGTCAGAATTGAACAGATCAAATTCGCTTATTAAAAGTTAATTAACGTTTCTACTTATATTCTTTTGTAATGCTTTCAATCATTAATCTTTAATTTTGTCCGTTTCGTAATTATGCGAATAATATTTATCTGAACGTGTATTTTTCAGGAACTCATTAAAAGTTTAATTTGTAATATGAGATACAAATCATAAAAGCCTGTGTACATTGCGTTTTTATCATCACATACGACGCGCAGATGCAGCGTGTTTACGCGATTCAAACGCAAATCGAACACAATCCAATACTATTGTTTGAAAATCTACGGCGCCGTCAGCGAGCGCCGTCGGTGATGATACGAGCAATGTGCAGAGGCTCTAAGCTTCACTAAATGTGTTTTTCACTGTTCAACTTGGCCAAAATTAAGGCAATTATTTAGGAGAGATATTATCCTACAGTTAAATTTGAATCATTAATCAATATAATACAAATACTGGTAATAAATTGTGTCTAATTGATATAATTTATTGCAGGGCCTCACATTTCAAAGTTTGAATGAAGCTCGACGAAATGAGTCCAGTAGTATTCCGTTTCTGATCTATATTGAGCGAGGTTCAACGACAGACAAATTACGAGATGCTTCCCGATAAAACAAATTATGCTTTCAAATTTTGCTTTTTCGGATTTCGGATATTGCATAGAATAATTTGTTATTATTGTGATTTCTGTATCGAGTAGCGACTGACAGGGAGTAAATAGATACAACAGATATACAACGTGTTTCAAAAAATGTGTATTACTTAAGGACGTACCAGTCAATCTGAACAATTTTCAAAAAAAGGATCGAGAAATTAGCAAGATAATTTTTCGAATTCCTCTAATTATTTGAATGGGAAGTTATTTCTTTTTGGGATTCTTCCAATTCTTTCGTTTGCAAGTTCTGTGGTTTGATGATGATGAACATTCTCAATGAAGTAAATCGTCATAGCAACCTTTCAAAGTTACGTACATCGCGAATATGAATATTCTGAATTAAATAATTTGTTATGGCGTACATTCTAACTCACGCATATAGCACAATACAGTACATGGATATTATAAACTTCGAAGTTCATTAAGACAGTCGATCAGATAGAAAGCGGACCTGTTTACCAAATCGATGTATTGTATTCTTCCCCTGTGTCCTCCGAATATAGAAAACCAATTTGATATATTTATCTCTATCATTACATTTTGTTTATAAACTTGTAGTTTTTTAGTAGTGAACGTCCAATCAAGTGAGAAAAACTGGGATTTTAAGAACTTCACTATAAAAAAACCGAGAGTTTATAAGATAAACTAAAATGACAGGGACATGGTTTACTTTACTATAAAAATATCAGGGTATCAATTTATAGAATGGGTTAACTATTATTCGGAGGAAACACCGGAATACAAAACCTCGATTTGATAAATTTTTCATAGGATTGTGTCAAATTAGTAAAAGGCGGCGTACGCTCCTAAGTATTACCACAGAACAGATATACTACGTATAGAATGGACACTGTCATCCGCCCACCAGTCCGGCCTTCCTCACTCCGCGAGCGAGATCGTGCTCTCGACGAGTCCTCGGGAGCTCGGAACGCACGCACCTCACGCACATTCTTGCGCGTGTACAAAACTCCATGTGTGTTGTGTCTGTGTAGTAGGTAGTTAGACCGCGGTATGGGAATTGAGTCGAGTGTCCGAGGTGTGGTATTAATATACCTTTTTGCTACACCTCCCTGTACTCAACGAGGGTTGCGCAATCTAGATACTGTTGAGCTACTTATCTAAAACCAAGTTTGCGCATATTGTAACTTGCTGCTTATTCAATATTATGATATTAGAATGTGTGTTATGTATGTCTAATACAGTAACTATAATATTATATTGATTAGTTTATTCAATATATGAATAAATAGGTATTTATTATAAATATATATTTTTAATTAGTATAGTAATAGTAAGTACTTATTGTAATAATTTAGTTCTTATGTCCAATTACATTTTATATTTTAAAGTAAAGTTTGCTGCTGCCTGTGGTTTCCCCCGAAAAGTGTCTATTATTCTAAGATCTAAGAAATGTCAGTTGATTTAGTCTATAAATTCCTTTTTTTCACCCTAGTGTAAACAAAACAGAAGTACCTTCAATTCTTCCAGAATCAACCCATCTGGGTGAATTATGACTTAGGTGAATTTATTCTATAAAATTAATATTAATAGTTATAATTTGTTCTCCTTAGAACTTGTTCACCCAGGTAAACAAACAGTCACATAATATTATATACATTTTAGCTTCCGACACGTTCTGGAATAATTATTTCTAAGTGTAGGCTAAGCAATTAAAATAAAAAATATAATTTAGATTATTTGTGAAAATCAACTACATATAAGTAACGTTGATTTATTTATTTTTATTGATTGCAACAGGAACTAAAGAGACATCATAATATTATTTGAGTTCTTAATTTGGCAATGCCTAAGTATAAGTCGGAAAACCTAAGCTGTTTGGAATTACAATTAGGTTTATAGGTACCTACTCAGGATTCATGTTAGTGGCACTTATGCACTTCATCCGCAATTATCAAGTTTCTAAAATAGTCGACTTATTATGTTGGCACTCAGTTCGTTTAAGAGCGTAGATGGCCTTCTAGGAATTTGATACAATCAAATGAAAAAAAAAACCATATCGATGTTTAGTATTGCCGTGTTTCCTCCGCATATAATTAACACATTCTATAAATTTATATTTTTACAGTGAAGTAACCCTTGTTATTTTTCATAGTGAACTTCCAAAAATCCCAGTTTTACTCGCGTGATTGGACGTTCACTACAAAAAATGTAGAGTTTATAAACATAAATAGATAGGGACATACTTTACTTCAACTTTAAAATATCAGGATTTACATTTATCAAATAGGTTTACTGTATTCGGAGGAAACAGGGGAATACAAACATTGATTTAGTAAATTTACCACAGGATTGTGTCAAACTGCTAAGAGGTCCTGTATTCTATTAAGATTACAAGAAAATATTTAATTTTTTTTTAAAATAGCAGTCTTTTTTTAACAAAGTTTAGTTACCTAGTAGATATTAATAAACAACCAGATTTAGAAAGAGTAGTAACCAGAGTTAGAGAGAGTTAATTAGGATTATACTTATTTAAATGCTTATATAGCAAACTGTTTAATTGCTTTTAGCTTTACTAAGAATTTATTATGCAATAAAAAAATAACGTAGAAACATAAAATTACGTTTTTTTCCGAAAGGGCCAGGAAGAGGTGTACAGTCACGTGTAATGAAATATAAACACCAACAGATTTTGGAATTCAAGTCAACTCAATGCACAGCAAAGAAAACTATACAACCTCAGAGTAAGGATACCAAAGAGAACCAGTCGTGCAAAAATCTGTTCCAAGCCGCGAGTCTGGTACCGCCGCAATATACGAGGGGAGGTCAAAAAGTTCGCGGAATGGAGGGTTTAGAGAAGGAAGGGGGTAGTTTTTTTTACCTGTCGCTACTTGTTGACTCAATACAATAATTATAAATACTAAGTTTCAGCACAATCGGTTCATAAACCTTTGAGATATCGCTGGATAAACAAGTCAATCGGGTAGAAAATATCAACTATGGAGAAAATTGAGTATCGTGCCGTGATTAAGTTTCTCACTAAGTAAGGAAAAACGCCTCAGAACATTATGGAAGAAATGTCATCAGTTTATGGGGACTCCTGCCCTGGAAAAACAATGATTTACAAGTGGCATAGTCTTTTTAAGCAAGGCAGAGCCTCAATTGAAGACGATCAGCGCTCAGGTCGGCCAATTGAAGCAACGTCCTCAGACATTGTTGAAAAAGTTGAAAAACTTGTTCTAGAAGATGCACTCCTAAAGAAGAAACAAATCGCAGAGATGACTGGAGTATCATCTACGACCATTTTGAATATTCTCCATGACCATCTTGGCATGTCTAAGGTCAGTGCAAGATGGGTACCGAGAATGCTCACAGCGCTTCAAAAACAGCAGCGCGTCGAGTGTTCGCGCGAGTTTTTGGAGCTGTGTAGTGAAAACAGGGATGAATTTCTAAACCGAATTGTGACTGGATATGAAACTTGGATTCATCACTATGAACCTGAGTCAAAGCAGGAGTCAGTGCAGTGGCACAAAAAGGCGCAGCACCGCCCAAGAAGTTTAAGGTGTCACAATCGGCCGGAAAGATTATGGCTACAGTTTTTTGGGATTCCAAGGGGATTTTATTGATCGATTATAAAGATAAAGGTGTCAATATCACGGGGAAGTACTACGCTACACTACTGGAACAATAAAAAGTAGCAATTAAAGAAAAGAAAAGGGGAAAATGATCTCGAGGTGTGCTCCTTTTGCACGACAACGCACCCGTTCACAAGAGTCATGTTGCGATGGCTGCCTTACACAAGTGCGGCTTCGAAACTTTAAACCACCCTCCCTATAGTCCAGATTTGGCCCCTTGTGATTATTATTTGTTCCCAAACATGAAAAAAGAGCTTTGTGGAAAGAAATTTACGGATGACGATGAAGTGAAGTCGGCAATATCTGCTTATTTTGAAGGCCTTGACAAATCATTTTTTTTTGAAGGGTTAAACAAATTATTTGAAAGGTCTGAAAAGTGTATTAGGGTTAATAGAGAATATATTGAAAAGGAATAATAATTTCATGTTTAAATTCACCCCCCTTCCCTTTCATTCCGCGAACTTTTTGACCTCCCCTCGTAGTCTGGTACTATGTGGTTAGTTGCATGGCAACCGCAGGCCGACCGCGTGATGCCCGTGTTAGGTAAAAAGATAACCGAATAACAACAGATACGTGCGTGAAAGCGATAGCTTTTCATAATTTAGGCATATATTTACAATAATTTTAGGATTTTTTTAATTTTTTAAATACAATAAAGTGGACAATAGCGCTTTGTTCGAATGAAAAACTATGGAGTCGATTACATTTTAAATATTTTTGGATAATATTATCCGAACATAAATATTTTTTTTTTGCATAAATTAAGGTTTGGCATTAATTACCTAGTGGATTGAAAACATTTTAAACATTGAATTAAATATTTGTTTATTTTATCTCAATAACGCACTGTGCATTATAATATTATACTTTTTGTTTCTAATTGGTTTACATTGCATAGTCCTCGTTAATTTTACATTTATGATAACATTTTAATGTTTTTGTGACTTTCGACTATTTATTAAGAGTATAAAAGTAATCATATCACGTATCAATTTAGAATAATATCGAAAGACCCTTTCTACGTGCTAGAATCAGGCCCACGAACCTGTACACACTATTAAACCGAGATTCTGTCATGTAACTTAATTATCTTTACAAACATATATACATGTTAATTTTAAAACTTTTTGACCCTTTTAAATTTTAATTCTTTTATTATATATTTATAAAAGTTAAAAAGTATAAGTGTGATTAATTTATTAAAAAAATTTAAATATTTAAATCACTAAATATTTTAGTGCATATAAGTCTACTCCAATGCTCCTATGTTCGCCCGCGTCGCTTAGTGTCAAATTTAACATTGAACTTCATAGGGTGGAAAATGGTTCAATCCAAATTAGGCTTTAAAATAATCAGGTAAATAGAGTTTAATTTCAAATAATAGAAATTCAGTAGATGTCAAAGCGCGTAATTGTCAGTGATGGACACTTTTTTGTGAAGCTTGTTCAGGGATTGTGGATCTGTAGAAGAAAGCGATTCAACGTCATTGTATACAACCCATGCTTCAAAATTATCTAACCTTTATAATTCAGTCGAATGGTTAGATAATTTTGAAGCATGGGTTGTATAGTTCTTTTTTCCGTGCGTTGTTTCGTAAATCTTTTTGTTGGTGTACTCAGGACTCCATCCCTTAAGGTTTTATTTTCACACACATTTCCCCAGTTATGTTTTTAGTCCTATATGTAATAGGGGGTGATCTTACTGCCATCTACCTGGCACAGATCCCAGATTCCAGACTTGTAGGCCAGGCATTGACAAAATTCCTAATGGAAAAATCCAGTAACACTTATTGCCTGACCTGGGGATCGAACCCGGATCTGGTGAACTACAGTCGCGCTTGCGAACCATTACGCCACCGAGCCAGTCATAAAATAAAATATTTATTTCGTTATTTATTAACTTTTCCACAAAAAAACTATTCATAAATATTATAATTAGAAAAAAGTTATATAATACCTATAGACTTATAAGTAATTTAATAAGAAACAAAGCAGTAGCACAGTTTATTATCATTGCGCGCATTAAGTCAGAGGTTCTTAATAAGTTAAATGAATATTTCGCTATTGCAACAAATCTGAGAAAACATTTCATGATCTGCGAACTAATTCCATAATAAAAGTGTCGAGACAGCTTTCCCTTATTCCTCCAGAGAGCAGACGTTAGCGTGGCGTCGTCAGAACTATTAAATCAAAAGCGGAATGTCGAGACAAACCTAATTACCTACAACACTTTGATACAATTTAATTCTAGACATCTACGGCCAAACTTCTTGTTTCTATGTTAAAGCTATTGGTATGGTTGTTTTGTGCTAAAATATGGCAGAGAAAATGGACTTATATTATAGGTATGCTAATATTTAATTTCCAGGCAGGACAAAAACTACGCCTACTAGCCTACGCCTTTCGGAAAAAGGCGTGATCTTATGTTATACGTGCAACATAAGACAATCTTACTAAATTATATTACACAATCACAGATAAGCCGTTGCTTACATGGTCCCGCGACCCTGTTAGTGACTCCATCTTGTAAGCAAAATCACCATCGTTGGCCTTGACAGATTTCATTTTACATTTCCAACCATTTAAACATTATAAAATGGATGATGTATAAAGACATACCTAAATCATTTATAATGGTTTAAGTTATAGTGCTAATTATAGAACAAGATATTTTGTAGTCCGACAGTCCCTGCCCTGACTGTGTATGATATGTGATGACAATGTTATTGACATAATATAATAACTATTACAGAAGGAATGCTGCATACAAGCCAAAATGCCCGCTCACAAAGATCCGCGTGCTCTACGAAGAATGTCACTTTAAACCACCAGTTATTTAGCTGACGCAAGTGCAAGCTCAAGTTATTTACGATAGTTACAGCACGTGGTTATAGCTAGCACTTGTTTCAAGGCTGAAACCCACCGCGGCACGTGGCGAGACTACGCACGTGTGTTAAGGCTTCGCCTTGTAAGAAAATGTTAGTAGATGTGTTCACTGCAACACACGGACTCGTGCTAGGAGAGTGTACCACTCTCAAGTTCATGGCAGTGTCAACCCTAGCCAGTTAATGATTTATAACCGAACATCTTCTAGACCCAACTTTCTGTACCTAATTATGTTATTCTATGATATTGAGATTCATTCAATATTACAGCTTGTTTTCTTAAGTCTTTGTTTTCAGAAACACTCAGGGACATATTGGTTTTTGATTTCTAGGTTTAAGTGCTTTATAATACACAGATGGATTTATTGACTTTATGCCAAAATAGAAAGCAATGGAAAGATTATAACGAGCTCAATTATAAGATTCAATGAAAAACATAATCTAGTTTTAAAGATTGATTCTAAGTACAGTGAGTTACAAAGTTTTTGGATTAATTTATCTATTGCCTCGAAATATTGAAAAAATAAATATTTTCTTTGAAATTAATTTAAAATCATATTTTCTGCTGCTTTAGTGAATTACCCCACCTAAAGCTTCATCATTATCATAATCAGCAGGAAGAAGTCCAATGTTGAACATAGGCCTACCCCATAGAACGCCATAAACTGTTCATATGGGAAGATTTTGCCGTAATCACCGCGCTTGTTGTGCGGCTTGGTGATCGCAGTAGTTGGAATACTTGGTGCCGGAGAGCGCTGCTGCCCACTCTCCAAATATGTCCCTCTGCTTGGTCTCACGGGCTGCCACGGGATAAGAAGGAAGGGGTGGAACAGAACGGGATAAAAAGGTGGTATAATAAAGCCGGGAACCACACTGCTTAAACCCTTAAAATAAAATTATTCAAAATGCCAAACCTAGAAAAACAGGTGGTCTCCGTCTCCTTCTTTTCTAGGTTCATGTCCATTGGTACCAACTTTTAATATTCATTGACAGGAAAGGGGACATCCGATCAGTTTGACACAATTCTATGAAAACATTACAAAATCGATGTTTTGTATTCCCCTGTCTGCTACGATTATGGTAAACTTATTTGATAAAAGTATATCCTTATAATATAAAGATGAAGTGAACTATGTCCCTTCATTTTATTTTTGTTTACAAACTCCATATTTTTTATAGTGAATGTCTAATTACGCGAGTGAACGCCACGCGGCTACTTTCATCCCGAGGACTGCTAAGGAGTGGAATTCTCTACCGGCGTACGTCTTCCCACTTAAATACGATCTTGGGGTCTTCAAGAGAAGAGTGAATAAGTATCTTCTAGGAAAGCGTGCTCCATCTAAGACCTCATCTTCACTTCCCATCAGGTGAGATTGGGGTCAAACGCAGACGTATTTAATATAAAAAAAAAGTGAAACTGGAATTTTTAAAGTTAACCATGAAAAAATACCGAGTGTTTATGAGAAACTAAAATGATGGGGACATAGTTTACTTCACTATAAAAATATCAAGAAATAAATATTAAATAGAATGGCTGACCTATATTCGGAGGGAACGGTGGAATACGGTGGAACGGTGGAATACGGTGGAACGGTGGAATACGGTGGAACGGTGGAACGGTGGTATTTTTTCATAGATTTGTGTCTAATTCTTAAGAGCCCGCGTACGCTCTAAAGAATCAAAGTTATTGTTAAACAACACGCCTGCCAAGCGTGTCGAGTATTGGCAAAACCTCCCTTTATGGGGGAGGCCAATGTTCAGTAGTGAATTACAAACAGCTGAGATGCTGATGATGATGATAAATAGAAAAATAGATAGACCGTAAGTGATATTGTTTTCGTTAACACCATTTCTCGGGATGGATGTTTAATAGCTAAATCTAAATCAATTTCTGTTATGTAATAGAAATTTTAACACACTCACTAAGTAATTCGATTACTCATAAAATATACTTAAAATACTTATTTATTATTGTGCGTGAAGGAGAAAGGAAAGGTAGGAAAGTCAAGGCGAAAAGTCCTATCAAATTCGGATAAATAACAGAAATCGTATAAAATCAAACTTATAGTTCAATCGCTTTTCAATGTCTTCACTATAAAGTTACCACACAAACATCAATATTATTAGGTTAGGGATGTTATGTTAAGCTTATATAACGGTGTATATAAGTCATCTGTTTACAGGCTCTGCCTAGTTTGAGACCAGATGACCGTGTGTGGAAGTTGTCCCATATTATTATTACTTATATCATCGCTAGAGACATTAGCAATAAAGGGAGATACCGTGCTCAAAACATCGAATTACCTTTTAAATACTGAGTATATAGGAACACTTCACACTTGAGTAGGTGCCTATGATATTACTGGGATTGACCTTACCTTTGTATAGGCAATAGGCAAAGCCTAAGTTCAAAGGCCATGATACGGTATTTAAACAATATTTCGTAGAATCTCTCATCTCACACATTTTGCCTTAGACCTTAAGAATAATGTATAATACCATTGGTGTTACGAAATACTTATAGGTAAACAAGGGCCTCTTTCACCGTACCATTAGTAAAGAGAGTAAGCTACTCGTCTTTAATAAAGTGGCGAGTTGTAAGGCGCAGTGCTAATTTCATAATGTCCGAGGCTAATTGGCACATAATCTGGCTTATTTTTGTGAAATTGATAAAAATTTACTTGGGACTTCTAGTTGCCAAGTAGCACTTAAAATATCATTAGTTAATAATTAAAATAATTCAGGTAGGTACATAATATTCTTAATACAAGCTGATATTATTTGCAGTATAATTTAGGAAATATTAGTTAATCTGTGGTATAATGCCAAGATCACGAAGATCAGAATTGTACCTAACATTTTGTCTCTTCAAATTGAGTTTGTCGCTTTTTATAAAGTTTCAAGTTTCGTTTATTGCAAATCATGTGTACAAAATGGTGTAAAAAGTAAGATTATGGTTCAACATGATACCCATTTGAGCATAGCAACTTAGTATTCCTACATTAGGTTATACAATTATAAAATGTTTATTTAATTAATTTAATTTGGAACGTGTAGCGGGTCTTATGAATGAATTTTCGTTATTTTTATTTTTCAACTGAATTTGCTTATGGTTATTTATTTTTTTATTAGAATCACTAAGTGCCTCTTTATTCTACCGTCGGCAACATTGCAATTACCCTATAATAAGTAAGTTATCTGATAAGGCCGGCAGGAACACACTAAATGCAGGTCGCATACAACCGGACTCGATCAGATCGGATCTATGGAGGAGGCCTATGTTCAGCAGTGGACGTCCTATGGCTGAAATGATGATGAAGTAGTTTTCATGTACTTAAATGATGCTTAAAATATATACCCTATAAGATAATCGCGTCCGCTCCGTTGTCACCCGGCACCCGGTCCGTCCTCCCTCGGTTCAGTTTAGGTATGAGCATCTGTGTTTGATCTGTGTCTGGGTGTTATAAGCGTATATAAGTAGGTATGTATATCAGTCTTCTGGCTACCATAGTACAGGCTTCTAGCACAGAACAGATAATAACACTACGTATAGAATGGACACCGTCATCTGCCCACCTTCGGCCTTCCTCACCCCCGCGAACGAGATTGAGCCCTCCACGAGCCCCGCTTGTATGGGAAATCACCTCACTCACAGTCTTGCACATGTACAAAACTTGTGTGTGCTGTCTGTATAGTAGGTAATTATAATTATAGCAAAGAATAATAACTATTACTAGTTATAGCGCGCCTTTTACATGGGAATTGAGTCGAGTGTCCGGGGTGTGCTTCTAGCCAAGTTTGGGACCAGATGACCGTGTGCGGAAGTTGTCCCATATTATAATTATTCTTTTTATTTATCTATGTTCAAATTTTCTGAAGCAATTTTTTATTATAGCCTACCTTTATATCAATATTCAGAGTTTCAGATGCCAATTAAGTAAAAATTTAATAAAATAATATCAAAAACATTGTCGTAAAAACTTCTTTAACCCGACGGTCGTAATAAAACCTGATAAAATAATAATATAATAATAATAATAATATTTATTAACCTAATAAGGTGTACAGTACAATATTAAACAAACAGGTTACAAGCTTATTAACTAATTTATAACTATTATTTCTTTATTGTATAAGGGCATCTATGGCCCCTTAACTAAGTCCGTAAGACTTGTATTTCAGGGGTCAGCGTTCCTCCATGATCATAAACAATCAGTTTTTACATAATATCATTAGCTTAACCATACTACACATTATTTAGGTCTTACTCGTAGACGGTAATTAACCCAATCCAGGAAACCAACCCAATCAAACACTTTAATATACCATTTCAATTAGTTGGAAATGCGAAATCGGACGTATAGTGAAACCTACGCAAAGTTCAGGTCATATTCACAAACGTCAAAGTAAATTAAATGCGTCGAAGTTGCGAGAAGCTTTCTGATAAGCCAAGAGCTGGCTACAAAACGACTGCACTGTACTAGATAGCATTCGGCATGCAGTTGGCAAGATGCTGCTAGAAATTCAGTTACTTTCTATTTTAATAACGTTATGATACAAATCTAAGTAACTAGCAGGTGCTAGAATTGAAGTCACATTATACCCACGTGAGCATCATTAGTCACCTGTAGAGCTGTTTTACACAAACGTAGCTAGTTAGAGGTGTGTGTGTGTAAGATCTAATCACGGTGCAGGATTCTTTGTGTGGTGCTGTTAATGTGTGCGTGGTTCTGCGTTTGATTATAATATGCGTATGTAAGTGACAGGAAAGGTGGCAACAATCGTTTTGTATATGTATTTTTTTTATGATAGTGAGTGACAAATCAGGTGCCTGCTGCATGCATCATGATTGCCCATATTATAAGACACAGTGCCACCCAGTGTTTAAACATTCAAAATTCTGCGTGGAACTGCACTGCGCCTGTCACCCCGAGATATTAATTGTTGAAACTCGTCATCCCAGTAATTTCGCTGGTAACATTGCCCTTCAGACCGGAACACAGTAATGTTTGCACATTACTGCTTGGCGTATGAATAACTGGCAAAGGTGTGGTACTTCCCCAGGCGGGCCCCTGCAAAAGAGGCCTACCACTACAAAAAAGTTATTCCGATTCAGTTATTCCGATCCAGTGCACACTGTACCATAAAAATCAATACAAAGCAAAGAATCCTTTCGCTCCGTTCGTAAGCGGCTTGCATTCAGCGTGTTCCTGCTGTGTTTATTAGATTGTCTGTCCACTGTCCACCTTGTGCAGGTGGATGTTATACGCTGCGCTTGCCGATAGTCTCTATTTGATTACGAAATATCTAATGGAAAAATTATAATAAAACTTAGCCCGTCTTGGGATTTGAACCACGGAACCTCAGCAGTAGCCCTTGCTAGTAGGTACACTCAAACTACGAGAAACCACTAATTACTAGACTGAACGACTAGAAAAGAGAGGTACTCAGGCTCCTAGCCTACATAAATTGATATTATAATGATTGAAATCACGCTTGGTGACTTGGCAAGCTTCATGCGGAAAACTCTTTGATAATACATCGTTTCAACTACCGTGGACTTTGTTGCAGCTGTTCAAACGATACGAACTTCTCTTCCACTTATATAGGTATTAAACTTTGTATTTCACCTGCTAGTTTTGTTATAGCAAGGCATTACTAATGTTAACGCCTGACAGAATATAAAATCAACATTGTATACTGTAGGGTTGATGGAACGTGTGGTTTAAGGAATATCTATGGTATGTGCGAGGGCGCGATGGCAACACGGGGAAGGGGATGCCAGCGCGACAGATGATTGTAGAGCGAGATTAAAGATGGTTGGAATAAATTATTTAAAATATGCTGAAGTGTTCGAGTATAATTTAATGGAATACGGAACGGCTACAATACTTATTTCCAATGTCCTCGTCCACCTTCCAAAGTATTATCAACATCAACATCATCATCATCATCATCATCATCATCATCATATCAGCCATAGGACATACACTGATGAACATAGGCCTCCCCGTAGATTTCCATCCAGTTCGATTGTAAGCGACCCGCCTCCAGCGTGATCCTGCCGTCCTTATCAGATCGTCTGTCTACCTTGTGGGTGAACGTCCTACTGCGCTCGGTCCGTGGTCTCCAGTATTTGTTGACCCGATGGATTTTTTAAATTTTCTATGTATATAATATAAAGCATATTATATAATTATGTGTGTTCAGTTATTAGGGTTGATGGCAAGTAGGTATAGCTGTAGAGGAGGAAGATCAGAAGACATCCTAGGCTTATTGCCAGCAATTAAGAAAACAGAAAGAAGGTAAAGATACCGGGCCGGGCACATACCCGCTGGACCACGGACGCTGCACAGATCTTAAGAAAACGGAGTAAGTAGGTTACTTCCGAATTACTAGGCCAATAACCGTGCTTCGAAGGAATTGAGGTCTGCTGAAGTATTTTCAAAGGAAACTTGAGGAAAGTTTGGTAAAATACTTGTTTATAATTTTAATTTGTTTGACTTTGTTTCCTTTCCAGATTAAGTAAATTCTTGACGAATAATAATGAATTACTTATTAATTGTTGTCGACTATGGCCTATTTAAATACCATCTAACAATAAATATTAAATACTTTGAATGTGTGTCGATTATGCCTCGTTGGTGTACTAGCCTTAAGCGCGACTGATGAGCGTGGGGACCTGGATTCGATTCCCAGGTTACGGAAATGTGTTACTTGTTGGATATTGCATTAGTAATTTTCTCATAGCTGTTACTGACCTGACCTAAGCCTGGAGTCTTAATTTGTGCTCGACCGATGGCAATAAGCTCGCCCCCTTTTACATGGGACTTAAAAACGTAATTGGCGAAATGTGCGTTCATAATCATCATCATCATCAGCTGGAAGACGTCCACAGCCGAACATAGCCCCCCCATAGAACGCCACTCTGCGGGGTTGCTCGCCGTCTGTATCCACCACGAGCCTGCGATCCTGACCAGTTCGTCGGTTCATCGCGTGAGGGGTCGGCTTACGCTAATTGTGGGTGTACCCACCTACTACTACTATTGTACTGGGTTCGGGTTAACCCTCTGCCTGCCTGCGGGACTGTAACCCTGCGGGGAAATAGTCGTGATATTATATTATGTCATGTAAATGTGTATGGCTCCCGTACCTAAACGCGATAATAGCGACTCTGATTGGATTTTGCAATAATTTATTGTTAAAGTATGCATGAGTCAGGTTATAAAGGACAGTTCTAAAATTGCAAAGCAAAATAAAATTCATATTTCTGTAATTTAAAAAAATCAAAGCCTTGACTGACTGACACACACACTCATCAACTTAACAAGAGAGCTAAAATTTTGCACAGAATTCCCCCTTTTTTTTACACGGGAGTCATGGGAATTATGCTTTTATAACATAACATACATTCACGCCTTTTTCCCGAAGGGGTAGGCAGAGGTGTACCCAGGACTCAGTCCCATAGTAGAAACACCCACATTTCGCCAGTATGTTATTGGTCCCATGTAATAGGGGGCGAGCCTATTGCCATATACCGGGCACAGTTCCAGACTCCAGGCAGCTATTGAGATAATTCCTAATTCCTCCATTATGCTTTTATCTCTGTAATATATTATAAAAATCAAAGTCCAGACTGACTGGCTGACACACTCCCTCAACGCATAGCTCTAAGGCTTGGTTGGACCTTGGATTTCTAGTTCTAGAGTTGTATCTCTAGGGTTGGATCTAGAGCTGACATTTATATATAACATAAGTTTCCATTATGTTGTAGTTGAGAGATAAGAAGCGAATTGCTGAAATTCCTACGGGAACGAACGTGAATTACGCTATTTACCTATAATATGAAAGAATTCATAACGAGCATGCTCTAGAAAACGTAGGTGTATTATTTTATACGCCTGTTACGGCCTGTTTCATAACTCTTTTCTGACACATCGCTTATTAGGAAAGTGGTGCCACTTTTCACAGGCTTTTACTCGGAAAAAACTTTAGGGAATAGTAAAATACCGTTAGTACAATGCCTTTATAAATAAAACTCATATTTTGATGTGTTGCTTATTTATTTATTTATTTAAGGTGAGGTATTGTTATTGCATGTGAAAAATATATTTTTTATATCTATGATCTATCACGGTTGTTTGGAAGAGATCGTTCTTAGCGATAAGACCGCCCATTGTTACACTAGTTATTATAAATTGTTATTAGTTTTAAGAACTTCTTGTTGTGGTGTACCAATAAAGCGTTTATCTATCTATCTATTTTTCTTTATTATAAAACTATACGCTTAGCTAGAAAAAATAATAAGTATACAAGTCCCTAATAATGACAGCCTCGTTGGCGCAGACGGTAGTAACTCTGCTTTCTGTGCCGCAGGCCCCGGGTTCGATCCCCGGCCAGGTCAAACATTTGTGTGCATGAACATGTCTGTTTGATCTGTGTCTGGGTGTTATAAGCGTATTTAAGTATGTATATCAGTCATCTAGTTACCATAGTACAGGCTTCTAGCCTAGTTTGGGACCAGGTAACCGTGTGTGGAAGTTGTCCCATTAAAAAAAAAAAAAAAAAAATTAAAAAATAAGATAATCGAAATCGTGGTTCTCCGGAATGTGGCTCTCCGGGATTGTGGCTGTAAGAAACGAACCCTGAGTTACGTAGGTACCAACAAATAGAATGGAGTTTGGAAATCAGAATTTGGGAACAAGCCCTTTATAAAATGGTACTTAGGAAGGGCCGGTTTCCAGACTTCCAATCATTGAAAGTTAGTACCTACGCTTTGTAGAAGATAAGTAATCGGATATGTACGAGTTCCGACTCGTACTTATACGTTTCATTTAAAATCAATTTACTCATAGGTAATGTGAAGCTACTCGAAGTTCACAATTCTATTACACAGAAGTCAAGCGAATACCAACTTCAAGCGGATTTGACGACAAAAACCTAATTTGGAATTATATCGAATTTCTACACTTCACCTTCAGGCCCATGATTGATCCAAAAAAGTTTAATTACTTTTCGTGAACTGTGTTTTAAGTCTACGACTTGGTGACAGATCTGGGTGTCATTTGTTGAAGAATATTGGAGTTTTTTTAGTCAGTATATCTTCAGAGAAATTCGTGATTACTGCTGGTGGGTTGCGTAGTTCATTGTGAAATAGAAAAAAAAAGTTGAATAAGATTATTTATTTATTTATAATTCAGCACAACGCTGGGACTAACTTAATGCTAAAATAGCATTTTCTGCCAGTTGTACAGACACAGTTATACACATACAGTTTGTAGTGGTAGGCCTCTTTTGCAGGGGGCCGCCTGGGGAAGTACCACACCTTTGCCAGTTAATCATCCAACAAGCAGTAATGTACAAACATTACTGTGTTCCGGTATGAAGGGCAATGTTACCAGCGAAATTACTGGGCATGATGACATTCAACAACTCATATCTCAGGGTGACAGGCACAGTGCAGTGCTGCGCAGAATTTTGAATTTTAAAACACTGGGTGGCACTTTTTTTTTTTTATGATAATGAGTGACGAGACGAGCAAATCAGGTGCCTGATGGTATCATGATTGCCCATATCAGACACTGTGTCTGATATGGGCAATCATGTAGTCACTCATTATCTTATAAAAAGTTATCCTGGAAACTGGATAAAATGTTAGGTACATAAATCGGATGGAGCGCAGACAAAGGAAAATGTTTGAAGACATCTTTTTATAAAAACAAATAACTTGCCGGGAAACTTGAAAATTAATACAAACAGATAACATATAACATTTTATAAATAATAAATGTGATTATCAAAATAAACTTAGTACACACAAAAAAATACCTACCATATAATATAATAAATATACTTTAAAATGTATGTAAAATGTATGTATGTAAAATGTAACATAGTATTATATGATTTCAGAATATGATTCATAGTGAAATTTGTTCCAAATTATGAGTTCTAAAGATGTACTCCATGAAATAAAACGAAAAAAAAACAACGAAATATACTTTAAAACATGCATTAATCTAAAGATAAACAAATAGAAATAGCGATTTTGGAAATTCAGATTTAGTGTTTTTTTTATCAAAAATAATGTAAGGTGCGCGAGCGAGATGTGTATACCATAGGTGGCACACAAGCAGACGGGTCGCCTGATAGTGAGCGGTTACCGCTGCCTGTGGATACATACAACACCAGGGGTATTGCCAGTATGTTGCCGACCCTTCAAGACTCTATTCACTCTCCTTTTGTAGAACCCTATGTTGTAGATCAAATGGAATGTCTCGCGTAGATACACGTTTGGCACATGAAAAATTAAAAAGATCATGCTGACTGCATGATGCTGATCATGCAGTATCCATGTATAAGCCAGTACCTATGCTATACCTATACCTACGTTCCACGCATACATTACCTACATTGCACGCTCTTATGGACATTTTAATCAGTTTCTATATCCTAATGAACAACTGCAGATGAAATATTAAACCTCAAAAGTTTCATGAATATGTTTAATGTCAAAGTATGTAGTTTATTAAACTTTGTCGACTAAGTAAATCTTCGTTGAAGAGTAATTAAATTACGAGTAGGTACAAAAGTAAGTTTTTGGAATCTAAGTACGAGTACATAATACATAAACAGGTAAAAAAAAATATATGTTCTGCGCTATCGTGGGTTAGTAGCATAACTCCTGACTTTTTAAATATTTATTCATGTATTAAATAAAATTTATTTATTTGAATTTATTTAAAGCGCGGTGCAAAGCATATTTGTCCTCTCGCTCACACGTACCCACATTTCTGAAGATATAAAAATACAAAATAACAATACAAAGATTCAGTAAAAAATCTAGTGAAATTCAAACGAGTTTTCACGTATGAAAACCTGGTTAAAGAAATAAAAATCTCAGAAAAATAAAAAGGAACTTGTTTGGATTAAATTGGATTTTGATGATGATAATTATTTTAGTATTCATATTTATTTATACTAAATTCCAATTATATTTTCTTTCCTCCTTCTTTTATACGAATTTCTATCAATGAGTTTTTAGTCCTTGTCTCTTATAAGTAAGGGTTGATTTACGATCGGACCTTTTGGTGTTTTTAGGGCCATAAATATTTTACATACCGTTTCACGAAAAGATAAATTCTGAAACGTCGGTTTTGTGGAGACTACAATAGCGAAATTTTGTAGAACGCATAATACAAACCTTTCTGGCGTGAAGTAATTTCGGCTTCGATAATTTATAAGATGAAAGATGTAATGTACTTACATTTTCTTTTTCAATGTCTAGAATGAAGCTACTTTTAGTTATTGTAACGTTTCATATTTGCACTCCACCCAATTTCTGTTATATTTTCTCCAGTTTTTAGCATAACTTGTAGAACATGCTAGTCTAGCATTACAATAGTCCTAGCATTGTGCTGAATATACTACAGTCTATTCTTACTACATAATACTGTTTCAATTATGGTAAAGAACAATATATTTTATGAAATTTAATAAATCGTTGTTAATTAAGAAAAAACGATTTTATAAATATATAAATAAGAAACTTTATACAATGTATTTCAAAAAGGTGCACACTTAAGGGGTGCATTTACCCTTCAAACTGAACAATTTCCAGAAGAAAGATTGGCGTTAATAGCAAAAAAAAAAAAGAATTCGACTTCCTATATACAATAAGCTGATCGATCGGCTTTGGTATGGGATATCAAATTTTCTTAACTAATTTTGCAATTCATTCTTTTGCAACTTGTTTAGTTTGATGGATAAGATACACTCCCTTTAGTATCACCTTTTTGTGTAAAAGTGGGTACCTACCTAAAACGCTCAAAAGGTTTGAACTAGGTTTTTAGAGAAAATGTTCCTTTAGCAACCTGCGCATATCGTACCTTCATCATCTTGATCAATTTTGACTACATTGAGAGCACTAAGTTGACATCAACTAGCTTTTCTCGAAATCCTTACCTGGACTCTACCCTTTGGGAATTGGCTGAAATGAGATGAAATAAGCCACTCGACTGTGAACTTGGAAACTATACAATGTATTGTATTATTTTAGTTATTGACCAATAAATAAAAGAAAGAGCATTATACAGATTTAACTTAAATAATTCTGATTGGTCGACAACAGATGGCTTTATCGCCTTATTTATATCCTATTACTACTTATTTTATTACATACCTTAAAACAATATAAATTATATATTATATAAGGCACGAAAAAGTGCTAGGTGCAAAAAATAAATCAAAATTTTATTATTAATCAAGTAAAACTTGTACTTAACTAACACACTATAAGTAATTACAATAATCTTTTGAACACAGAAAATATTACGTACAAGATAATGACTGCGCAACTAGAGAATGAAACTATCTCGTTTGCACTATTCGGAATACAGCTTTCTTCATCGCATACTATTTCATACCTGTAACAAATACAGTGAAACCTGGTTAAGTGGGATCTATTTTTTTTTTCTTCCTGTCCGGGCGCTATCGGCCCGGCCCGCGAGCTAACCTATCTCCAACATAATCAGAGTCTCAACGACTTCTTTCTTTCTTCTTCTTTCATTCTGCATACTTTTCTTTCTAATATCCATCTTCTTACATGCTTAGGGGGTTAACTTTTCTGCTACTCGATGTCTATAGTTTATTTTTATCTTAAATTAAGTTACAGTTCTTTTCTTATACTTATATATATCTTATTCTAGTTTATTATAAAACAAAAACAAAATTTAATTTTCACATTTTCAATCTTACATGTATACTATACATTTAAAATTCTTAAGTATGATTTTATATTACAATTCTTATTTTATATCAATGAGAATCATAAATATACAATTATATTTGGTCTCATTGTTTACTTTATCTATTTCTTTTTATGACAATCTTGGCAATACCAGTACAGTAATCTAAAAATTTTTCCCTCATTATATTATTGACATTTTCTTCTGTAATTTCAGTGGCTAATTCCTGCTCAATTGCAAAACGTTGCCCACAGAACACCGGGCATGCAAATAAGATGTGGGGGACCAAAGTTATCGCCGTGCCATGCTAGACGGGCTGGATTTTGTTTGAAATTTTATAAATTGCCCCAAAAAGTTCCAATTATGGAGGTAAACATTGAAAAAATCAATGAAATCAAATCTGGGTTACAAAGATTTGAAACCAAATTCTCAGTAACATAGAGGTATTTATGGCAGATGGGGAAAAGCAAATCTTAACGCAATACGTTTTGAGGAGAAGCGCTTTTAAGAATTTACATACGTTATTACTTAGTAAGTTTAGTTACCTAACGAAAATCTGAGATAATCGTTAGGTGCCAATTGCGAGTTATTAATGTCCGAGGAATAAAACAAACTAAATTTTATTAAGAACCTACGCGATTTTCATAGAAACTAGCGTTGCGTATGGGTTATTTTGAGACGGACTCTATCACTCAGCAGCGGAAAGTTATAAGGTTTATAATATATATTTTTTTATTTATAGCCACATCACCTTAAAATGGCACAACAAAATGGGATGCACCCAAAGAAACCTAATGACAATCAGATATAAAAATATCTTTGTTAACCATAATCATAAAAACTAACTTTTTTTGTAGTGGTAGGCCTCCTTTGCAGGGGGCCGCCAAGCAGTAATATGCAAACATTACTGAGTTCCGGTATGAAGGGCAATGTTACCAGCGAAATTACTGGGCATGATGAGATTCAAAAACTCATATCTCAGGGTGACAGGCGCAGTGCAGTGCCGCGCAGAATTTTGAATTTTAAAACACCGGGTGGTACTGTGTCTGATATGGGCAATCATGATGCTTACCATCAGGCACCTGATTTGCTCGTCTTGTTACTCAATATCATAAAAAAAAAAAAACTAAAGGATGGTTAACCTAATGATTGATTGCTGTAACGTTTGGAAGCTGATATGATTTATTACCTATGCATTAAGGTCAATGTATGTAGTTCATAGTTCCTCAAATTGTTTCGGAGGTTTGAATATAGTCATAGTTTTAGTTTGGGAAAATGACTTCGCAGTTTATAGGGTTCACAGTGAGTAAAGTTAAGTAAACGAGGCCGTTAAGCTGCGTATTCACTTAAGGCGGTTTTAGGTCATGCTACTTATGCGAACCCTTGAGGGCTAAGGGCTTAGATACCCGGGCCCGGGCGGGAAGTTGCCAAAGTCAGAAGTAACTGCATAGGCACGTGGCGACGGCAGCCGTCAACTCGCCGTCGTCACGTCGGCTGCAATAGACGCGACGTGTGTCAACGACACTAAGGCTGCAGTTGCTTGTGCCGTTGGCAATGTGAAGTCCGTTTATCTGAGCCTTTACACCACACTACAATATGATGGCCAATAAAACTCACCAAAGTATGAATAATCCGACAGTTAAAATCGTAATAGAAATCCACCTTCCAAACGTAATAACACATTCTGCTAAACCACGTATAGTACCCTCTATTATCTTATTTACTACTTTTATGGATTTTACTACTATTCTTCCGAATGCATCCATTCATATTGAAAATTGGCCTCATTCCTGAAATAAAAAATGGTGATTTATTATATAGGTATAGGGTCCTATTCTAAGTGCGGGTATCTCAATTACAATGCTTATGGCGGTTGGGCCGACATCTTTTCCATACAAACTTTGAGGAACCAATAACAATGATAGAAAAAATCGTTTTAAAACGGCAAATACTTAGGTATTCAAGTACACCGTGCGCCCAGGCGAAAAGATCTGGATTGAAGCCAGACAAAATAGACAAAATATTAAATATTTTGGGCCACAGAAGCTTCCTTGGACCAACTTTCAATTTGGAGACTACTGCGACGAAAAAATAGCGGGTTTCTTAAGAAAATCTGTGGACTAGCTGATTTCTTTTTTTCGCGATTCCACAGTGGGTTCCATAGTGAGAGTTGGTCCATAACATGAAGAGTACAATGATCCCTTGAGAGGTTATTTAATTACCAATATCCTTGTATCTGATGTCTTCTATCTGAATCTGCTTCTATGTGTATCATTCTATCGCGATGAATCGACTTTCTCGCTTAAGGAATTTACAATAAGATGCAGAGGAATGCAGTGGAACACCTGCCTTATTCCAAAACTACGCTCAAATTTTAACATTCACCAACCTTACAAAATATAAGCCCTTTAGGTAATTAGTGAAAACAGTACTTAAATCCGTTTATTAAAGCTAACAAAGCATCTCAAAACACTGAAATCGGTTAAATAACGCAGAAAAATACATAAAAAGGCGCTTAGAATGGACTATAACTAATCAAAACAAACGACTTCGAAGTCATTAAAATGTCGCTGCTGTCAGAATAGTAAACGTCTTCCGACAAAGAACTTTAAATGACTGAATGACTTGGAAACCAAATGAGTTTGTTGATTTTGGATTTTAAGAAACCCAAAGAGATCGCTATGTTGGTAACATAAGTCTATGACTTGTAAGACTTTTAAGAGCGTATGTGGCCTTCTAAGAATTTGATACAATCCTATGAAAAATTTACCAAATCGATGTTTTGTATTCCCCTGTTACCTTCGAATATAATAAACAAATTCTATAAATTTATATGCTTATATATTTATAGTGAAGCAACATATGTCCCTGTCATTTAGTTTCTCTTATAAACCCTTGGTATTTTCATGGTGAACTTCCAAAATCTCAGTTTAAGGCCCTCTGAGGCTCTCTTTTTTTTTATCTAAATAGTACCTATCCGTCTATGAAACCATCTACAGAAGATGAGCTCAAAGACAGACCCTGTCAGGTGCAAGGGCTATTGTGAATAGATGTATTCTCCTTGATTAGGCTATAGGTGTAATTTCTAGATGGATGGTGACCAGGCTATTATTGCTCGAGAATCCGCAACCTTCCACTTCCGTCTCATGGGTAAATAAATATTACGGCAGGTGATGACTCGCCGCTCACTAACGAGTGTCTATATTATTGTTATTCTGCTGTCGGATCTATTTAGGTACATTGTCAGTGCTTTCGAATGTTTGAGAGGTCATTAAAAGGAGATATCACGAATTTAATCACCGAGTAAATAATATTAGGTACGGAAAGATTGAATCGTCTGTCTCTCCGTAAAGCCTTTAAGCTCTAATGGGGATACATAAAATTCAATATTAGAGCTCAATTTAAATTCTATTCCGTCTGGGAAATGCACCCGTTTGGTCATTCAATAGTCTATAAGAAGATTATCTATGTAATGCAGACACCTACTTAAGTCCAAAAAAGATGATGAATTAAGATGAAAATCGTATTATACCTTTGTATCTAATAATTAAAATAATTACAATTATTGGATCAGTACTTGGATAGAAAAGAGTCTAAACAAAGGGTTATTAAAGTTAATTTGGTTCAAATATGCGCCGTGCGGTTCTCTGGCAAAATTAACGACATTGAATTACTTGTAGATAAATATAATTATGATATTTTATGTTTCTGTGAAACTTGGTTAAAAAATGATAAAATGTTATTTAATGTTAATAATTTTCAGGTGGCCAGTAAGTTCAACAGAACATCTGCTGAAGGAGGTGGCTCGATTATACTTTTAAGAAAATCAATTAAATATAAAGAGCGAAATGATATTGTCAGCTGTTCTGTGGAACGAACTTGCGAGGTGGCTTGTGTAGAAGTGAAAAGGCACATAATCTTATGTGTATATAGGCCGCCGAACTCGAATCTCACTTCTTTTATGTCCTCTATGGAAATAATTCTAAACAAAATTTGTAAAAGTAATAAACATGTACTTGTATGCGGTGATTTTAACATTGATATTTTGTCAGATTCTCCAGATAAAACTAATTTGACTAGTTTATTTAAGTCCTTCGGTTTGAGTTACCTATTCTCTGAGCCCACAAGAGTTACAGTTACCTCATCGACCTGTATTGATAATATCTTTACCAATTTCGAAAGTAGGAAGTTATCAATAACGGGTGGAGTTAGGTCTGACCACAAGGGTCTCTCACTAGAATTTATAAGTGAAAAATCAAAAGAAAAACCAACAATTGAACATAGGCCCCTAACAACATATAAACTCGAAAAGCTTAGGCATAATATAGAATCAAAACTGGAAAATGTCGCTGTCTCTGAGGAAGACCCTAATTTCAATTATGAAAACATATTTTCTGTAATAAGTAAGGAGTTCAATGAGATATGTCCCAAAAAGAAATTACACACGAATGGGAAACTAGAATTTAGTGATTGGGCTACCAAGGGTATCAGGAAAAGTAGAGATAATATGTATGAGTTATATAGGGATAAAGCCCATTCCAATTCAGAATCATTTCATGAGTATGTTAAATGTTATTCAAAAATTTTTAAAGCTGTTTGCATCCAAGCAAAAGCCATAAATATTAGAGACAAAATTCGCAAATCAAGTAATAAAATTAAGACGGTTTGGAAAACAATAAACGTAGAAACAGGTAAAGATAAATGTAGAGATTCTGAATATAAACTATTAATTAATAATGAACACATTACAAATGTTGAGGAAGTCTCTAATATTTTTGTCGATTTCTTCTCTAACATAGCCCTGAACGCGACCAAGTCACTTGATTCATCCCCAGACTTGGCGGAGGCTTTTCTTAAAGAAAACTTCCAACGCACCATACCTGAATTTTCGTTTGAACACATCTCATTAATTGATATCAAAAAGACGTACAAGAGTTTAAATGTTAAAGCTACTGAAGATCTATGGGGTCTATCTGTAAAAATGCTAGATTCTATAATAAACACAATTGCTCCTTACTTAGCAGACTTATTTAACCTATGCATAGATAAAGGCACGTTTCCAGAACTAATGAAAATAAGTAAAATCACTCCTATCTTTAAATCGGGAAGTAAGACAGATCCCTCAAACTATAGGCCAATCTCTGTTTTGCCAGTATTAAGTAAAATCTTTGAGAAATTGATGCTAAACCAACTGCTGTCACATTTCAATAGAAATAGAATATTGCATTCAAACCAGTATGGTTTCACCAAATGCAGATCAACAACCGATGCAGGCTGTCATCTCATGACTCTTGTCTTGGAGGCTTGGGAGAGTTCACAGGATGCCATTGGAGTGTTTTGTGACCTTTCCAAAGCATTCGACTGTGTAGAACACTGCACGTTACTGCGCAAGTTAGAAGTATATGGAATTCATGGGAATGCCCTGAACCTGGTGGAATCATACTTGTCTAGTAGGCAGCAGAAGGTTAGCGTCAATGGTATCACATCTGCTAGTTCTCCTGTCAAGATGGGAGTCCCACAGGGATCAATTTTGGGTCCTTTCCTGTTTTTGGCATATATTAACGATTTGCCTTACATGGTCCACGGTCTAGCAGATATAGTTCTATTTGCCGATGATACGTCATTGATTTTTAAAGTTGATAGGAAGGATACTTCACTAGTACATGTTAATAATACTTTAGCAAGTATATCCAGATGGTTCACAGCAAACAATCTGTTATTGAATGCGAAAAAGACTAAATGTTTGAAATTTTCGTTGCCTAACGTCAGAAGTATAGAACCAATCGTAGTTCTTGACTGTGAAAGACTCAATATTGACAATGCAACTTTGTTCCTTGGCATGAATATAGACTCTAAACTGCAATGGAGCACTCATATCACCGAGCTCTCAGGGAAACTAAGCTCTGCAGCTTACGCGGTTTATAAAATTAGGCAACTAACAGATGTAGCCACGGCGAGATTAGTGTACTTTGCATATTTCCATAGCTTGATGTCTTATGGGATTCTGTTGTGGGGGTCAGCTGCAGATATAGAAACTATCTTTATACTACAAAAACGTGCGATTCGTGCCATCTATGAGATGCGTCCACGCGAATCCCTGAGGGAATTATTTAAAGAAATAAACATACTGACCCTACCATCCTTATACATTTATGAGAACATCATGTATGTGCGTAAAAATTTACATAAATTAAAATTAAATAGTGACCTTCATAATTTTAATACTAGAAATAAAGACAAAATAGCTGTACCTAGCTTTAGATTATCTAAAACAAATAAAAAGACATTCTTAGGAAATAGTGTACGTTTCTATAATAAAATCCCAAAAGAGATAACTGGGCTCTCAGAGGGTAAATTCAAAACCTATATAAAATCTACTTTACTAAAGAAGGCATACTATAAAGTCAACCAGTACATAGAGGACAAAGATGCCTGGAAACTTCTGCATAGTCGCCTCGCGGCACCTTCAAAGAAAATGAATGTAAGCAAACCAAATATTGTGAAACTATCTGTTGAAAAAATTAAGCCCTACAAGTTTCTTGTGCGTTCTTCTTGTAGAGGTATCTTTCCGAACGCACGGTAGACTCAGTACTGTATCTTCATTGACGTACAAAAGTGTCAGATTATGACCTATTTGAATAAATCTGTTTGAGTTTGAGTTTGAGTTTGAGTTTGAGTTTGAGTTTGAGTTTGACTTATATAAGCTTATAACACCCAGACACAGATCAAACAGAAATGTTCATGCACACAAATTTTTGACCTGGCCGGGGATCGAACCCGGAACCTGCGGCACAGAAAGCAGAGTTACTACCATCTGTGCCAACGAGGCTGTCACATATGAAATACGAAGTACCCCACTCTCTCCACTCATGATTGCCATAAGAGCCGGCTAAAAATTATCAAATCCAGAAGACGGGCAGCAGCGTTAAAACCATCAAATTCGCCAACCCGCCGGCGTCTATGTTACGCAGTGGACTTCCTATGGCTGGTATGATGATGATGATGAAATATGCGCACGTGAGGAGCACGAGACTGCCTCAGTGGCGTAGTGGGCGCAAGCTCGATTTCCGATCATGAGATCCCGAGTTCGATCCCCAGGTCAGTCAAAGTGTTATATATTGGATTTTTCCATTAGTAATTATCTCATTAACTGCCTGGAGTCTGGAACTGTGCCCGGTAGATGGCAATAGGCTCGCCCCCTATTACACGGGACCAATAACATACTGGCGAAATGTGGGTGTATCTACTATGGGACCTAGTCCTGGGTACACCTCTGCCTTCCCCTTCGGGAAAAAGGCGTGAATGAATGTTATTATGTGGTTGTTACCAATTATACCTATAGATAATTACATAATATCATTAGTCATAAAAAAGAGAGATGTTGATTTCATTTTAACATTATATAACATCACACTTTTTATTTGAAGGGTTAGGAGGCTGTCAGTCTTCATTCGAGCCTATAAGCGAGGTGTTTTAATGTTTTCGTCGCAGTATTATTTCAAGCATTCGAAAATTTCAACAGATCATCAAAACATTCTGTAAATGATGATTACCAGAATTATTGTTTGTTATATCCACACTTCGACTTGTTTTAGAGGGTGTTCACAAAATACTTAACATTACTCTTATAAAGTTATGTTAGATATTCGGGGGTGCGACAGAATTTTGTCGATTTCCTTATAATGGTATTCTGAACTGTCGTAATACCTAAATTATAATTCTCTTACACTGTTTAATTACAATTTAAATTAATGGTAATTATTTAGATAATAATTTATATTAGGTACATTAAAAAACAAACAATCTTTTATTTGGGATTATTGCCATTATATTATCTCTATGTCCCTTTTCATGAATTATTGATTAAACAACCGCAAGAATTTTATAAAAGACTAACTCAAAACGATACTTATTAATGTCGAGTTAAGACTAAAAATCACTTAGACCGTTTCTTTGATTCGTAAAACTTCGACTTTCCATGGGCAAATTTGTATGGGATGTTGGATTGGTTTTCCTAATTTTGCAATTTTTTCGTTTGAAAGTTGTTTAGGATAACGGGTATAAATAAAAAAAAAGTATAATACTACTTAATACTAATATCACAGGATACTAATATTATTATAAAGGGAAAGTTTGTGAGGATTGATGGATGGATGTTTGTTACTCTTTCACGTTGTGCTGAAATTCGGTATGCAGATAGTTTAGACCCTGGAATAACATATATAGGGTACATTTTATTCCGATATTTCCATCAAAACGAAGACAACGCGAGTGAAACCGCGGGACACAGCCAGTGTTTTTATATTCTTAAATAGTGACAATAGTACAATTAAATAGCGTTTATCTGGCTCAACGTATAAGCATTGCTATTCAACGTGGCAATGCCGCCAGTATCTTGGGTACGCTGCCATCTGACAGTGGTTTAGAGCACTTGGATTTTCTATAGGCTGGCATGTCGGCCTGTGGATTTTCGAAGCGTTCTATGGTATAGTGTATTTAGTTAGGGTAGGTAGTAAGTAGGTAGCTCTATTGTTTAGTCTTTTTTCAATAAAAAAATAGTGACAAATTACTTTTAATGCTGATATTACAATAAATATGATTAAGTTTAAGTTCAAAGTTAGCAGTTTGACACAATCCTATGGCAAATTTACCAAATCGATGTTTTTTTATTCCCCTGTTTCTTCCGAATAAGTATAGTCACCCTATTTGATATATTTATATTCAGATATTTTGAAGATGGAGTGAGGTGTCTCTATTATTTTATTTTTGTTTATAAACTCTTAATTAGTGAACGTCCAATCAAGCGAGTAAAAGTGGGATTTTAAAAAGTTAATAATAAAAAAACCGAGAGTTGAAATGACAAGGACATGGTATAATTTACTATAAAAATAGAAGACTGCCTCGGTGGCGTAGTGGGCGCATGCTCGACTGCCAATCAAGAGGTCCCGGGTTCGATCCCCAGGTCAGGCATTGTGTTAAATATTGGATTTTTCCATCGGGAATTATCTCAATAACTGCCTGGAATCTGGAACTGTGCCCGGTAGATGGCAATAGGCTCGCCCCATATTACATGGGACCAATAACATACTGGCGAAATGTGGGTGTATCTACTATGGGACTGAGTCCTGGGTACACCTCTGCCTACCCCTTCGGGAAAAAGGCGTGAATGTATGTTATGTTATGTTATGTTATGTTATAAAAATAAAATAGAAAAGTCTTTATTGTTATCACAACTAGTACAAAAAAACAATAAAATCACATATTAAAACTAGAAAATGTGTAACAATGTGTAAAAATATCAGGATATCAATTTATCGTTTATCGTTTCAGGTAGATCGTAACCACGCTGTCACACTTCAAAATGATAACTGAAGATATACTCGAGAGCACTTAAAAAGTTTTTCGTCGAAAATTCTAGCGAAAAAATTAAAAAAAAATAACCAAAGACTCGGCAAATACTGACGATTATTTTACTGAAACCTCCCAAAGCTCTAACATAAAAACATATCATTTTCCAATTCAACTGTTCGATAAAACATAAATCCCTAACCGTGGGGTGACTACGGTTCATCGTTCAATGGTTGAAAACATCCCTCAGAAGTGTCCGAGAGCGTATAATACTACAATTAATAACCTCACTCTATGTCCCTTTTCATGAATTATTGATTAAACAACCGCAAGAATTTTATAACAGACTTTAACTCAAAACGATTCTTATTATTGTCGACTTAAGATTAAAAATCACTTAGACGGTTTGAGTATGTAAGCATTAGAGGGCGGATAAGTCTAATTAGTCATTTTAATCACCGCGTCTCGTCTCGAGAGATCTGCAATATGAAGCCCTCTGAATATAAACTAGAAGTAGATGTTGATAACAACACGTCTATTAATTAAGAAAAGGATTTTCGTTTGGGCGTGTAGGTACAGATTACAGTTTACAAGATCGAACAAGACAAACATTTTTTTGTATTTGTATGGAAAACGAGGCGGTGTTTCACGTTCGTTAAAATATTATTTAGGCGTATCATACACACCGCCGCGCATCCTGCTGCGTAGTGCAGAATAGACGAATGGGTGCGGAGATGGGTGCGGATTATGTAGTGGTAGGCCTCTTTTGCTCTTTTGAAACGTGGTCTCTGACTGTGGGCCTTATCAGCAGGCTCAAAATAGCGCAACGAGCTATGGAGAGGGCTATGCTCGGAATCTCTCTGCGAGATCGAATCAGAAATGAGGAGATCCGTAGACGAACGAAAGTTACCGACATAGCCCAGCGGATTAGTAAGTTGAAGTGGCAATGGGCAGGGCACATAGCACGTAGAACTGATAGCCGATGGGGCTGCAAAGTTCTCGAATGGAGACCACGAACCGGCAAGCGCGGCGTAGGACGTCCACCCACAAGGTGGACAGACGATCTGATAAAGGCGGCAGGAACACGATGGAGGCGGGCCGCTTGCGACCGGACTGAATGGAAATCTATGGGGGAGGCCTATGTTCAGCAGTGGACGTCCTGTGGCTGAGATGATGATGATGAGGCCTCTTTTGCAGGGGGCCGCCTGGGGAAGTACCACACCATTGCCAGTTATTCATCCGCCAAGCTTAATGTGCAAACATTACTGTGTTCCGGTATGAAGGGCAATGTTACCAGCGAAATTACTGGGCATGATGAGATTCAACAACTCATATCTCAGGGTGACAGGCGCAGTGCAGTGCCGTGCAGAATTTTGAATTTTAAAACACTGGGTGGCACTGTGTCTGTTATGGGCAATCATGATGCTTACCACCAGGCACCTGATTTGCTCGTCTTGTCACTCACTATCATAAAAAAAAAAATGCTTATCTGTATCTCTCAGCAGATTGCTCCGCATCCATACGCACGGGACTCCGGTGTAGGAAGGTACCTAACCGCTGCTACTAATGTCGACACAGTCCCAGATATCGTGAGATTTTTTTTATACATAGTGAATAGATTGCACCACATCTTGCTAATGTTGACACGGTCCAATATTATATCGTGAGATTACAGGATAAATATTTTAAAGGGTCTTCTAGGCCATCTCAGAAACGCGCAGGGAATCGAACGAGTTGATTTTGAAAAAGTAATGAAAATAAATAACACTTGTATTATTGCACCACCTGTCATTAACAAGGATCGATTTTACTTCTCAGAAATGGATCACATTGTCAATGACACTGATCAATTTCTGGAACACTAATCAATCACTGGTGCAATAAAACAGGTGTGATTTATTGATCATGATGATGATGATTTTTTCATAATGAACTCGTTCGATTCGCTGCGCGGATAATATTTATTTCAAACATTTTATAATGCAGTTTTAGTTCTTATCAAAATCAGTCACATGACTCGTTTTAGCATTATTTGAAATTTGTATTAATTTGTTCATGTAATTGTATGATGTAGTCGCTCAAACTGCCTAGAGTTTCAAAATCAAGCTGCCCTGAATATTTTATTATTATAGACGTGCCTCTAGATTATTGTCAAGCAGAGTTTTGGCACAACTCTTGTGGAGAGGCATAAATTAATCAAATAAACTTATGTGCCAAGTTATCAGAGTCAGACAGCATTAAATTTAATCAGCGTATCTGGAGACGTTCTCATTTCCCAACAGCTTTCAAGATGAGGTTGAGTTTTACAGTGGTAAGTTTGTCAAACAAATCTAGAGGATTAAATTTGATCTTCGAGGAAACAAAATGTTTAATAACAATACGTTAATATGATTTAGACAACAAGACACAACATTACATCACGGATATAAAGATGAATGTAAGTGGTTATGTGAGGAGGGGACGTCCTGAAAATACCTGGTTGAACAGTGTGGATGAGGATATGAGTGAAAAAGAAGGGAGTGCAGAGGTGACCGATGGAAGGCTGGAATAGTGAAAGATGACGTGCTGTGCCGACAACGATGATGACACTTAAAGGCCACCACTTGACCACAGTCTCACCTGAAGGTAATGTGACGACGCGGTCGACGATGGTGCGAGGTATTCCACTTTGAGCACCCATCTCGAGAGCACCTGCGCCAATTTGGTGGGTGTTCTAAGTGAAATAAATATTTTATTAAATTTTATTCCACTTAGAGTACCTACGTCTCAATGTCTCTTAGTTTTGGGGTAGAATAAATGTTTATTTTCATAGCATTATATTAGAATATACGTAAATAATAATAAAGGTAATACACGTATATGTTCGAACCGTATTTCATGGATTCGGATCGGATTCGTTTCGGACGTAGTGCCTAACCGCACTTAGGTGTAGTAATTCTTTTCGTGGCTACTCTTTGTTGAGAAGATTGCAGGTGCGCACACCAGTAGTAGCTCAAACATTGTGATTAGCATCACCCCTAGTATTTTATTATTTAATAGTTTGTTACAAGATTTTTAAAAAATCCTACAGACGTTTTCCATTTCAAAGCATAAGAAATGGCGCAGACGTTTTATCCACTTTCATCGTTGTTAAGGATTCTACCGTGGGTATGCTTAATCGTACCCTTTATTTATTATCTAAGTAGTAGGTATCTAG
Organism: Hemistola chrysoprasaria; assembly: GCA_947063395.1. Classification (NCBI taxonomy): domain Eukaryota; kingdom Metazoa; phylum Arthropoda; class Insecta; order Lepidoptera; family Geometridae; genus Hemistola; species Hemistola chrysoprasaria. Next base: position 10,287,665 of record OX346723.1, read on the forward strand.
GAGCTCACAGCTCACTCATTCGAATGACGTGCTTCGACGTTAATGGATAACGTAGATCTACCGCCTGTAATATTGTGCTTAGCATCGAATTAGGGTTCTGCGAAAATTTTCGGTCGATTTGTGAATTATAATGAGGCTTTTCTAAAGTACACCTAGTGGGTTGTTTATGACCTTGTGGTATGATTTTAAATGCGTAGTAACATCAGAATCTGCTTTAACTGACAGTGTAAGTACGGAATAAATCTTTTACTTGGTAGTATAAGTTACGGAAAGTACCTACAAATTTACTTACGAGTTGCATTAGAATATAACAAGCATCGCTATCGGTTTTCTCCAGTTAAATAAATACTTTTTAACACTAATGGGATTCGTTTTAAGATGAGGTATGTTTTTTCAATGTTTGATTTTGGTCATACCTATAGAAATCTAAATAAAAAAAGGTATTAGAAATGTTGCTTGTCACCACCTCACCGTTATCTATTTTGACACCCATCTGTTGGAATAGATTCGTGTCACTTTTCCTATTACGCATTAATATTGAGTTTATTGAAACGCAGAGCCACGCACTCATACAGAACCTCAAACTTGAAGAAAGTGATATATGGATGGCACCATAATTCATCATGGCACCTAAAATTATACATAAACAACGTTCTGATCTGACAGTTTAAGTTAGGTTTGACATTTGAACCACAGAATAAATAATACCGTTGTCAAACCCCAGCCATGGCAGCCATTTTATGCGACATTATGAGTTGCAGCTATGCACCTGTTTTTGTAGGTATTTCGGGACCATATATATTAATCTATGTCTATGCTCTCAAATATTCCTGCGCCGTGATTAGTTCTTACCATCGAGCAACGCGGTCTTCCGCCCTTCCGGCACGGCGGAAGACCCCGTTGCTCGAAGGTTCTTACACACATACACAAACGTTCTTCGTTTGCTACCTCTGCACTCTGCAGCGACAGGGTCGCGCGGGACCAGTTCGTTATTATTAAGATTTCCATGGTCACCATACATGAGAGTCTATAGTGTAGATCCTTACATTTATATTATGAGCTTCGTAAAATTGAACAGAATATTATGGTACGAGTGATATAAATAAAGGAGGTTGACGGATTCGTGTCCTCCTTTACTTGACGAAGGTCCAAGATGTTGCCTTTATTGAAAAAAAAAAGACTTAACAATACAGCTACCTACTTACTATCTATACCATAACTATATTATATACTTTGCTAGAGAACACTTCGAAAATTCACAGGCCGACATGTCAGCCTATAGAAAATCCAAGTGTTCTAAACCACTGTCAGATGGCAGCGTACCCAAGATGTTGGCGGTATTGCCACGTTGAATAGTACCTGTACATTTGACATAAAGTCATCGCATCGTGGTGAGGCCGTAATCTGGGTGGGGCAAGGACAAACATCTTATTCAAGTAGAAGGTAGAATGATGTAAGCTGCCCTTGTTTAGAAACTGTCATACTAGTAATAACCAGCTATAAAAAAGACGATTTACCTATTTATTGTCTAAGCTTAGTAGGTATATCTAAATGACTATAAGTTACCAAGTACCTATATAACACTATCGAAAGGTAGGTACGTAGATACTTATATCTATCTACCTAATTGCAGTGCAAGAATTCCTTCAAGTTTCCTGATCTTTGCAAATGCTGAGTACCTACGCCCATCATAGTTTACGCAACCTTAAGGGTCTAAGGCGATGTTGATTTACTCAGAAACATTAATTTATTCATATTATGTAACTTAAGTTATTAGGCAAGAGAGTTGTGTCAATATTTGTTTCATCAATGACATTTTTGTTATGATGATATGTACCTAAGTGACATCTTTGATGTAGTTCCTTGGGCGATACATAAATATTTGAAGAAAGTGTTTATTTCAACATCAAAAGCTTTCTATTTTAAGAAAAGTACACCTGAATATGACGCGTTTCAAATGCGTAAATATGAAAAGATAACTTCAAGTTTAATAACCGACTATTCATATCAATGCAGCGTCTGTGGTCCAACGGGAATATGCGCGGCTTTAAATCCGGAGGCCCTGGATAATCGCACTATGTGGACCTGGGCGCTACCTTGTTTCGGATGGTACGTTAAACTGTAGATCCCGGCTGTTTCCTATAAGCTATGTAGGGGCAGTCGTTAGGTCATGTCGGAGGCCTTATAGGAATCTTGGCGACCTGAAACTCTGACAATATGGGTTGTCCACAATACCCATATATGAATTGACTCGAGCAGTGTAATTGGGGTAACCCTTTCTGTTAGAGTATAAATTCAAATTATTATTATAAAATTAATGATGTTTTTTGTTACTTATTCAGATTGTATCATTTACATACGTGTTATATGGGGTTCGGGATTTTGTATTCTAAATTATTATAAACCTCTAATTCTGTTAACGAGGTGGAAGATAATAATAATATTATGACATTACCTATACGAGTATTTCAAAGGGATCTGCGCACCTAATAGCCATGCGTGCTCTCCACGACTTTCGTGTGTACTTGGCCTTAAAGGTATTAAAAGGATATCTTTTTGGTTTCTTAGAATTACTTTATGAAACGCGCGTCGACGGCGTGTTAGTGTAGGCAACCTGATTGCCCAAATCAGACACAGTGCCGCACCCAGTGATTTAAAATACAAAATTCTGCGCGACCTGATTAGCTCGTCTTGTCACTCACTATCATTAAAAACACATTAAATTTTATCCCGATATTTCCATGAGAACGAAGACTACGCGGGTGAAACCGCAGAGCACAGCTAGTTAATTATAATTTAGTAAGGAATAGTAAAATTTATTTGAAAGTATGGTTTCAATGCCAAAAAGTAACGCCTAGAAGAATATAGTTTTCACTGACTCTAGTTGAAGATCCTGGTTTTATAGGCAATTAGACATGGGGATAACATCAAACCGCAGTCCTCGGGGATATAAAACTGGTATTATTAGTTTCATCGCCATATTGATATAGAATAGTAATAAACATAATAACCACCGCTCCATACCCCATTCCCCTTTCCGTCCAAAGGCGGGCTGCCTGGAAGAGATCGCTTGAAGCGATAAGCCCGCCCATTGTCGTAAATAATAACATGTTGGGACTTATAGATTACACGCTGTGCCCCGTGGTTATACTCACGTAGTCTTCGTTCCCGTGGGAATATCGGGATAAAAATTATTTTATGTATTATTCAAGGGTCTAAGCTATCTACATACCGAATTTTAGCTTAATCGGTTCAGTAATTTTAGCGTGAAAACGAAACAAACACACACAAAAAATAGCGCTAGCGGTGCTTTTTTTGTGCCGTCTAGATGGCGCTGGAGTCGAGTTAGAGCACGCTAACATTTGTTTACACCTGATAAGAACGTTACATTTTTACATTGTACTGAGATTACATACATACATACATACAGTCACGCCTTGTTCCCGTTGGGGTAGGCAGAGACTATTTCTTTCCACTTGCTACGATCCTGACATACAACTTTCGCTTCTTCCACTTTCATCACATTCTTCATGCATGCTCGTCGATTTTTGGTACTTTTGACCTGGCCTTTCCTTAAGATAACATCAAACTGTGCCCGGTAGATGGCAATAGGCTCGCCCCCTATTACATGGGACCAATAACATACTGGCGAAATGTGGGTGTATCTACATGGGACTGAGTCCTGGGTACATCTCTGCCTACCCCTTCGGGAAAAAGGCGTGAACGTATGTTATGTTATGTTAACATCAACCTGTTCATGAAAGGTACGCCTAGGTCGACCCCTACCGACTTGACCATTCACACTAGCCTTATAAATAATGTACTGAAATTTGATATTTATAAATTAACAAATTCATGCGCATAAATGTTTTATATCTAATTTCTAAAGCAGGGGATCGAAAACTGGCTACAAATACAGATAATAATAATTCTAACTACTTGCACCTAATTAATTGAATCAACTTCGAAATAATTCAGTAATATTCCATGTTCCGTTAGTAAGATCCAAAACTAAACACGATGTGTTGAGAATAATTATTGGAAACCTATTTATGTGGTAATGTGGATCTCATTCCATTGAGATCAATTAGGGGAAAGGAAAAAAGTGCTCCCAAAATATCTCACGTGGCCTCCAATTCAGGTGGATAAATAAATCTTCCTTCCGTAGGTTTCCTCGTAATACGAGTATAGGTAATACTCGTATTACGAGGAAACCTACTCTTACAATATAAAGTACTATCCAATCAATAATTGGAGGTATACTGAAAAGACGCAATATTTGTTATACGCAGCCAGCCAATACCTACATATAATTTAATACACTCATGACCCATACAAAACCAGCCCTGATTTTTGGCACAATGCGTATCGGAATAACAAAGTGCTCCTCGAAATTCGACACACTCGTTTCCACGCGATGTTTTGTTCAAACTATGTCTCTGATTACTGCGCCGACTGTACCCATATAACATTTTATATGGGCTCAAGAATAACATAGCCACTATTTGGACCTATTCAATGGTCGCCCATTAAGCGATGAATCCAGATTTTTATCAAAGGACATACCGGATTTAGGGATCTGCAATTTATCTTGCTCCAGAGGTTATTCGTGCTTTGTTAGATTCAATCCGATGTGTGCTTAATGTTAGGTGAGTGATAATGAGTAATTCTTGGGTCGAAAGGATTATTTGACTAGTAGATAAATAAATAAAAACCAAACCTAAGCTTATGTTAGTTTTAATTGTACTTTCTTGTACCTATTTAATATAAAATATAAAATCTATACAATCTATCCCTACCCGCCTGCCAAGTGTGGCGTGTATTGGCAAAACCCCCCTTATGGGGGAGGCCTATGTTCAGCAGTGGACTTCCTATAGCTGACATGATGATATCATAAACATAGCATACAATTACGCCTTTTTCCCGAAGGGGTAGGCACCCAAATTTCGCCAGTATGTTATTAGTCCCATTTAATAGGAGCCGAGCCTATTGCCATCTACCGGTCCCAGTTCCAGACTCCAGGCAGTTACTGAGATAATTCCTAATGGAAAAATCCAATATCCCGGGGATCAGAACCCGGCACAGAGGAGATGAATCCTGATCTGTGGAACCCGGGACCTTCTGATTGGCAGTCAAGCTTGCGCCCACTGCGCCACCGAGGCAGTCGAGGCGAGGCAGAGGCGAGATGATGATGATATGATAAAATAATCTAATATAACATCATAAGGTCCCGGGTTCGATCTCCAGGTCAGACAAAGTGTTATTTATTTATTTATTTATTATTAGAACACCAACACAATGTACACCGTGGCTTAAGTTTAAAACATTCATAATTTGTAGATGCTAAGTGTCATTATATTTACAGGTACAAACAGCATGCAAGTTAATTTAAACGTTAATTAAATTAAAGCGAGAACATAATTTAGTATATATAAGGCCTTGCCAACAATAATGAATCATAAAATATAATATAACTTGTGAAAATACTTAAAATGAGGTTGCTACAACAAAACATATAAAAATAAAACTAAAAATATAATATTACAAACCAAAAATTATGTACCTACCTACAAGTAATTATGTAATATAGTGACTTCCATTAGAAATATTCTCAATAATGACAGCCTGGAGTCTGAAACTGTGCCCGGTAGATGGCAATAGGCTCGCCTCTTAATACACGGGACCTAAAAACATAAATGCCGAAGTATGCATGTATCTACCATGGAACTGGGTTTATACCTCTTTGAGAAAAAAGCGTAATGCTATAATATGCAAATGTTAGAGACTGAAGAACATTTTAGAACTCCATCTTTTTTAATATCTTGTTAAATCTCGTGAAAAGTACAAGACCACTTCAAAAGATAACTTTATCACTTAACGCCTCGTGCAGTAAGTCACAAGGAAAATTTTCTCTCCAGTTCCTACTTAATTCCAAGTTGAAACCCTCATCTTACAGAGCTTCGCTATTAAACGGAGTTAGCGCAAGAACTCTGCTGACCCATAAATTACTGCTCACTGCTTCAAACCTAGTAGTTTTATGTTTAAAACTGAAGTTGGAAACTTGAAGTAACTAATCAGATAAGTTTTTTCATTCCTTGGAAGGAAGGCCTATAATGTACGTAGAGTACTATACGAGAGTTATATAATAATAATAATTGACTAAGTACGTATATTATTTAGACATGATTTCTGTCACACCACCGACCAATAATAGTGAAATAATCTACTATCCTCTCCCATCACGGTTGTCTGAAAGATATCGCTTTTAGCAATAAATTAGGGATACTTTATTTAAGGTTTTATTGTGTAACCAATAAAGAGTCTGTCTATTTATCAATCTTCCTTCTGCTCGCCGCTCTCCAGCCAGATCTTTGTACACGACAGCATTTTTCAACACGATCTGGCTTTTTCATAGTTCATGAACTCATATCATTGGCGAGTAGCCAATCGATCAGTGGGTCATATAAAGAAATATAACTTGACCTAACTCGTATTGGCGAGGCTCATGTATCGTCAAATGGTCGTTGCCAGCTCTCCGAAACAAATTCTTCTGCCAAACGACACCAATAAAATGCAAATCATACTCAGGAACTTTAGGACTTCATACAAAAGCGAATTGCATTTCGGCTAAGTTATTGAGAAATAAAAAGGTTTTACGAATCGTTTGCAAATTATTGAGGGAATTCAATAACAAGTCGAAAGGAATCCCCTAAGTCGGAATGTCCCTGGCGACGTATCGATGTCGGCGACCTTCAATAACTGTAGACTCCATGCAAGTTATTGGGACTTTCAACTTCTTAGACTGGACTAGCTTCTGCATACGGATTTACACAGACGCCTTTGATATTTTAATGTTCAACACAGATTCAACTTATATCATATCATGTCTCAGCCATAGGTAGTCCACTGCTGGAAATAGGGCCAAGTCAATAATGGGGGTTATGAGGAGGATAAGGATGAGTTTTGCCAATACTCGCCACGCTTGGCAGGCGGCGAGCGCACCTCGATGGTTTTACGCAGAGGATGCTGCTGCCCGTCCTGGATTTGATAATCCCTTAGCCTGCTCTTAGGCCAACCACGGGGAGAGAAGGTGAAGTACTATTCTAACGCCGGTAACCCCCACGGCAATTGTTATATAGAAGATTGCTAGTCCGAAATAAAAGAAACTTCGACCAAATGCTTTAGTATTGGATTTTCTGCCAACTGTATCTTTACTCGTATTTTCATGGAGATCGAACCGTGCCTCGCGCGTAGATTTCAGGATTATACCTGTTCCTGAACCGTTTCAGCTAAGAGACAATATTTGATTTTGAAAGGCCGTGACGTCGACGTTATAAAAATAGGAAAACAGTAAGTACAAACGTTTTTAAAAAGGTTTTTGTACTATTTTAGGCAATTTATAAGATTTGGAATAGGATAATTATATAGATCTTTAGAATTTTGACTTTTTCTGTTGCAAAAATATGTCTGTTACAATATTAGGCCATTAATTATGTGTGGTTCCAATCTTCTAAATTCATCATCATCTCTAAGAAATTGTTTAATGCGATTAGACCGCCAGTTGTTTACCGTGATATCTGTTAATTGTTATGTAACATTTTTTATACCTATATTTTATTTTGGTATGCAATAAAGTATAATTCTATTCTATTCTATCATGTCGGCCCATAGGAAGTCCACTACCTGCAGCCTGAACATAGACCTTTAGCATATATTTTCATTTTTCATCTAGTCCAGTTACGGCTTGCATCAAGCGTGTTCCTGCAGTCTTTATTTATTAGATCGCAGGTCCACCGTATAGGTAGACGTCCTACCTGATATCTTCTAAAATGATATCCAAGAAACTGTATTATACATACTTTCATATAACTAAAATTTAATTTTACTGACATTATGTTAATATTACATAATGTCAGTAGCACACTATTGCCCAAATGTGTTCTACTTTACTCGCCTTCCCCTGCACGGTTGTCTGGAAGAGATCGCTTTTAGCGATAAGACCGCTAATTGATATTTATTGTCAATTTTTAGTTTTAAGATTTTTATTATGTTGTAAAGAGTTTATCTACATAACCATTAGTAAGCTTAATATTTTTGTCAGCACTCCATTTTAGTTCTAAGCAATTTGCCAAACAATCTTTATTTACCTGTTTCGATTTAGGTACCTTAATAAATCTTAGCCGGGAACATAAAAATAACAGACGTTTTAACAACCGTTGATAAATCACGAGAAACTACAGTTTACTCGGAAGCTCTTATGGCGATCTATTTGTTCTAATGTTGTTTAGAACAAGGAACTTAATACAAACGGATGTTTTTGTTCTAACATTGATTGCAGTCAGGACTTCCTCCTGTAATGGCTAACCTTACAGCTTTAGATAATAGCTACCTACTACCGAGGTACATATTAACGAGGCGGCGACCGTAGAATTCCCCATAGAAACATTATAGTTAAATCATTTGAGATACATAACATAACATACATTCATTCCTTTTTCCCGAAGGGGTAGGCAGAGGTGTACCCAGGACTCAGTCCCATAGTAGATATACCCACATTTCGCCAGTATGTTATTGGTCCCATGTAATAGGTGGCGAGCCTATTGCCATCTACCGGGCACAGTTCCAGACTCCAGGCAGATATTGGGATAATTCTTAATGGAAAAATCCAATATTTAACACAATGCCTGACCTGGGTATCGAACCCGGGACCTCTTGATTGGCAGTCGAGCATGCGCCCTCTACGCCACCGAGGCATTTGAAATACGAGCATATTAAATTTTCAACATTTAATGACATTATTCGGAATTAGTAGTAGTAATATAAATAAATATGAAAAATATGAGTGAGTAGTAGTAGAGTAGTAAGCTAGGTTCTTAATTATATTTTAGTCTAAAATACTTAGTACCTATAATTTGGAGTTATATTTTAAAATACTTATATTTTGGATTTTTATCATATTTTAGTCCAAAGTACTTATATTTTAGACTGAAATATAATTAGAAACCTAGATAACTAGTGTCTCATTCCGAATAATGTTAACAATTACGTTTATATGAGGAATTCTCCGGTCTGATAAAGACAGCAGGATCACGCTGGATGCTTACATCACACTTACATCCGGACTGGTGGAAATCAATGGGAAGGGTCTATTCTTAGCAGTGGAAGTGCTATGGCTGATATGATGACGATATTTTGAAGCTAAATAACCAATGAAATAAACGCACTTGGAATGATATCTCTATAAGAAGAACGCTCAACGAACTGGAAGAGTTTAGGTAATTTAACTGCCAGTTTTACAATATTTGGTTTGTGTACATTATTGTTAAATTAGAAGTTGGAAGGTGCCGGGCAATGAATCGAGTTTGGGCTTGTTTAATTTCTATTTACATATCGTTCTCCATGATCCTAGATTATTCTAATTCCGTGCTTCTAGTCTGTGTTATATTATAGGTATTTGCTTGCTAATTAATATATATTAATAAATAAATAATTTAATATATAATTATTATGGTATTATTCATGCTTTGGAATAATAAAAAGAATGATCACAAATCACATAGATATGGTACACAAAAGAAAACCTGCAAATCACCCTCTAATTGCCCACCTAAAGCCTAAATGTGTGCTCATTATACTTACTAACATTATATACCAAACTCCAGACCCATTATTTATAGATTATTCTGAACCAGGGTAATCAATCAGAGTCGTGATTGGGCGCTTCTATTCCATTCTAAAGGACACAATATATTATGTATACAAGCTGCTCCACGCGGTTTCACTCAATGAAAAGTATTAATACGAGTGATTAATGGATTAACAGTCAACGTGGGATGAATTTTAAAAAAAATCCCAAATGTTCCCAAAGGGCGGGAGGTAGGAACAGATGGAACTAAACCTATACGAAACTCATACCCTAAAACGATTTCAAAAGAATTGCTTTCTTTTTTTAAATGACCTATGCTGTTGGCCTCAGATGGCCTCTACAGCTTTACCGGGCAGTGGTGAGCGCAGGAGGCGCTCGACCCAAAGTTTAAGGGCGACTAGTGTAACGAAGTGTTACAATTCACACTATTATATTTACTCAAAACCTGTTTTTACAATTTATATAATTATTTAAATACAATTATTTATTATTCGTTCTAATTTTAATTCTTATAATAATAATTCAATTACCTATAAAATACAACTGATGTTGTATTGCGCGTTTAAACGCAACATTATAATTAGTGCCGACTAGAAATTATACTTAATAATAAACGCGTGAACTGGACAGTGCTCCGCAATAAAAAACCGGTTACAAGTCGCTTCACGGCTGTCCAACTGCTCGACGCGCCGCGCGGCTACTCTCTCAGTCGACTCTGGCCTCCGAAGCGACTATACGTCATTAACTGTTCAGTCCGGCCATCTTACGCCGTTGTACAGTAAAATCTAAAACTAATTGTGTGTGTTGTTGAAGTTCACTTTAATTTCGTTACAATAATTGTATATTATAGTGTTCCCATACTGGGTAAGTTATGCAAACATTTCTAAGCCGCTTATTTTAGTTAAATCATTTGGTGTCATGTTTAACGTTAGATTTAGTTTTGGAAATTTGAATTTTACCGTTGCCTAGATTTCTATTTCGCCTTTTTATAAGTGTTTCCCCGTTAGAATTCTAAAATTATATCATAGGCCAGTGCTACTGTTGCTTTTATTATTATCTTCTATTCTTTTATTATTATTAACTTATAAATTGTACATTTAATCTTTAAATAGCCACCTAACCGTTTCTGAGCCCATATACCATTATGCCACCCTCTCTATCTTCTGCCTTTGCTAGCTAATTTTGTATTTTGGAATGCTTCATGATCCCCGTAAGTCTGGCAGAACCTACATGTCGTGAATCGTGGTACGAATTGTGACACGCCTGATTGCGGTTACAGGAACACTGTCTCGACTAGGTGTCATCATCACCTTTGCCGCTGAGGAGCCCGGCCATACTGGTTTTGACTGCCCGGCCCCGCCTTACCACCTGGACCAAGCCTTACCATCTGGACCAAGCCTTACCAGTGGGACCACGACCTCTCGAGCCGTTCCGGAGCCGACGAATCGAGGAGAGTGGGGTATTCTAGGCGTTACGGACTCGGCTGTCTTGGCTTCACACCCACGCCCTTACTTAATTTCTCATACTACCTACATACCTACCACAATTTCGAAATTTTTATCTATTTTAAATAAAGATTAATTTAAATTCTTAATTTGCCGTTATTATTACTTACCTCTAATAATAAACGTGACAATGGCGCCCAAATACGTGGTGAAGTCTTGATTAGCTGAGTCTGTTTCGTTTTACAATTATTAGCTTGGTGTTGGTTAGTGGTATAGTAGTTGGTGTGCGTTGGTAATTGTAAAGACGATCGTGTTGGTGTACTTTAACTGGTGTGTCTACCCTATCTTTTTATTGTTATTTTAATTTTTTTTTTAATATCTGTTTAATTATGTGTTGGATGTAAACCAGATAAAGTAATTGTATTTATCTCGTTATTGTAATAGACACATGAATTGAAGCTAGTAAATTACAATTAATCATTAGTATCATTTTTTTTCTTTTATGCTCACTTAGATGTTTTCTTTTTTTTTTGTTGCTGCTGTTAAAGCTTAACGCTATCGTTCTGAAACAAAAAGTTATTGTTTGTAACAGAACGGAAGGTGCCTTGGCTATTTTGCCTCATTATTTTTTTTTTCTTCATTGCTCTTTTTATTTGCTGATTGTTTGCATAACTTACTCTAAAAAAAATGTCCTATCCGATTAAATATTTACTTTTGCAAAAGCTGGAATTGTGCTATGAAGTCGCTATTCGAGGTGAGAGTCCTACTGAGAGTGTAGAGGAATTGCGACGGCAAATTAATAAATTAACCCAACTCTATGCTGCTGATGAAATTCTTGAATCAGTTTTTAGTTATACCGAGGATTGTGAGGGCTGTCGCAAGACATTAGATAAAATCAAAGCTAACCTCGAATCTCTTGTAGGCACTTATAATGAGCCACTATTCTATAGGACTCGATCTTGGTTGAATCACATATACTATAGGATTCAAAGAGTACAAAAACCAGAGGCTACTGAAGATGCCACTGCTTTGAAGAAGATTCAGAAGCTCTTTGATAATTATCATGCTGTGTTAATAGGATTAAATAAAGGTTCCAGCGAGTCCAAATCTAATACTTCTGCGACTGCCGACGACGAGTCAGTAGATAAGCCGAGTACCTCCGGTTTAAACGTTTCAGTTACTTGCGAGCGCTCTATAACTAGTGAACTATCAAAACTAAAATATGATGGAAAGTCTTGCGTACGTTCTTTTATCCAAAAAGCTGAGGAATTCCGCATTTCTAAGGCGGTTACTGATCATAAAATGCTTCTCTCTGCTACAGATATCTTTACTGGCGATGCTATACACTGGTATCGCAGTGTTAAAGACCTTGTTAAGGACTGGCCTAGTTTGCTCGCCCGCCTGAGGGAAGACTTTGACCTTCCCGACTATGACTACCGTATGTCATCGGAGATAAGAGAACGCACGCAAGGTGATGATGAGAGCATAGTGGTCTATTTGTCTATTATGGAGGGTATGTTCTCTAGATTGAGCACACCTATGTCGGAGGAAAACAAACTAGACATTCTGCTACATAACATACGGCCCTGCTATTCAACTATAATAGCAGCTAGTCCAAACATAAAGTCCACCGAAGAATTGCGTACGATTTGCAGAAATTATGAGCGAATTAGAACTCGGTCAGAAAACTTCAAGGAGCCTCCATCACTTCATTCTAAAATGTTGGCTCCTGAATTTTGTTATCACTCCCAAAAGCGTAAGGATCAGGCTAAAAACTATTATGATCATAACGTAACTCAACCTAGGGTATCCGAAATTTTGGCTATATCTGCGCCGCGTACTTATTGCTACCGCTGCCGTGTAGACACCCACTCTATGAGAGATTGCAAGGCCGAACGCACAATATTTTGTTTCGGATGTGGGGAGAAGGGCGTCCGTAAACCGGATTGTCCTAAGTGTAAGACAGTAGCTGCGTCGCAGCCAAAAAACTAGCAGAAAATCGTGGCAAGGCAACAACTAACCATTCAGACATCTCGGACTGGAATGATTGGTTGTTGTTCCTGAAGCAGTTCTTCTCTACTCCTGCTTCAGTAGCAGCGGTTTTCAACTCAAGGCCGAGACAAGATCCGCGCCCTTATACTAAGGTGCATATCGGGGATATAGAGATTTACGGACTCCTCGACTCAGGTTCTGCGGTCACCATATTGGGCGGTGGTTCTCATGAGCGTTTGACAAATTATGGTCTTACTCTTTGCACAGTGGAGAAAATCACCGTCACTGCTGCGGGTGGTCAGCAGATTGCGTCTGTAGGTTACATTATGTTGCCCGTAGCCTTTGAAAATAAATTTTCTATAATTAAAGCACACGCTATACCTGAGATAAATACTACACTTATCCTAGGTATTGACTTCTGGAATAATTTTGGCCTATGCCCTAAATACTTATCTAATGTAGAAAACTTATTTGACGACGACCCTAGATTGTCGAATATATCTAGCTCAGCAGATGTACATTTACACGCCTATGATGCACTAAACGTTTCTCAGAAAGTGGTTGCTAATGATATTGTTAAGCAATATCAAGAGATATCTTTTGCTGAGAAAGGGCTTGGTAGGACTACTCTAATTAAACATCGCATCAATACCGGCAACGCTACACCTATTAGGCAGCGCTACTACCGTATGTCCCCTGAGAAGCAGAAAATTATAACTGAACAGGTAGACGAGATGCTGAAATTGGACGTGATTGAGCCTACGGAGAGCCCATGGTCCTCACCTGTCCTTGTCGTAGGGAAGAAGGATGGTAAGCCACGATTCTGCCTAGACAGCCGTAAGCTGAACTCAGTGACGAAAAAGGATGCCTACAGTCTTCCTTACGTCTCTGAGATTCTGGACAATCTAAAAGATGCTAGATTCCTTTCAAGTATCGACTTGTCGAAGGCATTCTGGCAAATACTAATCGATGAGCCAGATCGTGAGAAAACCGCTTTCTATGTACCAGGACGCGGTACATATATGTTTAAGACTACTGCATTTGGCCTTACTAATGCACCTGCTACTCAACAAAGGCTAGTAGACTTATTATTTGGACCTGAGTTTGAGTGTAAGGTTTTCGCCTACCTCGATGACATCATTATCATAGCCAAAACTTTTGAGGAGCACGTGTCTCTTCTTCAACGCGTCCTTGAGAAACTCCGCCGTGCAAATCTCACCATAAATCTAGAGAAGAGCCAATTTTTTAGAAGCTCACTACGATATCTTGGGTACGTCGTTGATGCTGAAGGATTGAGGACTGATCCTGAGAAGGTACGGGTGATTCTGGAATACCCTACTCCGACTAACAAGAAAGAGGTGAAGCGTTTCTTGGGCACTGCTTCCTGGTACAGGCGCTTTATTCCTCAATTTAGCACGATTGCAGGCCCTCTTAACCAACTAACGTCGACCAAAAAGAGCGCTCCGCCCTTCCAATGGAACGTTGAAGCTGAAAAGGCCTTCATTGAACTAAAATCTCGTCTCGTCGAAGCGCCAGTTTTAGCTTGTCCCAATTTTAGCCACCCTTTCGAAGTGCATACAGACGCCAGCAGTTTTGGTGTGGGGGCAATGCTTGCGCAGACTATCGACGGTGTTGAACACCCGATAGCCTACATGAGCCGCTCACTAACCAAACCAGAACGCAACTATAGCACAACGGAACGGGAGGCTCTCGCTGTTCTGTCGGCACTAGAGCATTGGCGATGTTACCTTGAAAATGGTCACACCTTCAAGGTTTTCACTGACCACTCAGCCTTGAAGTGGTTTATGTCTCTTGCCAATCCTACCGGCAGACTGGCTCGATGGGGTGTCCGTCTTTCCTCATTTAGCTTCGAAGTCGAGCACCGTCGAGGTAAAGACATGGTTGTTCCGGATGCTCTTTCTAGATGCGTTCATATAGATGCCCTCGTTAATAGTGATACTTCTGTCACTGCTACTCCCACAACTCAAGATGCCTGGTATCTTAAAATTTTCAAGGGTTGCCAGGAGGCACCAGTTAGTTTTCCTAACTATACTATAAAACAGGACCGTTTGTATAGGTACATGAAAAATAAGGACGTTCTCACAGCGGAATTTGATTGGAAGGAGGTTATTCCGAAAGAACAACGTGAGCACGCCCTCACTGAGTGTCACGCCGAGCCTACTGCTGCACATTTTGGTGTCTTCAAGACCTACAAACGCTTAGCTCTCCGTTTTTATTGGCCTGGGATGTATGCTAGTGTCGTTGAGTTTGTATCGCGATGTGATACATGTCTAGCACATAAACTCCCTACTCATGGCACCTTAGGGAAAATGGGTAGACCCAAAGAAGTTTCACGTCCCTTCCAAGTCATATCTATTGACTTGGTTGGACCACTCCCTAACACCAGAAGACAAAATAACTATATTTTTGTCATCACTTGCTGCTTTTCCAAGTTTTGTCTAATCTTTCCACTTCGTAGGGCTACGGCAGAGCTGGTGTCTAAACACTTAGAAAATGACGTATTCCTTCAACATGGAATTCCTCAGAGTATAGTTTTGGATAATGGCTGCCAATTTATCAGTCATGAGCTAGATAGACTATTTAAAAAGTATAAAGTACCTAAAATACACTTCACTCCTAAATATACACCACAAATAAATACTGTAGAAAGGTATAATAAAACTATAGTTACTGCCATTTCTGCATACATTGAGAATGATCATAGGACCTGGGATCTCAATCTGCCACAAATTCAGTTCGCAATTAATAATTCTGTCAATGAGACAACTGGCTACACTCCTGCATTCCTCGTTTATGGCAGAGAACTGGTGACCTGTGGATCGCACTATTTAGACCACCACAAAGATCCCGAAGAATTTGTTTTCCTACCAAGAGACGTGTACGCAGAAAACCTTGGACATTTAACTGCTGTCTTTAATAAAGTCCAAGCCGCATTATGGCACTCTCACGCCAAGAATTCTCAGTGCTATAACTTGCGCCGTAAAGAACATGAGTTTAGCGTAGGAGACGTCGTATGGAAGCGCTGCTACTTCCAGAGCGATAAAGATGCTCATTTTAGCAAGAAATTGGCACCAAAGTATCAAAAGTGTAAGGTAAAAGAAAAACGCTCCCCTCTGGTCTATATTCGTGAAGATATGAACGGAAGAGATCTTGGAGTCTGGCATATTAAAGATCTCAAGATTGTCGGAAGCCACCCCATATCTTGATACTCGTTTGCACTGTCTCTCGAATTTTACTAAATACATAACGTACGTAAAATTCTTTATAAGAAGGGGGGTACTGTAACGAAGTGTTACAATTCACACTATTATATTTACTCAAAACCTGTTTTTACAATTTATATAATTATTTAAATACAATTATTTATTATTCGTTCTAATTTTAATTCTTATAATAATAATTCAATTACCTATAAAATACAACTGATGTTGTATTGCGCGTTTAAACGCAACATTATAATTAGTGCCGACTAGAAATTATACTTAATAATAAACGCGTGAACTGGACAGTGCTCCGCAATAAAAAACCGGTTACAAGTCGCTTCACGGCTGTCCAACTGCTCGACGCGCCGCGCGGCTACTCTCTCAGTCGACTCTGGCCTCCGAAGCGACTATACGTCATTAACTGTTCAGTCCGGCCATCTTACGCCGTTGTACAGTAAAATCTAAAACTAATTGTGTGTGTTGTTGAAGTTCACTTTAATTTCGTTACAATAATTGTATATTATAGTGTTCCCATACTGGGTAAGTTATGCAAACATTTCTAAGCCGCTTATTTTAGTTAAATCATTTGGTGTCATGTTTAACGTTAGATTTAGTTTTGGAAATTTGAATTTTACCGTTGCCTAGATTTCTATTTCGCCTTTTTATAAGTGTTTCCCCGTTAGAATTCTAAAATTATATCATAGGCCAGTGCTACTGTTGCTTTTATTATTATCTTCTATTCTTTTATTATTATTAACTTATAAATTGTACATTTAATCTTTAAATAGCCACCTAACCGTTTCTGAGCCCATATACCATTATGCCACCCTCTCTATCTTCTGCCTTTGCTAGCTAATTTTGTATTTTGGAATGCTTCATGATCCCCGTAAGTCTGGCAGAACCTACATGTCGTGAATCGTGGTACGAATTGTGACACGCCTGATTGCGGTTACAGGAACACTGTCTCGACTAGGTGTCATCATCACCTTTGCCGCTGAGGAGCCCGGCCATACTGGTTTTGACTGCCCGGCCCCGCCTTACCACCTGGACCAAGCCTTACCATCTGGACCAAGCCTTACCAGTGGGACCACGACCTCTCGAGCCGTTCCGGAGCCGACGAATCGAGGAGAGTGGGGTATTCTAGGCGTTACGGACTCGGCTGTCTTGGCTTCACACCCACGCCCTTACTTAATTTCTCATACTACCTACATACCTACCACAATTTCGAAATTTTTATCTATTTTAAATAAAGATTAATTTAAATTCTTAATTTGCCGTTATTATTACTTACCTCTAATAATAAACGTGACACTAGCACAAGGGCACCTAGACGGTACGAACCTCGGCTTGGGCCGTCGCCAGAATACGAGGGGTCAGACTTGCCCTGGCACCCCAGAAGGGGAGTGTCCTAGGGCCCTACCAATGGTTTGATCTGTTTGATTATTTGGAGAGAAACTAACCGATCTGAAGGATCTGAGAGATCTTCGACCTCGCCGGCGAGGTTGGTGTTGTGATTGTGTGAGTTGGTGGATCTGGTATCCGGCACCAGTACCGAAAACGGAGCGACTGTTGCGTATATTAGTAGGATTGGGCGAAACTAGCGCCGCCGATGTCACGGCGGCGATAGAGTCGTCCGGGTCGTTCAGGACGTTGCGAGGGCGTCTACGGAGTTGAGGAAAATACTTGCATGTTGCACTCGCTTCACTTAAATAGTAGATTGTAACACGAGGGGCTAAGGAGATCCATTGTTTACGAAGTAGTTTTATTTCCAAGCTTTTCCGAGGGAGTAATTATAGAAACCGAGTTATAATGGGTTTTAGCGCCGTATATTCACTACTATTCACTACGATTGTGAGAAAATAAAGTTATTAATTTCATCAAAACATTTTGGCTAATATCCTGTACGTGTGACACCAAAAAAATATAATCTCGTTGTTATCAGACAAAAAGGAGATAAGGAGAAATTAAGGAGGTTTTAAAATTAAGGGTTATCACAACAATTTCGGAGTATTTTTAGTAGTTTTTCGCTTTTGAATGTGATTTTATTTCTAGATATTTCATTCAAATATCACTATGTAAGATATACTTATTAAATATTACAATTTTTTTATTTATACTTTGAACTATAGTTCTTACTAAGCACTCAAAAAATTGCCGTCGTAGTTACATTTTACGAAAAACTAGTTTCGGGATTTTGACTTTTTATAAATAGTTAAGACAAAATTAAGAAAAGCGAGGTCAATACTAATAAGTGTTCTCCACTATTCAATAAATTAAAGTTATCGTAGTCTCTTAGTTTTTTAGATTAAGAATACCAAAGTTGACTGTTTAATACAAAAATTACGTTTGAAATGTGATAGGCTTTTAAAAAGGCTCTTAAAGAGAAATTTACGTTATCCCCTAGCCCCGCTCTGGTTCGCAACAATGACAAAATTTTTGGGCAAGAGAAGTGAAAAATATTTTTCACTCAACTCAAACTTTAATTTTTGTCTATAACCAATGAGATTTTATTTTTGTTTTCGCACGTATAGGATATTAAACAAAATGTTTTGATGAATAATTTAAATTTTTCACCATCCTACTGAAAAGTAGAGTGTAACATAAGGCACTAAACCCCATTATAACTCGGTTCCTATTCACTAACTGTAAACTGCCTCGTACACAATCAGTGCTGCCAGATGGGGAGGATTCCCTGCAAATTCGGGGTTTGGAAATTCGGGTGGAGAGATTCTTTGGGGGGACTTTAGGGGTGGAAATGATGTTAAAGAGACAACGTAGAACAACTAAATGGCAATAGAAACTGCCGATGCGGTTCTCAGAATATGGTATTCATTGCCAAACGGTTGAATCAATATTGTTCCTACATCGGAAATTTTAAAAATATTAAATTCTGATAATATGCAAATTATGATAAATAGAGGTAATTTTTGTTTTTTTATGATAGTGACAAGACGAGCACATCAGGTGCCTGATGGTAAGCATCATGATTGCCCATATCAGACACAGTGCCACACAATGTTTTAAAATTAAAATTCTGCGCGGCACTGCACTGCGCCTGTCACCCTGAGATATTAGTTGTTGAATCTCATAATGCCCAGTAATTTCGCTGGTGTCATCATTATTAATAAAATCATTATTATTAAGATAACTAAAATCTGTAAGAAGGTATTTTTATTCAAAAAGCTAAAATTTGGGGGGATTTCGGAAAAAGTTGGGGGGAACTTCACATCTGGTATCACTGTATACAATGGGTCTCTCTAGCCCCTTGTATCAATATATTATTATAACTCGAAATGTTTTTATATGCCAATTTGACTAAATAATATTAGCTGACAAATTAAATATACTCGTACAAGTAAGATTCTCGGTGTCGCAGCCATAACGCTGTCATATTTTTCTCGTGAATGGGTGGGTGTTTGATTTCCTTTGTTGAAATCTCACGTTTAAAAACATTTTCGAATTGAAACGTGCAGTTTTGTTAAAGCGAGGGAGTAAACAAGATGGGGAAATATGCAAACACAAAACGGATCGCTTGCAGCAGAATTTGAATAAATAATGTAAAGGACAGCAGCAGCCTTTTGCTATACAGATACCTAAGCACTTACAGGGTCTACAAAGTTCAGAGCCGTCTCCGAAACTATCGCAAATAGGTAATATCGAATAGTGCTAAAAGAAAAATAAAATTGCTAATATTTTATATTTTTATAGACTAAGAAAAATTTAAGCCACGAGCAGGATTCAAACCACGCACCCTCCACACCATTTCGCGCATTATTATTATGTCGTAAAATGTCGGTAAATTATTATTATCATCTACTATGGGATTGAGTCCTGGGTACATCTCTGCCTACCCCTTCGGGAAAAAGGCGTGAACGTATGTTATGTTTATGTTATGGAAAATGTCGGTAAATTACTACTGCTTTGATAATATTATGTCGAGATTGTCTGCTACTTAGCAGACCATACAATTTGTTTTTTTTAATTTGCGGTAGTTTGTGAGGTAGCCCTGAAAACATTATATTAAAAAACTTTATGTATCTACCCACAAATACTTATTATTTAATGGGAATGAAATCAATAATATACGTACACGATACACATAAACATATTATACCTATACCTCGTTTATAAAAAACCAAGACTTACAATTTACCATGCATCAAAAGATTGACAAAATTTAGTACCTATAATTTAGTATCAATACACAACAAATACCCATCGAAAATCTAGCAATTCTGTAATAAAAACACAATTATTTCAATTTCCTCGAGTCCAATCCCATTACAATTTGTGTTTCAAAAACAACTTTTACTAAAGCCATGTCGGTCCGGCTTCCACAGTCACATTAAAAAGGAGCTGACAAAAATCGTGTCAAAAATATTAATTAGAATTTCCTTTTGATAAAGCCACAGAAGTGATCCAACGATCCGGTAAAATTAAATAAATATAAGAGGGGAAATGCAGAAAAAATAAATAAGAACGCAAAAATACTTCAGGAGGCAGAAGTTATCTACGACTCACAGTAAATCCCCTCTTATTTTCGGTTATTGCTTATTATGATGATAAAACAGCACGAACATTTTTTTAAATTCACTTTAACACGTCACTGTTCTGCGTATAAACTGTGGCGAAACCACAAAGTGCGACTTCATTCTTTGACAAAACACTCAAAAGAGGTTGACGCCTTATAACGAGATGATGGCGGTAAACATTTGCAAAGGGGCGACGCCTCTGCCCTTTTACACCCGCAGTTTGCTTTATTCTTAACTTTCGATTTGGGAAGCTCTATAATACGTACAATAATTGAATTATAGAAAACAGTTTAGACGATACGATGCGATTTTGTTTAATAATTGTGATTTTATAAAATTAAATTTAAGACATTAGCAAAATCAGGCTTATAATGAGGTAAATAATAACGTTAACTTTAAGGTGGTTACTCGTCCATACAAAATGAAATTTTCACCAACAAAAAAAAATAGTTGAGTGGAAAATTATTCTCTCTTTCTCCATATGTGGGAAATGTGCAAAGCTATATTACCAGAGTTATGAAGGTCTGATAAGCCTTAGTTAATGTTAAAGTCAGCTGATGAAATTTAGATTAGATCAAATTTAATGATCATTATTTTGATTTGCTAAAACACTACCTTTTTGATACTTATTAAGTATTTGACAGTCGTTACATGTTAATGTCTACAGAATTCCTTTGTGTTGACTTTGAGTTTCCCTACCAAACAAAGGTAATTGAATTAGCCATAACAACGGTCACTGCCCCATTTATCTCCATTAATGACGCCTAAATTCAAAACGTCCTCTTTTTCCTGCTATTATAAAATAAAATAATAGAGATTATAGTTCACCTAGGTTATACTTCATTAAAATCGAATAGGTTAATTACACAGGTACATTCGGAGGAAACAGGGAATAAGAAATGTCGATTTGGTACATTTTGCATAGGATTGTGACAAATTCATAATAAAAGGTTGCGTATCCTTTAAATTGAGAATTTGTTGAGAAGGTCTTTAAAATATTTTTTTATAAAATTAATAAGTATATTTCAACTTTCCATATTATTATAATAATTATATTAACTCTCCTCCATTAAAATTATTGTAAATCACTATTCTAATTTTTTTTTTTTTATGATAGTGAGTTGACAAGACGTGACAAGAGTGACAAGCTAATCAGGTGCCTGATGGTAAGCATCATGATTGGCCATATCAGACGCAGTGCCACCCAGTGTTTTAAAATTCAAAATTTCGCGCGTCACTGCACTGCGCCTGTCACCCTGAGATAGCAGTTGTTGAATCTTATCATGCCCAGTAAGATTGCTGGTAACATTGCCCTTCATACCGGAACACTAATGTTTGCACATTACTGCTTAGCGGATGAATAACTGGCAAAGGTGTGTGTGTGTGTCCCCAGGTGGCCCCCTAATTAAATTAAATAATTATTAATTAATTGTAAAACATTATCAGTGTAAATCACTATTTAATTTATATTTATCACAATTGTTACGTACATATATGATGTTCCATGGATATATAAGGATGGCAAGGTCAATAAATGTTTATGTCTTTAAAGTCCCCCAATATCATACTGGTGAAGAGTGGGTTTACCTACTATGGGACTGAGCCCTGGGCACACCTCTGACTTCGGAAAAAAGGCGTGATTGTAATTCATTAAATTAAGCAGTAGATTTCAACTTACTGCAAATTTGGGTACACCACAAATACCTATATAACTGATACAAATAATATTGGATCAATCAGCACAAGTAGGCGAGTTATGATCGGCGTGACACCCAGCCCCGGTGGAAGCACATCCTCATTGAACCAGAGGGGACTGAGCAAATTGCGTGCCACACTTCGACTCAAGGTGACATGAATGCGGTGAGCGGTGCGGTGGCCCGTGGGATACTGGAGGAGACTAAACTAGAAAATACTTTGCTAGTCTATAGATATTATTTAATAACTATATAGTATGTTATTTAAAAAAACGGATTAGGCCCTTTTCGCACTACTACCGATTCGCACTGCTCGAAAAATATCTACAAAAAACCCGCTTTGCTCGGATTTCTAAAGTTTTAGGAAAACAATGGAAGGTACCGTTGAAGGGAAAAGTGTTTAAGGGTTATTTGAAATTCACCTCTAGACTATAATTTAATTTGAATTTATTCTCTAACAGAACGGGTTACCCCAGTTACACTGCTCGAGTCAATTCATTTTATTTTAAAAGCTTTTATTTAACTTGCAATGTATGTAAGTATGTTTGTTCGGGTGAAATCTTTGAACTCAATTTTGAAGTGGATATCTTCAACCGATTGAGCTGAAATTTTGTATACACGTTTAGTTTGGATGACAATGCACGATATGGTGTGTGACATTATTCTAAATCCAACATGGCGGACCATCCAAGATGGCGGAGTAGTTATTTTTAATGCACTTCTACAATATGGGTATCAAATGAAAGGGATGGTTGAGAGTAACTCAAAAAATAATGTGACATCATTCTAAATCCAATATGGCGGATCTTTCTTCTTTTTAGAGCGTTTAAATAAAAGCTTTTTGAAAAAAGTTTTTTGCTTTTAATTTATTTATTTACCATAGACCATAGACCAAGGGATATGGGGTGAGACCGTTTTACCTAGATTTATAAGGGAGATGCTATTTTAAGTTTAGTGGCAATGCATAATCGGGTGTGAACGTAGGGGCTGGATTTTTAATCGTCGGCCGTGTTTTGTATAAATTTGATATTTAGATAATCCACTTTTTGAGTATTATTCTATTGTAGTAGGTATTTTTAAGGTATTGTCTTTTGTGTGTTCGGCCCTTCAATAATAGTGCAAATTGAAAAAATAATTTTCTTCAAAAAAATATATTTTATTAATTATATTATAAATCATTGTTACTTGTGAGAACATGACAACTTATAATAAAGTCACCTCACCTCCTCAGTGCCTCAGTGGTGTAGTAGGCGCAAATTCCACTGCCGATCAGGTCTCGGGTTTGATCCAAAGTGTTAAATATTGGATTTCCATTAGGACTTATCTCAATAACTGCTTGGAGTCTGGAACTATGTCCGGTAGATGGCAATAGGCCTGAATTGGCTCGCCCCCTATTACATGAGACCGATAACATACTGGCGAAATGTGGATGTATTATTGTGTACCTACCATGGGACTGAGTCTTGGGTACATCTCTGCCTACCCCTTCGGGAAAAAGGCGTGATTGTATGTTATGTTATAGAATTATAATAATTTCAAGAATATAATACTTACCCAATGTAAAAGTTTTATTATCATAATATCGTAATCATATCATAATACTATCACTTCAAATATTTTCCTTCTATAGTCTACGTCTAAGTTTCGACAAATTTCCTCACTTCAAAACAGAGAAAAACAGAAAATCTCCTACAATAATGCTTACCATCAGGCACCTGATTTGCTCGTCTTGTTACTCACTATCATCAAGAATAAACAATAAATGGGAGCTTTTCGTGGTGAGGATATACTATTTAACTTGGTATTTAAGTACCTTTTGCCTATGGTGCGCGCGAGCTCGAGCTAATCAGGAGTAATCAGGTGCCTGATGGTAAGCATCATGATTGCCCATGTCAAACACAGTGCCACCCAGTGCTTTAAAATTCAAAATTCTGCGCGGCACTGCACTGCGCCTGTCACCCTGACATATGAGTGAATGAGTTGTTGAATCTCATCATGCCATTGGGCATGATCACGTCCAGAACAGGCCATTTATGAGCAGCATGCTCACTATAAGACAATTATACCAGGTAATCTGTATTTTCAAGAAAATTCTTTCCTCTTAATATTTTTGTTGCCATCAAGAAGATAAAAAATATAGAAAATAAAAGTGTTTTCGGTAATATCTGCTCATAATATTGACTACGATAATATAATGAGCCACCAATTGAGTTTATTAAAGAAGGTTGATCATAATAGAACTCCATTTAAAGTTATAAACCCATGAAAACATTATGGTATAAGTGAAGGTGAAGTACCTATGCTGGAATGATGGAATATTTTCAAATAGTAATGTCGTTTTACATTTTATTTTAAGATTTTTACGGTTACTACTTTTATATTTTACTTTGATATATTACCGGTAAAAAAGTGTTATTTTATTTAATTATTAATATTCATATGCATAACTAGCTGTCCCCGTGGTATCACCCGCGATAAAAAGTACCCTATGTGTTATTCCTTCTTCTCTCTTCTTCTTAACAAATCTTCATACCTTCATACCAAATTTTAGCTCAATTGCTTTAGTAGGTTTAGAGTGAAAACAGAATAAACATACACACAAAAAAATAGTGCTAACGCTGTTTTTTGCCATCCAAATTTGGAGCGTTGGAGAGTTAGCTAGCGTTATATTTACCTGTTACAAATTATGTTACTTTTTAACTAATTAGTTCTTACTATCTTTAGTGAGATTGCTGCAATCGTAAACTGGGAATTTTAGATGCTACTACTTTTAAGGAAAACTTTGAAAAAGTTGTTATTATCTATGTTGTTGGGATATTCAACTGATAAGCTTTGTAAGCGGGGCGCCTTATAATTTAAAATTCTATAAAACGTCCTTAGCACAGGCTTGATTAATATTTTTGAATACCTAACTGGTATTCAAAAATATTAATCAAATAACACTCCCGTCAAGCTGTAATTGCTTTTTAGGAGTAAGTAATTAGTATAATTAAAACAAAAACGTTCTCATTAATGACCCATCGCTCATTTATAAACTCAAAGAACCCTTGTGAATTATTGTGGTATTTCAAAACTGGTATCATCCATAATATTTTGCCTTTTCTACTCGTATTATCTAGGATTCACCTGCAAATAAATGTGGTTTTGAACTGATTAATACGTCAGTTACACATAATTATCACGCAAAGCTATAGATTAGGAAATTATAAGTAAACTGCAAATAGAAGGCATATCGTGACGTCACGGAACAGGTTCTATGTAGTGAATGACGCAGCCAGCTGTGAAGCCGACAATGACTCACGACCTCCCGTTTACTTTACCAGTTACTCACGCCCTTGCAGTTATCATTGACTTTATTACCAAGTGATAAGGAATATTTTCGAATGACTAGTCACGTTGTTGAACGTTGCACAAGTTTATTGACAATGCGTGAGCGCATTGTGCGCTACCGTCTAGTTATTAGTATTGTCAGTATCACACACGCTATCTCGGGGAGCGCACGTGTTATTCGATAACGTTTCGCGATTTCGAACTTCGATTTTTATGTGAAATTGTAATGTGATGACAGAAACTTTGAGCTACGTTTTGAAAGTAATTACAGTGACCATATTTTATTACGTTGTGTTGACATTTGTGAAGGAAGCAAAACGTTATTGGACTGAGGTTGACTGATGCAAATCAATTGACATTGGATTTGACACAAATTACGTTCATTAAATTGGTGAGTGCAAACTATTTTTTTTCTGAGGGTATTTTTGATATTTAGAATATACCTAAGTTAACTTATTAGAAAAATCTATTGATTGTTTTTTTGTTGTTTGTCCTGGTTGATTTATACTAATTTATTCATTTCGGTTGGTGCGCAAATAAATAACAACATAGGTAGTAGGGTGATTGTGCCGATGTACGGACACTAAGTCAACATGTAATCTTTATAAATATGTATAAAACGGCCTACGTAACATAGCGAGTCTAAAGTTTGAACATAGGCTCTGCAAACATTGTTTAGCGCATGTTTACTCGTGAAGAAAACTGTTATTATTATGATTGGACAGAATTGGACTGAACTGAACATTACATATATTATACTGATAATTTGGTGTATTTGTGTATCTGGCAATAAAAGTTTTCTTCACGCGCTAAAGTTTAAAGCCTATGTTCAGACGCCAAGTTACGCCGCTCTATAAAGTCTATAAAAATATAAAATATTATGCAAATATATTTGTAATGTATGTATACTTATATACTCTATTTTTTGATGATTTTCTTCAAACTATCCGTGTACATGATCCGTCAACCGGCATATCCACCCTACCTACCTATTTAAGAGATAATGAAAACCACATATGGTTTTCATACGACAAAGCTCGTGCCTAAACACTATATATTAGTCATATAATATATATTATTAATTCATTATTCATTATGTACTTAAGCACATAATGTAACAACAACCCCATATTGGGTATTCCACGTTTGATGTCGATACCTTATTATCCTTATGTCAAAACGTAAATACACATGTATGTTTTAAAATTTACATACATACGTATGTAAATTTTAAAACATACATACATTCACGCCTTTTATCTCGAAGGGATAGGCAGAGGTGCACCCAGGACTCAGTCCCACAGTAGATATACCCACAATTCGCCAGTATGTTATTGGTCCCATGTAATAGGGGGCGAGCCTATTGCTATCTACCGGGCACAGTTCCAGACTCCAGGCAGTTATTGAGATAATTCCTAATTCAATATTTCACACTTCGCCTGGCCTGGGGATCGAACCCGGGACCTCTTGATTAGCAGTCGAGCATGCGCGCTCTACGCCACCGAGGCAGTCTAAACTTATACATATATCTACCTAATATACAACGATATTATATCCTGCACTTTTATAACATGTTTAAGTTTTAATATGTATTATTATAATATATTAGCTACCTGTAATTTTATTCGTAACTTTGACCTCAGATATATTATTATACAAAAAAAGACAACAAACCAACACTAAACTAAAGTAAAAGCAAACTTAAAAATCCCAATTTGTAGTTACACACATAACGAGTATATTGTAATAGATACCATTGTTTATAATGAACGAACAGGTCTATTTATTAAAATATTAAAAACGGATACTCTAAATACATACATACATACAGTTCACGCCTTGGTCCCGGTGGGGTAGGCAGAGACTATTTCCCTCCACTTGCTACGATCCTGACATACAACTTTCGCTTCGTTCACTTTCATGACATTTTTCATACATGCTCGTCGATTGTAGGTACTTCTGACTTGACCTTTCCTAAGAACAACGTCAACTTGTTCATGAAAAGTACGCCTAGGTCGACCGCTACCGACTTGACCATTCACACTAGCCTTATAAATCTCTTTTGTTAATCTCCTTTCATCCATCCTCTCCACATGTCCGAACCACCTCAGCATTCCTTTCTCTGTCATTGTCACTACATCCTCTACCACGCCACAGCGTTCCCTTATCGCACTATTCCTCATTTTGTCCATCAAGGTCACTCCTGTCATGCTTCACAGGCTTCTTATCTCCACAGCATTAATCTTACTTTCATGCTTCTTCTGCTAGACCCAAAATTATTCCAAATAATAATATTCCAAATAATTAAGGAAAACTAAATTACGTACCCACATAGGTTACCAACTAATTACTTAATGAATGTACAGTCTTTTTGCCAGTTATTCATCTGCCAAACAGTAATGTGCAAACATTACTGTGTTCCGGTCTGAAGGGTAATGTTACCAGCGAAATTACTGGGCATGCGAGTTTCAACAACTGCTATCTCAGGGTGACAGGCGCAGTGCAGTGCCGCCCAGAATTTTGAATTTTAAAACACTGGGTGGCATCATGATTGGGCTTACCATCAGGCACCTGATTTGCTCGTCTTGTTACTCACTATTATAAAAAAAATGTATTATAAAATACTAAATGACTCGTAGGTTCTTTTCGTTGTTTGGACGTGTGCTAAGAAAGGATTTTTACACTCACATTCTAAGGGGTTAAAAAAAAGTATCAAAGTTTTGGTGTAAAACTCCCATAGTTCTTAATTGCGAGCGGGAAAAGCCGCTGTGGGCTTACACTAGTGCAAAATATACTTAAATAAATATGATTAGACAATATAAGTCGTTAATTATATTGCTTTTAATTTGTTTATATTTATATTATTATGTAATTTCAAATAATATACAATCCTGATTGTTAATAAATTGAATAAATAAATGAAAAATATATATTTGAATATAGACTAATTAGCAAAATAAGTTTTCCTTATAACTATTACGTCAAGTCTTGCGTCAATGTCACATTCATCGCAATATAATTCTATACTTAGATACTATAGTTATCAGAAGTTTGTTTTAATCATTCTGTATGTAGCACTAACTTATGTCGGTGTGTTCCCAACGGGTCACAACGAGCCGCCAAACGAGTCACACTGTTTGAAAAAAATTGCCGTTCATCGCATAGTTGTAGTTTTGACCAAAATTACGCAATAATACAATATACTAACTTAGAGTCAGAAGGGATAAGTACTTAATTAGTAGGTTTTTCGTGTAATTTAAAGTCCTTGAAGCTGTTATCTACTAACTACAAGTCGTGGTAAGAACAATTACATAACACACACGTTATGTAAAAAAAAGTAAGTATCTGCATAATAATAAGATAACGTAAAATATTTGCGTTGAAACTTAGTTAAGTCGTCACATATTTAACATTACACAGCATTAGGTTTACATAGATTAGCACAGATGCAACATTGAATGCAACATTGATTGACATATAAGTATAAACGGTGTAAAACAAACTTTTTTTTATTATATTATGAAGGGCCAGTTGGCGCGGTCGGTAGGATTTCAATTCCAAATAAATAAATAATAGAGACAATAATGTGTATGTATATAGTATCTATAGGTATATACTGTCATCTTGATTTGTGATGGATTATGTAGGTGTACCATCAGAGATTCTATATGTCTACAATAAATATATTATTGTAGACATTACTTAAAATCTCTTATGGATAGATAACATTAGATACATACTTATTATATAGACAAGCAATAAAAATGATGACGGAAAAAGTACCCCATGTGTCATTCCAGAGTCTAAGCTACCTACATTCCAAATTTCAGCCCAATCGGTTCCGTAGTTTTGGCGTGAAAGAGTAACAAACATCCATCCATCCATCCATCCATCCATCCTCACAAACTTTCACAGTTATAATATTAGTAAGATTAGTAGGATTAATTACCAAGGCTGTTATCTAAGGCTACAGGTATATATAATATGAGTACCTATCTGATTTTAAATGAATAACCTTGATGTTAAAAGCCTTTTTTTTATTATTTTATATTATAATGTTCTTTCTATTATTGTTACCTAGTTGTATTTTTAGTGTGCCGGTTGCTTCATATTTTGTAAATTCGCACACACAAAGTGGCAACTCTGCTTATTCAAAAGTTCAAAGTGTATTTTTCTCCCAACTCTGTACGATCCACAGATAAAGTCAATTTAATATTTATAGAGGTGGCATTAACCACGGTACTCACTAAACTACGAACCTTTTACACGTGTGGTCCCTACAGCAGAACACTTAACGTAATTGAAGGTCTTTCATAAATAATCCCCAGATCCCAAAGGTGTCCGTTTAGAGTTAAATACATTAAGAGTACATACTCCTAAAAGCCACTCACGGACTCTCAGGAGATTTGTAGTTAAAGTTATGGGAAATCAGCTCTACTAGCGCAGTGACCAAGCGAAACGAAGTCACAGGGAATTAGAACGAGACGTCAGATATGCATTGTCCGGGTGAAAAAGAGAAAAAACGGGAAACAGGAGTGAAATCAGATCCACTATCGCACCTAATGGTAATGGCACGGTTATCTACTATGCAAAGTACCTACCACTGGAATTAAAGCGTAAATAATTTCGAAATGCTATTCGGTTACAGCAAGATCGGTTCTTTCGTGAAATACAGTGAGGAAATTGCAAAAAAAAAAAAAAAAAAGTATATGGGATTGCTTGACAAACCGTATACTAATATTGTAGATAATATATTATAATATAAAAACATATCTTCTTCAAGACTGCACCTTGCCACCTAAATATTGGTATTTTGTTCCTGTCGAGTGCCTACCTGATGTAAGTTTTCTATTTGAACAGAACAATAAACGTAACGTAGAATAAAAAATTTATACCTATAAACCGTATATAAGTATCATAAATAAAATCATAATAACGAATTCAAATAAGGTAAATCTCATACCTAAAATAGTATTACCAGACATTTCATCCGATTACGGAGAAATCTGTGCGCTTCCGTTAAAATGTTTTGACATTGTTTCTTTGTGCTATAAAATGAACGACGTTGAAATCGATTCACATTCTCCGAATTAACTCAGTTTTATTTATTTATTTATTTATTTATGATAGTGAGTAACAAAACGAGCAAATCAGGTGCCTGATGGTAAGCATCATGATTGCCCATATCAGACACAGTGCCCCCCAGTGTGTTAAAATTTAAAATTCTGCGCGGCACTGCACTGCGCCTGTCACCCTGAGATATGAGTTGGTGAATCTCATCATGCCCAGTAATTTCGCTGGAAACATTGCCCTTCATACCGGAACACAGTAATGTTTGCACATTACTGCTTGGCGGATGAATAACTGGCAAAGGTGTGGTCAGTTATTTAACTGTTAAAGGTAATGAAAGAGAATTAATTAAATTCTCTTTCATTAATGACAAAGAAGTGAGTATTTGTCATTAGCACGAATATTGTATTGCAAATGGATCTGTACCAAATAAAAGTTTTCGTTATCATCATCATCATCTCAGCCATAGGACGTCCACTGCTGAACATAGGCCTCCCCCATAGATTTCCATTCAGTCCGGTTGTAAGCGGCCCGCCGCCATCGTGTTCCTGCCGTCTTTATCAGATCGTCTGTCCACCTTGTGGGTGGACGTCCTACGCTGCGCTTGCCGGTCCGTGGTCTCCATTCGAGAACTTTGCAGCCCCATCGGCCATCAGTTCTACCTGCTTTGTGCCCTGCCCATTGCCACTTCAACTTACTAATCCGCTAGGCTTTCGTTCGTCTACGGATCTCCTCATTTCTGATTCGATCTCGTAGAGAAATTCCGAGCATAGCCCTCTCCATAGCTCGTTGCGCTATTTTGAGCCTGCTGATAAGGCCCACAGTCAGAGACCACGTCCGTAAGTCATCACTGGTAACACACTGGTAAAAACTTTCATCAACTGACGTAAAATGGGGAGAGTTAGGAATAGGTATATTGTTTGAGGTGACTTAAGAATGTTATACCTAATGGGATGAGATCTCATGGGATGAATACGAAACAAACCGTAAATTTAGTTTGTCAGCTTGTTGGTGTACCTATAAAATTCCGACTATCTGCTAGGTATTTTAAGTCTTACTGTAATATTATCTTGCCCCTTTATATATAA
This sequence comes from Hemistola chrysoprasaria, assembly GCA_947063395.1. NCBI lineage: Eukaryota > Metazoa > Arthropoda > Insecta > Lepidoptera > Geometridae > Hemistola > Hemistola chrysoprasaria. The sequence goes on from OX346723.1 coordinate 10,319,686, forward strand.
GCCCCTTTTTTTCGAAGGTTTTGACCTTCGGCCTATATGACCTACATGAAATATGTAGGTCATAGGTGTATCTTTTAACTTGTAATTTAGGTTGTTAAAATAATTATCGAGCAATTATAAATAAGCAAATGACCTATGTACCCGTATTTTCTGCGTCTGATAACATAATATATGCTTATTTCCGTATTGATTAAGTTTTTTTCTTTAATTTTAATCGTATCAATAAATCAAAGCCATACACACAAATCCATAATTTATATTGTTTACATACAATAAGAGTAGGTTAATTTAAGATTTGTGAAGTTTTTTTTTATAATATTAACCCTGCGTTTGCCTCGTGGGGTCTTTGAAAGCCTAGGTGTAAGTAAGTAGACATTTTAGACCCTGGAATAACACATCGGGCTACTTTTTCCCCGTTATTTCCACGGGAACAATGGGTAAAACCGCGGGGCATAGCTAGTATAACGTAGATGTAAAAAGCCATTATTCTTACTTCGTATTAAATTTACCGTTTTTTTTTGCCGCATACGTGTAAACTGTGAAATGATCTTCCTGCTGCGGTCTTCCCGAGTCCCGAGAGTGAGTAGAGTCTTAATGGGTCGGCAACCAACTGGCAATAAATACCCTTGGTGTTCATAGGCGGCCGTCCGTTCACCATCAGCCACACCGTCTGCATGTTTGCCACCAATGGCATAAAAAAACAAAAACCTTTTTAATTTGCAGAGAGATAAGATAACAATAATGTTACTTGTGTACTGGTGATATAAAAGGCTAAAGGCAAAGATTGTCTCCGAATAACTCACGCATACCTAAGTTATGATCGCCGATGACCATTCCTTAAGTAATAATATTCAATCAAGTTATTGTATTATGTCGCAGCCACATTCTTCATACAAGGTCGTGACCTAAGATACAGCGTGTGACTAATTGCGACAATTAGCTCCTTGTCTGTAATAAATCGTACCTACCTTATTTTACTTAGAAAAAATCATCCCTTAGCTTAAGAAATAAAATCTTTTTGGTCTTCTTGGTCGTTTGTAGTACCTACTTAACTTTCTGGTGACATTTATTGTATTTCTTATTATTCTTTAGTGAAATGTGCAATTTGTATATCTGCGTAGCATTTTTAGGGTTCCCTACACGACGGGCGTAAACGGGACCAAATTACGAAGGCCGTCTGTCTGAGGGCTGGTTATCTTTTGGATCGTAATTGAATATATATATACCAATTGTTACCATAGGTTTAAACAGAGTGTGGTATTACAATGACTGTTATAACAACAAATAAAAATAATAAAATTAAGTAAAACAATAGAGGAACAAGAAACGTTTTAATAAGGAGTCAAGCTTTTTTAAGATAAGCCTGTGTTACATCGTTTACCAAATGGACAAAGAGATTTATTCTGTGACGCCAAATTGCTGTCTGGAGACCTATTTCAATAAATGAAGCTTTGTTTTTGTTTTTGTGTAACCTTATCTCGTATCTTGTAATAGCGAGTATATTTTATAGTAATTTGTGGTAATACTGTGTAACTATAATAAGTATTATACTTGTTTGGTTTTCTTTATTTAATATAGCTAATGTTGGTTCAGCAGTCAGCACTTATTCTGTCGTCTCCTTTTCTTTGTAATTTGAGGTAAAACTTCGAAACTCTTATATTTTTTGTTAGTATTTATCTAACTGTTATCTTTTTTATTACATCTCTTATATTGTTTATCTATTAGTGTAAATTTATATTAGTAGATACATATTATATATATGTACGTACTTGTTATCTTGTACTCGATAAATTATATTATTTATTATGATATTCTTCTCTCCTTTGCTATTCTCGATGTGTGGTATTAATAGCACTGTCATATATTTATTAGAGTACGGAGAATATCATTTACGTAGTTTAGCATTTGTAACATAGGGTGATGATGAAAATAGAACTCTACAGAATGAATTATTCATGCAGAACGGATTCCTAATATTAGAGGGTCTAACCTATTTATGATGCACGAGCTGACGTAACTGACGTCTTGTCCTTTTATTAAAACATGACACTTGCAAATGTACTAAACGTATAAACATACTGCGCCTTGATACGAAAAATATTATCCTACTATTAATGATTTAATTATCCTACTAGTAATATTTCTAATATATAAATATAATATTTATATATTATATTATATTATAAATATAAATATAATATAATATATAAATATAATAGTGTAGTATTAGGATGAGTAAAAATACAAGGGAGTATATCAGACCCCATACAAGAAACGTTACGCTTTTACAACGTCTTTGTTTTGTTAAATATTGTTTTTACGACGGTATGGAACCCTTCATGCGCTTGTCCGGCTCGTATTTTACCTGTTTATTTATTACTGTTATAAAAATTCACCAATATTAAGCAAAATATATTTTTCGTTCCAATAACGGCTACTGTTACGATGATTGAGTGTGTCTCACAGAAATAGCGCCATAAAAGTTGTCTGCAGTAACGATACCATAATTTCCGGATTATTAGATCATCCATTAATATTCCATGGATCCAGGGTGCTACTGTTACTTATATCCTAAGCTTTAATATTCGCCCCACGTCTGATCGTTAACCTACTGACAGAATATAGGTACATACTTTTATTATTATGCTGTTGTTTAGGCTTACAAACTGTCTGATCTTTATGAATGTCGGTGAGGCGCTTAGGTCTACGCATCAAGCGATTTTGTCAGCTATTTATTATGGCAAAATGTTAGTTCTAGTTTTGACCACGGTCATTACAATCGTAGCCAGCGTTAGGTGGTTGCTGTGATTGTTATCTCAGCTTCTGAATGTTAGTGATATTAGCTTAAATTATATTTAATCATCGGCATATCGGGAAAGCGGACCTGTTAGCAGTTTGACACAATCCTATGGAAAATTTACCAAATCGATGTTTTGTATTCCCCTGTTTACTCCGAATATAGAGAACTAATTTGATATATTTATATCCAGATATTTTGAAGAGTAAACAATGTCTCTATGATTGTATTTTTGTTTATAAACTATAATTTTTTTAGTAGTGAACGTCCAATCAAGCGCGTAAAACTGGGATTTTTAAGTTCACAACAAAAAAATTATAGAATGGGTTAATAATATTCGGAGGAAACGGGGTAATAATCGTCCAAAATCTTGATTCGATAAATTATTCATAGGATTGTGTTCGTGAAAAATTAGTAAAAGGCCGCGTACGCTCTTAATTAAAATTAAAGGCGACTTTTGATTTAGTATAACCAATGACCAATGAAAAATACTAAGTAATCAATAATTAAACCTTTAATAATCTATCTGGGGATGTGAGATAGTTACTTTATTATTTAAATCGGGGAGTAAGTAGTGTAGTGGTAGGCCTCTTTAGCAGGGGGCCGCCTAGGGAAGTACCACACCTTTGCCAGTTATTCATCCGCCAAGCAGTAATGTGCAAACATTACTGTGTTCCGGTATGAAGGGCAATGTTACCAGCGAAATTACTGGGCATGATGAGATTCGACAACTCATATCTCAGGGTGACAGGCGCAGTCCAGTGCCGCGCATTTTAAATTTTAAAACACTGGTGGCACTGTGATATGGGCAATCACGATGCTTACCATCAGGCACCTGATTAGCTCGTCTTGTCACTAACTATCATAAAAAAAAAAGTAGTACTTACAAACTTCTACCTCAAATTATCCCCAAAAGCTATTCAGGTCCGATCCCAGACATATAAAAATACTTAGCAATAGTAACCGCTTCTACCCACTTCTATTATCAAAATCTAAATCCGTAATACATACATGATCTACTCCGTACAGCATGAAAAGGAAAATCATACCAATTTCCATGATCAATAGTCTAATAAGCCAGCTGCATTGCACCCGCATGCTCCGGCAGTTGGCAGCCGAAATGACCCTTCGCAATGATCACAATTAGAACTAATTGTGACCAGTGACCACTTGCCATTACGGTGCTCTGAACTGGGCTTTATGCCACACATTTCAGTATTTCACTTTGTAAGTCCAATTTCAACATTTCAGACAGCCTACAATACTATGAACTACTGCGAAATGCCAAATGTAATTTGGAATTGGTTTGCAGAACTTAAATAGTTTATTGGCAAGTTCAAATACGCGACCTTATTTTGAAAATCGGTATGTAGATAGTTTAGACCCTGGAATAAATAACACATAGGGTACTTTTTTTTTCCGATATTCCCACGGGAACGAAGACTACGCGGATGAAACTGCGGAGCACAGCAAACTCAAACTCAAATAGATTTATTCAAATAGGTCATAATCTGACACTTTTACACGTCAAAAGATAAACAGTACTGAGTCTACCGTGCGTTCGGAAAGATACCACTACAAGAAGAACGCACAAGAAACTTGTAGGGCTTAATTTTTTCAACAGATAGTTTCACAATATTTGGTTTGCTTACATTCGTTTTCTTTGAAGGTGCCGCGAGGCGGCTATGCAGAAGTTTCCAGGCATCTTTGTCCTCTACAGCTTGTATACTATATCTCCTTCATGATTATGGCTTTGTTGCTCGCAATAAAAGTGCCCATCATTAGACTTAAGACTATTGTATGGTTAGTTTGCAGCGACTAATTGTACATACGTATGTTGCAAGCCTTGCGACTACTGCAGAAAGGCATACGCATACATTACGTCTCACAGAAACTAAGTGCCTATAATATAACTGACAGTTTACAGGGATTTTCTTCATTTCTGCCATAAGGTAGTATTAATATCTGTTCTGTACTGTAAGTTTAAGTCTCATTACACTAAATTAAATCAGGGCCACTAATTAAGGGCGCTCTATCGGCAATGGGATTTTTCTGCCTTACTGTTTATTACACACTTATTAAGGGGTTAAGGGCTAGGTTAAGGGTCATAATTTAGTGCAATGTAATAGGCCTTTAAGTAGGTATAAAGGTACTCTACAAAATATTAATTTACTATATTTTTCAAGTAAATCTGTTACATTGTAAAGTTTAGATATAGAAACAGACATATTATATATAAGCTGCGCGCCGTGGTTTCATCCGCGTAGACTTTGTTCCCGTGAGAATATAGAAAAACAAAATACCCTATGTGTTATTCTTGGGTCTAAGCTACCTACGACCTTACATACCAAATTTCAGCCCAATTGGTTCAGTGATTTTGGCGTGAAAGAGTAACAAACATCCATCCATCCATCAAACTCAAACAGATTTATTCAAATAGGTCATAATCTGACACTTTTGTACGTCAATGAAGATAAACAGTACTGAATCTACCGTCACAAACTTTCGCATTTATAATATATTAGTAGGACTAGATGTGCCCCGCGGTTTCACCCGCGTAGTGGGAAGTAGGATTATTACAAAAAGTTGTTATGACTAGAAAATCTAGCTAATTCATGAACACTTTGATAGCGCTGACATCAATGTTTATAGATAAAATGTTTCGAGATTTATCTCCTTACTCTATGATAATATACTGTGGTTTCGTTCGGTATATATTCCAATTGGTATCAATAAATAGTGATCCATCTATTTATCGTTCTATTCAGTTGATTCTCTGAAAATTTCAGCATCACATGAATCCTTCCTATGTACACACCATTGATATAAAGTAATAAAGATAGTATCTTTATCTCAACGGTATGTTCTAGGTATGTACTGTTTTGATAGTCACATATAATATAAAATGTTATCTGTTTGTGTTAATTTTTTAATTTCCCGGCAAGTTATTTTAGTTTTTATACAAAAAATTGCCTTTAAACATTTTCCTTTGTTTACACTCCACCCGATTTATGTTAACATTTTCGCAAGTTTCCGGGATAACTGGCAGAAAATGCTATTTTAGCATTAATTTAGTCCTAGCGTTGTGCTGACTTGTAAATAAATAAATTAATAAAATCTTAATAATATTACTATAGATATAAAGCGAAAGTTATTGAGGATGGATGGATGTTTGTTACTCTTTCACGCCAAAACTACTGAAATGATTGGTGGAATAACACATAGACTAATTTTTAACCCATTATTCTCACGGGAACGAAGACTACGCGGGTGAAACCTTGGAACACAGCTAGTCTATAATATAATTCTCGCACTATTAAACTTTGAAGAAGTAGATATTATATCTACAGCTATAGCTAGATAGCCATACCGAAGTAGGTATCTCCTATTTAGGACTCGACCGCAATATATTGGCTGTAGTAGGCATACGAGTATTCCTCAATTTAATTATCAAAACACGTTTCATGTTAATACAATATAACAAAGTTCTATGTATCATGAGGTCTAGGGTAGACTGGGTACGGTTGTGCCAGGGTACGGTAGTGACAGTCGTTATAATCGCGAAACTATACGGAATAGAGGGAAGAGTGTAAGGGGAAAAAGAAGCGCGATGAATGTCTACACATGTTGATCAGGATTGTGTTAGCCGGTGCGCAACGTTAATAAAAGCAGGAGGCCACATTGCTTTTCTTAACAGCTAAAAGTATTTGTTCAGATTCTTTTAATATTTCCTTTTATTGGTATACAAATATTTATACTATAGCAAATATTTTTTTGTTGTGAATTGATTTTTTTTTTTATGATAGAGTGTGACAAATCGAGCAAATCAGGTGCCTGATTGTAAGCATCATGATTGCCCATATCAGACACAGTGCCACCCAGTGTTTTAAAATTCAAAAATCTGCGCGGCACTGCACTGCGCCTGTCACCCAGAGATATGAGTTGTTGAATCTCATTATGCCCGGTAATTTCGCTGGTAACATTGCCCTTCAGACCGGAACACAGTAATTTTTGCACATTACTGCTTGGCGGATGAATAACTGGCAAAGGTGTGGTACTTCCCCAGGCGGCCCCCTGCAAAAGAGGCCTACCACTACACAAATATTAGTAGTTAATAAAATTTAGGTTAGTCATGGTATTTTATTGTTTTCAAAAGCCACTTTCACAACCGTCCTTGGGGTGTGGTCGGTTGTGACATTTTCCCTTTTTTTTTTCAAATTTGATGCTATAACTAATACAGCGTATTTTGAGACAAAATTTCAGTATTCTTGTGTAGACAATAAATGTACAAACTACGATTTAAGTAATTTTTGTCTCAACTACTACTAGTAAATGAACAAAATTATTGGCGGTCAAACCTAAATTGTCACAATCGTACCCAATCTACCCTATATAATATGGGTACGCTACACATGCCAGTTTCTCTCCTTGTAAGTGTTGTCTTCACGAATCTCGTTATCCTTACTGGTCTCCTGAGGATGCCGTGAGCTTGAACCTTTGAACCAATTTCAGTTGTGTTTGTGTATTCATACAAAATATTCATCAAGTATATATTAATTGAAACTTTGTAATGGTTTTGGGGTTATATACAAGTTATTATTTATCAAAATGTCAGAATAGAGGTGACTTGAAAATTAGAATTACGTTTATTTTTGTTACCTTAATTAAAATATTGAGATTGACCGCTGGTTCAATTCTATTCTGTGCCACAAGCCACGCACAGAGTACTTTATGGTGATTTAATCGAAAGCTATTATGCAAACTACGAGTCCCGTATCAGATTATAGATACGATACATGCAAGTAGCGATGTGTCTTCCGTTCAAATTTATTGATATAGTTCAATCGTAAAGAAGATTGGGTTCTTTGGACCCGTTCATTTAGACCGTTGTTTAATAACTATAGCAAGCGATCCGGCTAACTCGCTGCGATCAGACAAGTTGATAGTCAGCAACGGACCGAGCAGATCGGGAAGATGAAGCGCAGTCAACTCGTTACCCCAAAATAAGTGATAAATAAGTTTAGCTAAGAAGGTTAACTAGAGTAAGTAATAAACGTTCAATAGCTATTTGTTATTCGTGTAGCATACTTATTGCCCTGCTTAGATTTCACTTACTTATCCAGTCATCAGGAAGGAAACCTAGTTTATAACAACAGACCTAGACCCGATTTGTCGAGGCTGTGCCTTATCTTGAACTTGTAATGGGTCATTCAGGTGTTTTACTTATTATAGCAGCTAGGTTTAGACTTTGTATTATGATAAGTATTACTCGTAGCAAACTATTTATTTTTAATTTAATAGGCTAGATCTTTTTATAAGAATTAAAGTGATACGACTGAGTAAGAATGCCTTTCACATGGTTTTAAGCAATTAACCGGCTAAATTGCAATTGCTGTATTTCTTAAGACTGATTAAGGGACAAAATTTGATCAGGCGGATATCAGTTTTACACCCCACTTCTCCAGTCCGTACAATCTTTTGCGACGTCAGCGTCAGTCACTGCACTGAACGAGCAAGTAGTATTAAGTCTCGCACATTAGGTGATTTGACTTTTCACCTTGCCCTTTCGTCTAAAGCGTATCGAATCAAAATTGGTAAACTTGTAAAAGTCGTACTTATACTCTGTTGGATTTACATTGGAAATCACTCTACCGTTTCTATAGTATAAACTCCAATAACTTTCCAAATCTAATCTATTGTTTATAACTCGTTCGAACCTAATCCATACAATCATTATTTACTTACTACAAAATTTACATACGAACTGAATGATTGGTTGTTCCTCCCACGCTTATCAATTTTGATGGATTTGCAAACTTTACCAATTCTCCCGAAAAACATGTCCACATAAATAAACGTTCGTCTTATTTGACTGATGACGCAGCTTCCAACCCATTCAAGTTTATATTATAAATTTAATTTAAACTAATATGAGTTTGAAAGCTTGACTCCTCATCATCCCTAAGGCTTCAGTGGCTGATGGACTTTGGACCGATGGGAACGAGTCTGAAGTTCAGCTGAGTTTTAATAACTTCAGAACACGACACTCAAATTAATTTTCGTTTTAAAAATAACTAAATTTAAAAAGTATATTTGAGTACATTAAATATGTTTTCCAACAAATAAGGTACAGAAACAAAAGCCCGTAGTTATTGTCGTTTAGTAAAACCATCGAATTGCACTCGCCAATCCGCCCACCCAAGCGTAGCGAGTATCAGCAAAATCTCAGTTTATAGGGAATAATGAAGACGGCGGTGATTGTCATTTAATAAAATATATAAATCGTATTTCATAAATCTATCTACAGAAAACTCGGGCCACTTACTCATAGATTGTAAGTAAGTTTTAGAAAAAAATCTAACTTATATAAAAAATTGCAACAACAGACAGTTTACACACAAACAAAGAACAGAGTAAAAAACAAAGTCGACGATCTTATAAGGACGGCAGGAACACGCTGGAGGCGAGCCGCTTACGGCCCGACTGGATGGAAATCTATGGGGGAGGCCTGTGTTTAGCAGTGGACGTCCTATGGCTGAGATGATGATAACAGACAGTTATTGATGAAAGCTTAGCAGAAATTATAGATTCATTTCTAAAAAGAGGGGAAAGTTAGGCAAAACGTGGGAATGGACTCTTTGGACACACGCCTAGCGTACATATGAGTATGCCACTAACACAAAGTAAATTATTTATTCAAACATCAATAAATAACTAACCAGATAACCCGAATGAAACTTTCGATAGTACAACAAGCAAGTCACGCCATACTATGCCATCAAAATGTTAACTTATACCTGCGAATCGATTAGTCACCGATTACGATAACGTGAGAATTGTTGAAATCGATAGTGTATCAATATTTGAGTGGGTTAGTTTCTTCGAAACAGTTTCACCTTGTCAATCAACACCTGCGGATCGATGTTATACTCTATCTATACTTATATATTATATAGTGTCTCTAGTCTGATTCTCTTCGGAGTGTGGATGGGGCGTTGCTGGAGTGATATGATGGTATCAACAAAATGAATTTTCTTCACCATTCGATAATTCAATAGAATCAACAGGAAAAAAAACGGACTACAACAAAGAGCTCTAATTACCCTTAAAGTATAAATATAGGTATATACATTGATTTAAAGAAATGAGGAGATAGGGTACGTTCTCCCAGCACTGATTCAACAACTAGCACGTGCAATTTGCCCTGTGTGCAGTTTGCACAGTGCAATATAATGAACAACAAAGATAAAAAACGTACCTAAGACCGACGAAATGCGACTGAGACAACAATATTATTCGCTAGTACGATCCCACTTATTGACGTACTAATGGGATCTAATTTGAACTTTTCATTTTCGAGAAGCCAGTACTTCATCTCCCCTGTTCTTTAAATCCATGGGTACATAATAACATATTATACATACTCTAATACATATTATGTACATACTTACTATAGCCCTGAAAATCTAAGAAGTATCGTTTGACATTTCTTATTTGCCTTGTTTGAAAGATTTGAATATATATTTAGTGATTATTATGATAATTATGATAAAAATCATAAATTCATGCTTTTACGGCGAGGTTCCTTGATATTGAGTTACACCTATGCAAAGTAATTTATTCTCTCTCAAAACTTGAAAAGATGAAACTTCTTAGATTTGCTGCGCTATATAGTGTTCAATCAATTTCGATTTATTGTATATGGGACCATTCCTAAAGTAGTATAACCAACCAAACAAAAATATTCATCCAAATTACCTGCATAATCACGAAGCAAACATAATAAATAATTTTGTTATAATATGAATCTCCTGTTCTTTCTGAAGTCGTTTAAAAAATGAGCCACCATTATTTTCTTGATCATCTCTTACTACACTCATCGTTTTATTGCTTTCCGTATCAATAGAAATCAATTGCTCGTATTAAATGAAATAGCCAGAGAAAAGTAGAGGTATTGAAACCGTATATAAATTGTATTAGTATCAATATTATATCTTGGTCACGGTGGTCACGGTACATTTGACTTATGAGGGGAAAAAATATTTTAATATCGAATCGCATTATAAACTGTTATTGCATTGGAATAAGGTTCATTTTACTTGTTAATTTATGTGCTCTAGTAGCGTAGTATTAGGAACAGGATTCTGTCGTCTGTTTGTTGACTGTGTAGAATTTACAGAAAGAGAGACCAAAGGAAAAGTTAGGTGAGCTAAATCGCTTTACTTTTCCATTGCAAATACAACATTTTACACGAAAGTTTTTTTTTAAATGACCTATGCTGTTGGTCTCAGATGGCCTCTACAGCTTTACCGGCGAGCGCAGAAAGCGCTCGACCCAAAGTTTAAGGGCGACTAGCACAAGGACAGCTACGGTACGAACTTCGGCTTGGGCCGTTGCCAGAATACGTGGGGTCAGACTTGACCTGGCACCTCAGAAGGGGAGTGTCCTAGGGCCCTATCAATGGTTTGATCTGTTTGATTATTTGGAGAGAAACTAACCGATCTGAAGGATCTGAGAGGTTTTCGACCTCGCCGGCGCGGTCGGTGATGTGATTGTGTAAGTTGGTGGATCTGGTATCCGGCACCAGTACCGAAAACGGAGCGACTGTTGCGTATATTGGTAGGATTGGGCGAGCCTAGCGCCGCCGGCGGCGATAGAGTCGTCCAGGTCGACCAGGACGTTGCGAGGGCGTCTACGGAGGGGAGGCTTGTACGGACATAGCCCAGAAGATTAGCAAATTGAAGTGGCAATGGGTAGGATACAGTACGCAAAACTGATGGTGATGGGGCTGTAAAGTTCCCGAATAGAGACCACGGACCGGCAAGCGCAGCGTAGGATGTCCACCCACAAGGTGGACAAATAATCTAAGAAAGGTAACAAGAACACGCTGAATGTGAGGCGCTTACATCCGGACCAGTTAAAAATTTATTGGGGAGGCCTATGTTCAGCAGAGGACGTCCTTATGGCTGAGATGATGATATAGACATCCAAATGTTAGGTCAATGTATTTATTACGATAAATAATGTATTTATTTATACGGAATTACCATAAATTACATTATATTATGTATCATGAAATCCTAAGAAATTATTTGTGAAAGTAAAAAGTAAAGACGAATAAATACACAACAATTAATCTCGTCAAACGTCTTCCAAGTTTTAGCTCAAAAATAAAATAATACAATAAACAACTATGTGTTCAGTTTTCATGTTTTTCAGCAATAAAAATCATGCCTTTACAATAATAATGTAACAGTTACCGTAAATTAAATTTTGGACATCAAAGACTGTAAAAGGAAGGAAACCATAATGAAATACGGCGGGTTTTATATCCGCGCCTTATAATATAAAATGTGTTGATTATGTTACCAACACGCTGAAAGCTGAGAAATTCTTCGGCTTTATTTATGGAAAGAGGATTTTTAAATTAGTTTGAATGAACTAAAAATGATTTTTGTCGTGATAATTACTTATATTATAATGATTATGGGTTAGTGCTGCGTCCCGCTATACTCCTCTACAAGAATAACTATGAAATGAGTGATATATAAACTGGTCAAATGCGAATGGGACTCGCATAAGGGTTCCGACTTGTACCTATTATCTATATATTTATAGGTTTCACCTTTCCTCACCAACCAAATAAAATCATATTACTATTATTCTAACTATATGTATTTTATGCGATTAAGTCTCTTCTCATTCATAAATTTTGTATTCGAATCGCGAAAGTTTAAAAATTACTTTAACTAAATGTAGTATAAGAATTTATTCTTATTGCAGTAAAAGCCTTACCGTTCATTTTTATTATTTGTTGTTATAGCGGAATGTAATAGAAATATATATAATATTGTCAAAATTAGAATGTGTCTGGTAGACTATTACAGTTTATGACATAGACGGACGGACGGAATAGGCTTAGCAATAGGGTCCCTACGAAAACCTAAATAAGGCTTTACGTAAATAGGTCAATAAATTTCAATTTCATTTAAATAGGAAGTCACAATACGCTTACCTACCTTCTTTACAAGAATATTAAGACCAGAACATGTGTCGCGAAGGGTTTGTTTCATGATGTTTCATTTTATACCTACAAACCGCATTTTATTTTATCGTGTCTTTTATATAATATTATAATATTTTTTATATACAGCGTCCTAAACCACTTTGCAAAAGAAAGATTTGCAAAATTAGCATAAAAATGTCAACTTCCCATTCAAATTTGCCTAGCTGATCCATTTGTACAGGAAGCCTTTGTTGCGAATTTAGCAACTGTTTTTTAAGTGATTCAGCTTTACGAGTAGATGCATCCCCGCAACTATTACTACACCTTTTTTATAACACGTATTGTTTATAATCACACAACAGATAATAATACTACGTAATTATGCATTCTTATCATCCCATAAATACAAGTAAGTACATATATAGGTTAATGCTTCATACTACGTATCCTATATAACTGCATGTTTATCATAAAATATGTATCGTCGGTTACGCTTGTTACATAGATTACCTTAATGGTGTTATATTTGCTCTATTAAATTCGAGTGGATTAACCAATCCAAACCAACTAACTAATCCAACTTCGGGAAACTGTGTGACATTTTTTCGTCCAAAATACCCCAGAGTCTGAAGACTAAGGTGTTCGACCAATGTGTGTTGCTAGCGATGACATATGACACCGAGACGTGGTCCCTTACTGTTGGCCTCATAAATAAGCTCAGAGTTGCTCAACTGGCTATGGAGCGACTATGCTCGGAGTTTCTTTGCGAGATAAAATCCGGAATGAGGAGATCCGCAGAGAAACGGGAGTTACCGACATAGCTCGCAGAGTAAGCAAGTTGAAGTGGCAATGGGCGGGCCACATCGCTCGCAGACCGTTGGGGAAGAAAGGTTCTCGAGTGGAGACCACGAACCGGAAGACGAAGCGTAGGCCGACCCCTCACGCGGTGGACCGACGACCTGGTCAGGATAGCAGGCTCGCGCTGGATGCGTACGGCGAGCAACCGCGCAGAGTGGCATTCTATGGGGGAGGCCTATGTTCAGCAGTGGACGTCTTCCGGCTGATGATGATGATGAAGATGATGATGACAAAAATACAGGATTACGGGTAATCAGGAAGCATCCTCTATATAAAGGGAAAAAAATTTAAACGTATACTTATGGAGCCTTTTCTTATGAATACGTATTTTATTTTTTAACTTTGTAATGCAACAAGCAAATAATGACCCTAATGACTCTTTTTATCAATTATCCTGTATAGGCATGTCTCTCTGTACTACATTGGCACAGAATGTAAATATTATAGGAACAGATAAAGATTTACTCTTTTGATTCGCGTTAAATTGCGTTGTGCACCTTCTAACTGATTATTAACTGATTACCTATTGCTTTTCTTTAACCAATTAATCAGTGGGTGGATGTAGTACGTCGTTACACTTGCGGGTCCATGGGTCTTCGAGAACCTTACAGCCCCATCAGCCATCAAGTATAGGTATCTTTCATCATCATCAGCCGGAAGACGTCCGCTGCTGAACACAGGCCTCCCTCATTATAGAACGCCATAAACTATGGGAGTATTTTGCCGTACTTAATTACCACGCTTGGCACTTGGCAGGCGGCTTGGTGATCGCAGTAGTTGGAATACTTGGTGCCGGAGAGTGCTGCTGCCCACTCTCCGAATATGTCCCTCTGCCGGGTGACCAGCTCCCACCAGATGTGAAGGGGGTGGACTTATTATATAGGCGGGAACCACACTGCAAAATACCATAATGAAATACGACGAATTTTTATAATTGTGAATGACAAGACGAGCAAATCAGGTGCCTGATGGTAAGCATCATATCAGACACAGTGCCACCCAGTGTTTTAATATTCAAAATTCTGCGCGGCACTGCACTGCGCCTGTCACCTATATATTAGTTGTTGAAACTCGTCATGCCCAGTAATTTCGTTGGTAAAATTCCAACAGCCTTTAACAGCCCTTCACACCGGAACACAGTAATGTTTGCACATTACTGCTTGGCAAATGAATAACTGGCAAAGGTGTGGTACTTCCCCAGGCGGCCCCTGCAAAAGAAGCTACCACTACCTTTACCTACTCAGAATCTTATGCAAATTACAATAATCATTATGATACTATGAGAAACCGATTATACAAAGAATACGTGACATTCCACATGACTCATATAACACTACCTGAGAACTGAGAGAACGTGCCGACTAAATCTCTGAATCAGCTACTCTGATTCAACTGAGTTAAGTAACTGCATATTTTACTTCTGACTTGATAGGTACTTTGTGCCTATACCAGGTCACATCCCGGAAACTCGACTCAATTCCCTTTCAAAAGCCTTGATTTACCTTGATATATATAGGACAGTCCATTTTGTCATAAAGCAGATTTTCATATATTACAATTTTATCGTGACTACAGTACGTGCGTTTTATTTTGGCGAGTCTGAACATAGGGCTCTGCGAACTTTAACGCATGAAAACTGTTGATATGCGTATGATTCAAAGTCAAAGTCAAAAAGATTTATTCAAATAGGTCACAATCTGACACTTTTGTACGTCAATGAAAATAAACAGTAATGAGTCTAGCGTGCGTTCGGAAAGATACCTTTAGAATAGAATAGAATAATACTATATTGCATACCAAAATAAAATAAAAAACAATGTTACAAAACAATTTACAGGTAATACGGTAAACAACCGGCGGTCTTATCGCGTTAAGCAATTTCTTACAGACAACCTGGGGATGGAAACGGAGAGTTAAAAACAATTAACGACGGTGGTGTGCAATAGGGAATATCTAGATAATTTGGGATTTGGTATTTTACTCCTATACAACACATACAATAGATACTTCAACAGAACACATAGAATAGATATTTATAGAGTATAATAATACAATGGTATTAATAATTATTATAATTAATACTTATATAATACTATAAAATACATAAATACTAATTACATAGGTATATATTCATAATAATATTATAAAATATAATATACATAATAAATATGATGTATAATAAAATAATACATATTATACAAGAAGTTTCTTTACAAGAAGAACGCACAAGAAACTTGTAGGGCTTAATTTTTTCAACTAATTGTTTTACAATATTTGGTTTGGTTACATTCGTTTGTTTAGAAGGTGCCGCGTGGTGGCTATGCCGAAGTTCCCAGGCATCTTTATCCTCTATGTACTAAATATTGTAGATAGATAGTATTATGATTGAACTAAACTGAACATTACATTTACAATAAACATTTGTTCGTATATATGTTTATCTGGAAATAACAGTTTTGTTCACGAGTTCATGCGCTAAAGTTCGCAGAGCCTATGTTCAGACTCACAAATATAATACGTACGTACTGTATATAACATAAACATAATAATAGACATATTAATACAAATTTTAAATTATCATACTTATTGTAGGCCTCTTTTGCAGGCGGCCGCCTGGGGAAGTACCACACCTTTATAGCCACACCTTTATAGCCAGTTATTCATCCGCCAAGCAGTAATGTGTAAACATTACTGTGTTCCGGTCTGAAGGGCAATGTTACCAGCGAAATTACTGGGCATAATGAGATTCAACAACTCATATCTCAGGGTGACAGGCGCAGTACAGTGCCGCGCAGAATTTTGTATTTTAAAATACTGGATGGCACTGTCTGATATGGGCAATCATGATGCTTACCATCAGGCACCTGATTTGTTCGTCTTGTTACTATCATAAAAAAAAGATGCGAAAACTATTCTTTTAGTAATCTTGATTTTTTTGCAAGTCTCTTATTTCTACGGATAGATGAATCATCTTAAGTATCACCTTTTTATCTTGTAGAGGTATTATGCGTCTGTGTGGAGAAAACCCAGAAAAGTCTGTTGATCTATTTTAATTCTGGTCACGAAGGCGCCCAAAACAGAGACAACAGATGGTAAACATTTGTAAAATGGGCATATGATTTTCCACGTAAGCTCACCCTTAATATTGACCTAAATTTACTGAGTTTAAATTAAACTTGGATTACTACACAAAAATGAAAATATTTTATATAGAGATGTAACGTATTATATACCGATTAACACATAATATAATGCCACGACCCTCATTATAATTACAAAAAGTAATTTGTAGGGACGCAGCACAATTAGCATTTTTGTTGTAGGATCCCTTTTACATTTACATAAACATTTTATTATGGAAATATACAAAACATTATTTGCATTAAATATTATTTTCATGTAAATCTATTTAGTATCTCTACCTATATACTTATATTATATTAAATATCTTTTTAAAAGATTCTTAAGTTAATACCCCAGATCGAGTCTACAATTTAAAGCAAAGATATATATGATGTTGATAATTATAATGTAAGACATAAATTAAATTAAAAGCAAAAAAATATTTTTAAAAAAGCTTTTAACTACTCCACCATCGTGGATGGTCCGCCATATTGGATTTAGAATGACGCCAAATTATTTTTCGCGCTACTCTCAACAAGCCCTTTCATTTCATATCCATATTGTAGAAATGTATTAAAAATAACTATTCCGCCATCTTGGATGGTCCGCCATATTGGATTTAGAATGATGTCACACACTATATCGTGCATTGTCATCCAAACTAAACGTGTATACAAAATTTCAGCTCAATCGGTTGAAGATTCTACTTCAAAATTGAGTTCAAAGATTTCTCCCGAACAAACAAACTTACATACATTGCAAGTTAAATAAAAGCTTTTAAAATAGTAATGTGTATTAATTTTACATTGAACTACCTACTACCTACATACCAAATTTCCGCCTAATAGGTTCAATAGTTTCGGCGTGAAAGAGTAACAAACCCATCCCTTCTCACAAGTTATCACAAATTCTCAAAAAAGAAAAGGATGTTACAGAAATGACAATAGTTCAATGTTTTAAATAAACACAGTAGATAATAATAATATGAACCTATATACAGGAACGTCTTACCTCTATTATTTCCTGTTAAATGACTAAGCATAAGATTCAATGGCAAAATTAAGGCCTCTTACTTTAGTGGTCATTGTGAGTCATTCGGCGCTTCGTATAAACGTTTGGACATTAGTCATCTAGATACATTATGCTGTTATTGCTATTGCTCGCCTACTTCACCTTGGATTCATTCGCTGGTTATTGTATTACACAATAATACTGAATGTACCTATTAAGAACTTATGCTAGCTACGAGAAGTTTGACACAATCGTATGAATTATTTACCAAATCGATGTTTATGTTCCCCTGTTTCTTCCGAATATTATTACCCATTCTGTAAATGTATATCCTGACACTTTCGTAATTAAGATGTGTAATTAAGAACCTAGATAACTAGTGTCTCATTCCGAATAATGTCATTAAATGTTGGAAATATGCTCGTATTTCAAATGATTTAACTATTAAGTTTGTATGGGGAATTTTCCGGTCGCCGCCTCCGGAAGATCGTCTGGTTCGTGCCTATGTTCTATGCCGTCTGCCGCGTCGCGACCTTTGTTTTCAGTACTTGGCTAACACACTACTATAATGTCTATGTCTAGATCATTGCTTTCGTGGACACAAAGTATGCCTATAATTATTTCTTTAAAACACACTGAAAACTGACCGATGCTGAAGAATACTTTCGACGACCGTCGAAAGTATGTGTGTACTTAGATGTATGATGATTCGATGAGTCGTACGTAGCTCGAACATTAGAAACGTAACATTCAATGTTTTTTTTGTCGAACACAGGTAACACATGCACTACAGAGAATAGTGCTCCAAACTTTTTCTAGGTACCTTTTCCATAATAATTACGCCTCTAAAACTTATATACGATTATTTATACCACCCTCGTAATATACTAGTTTGTGCAGAATAGTATACTAAGAAGTAATCAAAACTGATTTGGGTGCAATTGAACACTCGGCGAGCCATTATCTCATGATGGGAGCGTAGGAGTACGGTGTAGGTAGTAGTCTAGAGGTCAATGACCGACAAGTGTCTTCAATTATTTTGATGGCACTTTTATTGTACTAAAGAATTTAAACAGCCCTTGTTGACTAGGAGTTAATTTTCGAAGCTCTTGAAACTCCAGAGAGGGTTTAGTCGTTTTCTGAAGAATTGTCGGAAATTTCACACTTTGATCTAAATGTGGTTAATTAAATTAAAACTTATATTAAGTTTGGTAGGCGTTTAGGATACCTAATTAAATATACTTGTAGGTACAAAAGGACATTCTTAAGTTAGTTCTACGAATAGACGATCGAACATGGTACGACCGTACCACGAACTTGGTTCGCCACCATACAGTACGGTCGTTTTATCTTGGCGAGTTTGACCATAGCCTCTGCGAACTTTAACGCTTGTAAACTCGTGAAAAAAACTATTATTATTATGATAAATATAAAAACTGAAAACATAATGCATTACATTGGATTCTAAATTAAATGATTGGACTGAACGGAACATGATATTTACAATATACATTTGTTCATTTGTTCGTATATTTGTTTAATTGGGTATAAAACAGTTTTCTTCTCGAGTTTACACGCGCTAAAGTTCGCTAGCCTATGTTCAGACTCGCCAAGATAAAACGACCGTACTGTACCATGTTCGATCGTCTATTCGTATTATTAATACCTTACTTTAACTCTTGAATAGTTATTGATAACTTTTTCTAATATAACTCATCTATTTTTATTTATTCATTAAAATCAAAGTAAAAGAAAACAATTCAACTAATAACTTACCACAAATTACAATGAATCTTAAGTTATAAATAAAAAATATCATTAAGGTCACTTCCTTCAGGTAAAGTGCCCAAAAAACTAGCTACATTACCTCTGTATGGCCAAACTTATACGTTGGCCAAGGTAGTAGCCAGCCTTTTGGTCACCTGTGGTTTCAACTATAGGCGCTTCGATAACTCCCTAAAAAAGGTTTTGGTTTCTGAACCCCATGGCCCCATTGTCCCTACCTTATTACTATCTTAAACTAGGTTATTTATATAGTTTTATATTATAGTTTTATATATTATATAGTTTTTTTGAACTGGTTTACTTAGTATCCAAAAAGTATATTAAATTTGAATCTGAAATGGTTTACTTGTTAAATGTGAGTCCATTTGAACCATTAATCGTTCTAAACGCAATAAAAATAAAAACAACAAGATGAGATTTACTGTTGATAACTTTGCATATATTTTATTTGAACGAGCAATAAATAAAAAACAAGTCGTCCTTATCTTATAGTATAGAGCTCTTAGCTCACAAGAAAAAAATATTAAAATATTTTTTGTATTATGACTGATTTATTAAGATTCGAATAATAAATGAATGAAATATAGTAGTTTTAATAAATAACATGACGCTGGTAAATATACTTAATAACGATTATTTTTTACAATCTATAATAATTTCTTTTTTTTTTATATTAAGGAGACCATAATTTGCTTCTTCATGATACTTACTAAAATAAAAATTAGATTATACATTGATTATTTATATGTTTAAAATTTAGCTTAATTATAATATAATAACCACATCTAAGCAAACAAGTGTAAAATCTCCCCTATTCACCCAATAATACCAGACATCTTCTTTTCAGCTCCATCTCCGAATGTTCCTTGGGCATCCCACCCCCGGGGTTGCCATCGCTTGCTCCTGCCACCGATTATTTGCCATTTATATTTTCCATAAAACCACCAAAACATTCATAGAATCAGTGGTATGCGCGTTCAAATTAATTAACCTCAACCCTATACAAGTATAAACAATAACCCAAGGAAAAAATGCTTTACATACTCTAAGTATTTCTCGTTGATACATTCTTATATGGTACCTTTTTTTCTAATGGACGGCCTATATAAAATATCTGAGCAAATGATTTATTTGATTTTTGTACTATTGACTTACGACTAGACCATGTTAATTTTAATGCAAATGATGGCCTTCTACTACTTAAATAAATTAAGACGTCCTCATTTTTATGTCGTTTACAAATGACGGAACGTAGGCGCTTCCTCCATTTAAGACAACGAGCTTTATCCACTTATTGTCGCGTTCAATTTACTAATTGTCGCTGCATAACTGTCCAACATCTTCTATATACTTACTAAGAGTTACTTGAAAATCACTCTTATTATATCGGCTTAAGGTTCCTCTTACCTATACTAATATTAAGAGATGTGCATGAGTTAATTCATACAATTTATGTTCTCAAATATAGGTCTCAAATATACTCATTGTCAATTGAGTGATATTTATTCAAAGGCACGCTCTGATCGCTTGATTTCAATCGTAGTTAAATAGGGGCCTTTCTGTTTTATAGAAATAGACTTGGTCCTTTTACTGGAGTTATAATGGATTAATAAGTGAGTATAGAAAATATATTTAAGACTCTTTTAATTCTCTTTAAATAATAGAAATTAATAAAATTGGAATTAAGTCACGATCGTTCATATAACAAAGTGGATTTTTTTTTAATATTTTGGGGAAATCTGGTGAGTTGTTCCGTATTCATCCTATAACGTCTCTTCTCATTTTTTTCCTAACTCATCCTATTTCTATTCCTCACTATTCCGCCTATTCCTCCTATTTTTATCCTACATCAATGTTCAGATTTATCTTAAAAAAAAAATTGTGTAAATCTAAAAATTTATGTAGGATATATTTATTTATTTATGTAGGAATTTATGTATTAGTAGCCTCTTTTGCAGGGGGCCGCCTGGGGAAGTACCACACCTTTGCCAGTTATTCATCCGCCAAGCAGTAATGTGCAAACATTACTGTGTTCCGGTTTGAAGGGCAATGTTACCAGAGAAATTACTGGGCATGATGAGATTCAACAACTCATATCTCAGGGTGACAGGCGCAGTGCAGTGCCGCGCAGAATTTTGAATTTTAAAACACTGGGTGGCACTGTGTCTGATATGAGCAATCATATTGCTTACCATCAGGTACCTGATTTGCTCGACTTGTCACTCACTACCATAAAAAAAAAATAGAATCTACTAAGATTAAATGAAGGGTCGTGTCTTCATTCTAATTCATCTTCATCTTAATTTCTACTATTTAACGGCGCCTATGTATTAACGCGATAATTTTAGTAGAGACCAGAAACCTGACAGAAATCGTAATCGAATAAGACCACAAACCTTCGTAGATACTAGAAAGGCCATTTACCCCGTGGTGAAGTAAACAACAAAATAGTTTCAAAAATAGTCCCGCAGCTATCCTTTAGGCCAGGTAGCAGTTCTAATCTTAGCTTTCTCACAAAACTCCCGTCTTGAGCCATTCAGTTCCCTTGGGAGAACAATATTGAGGTCTTCGTTTAAGAAAATTGTGTCTAAGACCTAAAATGGGCAAGGTAGAGTTTACGAAATACATAACTAAGTAAGCATTTATCTAGTTATATAACAACATACATCTTGGTGCTTGTATATTTAGATAATTTTTTTACTTGAATCTACGGAGCCAAAAGATGGGCGATCTTTTGGCTGTAAACTGTAGAATCCGGTAAAATTTCAAGAAATTTGTTTACAGATAGTCCTTTGAGACCTGTTACAAGATAATATTTTATATTTTTATAGATTATAAGCGGTCTATTCACTTGAAATTTTGAAATACAATATGAATATGGGATGAAAATTTCATCCACAAGCGGAACTTGAACCCGCACCTTCCGCATCAATCCGCGGGGCGTGCGGAACTCTAATAATTGAGCTACCGTGGATGTACAAGTCATCGGCGATTTTTTTTTATCATTACCTAACTAACTGCCTATAATAATAGGGGCGTGTGTGTTTATCTATACTTAGTTTATGCATTTCGCATCATTTCGTGGGTGAATTTTTTCTTATTATGTGACCAGATAACTTTGAATGTATAAAAAATCAAAAATAAACTTTGTGACGAAATAAAAAACCTAAAAAATTAAAAATAACTTTCGTAACGATATTCTTGTGGACACCTTCCGGCTCCATCATCAGATTCCGCTCTGTGACATCACATTATTGCATTATCATCCGGTTGACATACGGTTGTTATTTTTAGCTTAATCGAACACCGGGGAATCCTTTAGCATGTAGCAACTGGGGACGGACAAACAAGAGTATAAAAAAAGCTTTTAGAATATACACAAGGGTTATTTCTATTTATAAAGTCTTGACTGATTGACTCACTCACTTATTAACGCCCAGAACCCTTGGACTTAAAAAACAGAAATTTTCTCATTGTTTTTCATTATCATATAGACAAGGAATAAGCTTTTGAGAAATAAAATGAGACTAAATAGAGATACACTCTAATATAAAAAAAATTGTTTTGATATTTGTTATATCAGTTTACGTTAACAGTTTATGAAAATTTTTTTTAATTCAAAGGTTTTTTCATGATACTTGAAAAGTACACAGTTTCTTTGGTAAGATTAAATTTAAGAACCCTACTTATGAACTTATCGAAAGGACGAGTTAAAACTCGTAACTCAGTTGCCAAATCACGTCGCAATGTATCTCTATTTGTTTTGCCCAAACTTTCACGATAAAACTTAAACAGACTACATACTTAGTTACTAAGTAAGTAGGAAAGTTTTGGTATCACTTTTTTGCTTTAACTTAGGCGAAGAAGCACGGCTTGAAGTTTATACATTTAGGAATAATAAATGTTAGTTATATTTTGTGAACATAAAGGGTATTAAGTTCAGATACTTTTCAAAACAGATAAGTCTATTAGGATAGCCCCGGGAGTAATTTTCAAATACTACTTTCCCATGATGCTCCGTAAAAGTTTCACTGTTTTTACAGCCCTTAACTACCATTGCAGGTTATGTTAATACCACAGGTATACTAACTCCAATCCTAATCCCAAATTTCATTCACCAAGCAGATATGTCTGTTTAACGGCTTTCTAATAGAAATAAACTGATAAACGGCAGTTTAAAAGACGTTTAATTTGGTGAATCTGGACTAATATTATAAAAATGTTTGTGACTCTGTTTGTATATGACTTAATCACGCCTAAACCGCTGAACCGATTTAGAGAAAATTTGGCACCTATAGAGATAGTTTGAGTCCCGGGAAAGGATATCATCCTATTAAAGGGGTGTGGAGGGGGTGGAAGTTTGTATGGGGAATCAAAAATCGCCGAACCAATTGAGCTAAAATTTTGTACTTTTTATCCCGATATTCTCACGACTACGCGGGTGAGACCGCGGGGCAAAACTAGTATATTATAATACCTACTTATGTAAGTATATAATATATCTATAATGAGCCCTTCAATAACTGAACTTTACTGCTTAAATATTATTGACTATGCTAAACGCTTAAAAAGCGTAGAGATAAAATAATGAATGTAAACTTGAGACATATTCTGCGTTATTTCATGTTAAATGGGTGCTTAGTTTTATATTTCATAGTGGCACTACTTACTTTATCGCCACATTTTATTCATTCATATAGATCTAAAAGACTCCCTTGGCGTTATCTGAATGCAACGGTCGGTGTTAAGTGGTCTAAATTGAGACTTAAACAATTAAGACAATTGTGGCTGGCTCTCTGTGAATGTACCGTTAATTAGTCCCGAGGAACAAGGCGTTTCTTTCTTGCTATGGTAGATTATTACTTTCAGCGGTTTGGAAAGCTTTCTGTTTGCTTTTCGTCTGTTTTTCCTCTTTCTTCTTGGGCATTATTAAGATCTCTCAAGTTGTCCATTTCGTATATATACCCGTCAACTTTAGACATCTTAGAAAATAAATAATTTCAAAATCAGAAATTAAAAAAAATCGATTTCCCATAAAAATGTATCAGCTGATCGATAAATTTGTGTGGGGAGCAGAATTTTTTATTGCTTATCTTGAAATTTTATTCTTTCTTTGCAAGTTAAGTTGACGTATATAATGTACCCTCTTAACTATTACTACACCTTTTTGAAACTCGTTATTTACTCGTACTATAACTACACGTGTTAGGGCGATACTGCATTGGTGCGTTGCGTTGCGTTGCGACGTCGCAGCGTTGATGGTGCGTCGTTTTTCATCTAAATTTTGTGATAATATGCCCCATTAATGCGTTGCGTCGTCGCACGTGACGTTTTTACGTATCGATGGAGAAGAGACGAAGCGGGTGGGTGGGTGATGTGTTGAGCTGTTCGTTGTCGACGCAACGCAGATGTGGCATACAATGCGTTGATCCGTCGCGACGGGTGAGGCCCCATGCGTTGCGTCGTTATATGAAAAACGACGCATCATCAACGCTGCGACGTCGCAACGCAACGCACTAATGGAGCATCGCCATTATCTGCATTGTCATCTAAAACCGTAAATCGTTTTACGTGCTATGTGCCTACTTATCACTCCCATGCCCTGCTTATTGCCACTTCAACTCATTGAAATTTGATATATTAACTTTTGGAGGCTATAAAGCCTACGAGTTGGGCAGTAGCTCAACCGCAATAAATTCAACCGCGCGGTCGTCTCGCCACTACCCTATAAATAAAAGTTCGCTTCATAATAGAGGTACCTACCATATTCTAAGAGATATGCAAAATGTAAAGTGCAATTTTAACATTATTTAGAGGTATGAGGGTAGAGTATGACACACGGCATGCATAAATTCCTAAACTTTCCGTAACAACCAAAAACTAATTCAGAACAACTCGTGCATTCTAAATTTTTGCCCTTTACAGGTATAATATTTAGGACATATTAAGTTTAGAAACTTATTAATTTAATGCTCAGTACGAGTAACTGCTAGTTGCAGTATAAAAATAAACAGTCTCATTCTCAGATACGGGTTAAATGAGATTTATTTATTATATTACTAAATTTATTTCATTTTAGAGGGTCACCATAATTCCTCTAATATGTTATTCTTGTACGTAATTTTGATAAGAGTTATTTTTGATCAAAAATCAAGTATTACGCTAAACCCTAATAATTTTTATACAATATTTTAGCACGAAAAAAGAGATTCGTATAAAAAGTTGGAGTAATATTTAAGGGGGTGTATTTATCCCCCAAATTGAATTATTTTTATATAGCAAGAATTTCGAAATCAGCAATAAACTTGACTTCCTATACAAAGTGGTAATCGGCAAATTTATATGGAAAGTTGTAACTTTTTCCTGCTAATTTCACAATTCTGCCTTTTGATAGTTGTTCCTACACCTTTTTGTAACACATTGTCAAATAATGTAATTACATTAGCACTAGCAGTGCCCCTTGGTTTCACCCCGTAGTCTTCGTACTCATGGGAATATGGGGATGAAAAGTATAATATGTTATTCCAGGGTCTAAACTATCTACATACCGAATTTCAGCCCAATCAGTTCAGTAGTTTTAGGGTAAAGGGTAACAAACATTCATTCATTCATCCTCACAAACTTTCGCTTTTATAATATTAATAGAAAGGATATTAGAAGGATTATAGTTTTATTTATTTCAGTGGCCATTATGATTGCTCAGTTTTCATGTCCTACAAAAAAATAATAGATGTTCACCCTAGTCAGACAGCAAACGTGGCAGAAGTGCGAAACAAATTAAAACTCGTTCATGTCCCTGGAATAAAACGGATTGTCCTCAACAAATGTTCAGCGAAGTTTTTCTAAACTGATAAAACGCTTTTCTTACGTTTGTGAATTTTTGTTGTTGACGACATAATTAAAATATTATGTTTTAACATAACATAAAAAAAAACATACATTCACGCCTTTTTTCCCGAAGGGGTAGGCAGAGGTGTACCCCGGACTCAGTCCCACAGTAGATACACCCACATTTCGCCAGTATGTTATTGGTCCCATGTATTAGGGGGCGAGCCTATTGCCACCTACCGGGCACAGTTCCAGACTCCAGGCAGTTGAGATAATTCCTAATGGATAAATCCAATATTTAACACTGCCTGACCTGGGGATCGAACCCGGGACCTCTTGATTGACAGCCGAGCATGCGCCCTCTACGCCACAGAGGCATTCACATTATGTTTTAATTTAGGTAAGTCTATAATCTACCTATTTATCTAGCCTTTATCTAATGTTACTAAACCAATAAATATCGGTTGAAATAATTAAGCCCTTCAAGTTTCTTGTGCGTTCTTCTTGTACAGTATCATTTCGAACGGATGGTAGAGTCATTACTCTTTAACTTATTCGACTTGCAAAAGTGTCTTCCTGTTACCAATTTGAATAAAGCGATTGAATTTGAGCTTATAGTACCCTAATGCTGTATGGCCTCCCCTAAGACCTAATTTGCATAATGCGGCTGCAGTCACCCGCGGCCGCGCGCGACTAGCCGCTTAGTGGAAATTGGCACTAAATCCTTTCACATCACTTGCTCCTTTGCCATCCCTTCCCAGCCTGCCTTGTATACGCGTCCACATAATCGCGACCTTTTATTACGACATAATGTTACTTTATGCAGTATGTATATGCTCATATAAGCAAGATACCTAGAATTTTGGCAACGAGTTCTATGCTAGTCTGCAGTTAAAAGTTGATGAATCTTTTATACCTATTTAAGTCTCCGGCAGTTAACCCTTCAAACCTGAGCGTACCGCACTTAGGCAAATTCGAGGTGACCCGGACGGATTTTAGGACGGTTTTCTCTCATTTAGAAACCTGTAGTTTATATGATGTCGCAATGAATTTGTCATCGTTATACACTGTTGTGTAATTGTTTTATCAGAACAAAATGACTCTTTTGTTTCGCTTTAAAACAAAGACGTCGCCTGCCAATGTTATTAAACATTTATTAAAGTTAGCGCTAATTGTAGGCAGAGTGGCAGTCTCTTTTATTTATTGTTATAATTTATAATTTACCCACAAATTGCTTTTGAGGAGTTACTAGAAAGACTAACAATTTTATTCAAGAATAATACTTAGGTAAAGAATTTCTTATGTAAGAAATTTTTCATAGCGTTATTAAAGTCAGGCAATTATTTCCAATTGGATTTAACGACGCTATGCGTTTCGGCTATCATAGTATATTATAGTTCTTGAATATAGCTATCATAGTTCTTGAATACGGGGGTAAGGCTTTTACTAGAGTTTAATTCGTACGAGTAGGTACACACTATGATACAAAAACTTACCTTTGAAATATTTTAGTTTTTGAGTAGTTTCATCCACAACCGACGAACATGTGCGAGGAATGTGATAAAAATGAAAGAAGCGAAAGTCCTATGTCAGGATTGTAGCAAGTGGAAAGAAAAAGTATCTACATTACTAACTATCCCAACGGGTACAAGGGGTATAACTTATAAGTAGGTCAATGTATATTTTTTCTAATAAACCTCCCTGGTGCAGTCTTTCCGTTGTCTTCAGTCTTGTCTTGAAGGGTCGGCAACATACTGGCAATACCCCTGGTGTTGCAGGTATTCATATTATAGGCGGCGGTAACCGCGAGCCTTCAGGCACATCGCCTGCTTGTTTGCCACCTATGGCATAAAAAACCATTGAACATTAAAAATAAACATTTTTGTCGCAAATAACCAACAGATCGTGTCTTTGATGAATTACTAGATAACTTACCTATTGGTTTTGAAGCCTGTAAATATCGCAATATTCGGTTCACCGAACACCAACAGAAGAAGGTTCAAGCAACCGTGTCCAAATCGTCAGAGGAGTGTCTAATGGTTTATTGTGACTCAATATTTTATTTTGCCAATGAGAAAAAAACTCTTGGGTGACAACACAGTGATGTATTGCTATAAGTAATTAGAGTCAATAACTTATCGTTAGTCCTAAAAATAAATAAGAAGTTCTAATGGAAATAAAAATATAGTATTATGTTTACCTTAATAATGTTCCGCCGTGAAGTTACCGGCTTTAAAATAGTGCTCCACCGTCTATACCCGTGGTTGCCGTAAGAGCCGGCTAAGGGTTTACAGATCCAGAGGACGGGCAGCAGCGTCCTCTACAAAAAACCATCGAACTGCGCTTGACAACCCGCCTGCCAAGCGTGTCGAGTATTGTCAAAACCCCCCTTTATGGAGGAGGTCTATGTTCAGTAGTGGATTACCAACAGCTGAAATGATGATGATGATGTATAATGTCGACTGTACTTTAATATTTTTGGAAGACTTGAAATCTAATTTGTACCTCTAAGTATAGCCTACTTAAAAGCTTGAAACAAAATTTTTTGGAAAATCTGGAGATAAGCTAAATTATCATGTCTGAATACGAGCACTCTTCTTTTTAGTGACACAACTAATAATAATAACTTGTACTTGTGTTTTTATCAGTGGTTATTTCTATGTTATGCATAATGCATGCATTTGTTCATGTAAGTGGTCTGTGAATCATATTTTTGCCCCAATGACTGGGCACAGGTCACGTATAAATTGGTTAACCACAAGTGGTGTGATGCCTACATCTAAAATGAGAGCGATCATTTCTTTCGGCACGCCTTTTGTCTTTGGTTATGGTAATTCTTCAGTATAACGGGCTGTCTGAAAACTCTAAGACGGTTGGCCTCACACTCGACAAGTAGGAGTCCTGTTATTGTATAAATTGATAATCGTCATCAACATCTCAGCCATAGGACGTCCTCTGCAAAACATAGGCCCATAGATTTCCATTTATCAGATCGTCTGTCCACCTTGACGTCCTACGCTGCGCTTACTGTCCGTGGTTTCCATTCGAAAACTTACCAGCCCCATCGGCCATCAGTTGTCGGTAACTTTCGTTCGTCTACGGATCTCCTCATTTCTGATTCGATCTCGCAGAGACATCCTGAGCATAGCCCTCTCCATAGCTCGTTGTGCTATTTTGAGCTTGCTGATAAGGCCTATCAGTAAAAGACCACGTTTCAGAGCCATAAGTCATCACTGGTACCTATAACAAAGCGATTATGATAGCGTCAAATTAGCTCGTGTTCACCGCAGTTCATCTAATGATTTAGCTACTTCCCAAACTAAGTCTGTATTATAAATGAAATATATATTTGTTTCAGATTCACAATGGAAGACGATACAATGAACTATACAGACAGCATCGTACCTAGCGTCGAGCCTAGCGAGTTTTCAAAGTAAGTAATATAATCACCTCAGATGAATTATAAATCTTCGCTGGCGCTCTGACGCAGCGCATACGGAGACCTGAATATCTATGATAGGTAACCATCATATTAATAGGATATAGATATATATAATATGGATTTTGATATCATGTAACTCACAGTAACATCTGTAAATAATAATACATGGTTATTAATTATTTTACTTTCCTTGTGTCCAAGAACCAAGGACAGTTTAATTAATCATTATTAAATATACCTAATACCTACCATTTTCTCACTTCCCGCTATATTGACGAATTAAACTTGCTGTATCATACCACTCGAACCTTTTATAAATACGAAAGTTTGGATGAATTCGTGTAATGCGACCTCTTCACGCTAAAATTACCGAAATGATTTTACTGAAATGTTCTATGTAGTGAGCTTTACCTAATCCTGAAACGATACATCGGATTCTTTTCAGCGGGTGAAACTGCGGGGCATGGATATTTACCTATTTCATATTATCGTTATGATCCAACACAATTAATTACCTTCGCAAATTAAGAAATATTCTTAGAAAACTGTGTACGTTTCTATAATACAATCTCAAAAGAGATAACTGTGAGGGTAAATTCAAAACTATTTAAAAAGGCTTTTTATAAAGTCAACCAGTTGAGGACAAAGATGCCTGGAAACTTCTGCATAACCACCACGCGGCACCTTCCAAATAAATGTAAACACCGTAAATATTGTTATCAGTATTTAAAATTAAAATCTGTAAGTTTGTTGTGTTCTTCTTTCCGAACGCACGGTAGATTAATTCCTTTTTTTAACTGCATTGACTTCCAAAGTGTGTTTTTAGGAACGAATTAAATAAAAATTGTGACTTTAACTTTATTATTCATGTTACCTACATCGTCATCAAAAATATGTGTAAATTCTATAAGTCTACATTGACTGGTTTTTCGAATGGTTCTTTTCATGAAAAAGTTGAATAAATCACTCTGTATAATCATCGGCGGTTTGTTTAATCACTCCCCTTTGATTTTCATTTCCGGTACAAGCGTATGGAATGATTTGTTGGAATCGGAACAAGAGGTACAAAAGCTGGCTCCATTCAAACACCGTTCTTTCAATATTGAATTGTATAAGTGGGAATATGGCATATTTCCGCTCGCGAATTCATGAAGCCTTACATTGAAGGCTACCGTCGTCATTGTGCAGTCGTTTTGATAGATCCCTTATTTAAGTAGATGGTTTTAGTATAAAATTGTACAACAAAGACTTTATCCACTCAACCATCCACAGAGAGAGAATAAATTGAAACTCACAAAATTGAACATAATCTTGGTAGATAAAATCACGTAGAAAAATATAGAGCATTTTCCATTCGAGCAGAAAATTCGAGCTTGAGCTATGAAAATATGAGAACAATTTCGGCAAACAATTAGGGCTACATAGCTCAAACAGCTCTGGTGAAAAAACTGCCTATGGTCTTAATTACTAAGTACTCCTAATGTCTCAATGTGATGGTTATTAATAATAGGTTGTTTTTTTTTGTTGAAATGAAAGACAGTTTTCTTATAATAAACAAATACTTTATAAAATTATATATTGGCCATTCTGGTCCATTCTGGTCCATCTTTCTGGTAGTAGCATAATTCCACGCTCATAAAATTATTGTTTTTTGCTGGCCAAAAACTGTCGGGAAAAAACTAAATTATGTTACTGAGTCGTTCTTGAGTCGAGTCAACTCACTCTGCTGTCTCAACTCGAGGCAGCTCATATGGAAACCGTGTCTCGAGTCAAGAATACCACTTCAGGCAAGATCTCCACTTACGCAGCTTCATATCTAACCATTCGCATGCCCCCGAGGCTGCTTCTAGGGACTTTGGAATACGCGGAGTAGAGGCATAAAATAGTCTACTTCACAATACAATTGTGTTCCAGGTTTTCCCCTGCTCTCCTGACTGTCGCAGCCGTGGTGACAGGCATTATCATGGTTGTTGGCTTGTTCGGGAACCTGCTCACTGTGGTCGCGCTGCTCAAGTGTCCCAAAGTCAGAAATGTTGCAGCTGCATTTATAATAAGGTGTGTTTGGTTTTTTTTTTTATTATTATTTTACATATGAATGTATGAAACTCATTGAAATTACCGCGAATATTGAGCAATGTTGGAAGGTCTCACGAGACTGATTTCGATTGGATAAAAAATGCGGTAGATTTATAACTTAGTTACTCTATTAAAAACTCCTAGAACAAGAATATTTAGTTTTTAGTTTTTACCTATTAGTTTTATTAACGTGAAGTTTATATTTTATAAGTAAAGGCTTAATTTGAATAATTTTTCGTGATTATTTATTTGTATTAATGTAGGATTTTATTCGAGTGTTTGTAATCAATATCGATTGCACTCAGTACAAGTAACTAGTAATCGATATTATAGTCTATGCTTTGTTATAATCTGGAATGAATGAAAGGAACCTGAGAAAATGAGTGAAGGATGAGAGGATTAGTAATTACTTTTTTATATTGAAAACCGGAGAGCAAGGAGTGCAATGGCGGCTGAGTGCCTAAAGCTATTTCATAATTAGTTTGTGTGTTTCAAGATCAAAATATACGCAATCGTGTTTGTCACCCCGGACTTTTTCTTTGACGGACCCTTATCCCACATTTTTGGGGGCTCGTCCGGGATACGGCTGTTGAAGATTTTTTTCGGGCTGTGCTACACGTGGCGTCGGTGAGGAAAGTTGAGTTGAGAGGTCGTCGAAAATGCCGCAAAAGCGAAACAAGAGCGAAAGCGACATGGCAGAAGAGACGAAAACGGAGACAGCGGCGTCTGTGTCGGGTGTAGCGGCGGCGATGGGGTGCGTGACGCCATCATTCCCATTGTTCCAGGATGGAATGATCCAGAAATTTAGTGGAGCCGACAAGACGTACACATCGAGTAAGTGGGCGCAAGATATAGAAGAGAACGCGGCGATATTCGGGTGGACGCCCGTTCAGACATTATTGATAGCGCGTAGATCCCTGAGTGGCGTCGCGGCGGCGTGGCTGCGAACCGAGAAAATTTTTAAAACTTATGATGACCTGAAGACGGCCATTACGAAGGAGTTTCCAGACGCTATCACTTCCAAAGAAGCCCATGAAATGTTGACTACCAGGAAGAAGAAGAAAGACGAAACCTATTACGAGTACATGCTGCATATGAAGGAACTCGGCAAACGCGGAAAAGTTGCCGACTACGTTACCATCCAATACATCATAGAAGGCATTCAGGATTATGAGAGTAACAAGGCGATCCTGTATGGTGTGACGAGCTACGCGTCGTTCAAAGAAAAACTAACAATTTATGAGAAAATGAAGAATAAATCTCCAAAACAATCAACAGCGACGTCTGATCGTGTTCCAGAGAAATCTCAGAGTTCAGAGTCGTCATCAAAGCGGTGCTACAAGTGTGGTGACCGCGGGCATCTAGCAAGTTCCTGCAAAAAAGAAATTAAGTGCTTCAAATGTGGCGGGCATGGACATATTGCTACCGGATGCAGCACTAGCGCCGCCATGGTGACCGAACAAAAAGAACGGAACGGGAAAACGCTCTGCGCCATGTTGAGTGAACCAGTGAACGAGAGTGACTGTCGTCGTGACTGTCATTCATCAGAATGTCATTCGGTGTTAAACGTAAACAATAATAAACCGGCGACTAAAATCGTTGAAATAGACGGAAATCAATTATTAGGTATTATTGACACTGGTAGTGATTTAAATTTAATATCTTCGGATGTGTTTTTCGAGCTTAGTAACGCGCAGTATGTCAGTGATAAAGTTCAACTGTCAGGAATCGGTGGTACGAAAGTGTGTGCTTTCGGTAAATTTTCTTATAACATAACGATAGATAACCATGTAATAAACACGCAGTTTTATATTGTGCCAGTAAATACGATGCCATATAAGATAATATTAGGTCAGCCTTTCCTAGAAAGTGTAACTGTTATTGTTGACAAAGGTTGTATTAGTATTGTGGGTCTAGGTGAGGGTGAAATGCTAAAGTGTTTGTTCACAGAGGCAGAAGAGAAGTTTGAGTGTCCTAATATACCCAATAGTGATGTACGAGGTGCCGTCAAGGAGTTGGTTGAGTCCTACACTCCTATGCGGTGCAGAGAGGCGCCGATTGAGATGAAGATTATCCTCAAAGATGACATCCCTGTTGCGCAGCGGCCTAGACGTCTGTCGTTGCATGAACAGAAGATCGTGGATAATCAGGTTGAAGAGTGGTTGAATAAAGGTATTATTAAACCTAGTTATTCTGAATATGCGAGTCCATTAGTCCTAGTGAAAAAGAAAGATGGTTCAACAAGAGTGTGTGTCGACTATAGGAAAATAAATGAAAAGATGATCAAGGATCAATTTCCTTTACCTGTCATAGATGATCATATTGACAAGCTGTTAGGGGCCAAGGTATTTAGTAAACTAGACTTGAAAGATGCATACTTTCATCTGAAAATTAATGATGAATGTACCAAGTATACCTCATTTGTGACGCAATCATCCCAGTTTGAATTTCTGTATGCCCCATTTGGATTATCAATTTGCCCGAGCTATTTTACTCGTTTTATAAATGCAATTTTCAGGGAGGCGATTTCAAAGGGACACTTGTTAGCGTTCATAGATGACTTGATTATACCCGCAGTAACTTATGAGGAGGCACTATTGAGATTAAAAGATGTTTTGAGAGTGGCATCGGAGCATGGATTGCTGATTAATTGGAAAAAGAGTGAGTTGCTTACAACCAGAGTTGAGTACTTAGGACATATTGTAGAGAATGGTACTGTGAGTCCAGCCATGGACAAAGTAGATGCTGTGATGAAGTTCCCAGAGCCGCGAACAGTAAAGCAGGTGCAAAGTTTCATTGGTTTGACATCATACTTTAGAAAGTTTATAGAGGGTTACTCGGCGATTGCCCGACCATTGACCGACTTACTGAAGAAAGATGTAGAATTCAAGTTTGACCAAGAACAAAGAGTTTCCTTCGAGATTTTGAAACGGAAATTATCAGATAAGCCTGTTTTGAAGTTGTACTGTCCAGGTTTGCCCACAGAGTTGCACACAGATGCATCTTTGCAAGCATTTGCAGCAATTTTACTTCAGAGAGATCCCAATGATCAGAAGCTCCATCCAGTGTATTATATGAGCAAGAAAACAACTGATGCAGAAAAGAAATATTCAAGTTATGAGTTAGAGGCCTTGGCGGTGGTGGAAGGTGTGAAAAAATTCAGGAGATACTTACTTGGAATACCATTTAAAATTGTGACAGACTGTCAAGCATTTGAGATGACACTAAAAAAGAAGGATTTAACTACCAGAGTGGCGAGATGGGTATTGTTGCTTCAAGAATATGATTACACCATTGAACACAGAGCAGGGACAACCATGCGACATGTAGATGCCCTCAGTCGTAACCCCTATGTAGGTGTGGTAACACGAGGAGTCCATGAACAGATAAAGAAGGCCCAACTAAATGATGATGAAATTCAAGCAATAAAGGAGATCTTAAAAGATAAACCATACTTAGACTATTATGAGCAGAGTGGAATACTTTATAAAGGTGAAGATGGAAGAGTTGTGGTGCCCAAGGCGATGGCTATGGAAATTATTCGGAGAGTACATGAGAATGGACATTTTGGGAAAAAGAAGATGACAGAGATGATAACTAAAGATTACAGCATAAAAGATTTGTCAAAGAAAATAGAGGAGGTGATTGTCTCTTGTATACCTTGTATATTGGCTACAAGGAAGGAGGGCAAACAAGAAGGATTTTTGAACAGCATTGAAAAGGAAGACTTGCCACTGAGCACAATACATTGCGACCACATTGGGCCATTATCGGAAACCAAAAAGCAGTATAACTACATATTGACAATTGTGGACGCTTTCACTAAATTTGTGTGGCTGTTCCCCACAAAATCCACTACAGCCAAGGAGACAATAGATAAACTGAGAGTACATCAGCAGATCTTTGGAAATCCCAGCCGAATAATAACTGATCGAGGTGCTGCATTCACGAGTAAAGACTTCTCTGACTATTGTGAATCTGAGAAGATCCGGCATGTGACCATCACTACTGGAGTGCCGCGAGGAAATGGTCAGGTAGAGAGAATTCACCGTATTTTGATTTCAGTCCTGACAAAGTTGTGTATTGAAGACGAAAAGCAGTGGTACAGACATGTCAGTCGAGCACAACGGTGCATCAATAGTACCTACCAAAGGAGTATCGGAACTACCCCTTTTGAACTACTAGTGGGTATCAAAATGAAGCAGAAAGAAG
The DNA here is from genome assembly GCA_947063395.1 of Hemistola chrysoprasaria. NCBI lineage: Eukaryota > Metazoa > Arthropoda > Insecta > Lepidoptera > Geometridae > Hemistola > Hemistola chrysoprasaria. Next base: position 10,355,824 of record OX346723.1, read on the forward strand.
ACATCGGATTAATTTCATTATTACAAGAAGAGAATAGAGAAGAATTTTTGAAGGAAAGAGATGAATTGAGAGAGAAAGCCAAGATGCAGATATTGAAAATACAAGAGGAAAACAACAGAAGTTATAATAAGAAGAGGAAGCCCAGCAAGCAGTATAATGTAGGAGATCTTGTGGCCATCAAGCGTACACAGTATGGCACAGCATTGAAATTAAAACCAAAATATTTAGGTCCTTTTCAGGTGACGAAAGCGATAGGTAATGACCGCTACGAGGTAGAGAAAGCAGCACCCACGGTTGAGGGACCATGGCGTACAACTTCTGCTGCGGACAACATGAAGTATTGGCCTGAGCCTAGACTCACCTGAAGTAAGAGGTAACTTTGCGGTTTTCTATACCTAATGTCAACAACATATTTGTAGTAATTATTGTGGTGAATTTTCTGAACTGAGCTGGCTTACCTAATGTTATACTATGAGATGACTTGTTCTTAATATTGATATTTTGTTAGTTTACAGTTAGATTATCATAAAGTGTCTATATTGTGATCCTAGATGCTATTTTAAGATGTAATTCTGCGTATTATATCACCTTGTGGTGAAATACCTACTATTGTAATGATGTTAGATTTAAGATAGTAAAGGTAATGTTAAATGAAACAAACAGCAGAGTTTGTGAATTGTAGTTTTCTCATAACAATAATTTAACTTAAGTATTATACTACATAAGAAATCGAGTACTTTTGTATGATTGCAGTGTGAATGGAAAGTAGAGACATTTTAAGTTTGTATAGAGCCATAGTCATATTTTTTTTGTTTGTGTAGAGTCGAATTTTTTTTTATTTTTATAGTAGAGTCATATTTCTAAGTTTTGTTTTATGTACTATTTTTTTTTGTCTGGAGACCAGACAGGCAGGACGGCCGAACTGTAGGATTTTATTCGAGTGTTTGTAATCAATATCGATTGCACTCAGTACAAGTAACTAGTAATCGATATTATAGTCTATGCTTTGTTATAATCTGGAATGAATGAAAGGAACCTGAGAAAATGAGTGAAGGATGAGAGGATTAGTAATTACTTTTTTATATTGAAAACCGGAGAGCAAGGAGTGCAATGGCGGCTGAGTGCCTAAAGCTATTTCATAATTAGTTTGTGTGTTTCAAGATCAAAATATACGCAATCGTGTTTGTCACCCCGGACTTTTTCTTTGACGGACCCTTATCCCACATTAATAAATTTATTAACAAATAGTTAGAGAAAGTAGTAATAACCCTATCAGTCAGTCATAATTTCTGTAAAATTTTGTAAAACTTGTAAAATAACCTGCAAAATTAAAATTATTCCTCATAGAATTTTCAAATAATTATTGAAAACAACTATTGAATTTAATTTTAAATATTATTAAACGTAAAGCAATTTATGTTCAGGTACATTATTAAGATTGCTTTTACCTGCATGTTCATTAAATTCTCTCAAATTTCGTCTTGTTAAGAATAAATTATATTAATAAATACAATAGAAGTTTCATGTCATTATTAATGGAGTTTCAGTCTTTCATCAGAAATATTATAATTGCTAACGTGAACGTACGCACAACAATAAATTTCGGTCTACAAAGGCACAGAAATTTAGCTTCAGCACAATGTCTCTTTAGATTATAATTTTAATTTGTCGACTCCATTGTTGAAAATATAAATCGTTTTAATTGCGTGTGTCGTGATTTACTTTTAAATGTTATTACAGACCTGTTTTAATTATAATTTAGTAAAAAGGACAATTTCCGCACACGGTCTTCTGGATATAATCCCTGTACAATGGGAACCGTGGCCGTGTGGTTCCTGGCTTTAGCTCTAGGGGTGGCTCTATTATTTATAATAGAGCCACCCCTTCCTCATCCCATAGGAGCCGTTAGATGAGGGACATGTTACTGTTTCCAAGTATTCCAACTACTGTGATCACCAAGCCACCTGCCAAGTTTGGTGATGACGACAAAATCCCCCCTTATGAATAGTTTAAGGCGTTCTATGGGGAGACCTATCAATTCAGCAGTGGACGTCTTACAGCTGATGATGATGGGAACTACATTGATTATAAGTATACGAGAGGATACATGCAACTCTGAAGGCAGAGTAACTAACATGTGATCCAATGCAGTCAAAATGTTTATAAAAACAGCTAGCTACTAGTTATGCTACTAGTTATTCTGCAGAATAGTTCATGATAGTGCAGTTCCGAAAAATAGGTTTTCAGTTGCTTCTCGATAATCCCATACATATACAGACAATTTGCTTCATGATTTCTTCGAATTGCACCAGAGCTACAGCCGGGGATATACTCCACAACCTCAATCTTCACTTTGATTGAATTTCCTAGTTACCAACAACATACATATTATATAGGGATATACATAACATACATTCACGCCTTTTTCCCGAAGGGATAGGCAGAGGTGTACCCAGGACTCAGTCCCATAGTAGATACACCCACATTTCGCCAGTATGTTATTGGTCCCATGTAATAGGGGGCGAGCCTATTGCCATCTACCGGGCACAGTTCCAGACTCCAGGCAGTTATTGAGTTAATTCCTAATGGAAAAATCCAATATTTAACACTTTGTCTGACCTGGGGATCGAACCCGGGACCTCTTGATTGGCAGGCGAGCATGCGCCCTCTACGCCACCGAGGCAGTCATAGGGATATGCCCAGTATTATTTAGATATGTGGAGAATATACGCTTAGAATTCCAAAAGGCTACGTCCAGGGAAATTAATTGATTCTCATATAATTTTGAGTCTGTTATTATCACAGATTTTAATTTGACATGTCGCCCCTATAGATTTTCAAATTGTGCTATAATATAGAATAATGAATGGTGTATTTAGATAACTGTAAGGTAGCCGTAGAATTATTACGTCATATTATAATAATAATAATAATAATAATAAATACGCAGGGCGGCTTATGGCGAGCTGTTGGGGAGTAGCGACCCCACGTACCTGAGTGCTCCCGGGGGAGGGTTATGTTCTTCATCTCCGGCTTGCCTTCACCGGCCTGCCGGAGTGAACACTGACGAGGAACAGTCCCCCACCTCTGTCTTGCCTTCATTGGCCGGCCAGAGTGGAGTCGCGAGAGCCTCGTGCTCGAGGGAGGATGTGAAGCATAAGTGGCGAGTGGGCGAGCGTGATGCGACCTTAGGGTAACGCAAGTGATCGCCGTTTAAAGTCCAGGGACACCTCTCCTACCCTTAGCCGCTCACACCAACGTTGCCCCTCTTGTCGCCCTTATTCCCATGTGGTGGGTGGCCTTTATGGGGGGTCCGTTTAGTGAGCAGCGAGTCATCGCCTGCCGTCATATTTCACCATGAGACAGAAGTGGCAGGTGCCGGAGTCTCAAGCAATAGCCCGGTTACCATCCATCTAGAAATCACACCTATAGACAAATCAAGTAGTTTCCATCCATTCACAATAGTCCTTGTACCTAACGGAGGCTGTCTTTGAGCTCATCTTAAAAAAAACTGTAGATGGTTTCAGAGATAGACCCCGATAGGTGTTATACATTACCTTTAGATTAAAAGCTCAAAGGGGCCTCTGCAAAAAAAAATGGTCTCCGTGCACGCCTATCAAAAGACCGGGTATATCCCGTGTTTTCGAGCGACATAATAATAATAATATTATTAATTCTTTATTGCAGACCCATATTAGGTAAATATTACATTAAATTAATTTAATTTTAGAATAAAGGCACTTTTTCCAGGTTGTAATAGGCTACTATATTATATTTTTTGTGATTCCAGTTTATGCATAGCTGACTTCTTATTCTGCGCGATGGTGCTCCCATTCGCCATATCAGGATTCTGGACTCGGACGTGGTCCCACGGGGGAGCATTGTGCCAATTGGTACCGTTCTTGCGGTACGGAAACGTTGGGGTCTCTCTACTGAGCATTGCTCTTATTACCTTGAACAGGTATGTGTTTAACTGTATTAACAATGAGTCCTTTAATAGTTTGAATTTATATTTTAACATTACCATGTACACTGCTCAAAATAATGCAGGTTATACGCCGCACATTGCCATGTGCGACACATTGTCTGTGGAGAGTGTTCTAAATGCACTATACAGACTTGTTTAAATCGTCTTTCAAAGACGCCAAAGCCAATATTATTATTATTATATAATTATTATGCTATAAGCCTTGAGGTAGCTTCGAAATTTAAAAAAGTTTGTCTATGAAATTTCTATGGAAACTACGGGAACAAATCCAGGGCGGGCTAAGCTTTTGATGTTGATAAAGTTCAATACGCCTAACCTCTAAATATGTGTAAATTAGGTACACAGCAGACCCTATTATATAGGTACCTATAGGTAGGATCTTGGGCAGGTCTCTGGTAAATAATAAATAATAACCAGTAATAGAATAGCCCATAACATACCCTTTTCAATATAATGGAGACACATAGGACATCGTGACACGTCCCTTTTGCTCTTAGCTTCATTACACAACATCAGAAGCTTAATATATGAAATATTCAATAAAGGCAATATTCGTGGAAAACGAGAATTATGAATGATATTGTGATCTACACTCTGTATTCTAGTAAATGTGGCCAAAAGCGGTACTAACATTCTGCCATAGAATAGCTGACAAAATGCCATAGCACGTAGACTTCAACGCCCTCACATTCATAAAAATCGTAAACGCTCAGTACTGGTTTGTATCCAACATTATTACGCTGAATATTTACCCTTGAACGATATTACCTTTATAGAACCTATAGATAGGAGATATGGGTCGCCGTAGGGAAAATATTACGGAACATGTAAAATTTACAGAAAATTGCCCGGAAAATTACCTACGCCTCTTTCTAAACAGTCCGAAAATAAACAAAATAAGGTAGATTTTTCCAGGATATCTTAAAAGTGAAAGTGTGTCCCTAATGTTTAATGTTCAGTAATAGGTAATATAAGTAATACGTATATATATATAAGCTACAAATTAGGTTACGACTTCCAGACCGGGTTTACTAACTTTTAACGTTAGTTTGAACGAGGCGCCTATTAATCAATTTAATTCTGCCAAAAAACCCAAAAAAGGGGACGTTAAAACATACTTTTAACTTAACTCTGGCCTCTGTTATTAAAATGCATTTATTATAGCCTAAATGCTTTTTGACTGTGACATATTTGTCCAAAACTAATATAAATACTTAGGGAAACGCATGGATAGTTAGATATTTGGAGCTCAATAAATTATTTCTACACGCAGTTCCAGCCACATGTTTCGCGTTAGTAGGTAGTTACGTGACAAAGGCCATAAATGATGCAAACGGGGCAACGATCACAGGCACTGGTAGCTTCAAACATTTTTACAAACATTTTACAGCACATTTGGTGTAACGGCGTTGTCGGTGGCCCGTTTACATCGAGCCATAGAAATATGATATAATTTAGTATTATGATAACCGCATACCAACTCTAAAGCACTTTGTAAGATCACAGGAGTTAAACAAGGTTTTACCTTAGGTTCCTTGGGGTAATAACCTACCTTCATATCTTCCGAGTGTCCGCAGAACGTGGCAAGGCGTCTGACATTCCTAATATTCCTATATTCGTGCTCTCAAATATTTACCCGCATGAAGATCTAATCTGGATCTATCAGCTGAATCTGCAGGTCAGCAGTACAAGTACTACCAAGCTAACCGAAAACACATATTTATTACGGATGCGTTGTAAACTTTTAACAATACTTTTAACAATAATGCTTAACTGTCCGTTAAATCTCTGGTTAATCCAATATTACGTGTTGCACGTTGTTAAAATGGTACAACGCGAAACATTAGTCTAAAATCTGTCCAAAGATTTGACGGAAGCTTTAGTAGTGTTGGTGCAACTCAGCTTATGATTCATCTCGTTTGTTCCAGGTATATAATGATAGCTCATCACAGTTGGTATGCCCGAGTGTATCGGAAGGTCAATATAGCATTGATGATCGTGTTCTCCTGGATGTTCTCTTATGGCATGCAGGTGCCAACACTTGTAGGAGTTTGGGGTAAGACTTAAAATGTGCTACCTTTTTAAAATACTTATAAGTAAGATTACCACAACATCATCATCATCATCATCTCAGTCGCAGGAAGTCCAATGTTGGACATTTAGGAGGTCTCCCCCATTAGGGGGGCTTTGCCAATGCTCGCCACGCTTGGCAGTCGAGTCGGCGCGCGCAGTTTGATGTTTTCACGCAGAAGACGCTGCTGCCCGTCCTCTGGATCTGTTAAGCCTTAGCTGACTCTTACGGCAACCACGGGTAGAGAGGGTGGGGTTCCACCACGGCTTTAAGATTGAAGAATACCACAGCATCCTCCTAAAGTGCCATTTTACTCATAATTCTGAACAACTTTTACTACTATGAAGCCAACTCTGAAATTGCGAAAAACGAAATCAGCTGTTTCTTGAACTTGAACAAAATGTAATAGAATAGTTTTTAATGAGTTCAATGACCCTGTATGTATCATGGATATGTTTCGAAAGCTAATAAATATTGTCTTATCTACAAGTCTGCTGTCGATGTACATTTACATAATCTACGAAACAACAAGAAACTCAACTTCAAGCCTCACAAACTTTTGGGTCGCTACCAAACTTACAAACAACTATTCTACGTCAATCACCGTTAGGTAATAGTAAATTTATTATCTCCTGCTTTAATTTTAAAATTCTGTTTTCATCTATCAAGTTGTTATGCTCATTTAAATTTCAGGTAAATTCGACTACGACCCAGAGTTGGGGACATGTTCGATAGTTCCTGATGAAAACGGTCGCACATCCAAAACAGCTCTCTTCGTGATAGCTTTCATCGTTCCTGCTTTACTCATCTTCATCTGCTATGCTAGAATCTTTTGGGTTGTTCACAGGTAAATAACATGTCTTTCAGTATCGGAAGTATATTATACCATGTTTTAGAACAAGCGGTGTAATCGCAGAATTCCTGGATTTATGGAAGAATAAGAAATAAATTTTCTACTAGCAGCTTGTTTACGGAAAAATAAGTAAGAGGTTAATCTCAAACTCAAACTCGAAACTCAAAAAGATTTATTAAAATAATCTGACACTATTGCACGTCAATGAAAATAAACAGTACTGAGTCTACCGTGCGTTCGGAAAGATACCTCTACAAGAAGAACGCACAAGAAACTTGTAGGCTGTAGGGCTTAATTTTTTCAACAGATAGTTTCACAATATTTGGTTTGGTTACATTCGTTTTCTTTGAAGGTGCCGCAAGGCGGCTATGCAGAAGTTTCCAAAAAAAAGGAAAGAAAAAAAGTTCTATCGAGATTAACCTCTTCATTATTGTTTTGTATAACAGCTGGTTCCTACGTATATATTTCTAAGCTTCTCGTTTTTGTACGGTCTCATGCATAAATAAATCCTGAAGCGCCTTACCTTCTGTATAAGTATATTACCTTCTGTATCTGTAGGTACGGTAAAGTCCTTGATTAATTTATTAGAAGACGACTGTTATTTGATATCAATGACGTTGAATCGCTTTCTATTTGATATAAATACATTTACTTAAGTTGTATTATTACTAGCTGTGCCCCGCGGTTCAACCCGCGTAGTCTTCGTTCCCGTGGTAATATCGGGATAAAAAGTAACCCAGTCTAAGTTACCTACATACCAAACTTCAGCTCAATCCGTTCAGTAGTTTTAGCGTGAAAACGGGACAAACATACACAAAAAGAAGTAATTTTTTTGTGCCATCTAGATGGCGATGAAGTCAAGTTAGAACTCGCAAGTGTTTTATTTGAGATTTATAATATAATGTGTGTATTATATTATAATGTGGGTGTATCTACTGTGGGACTGAGTCCTGGGTACACCTCTGCCTACCCCTTCGGGAAAAAGGCGGGAATGTATGTTATGTTATTATAATATTAGTAGGATAAGGTGAAATTATGCAGTAAGTACTAGTTGTGGCCCGCGTAGTCTTCGTTCCCGTGGGAATATCGGGATAACAATAACCCTTTATGTTATTCCAGAGTCTAAGATATCTACATATCAAATTTCAGCTCAATCGATTCAGTAGTTTAAGCGTGAAAATGTAGCAAATTAATATACACACAAAAAAACAGCGCTAGATTTCGCTTTAGTCGAGTTAAAACTCGCTACCGTTTTGTTTACCTGTTACAAACGTACCTAACTTTTTTACATTGTAATGAGATTTGAGAATAAAATATTAGATAGGATTTACTCATCTCTCTGAATTTTCATAATTAAATAGGCGTTAAAGCCGCCATTAAACAAAGTTAGTCTTCTAAATCAAGTCACAAAATTTTTACACGTAGGCAAAAACTTGAAGCACCAATTTATAACAAGTTAGTTAAATCACTTCTGAGCACTTTTTGAATTAACTATGAGGCTGGCTTAAAGTTGGACATATTTTATCGCAGTTAAAAATTCTGCTTTGCCTCTAAGTTTGAAGTGCGTTATAATTCAAACTGCAAACAATGGTTTTGCACTAGATCAAAATTGTATATAAACTATAAACAGTATAAGCCTTACTTATTATATTCGGCGTAACTTATGACGAAATATTGTGGATTTTTTTGGTATACTTAAATACCACTGACACGATTATAGCAGGCTTAATAAAGATATGGACATAAAACATGAACAAGTTGAAGGTCTAAAGCCCAGCTGAGTCAAATGCGGGCAACACACAATATTAAATATTGTGAATTTACACCAATGTTAACAGTTCTGCAAATAAATGTGTAACTTCGTACATTACAGCCAGAAATGATTTCATTTATCGTTCTTATTTTTTCATGTTTTTGGGCTGAGCTTTTCTTGAGCTTTCGCTGATCTATCCTAGTTAACTTAATGTGTTAAATGCATCACACAAAGTCAATTTGAGTTACTTCCGTATCCTCAGAATTTAGCACTAATATTTTCTTCCACTTTCAGTTCAGAACAAAGGCTTAGAGAGCACCAAAGGTCTCAGCATGTGAGTCCTAGTTCGTTCAACAACAGCACTACAGATAAAAGGTCTACAGTCAAAGACAATAGAGAGACCAAGGCACGGCGGAACGAGTGGAGGATAACCAAGATGGTGCTCGCAATTTTCCTATCATTCCTCGTTTGTTACCTTCCAATAACTATTGCGAAGGTTGCTGATAACCACGTGCATTATCCTGGTAAGTAAAACTTTATCTTCTATTTCGCACAAATACTGCTGTCTGATTTACTAGGTAGGTACATAACAGTGGAAATTTCTGGTTACTCCAGGTATTATCATGACTGTGTTTTCCTCAGTTTAGTGTCATACATACATTCACACCTTTCTCCCGAAGGGGTAGGCCAAGGTGTACCCAGGACTCAGTCCCATAGTAGATACACCCACATTTCGCCAGTATGTTATTGGTCCCATGTAATAGGGGGCGAGTCTATTGCCATCTACCGGGCACAGTTCCAGACTCCAGGCAGTTATTGAGATAATTCCTAATGGAAAAATCCAATATTTAACACTTTGCCTGACCTGGGGATCGAACCCGGAACCTCTTGATTGGCAGTCGAGCATGCGCCCTCTACGCCACCGAGGCAGTTTAGTGTCACTGACACTAAACCTTAGTGTCCAGGAAAGTTACTGGTCATAATAGACTTTACTTACCAACTCATGACGAGCGTAGTGTTGCGTAGGACTTGACGACAAAGTCCTTATAGTTACCTAGCTATCACATACAATGCCAGTTTTTTGGGCTGACATGTGCAATCAAATGTACACAAGTCCTACATATTATTCACTTTACCAAAGAATGCTAAGGTACATAATACCTATGTATTCTATATGAAAATAATTCCTGAAATGCCTTACACTTCCATTATAGCATCAGCATCACCTTCTTGCCCTTATCCGTTCTATAACTAACTCTGCACTCACTCCTTTTCACGCATATTCTCATTCACACAGTTCATCCAGGTTTTTAAGGTTGCGCTTTTTCCAAATTACCACCACTTACTTCCATTCTCGTAGTTCTTTTGCCCACATGACAGATCCTGCCCCATACCAGGGCCAGATCTACTTTTTTTATGATAGTGAGTGGCACGACGCGCAAATCAGGTGCCTGATGGTAAGCATCATGATTGCCCATATCAGACATAGTGCCAACCAGTGTTTTAAAATTCAAAATTTTGCGCTGCACGGCACTGCGCCTGTCACTCTGAGATATTAGTTATTGAAACTCGTCATGCTCAGTAATTTCACTGGCAACATTGCCCTTCAGACCGGAACACAGCAATGTTTGCACATTACTGCTTGGCGGATGAATAACTGGCAAAGGTGTCGTACTTCCCCAGGCAGCCCCCTGCAAAAGAGGCCCACCACTACACTCTTTCTCATTAGACTAAAACTTTTTCTTTCTTTCCAGTGTTTCACATAGCAGGCTACCTGTTATTATACGCGAGTGCGTGCGTCAATCCTATTATCTATGTGATAATGAACGCTCAGTACCGCGCCGCGTATGCAGCCGCCCTTTGCTGCCCCCTGGCTCGGATCTCCGGCCTCACCAGCGGTGCGTATTCCACACCAGCCCCGAGAGAAAGGAATATAGGACCTAAGGACGCGACACTAGCGTCGTATATCAGATGAAGGTTAGACGGTGTCTGGTTGTGGATTTGTGTCGTGGCTTGTCCTATGTGTTGTCTTGAAAAGAAACCGCTGATCTGTGTTGGTTCTGTTATCCTGCCTTATAGGTTGGCAAGGGTTGCCAGGTAATGCTTCTCTAAATAAGATAAAGTCGTTCTGTGTTGAAGGTTTGGCGATGGAATGATTGGCTGGAGGTTTTTAGTTTTTACCGTATTTATGTAATACATTGATTTACCTAATATGATCAATGTGTCCTTGCACTTGCTTATGTGTGTTTTTGCACTGGTTAATAGGAATTTTTACCTAACCAAATCACCTGCTTTCTGGTTAGACTAAAAAGATGTTTAGTATGTTTGGGCTTGCAAAAGTGTGTGTCGTTGCTTAAGTACCTATGTATATCGCCTAAGTATGTATTTCTGTATAAAAGGATTTTCGTGTCTTTGTCTGGTTCAGTTTTATTTTTGTAATAACGAAACATAATATTTCACGTTCTTAGGCTAGTAATCATTATTTATCCCGCTCAACTATCATAATCATTCGTATCCTAATCCACAGGCAGTTCATAAATCCCCAACAATTAACTAGTCCCTCCTTCGTTTTAGAGAAATGGAACGAGCGTCACGGCTACAGCTTCAGCATAACGCGAACAGCGCTCAGCCAAGTATCACTGGCGGAGTCGAGAGCAGACCCTCGGGGCTCCCAGACCCCAGTAGGAATCGGAGGAAGATAGACCATAAAACCGGGCAAAGAACCCCACAAATCGGCCCCAAATACCACAGCTCTCAAAACTTATCAACAATCCCTTGTCAAAGAACAAAATCTCAAACGCTAAGCCCCAATATTAAACTCTCAGAAGTCGTTCAACGCTGTAAATCAGGGTCTCAACAAAGCATTAAAATGACAAGGTTCCAATTAGGGTGCGATCGACAAACTAAAGTATAGCTTGTCATTCGATTTTTAAGACAATACCAAAGACATGCATGTATTCAATACAAGACTTCTTATACCAAAAATGTATTAAATATTTTAATGATCTTTTTAAACTTTTGTATTTTTATATTCAATGGACCATGTATTTGAGGTACCTGTTTAATATTTTAGGTGCTATCATATTATTATTATTATTTCTGCGAAATAGAAATCATTTTAGGTAAGTCTCTACTACCAACAAAATACTGGGTAAAGGTACTAAGGTTAATATAATCTAGACCTGATGCAATGTGTCAGCAAAGCATGATTTTTTTTTATAAGTAAGGTTGCAATTAATACTAAACTTTAAAATGAAATATAAAATGTAGGTACTTCTCTATTATTTAAAATTTAATATTATGATAATTAGTACTTTTGCGTATTATATCAATTGTAAACAAAATAATAATATACTTACCTACTTAAAAGTTTCCGTCCTAATATCGAATGACAAGATAGCGATTTTAGTTAGTCGAGTAGAAACTAAATACTAAGGGTGCCTTATAGTTAAGTTTTTATTTTATTTAGTTCTTAAGAGCAGGTTGTGTATATTTCAGAATTATAAATATTTTCGACTTTACATTCCAGTAAGTATATGTTTTGAAACTATCTTAGTTGAAAACAATAGGATCACTCTTTACGGGAGTATCTACCATGATTTATGAGTTTCCCGATATTAACACGCAGTTTCAAGCACCAGGACGCCGTTTTTCCGTGATCGTGGCGCATGAAACTACGTCGAAGTATCGGAAAACTCATAAAACGTCGAACTATGGTAATTATCCCGTAACAAGTGATCCTATTATTTATATTCCACTGAATACTAGATGAAATTGTTACGGAACTGATTAATCTGAATTTTGGGACACAGATTGAATTTAATTGTTGCAATAAATAATGAAGTAAATTATGATAAACGCGCAAGGTACCTAGGTAATATCTGTCTCTATTCTCACCGTTTATATAGTATTACAATACCTACTCAAAATTAACTGAATTTCAACAGTTTTGCAAGTTAATAATAATACGATACACATGCCTATGAGACGGAACAATAACGTGCATATTATGTGGTTATGAGTTTATTTGAAGAGACCATTTAAAAATTCCTTATAGATCTTCCTTTGCTACGTAAACTCTTAACGACTTTTAGACTCTTAATGCCATTAAGAGCGGTAACACACTGCGACCGAAAAAAATCCGGTCCGAATCCGTGAAGAACGGTCCGAAGTAGTCGTAGAACTATTTGTATGGTAGTTAATACACTAGATACGATTTCAGTCATATCCGTGAATCTACATTTCGGAGACAATATTGACGGACCATGGTAGACATAGCTTTATTATTATGAATACTAGCGCACTGCGTCCGGACCGAATCCGATCTAAATCCGTGAACACGGACTTAGATCGGATTCGGTCCGATCTAAGTCCGTGTTCACGGATTTAGATCGGAGGTAGTGCGAAAAGCAATATCCGAATAACAGATTAGATTAGATTGGATTAGATTCGTTTCGGACGTAGTGCGTAACCGCTCTTAGCGTTTTCCTACACATACAAGTAAGGTGGCATGTAATGTGGAGTGGAGCTATATGCAAGTGTGCAAACTACAATCACGTGTTTGGCGACCTTTAGCCACAGAACAGATAATAAATACTACCTACGTATAGAATGTAACTGTCATCCGCCCACCAATCGGGCCTTCCTCAACCCACGAGCGAGATTGAGCTCTCGACGAGCCCCGCTTCGCTGGGAAATCACCTTTGCGCGTGTACAAAGCTCCATGTGTGCAGTGTCTGTGTAGTAGGTAGTTATATCGTGACTTTTGTATGGGAATTGAGTCGAGTGTCCGGGGTGTGCTTTAGCATGCATTTCTCAATAATTTTAAATAATAGTTTTACATAAGTAAGTCCCACCCATAGCAATAATTATTATTTTATAAATATTGTCGTAAAACATAGGTATAACCTATATCTGTAGGTATATTGAGCAATATTAATTAATTTATGACGCGTCAATAAAATAAGTTAAAATTTTCAATTGTTACAAGTACGAGTACCTAGATAGATAGTTAATATGGGTAGTACCTACGTTAATAAAATTTTGTACGTATCTATATGTTATTTTGTATTAATAATTATTATGTAGGTTTCCTGGTAGGAAACGTAGGAAATGTTTACGTATATACCGTATTATTACAATCCATAAACATTTTAAAATTATTACCAGAAACCAAAGATTTTGTATAGGTAGTATCTAGGTAGAGGCCTATTTCGATACTATTATAATAATTATTATCTATCGTTATTTTTTTTAACATTGATAATAATCAAGCCCCTAAGTTAAACTAATCATAGCAAATAGCGAAAGATTGAGGAAAATGACGAGGGGACCTGTTATAATATGGAGAGGGTATCAGAGGGTAGATAATAAATAAATAAAGGCGACCATTACACGACAGGTTTCGCTGTCAATTTTTCCACAATCACTAATGGCTATAATAATAATTTGAATTTATACTCTAACTGAGGGTTTAATTGATGGTTAACTTATACGACGTATTACAAAAGGTGAAGAAATTCGCAAAAATAAATTCCACTTCCCCATACAAATATATTCCCTGCCCACCTAGCATTGAACTGGGTAACTAGTTTTCCTCGTTTTTTCTCTCTTTCGCGCCGGAACAACTCATATCTGCTGTCTCGTTCTAACCCCCTGGGACTTCGGTTTCCCTGCTCACTGTGCTACCGGGCTGATCCATTTTGTATGGGAAGTAGTTTTAATTGCGAATTTTTCAATTCTTTCTTTCGAAAGTTGTTTACGATCACGGGTAGATGCACGCCTTTAAGTATTACTACTATAAATTTTTGTAACACGTTGTATATAAGTACTTACAATCATTGATTTAAAGAAAAGGGGAGATTGGATACGTTCTCCCAGCGCTTACTCAACAACTGGCATGTGCAGTATAATGAACAACAAAGATAGAAAGACGTGCATCAGACCCAGATAACAATATTAGTCGCTAGTACAACCCCACTTTACTGAAATATGTGGACATAACGGGCCCTAATTTGAGATTTCACTTTCGAGAATCCAGTAGGTATCTCATCTCCCCTTTTCTTTAAATCAATGCATAAAATAAGTATTATTCTTATGTCGTGATGATTGACACGTCATTCATAAAAGATATCAGCCGTCTCTCAGTCTTAGTACGTCACTCAGTATCACTCAAGATGGACGCCTCACCTGTCGTGCATAGGACGCTTTAAATAGAGGCATTCTTTGTTATAAGTTTATTGTAACAAATTCCCTTTTAAATTCCCATTTTAAATGAACTTTTACATAGCTTTAAGAGATGTTTAAATTGTAAATAAATTAATAAGCATGTTACATTCAGTAGTTATAAATTATTTAAGTAACTACGCTCTGTAATAAAAACCAAGTTTCATAAACATTTCATGGGCTTTTATTTCTACAGCGTGCATGAGTAATTCAATATTAAGTAGATACATACTACTAAAAGACTTGGTACGGCCGTGTCACTGCACCTACCTACGTAAGGTATGAATAGGTACGGTGGTACAGTCGCTTGCACATCAAAGCGGTTCTCTATCGTATGTCGTTAACACCGGGTACGGGGTCCCAGATGTATACAATGGTATATACAGCCGTAAAAAGTTCGATAGATATTATATAATACTTTTTTGTACACCACACTAATGAAACTAACACAAAGGATACAGAAAAACCATACTTAAATGTACAAGCGGTTGTTATAACGCTAATAAGCGATTTCTTACGGACAACCGATGGATGGAGAGGAATCATTTGCAGCAAAAAGACGGTGGCTTATCTAAAAAAAAAGGTAAAAATAAAGGTGGTGGTCGGTGGTATTAAATTCGATCGTCTGTTCGTACTATTATCAGTGACGTACACTTCGGTACGGTGTTCACGCTACACGATCGAACCGTTTTGATGTGCAAGCGAACGTACCTTCGTAGCCAGTACCTAATTATTATTATTTGGTACTAAAATGTTCGCCGGACAGTGCGCCAGACGATCGAACATGGTATGGTGGCGAACCAAGTTTGAGGTACGGCCGTACCATGTTCGATCGTCTATAAAATCTTTACTAAGCATACGCGCGCACTACGATACAAAAATCGTTGATCGCGCTTATATAATAAACTAGTGTTGCCCCGCGGTTTCACCCGAGTAGTCTTCGTTCCCGTGGAAATATCGGAATAATCAAAGGGAAAAAAAGTACCCTATGTTTATTTCAGGGTCTAAACTATCTGCATACCTACCGATGTCAGCCCAATCGGTTCAGTAGTTTTGGCGTGAAAAGTAACAAACATTCATCCATCCGCACAAACTTTCGCATTTACCTATAATATTATTAGTATGATTGATACTATCAATGAAGGAAGGGAGGAAGGATAGAAAATTTGGCCCCCAGACGAGATGTGTAGGTAAATAATAAAATTTGGTTCTTCTGGCAGCACGAGCAATAAATATAATAAATCGGATTCCCGCCAAATTAATAATGTGGCGAACGATTGTAGTGAATTTCATGCAATTATTTTATTATCATCAGCCGGAAGACGTCCACTGCTGCTGAACATAGGCCTCCCCCATACAGTGAACACCATAGGCTATAGGATTTTGCCGTAAGCATGTCACCACGCTTGGTGATTCAGAATGAAATACGTATCCACTTGGATCATTCTTGTAGCGGGCGGCTGTCTCGACTCTAGGACTGCTTGGGGTTCGAGACCGTGACCGAATCCTGTCGAAGCCTCAACCAGGATCGCAATGTGTGCGGCTGTCAGTGGGGGCGGCCGCTTTGTATCTGGGGATGTCTACTGCTGTTGATACGCGGCAACGTGAACCATTTATATCTTTTGTTGGGAAATTGAACAAGCCGCTAGTAAATTTCCATCAATTTAGTAGAGGTGTGACTTTTAGACTAGGCGAGTTTTAACTCTTGACTTTGACTTGACTAGAACTTGAATATTTAAAATTTAAAACATAATGTTCATTGTATTAATACTGGCAATACATTCGTGTGGGTCCATAAAAGAAGAAAAATTTTTTTAATTATTATTGTATTAATTATATGTTTTTATGTCAATGTCAAAAAGTCAACTGTCATAAACTATCAAATGTCAACTGTCAAATATTTAGAAGAAAACAATGGCCGCTTTGTGATAAGTCGCCGCTGCATTTTTAGTGAAATATCAGACTTTTATTAAATACATTTGTAATATCTCAAATATTTGATAATGTAATGATTCATAAAGTGAATTATTTATTATAAGCTAAACAGTTTTAGTTACTGATACGGTTAAAGAACAACCGCAAGATGGAAGTTGTAGGAAGCGAAATCGGCCAGAAGATGCGGGTAAATATTTCTGAAATACCACAATTTCTGCTATAATTACAATAATTTCAAATGATTTTGCTTATACACTTATTAATTTGCTTTTTATTTAACAAATTTAATCCACTCTTAGAGTTGAAATTGGTGTTTGTTGGTTAGAATTTTGACGACAATATTGTCATGAAAAGGAGAGCTGTTCAGTAGATATTATTGATTTTGAAACTTTTATTTACAGTCTGCAATCAAGGCCAAGTTAACTGAACTGGGTTGCTATGTCGGTAAGTGATAATTCTGTATAAACACTGCACTTTTGCTATATTAAGCTTGTGGTATGGTATTGAATACGCTGGACACTGGCAGGCATTAATAATTGATATCATAATTTAAACAACCACGGGAGAGAATCACTTAAAGAATTCTCACATAATGTGATCATCATCATCATCATCATCTTAGCAATAGAAGTCCACTGCTGGTCATAGGCCTCCCCCATAGAGGGTGGGGAACTATTCTAAAGTCAGTAACCCCAAGGCAACTCATCATTAGTATTAACACATTCATCGCCAAGCCAGTACCAAGCCTAGTGAGTGGCCACTAACTAACCAACGACACAATGCTAAACTATTGTATGATTCTATAGGCTATGGCCCCTTGAAACACATTTGCTGTAACACTTTGGCCCACTTAGTAAGCTTCATTCCAACTATAGAAACTTCATGTGATGCCGCATGCTTGGCGATGAATGTGTTTAACTTTGGCTTTACAAAATCAACCATTCCAGACGATGAGCTCCCAGACTATGTAATGGTGATGGTGGCCAACAAGCGCACCAGAGCCCAGATGGAAGATGACCTCCAGCTGTTTCTTGGAGACAACACTGAGCTATTTGTTAACTGGCTGCATCAGGTGCTGAAGAAACTTCAGGAAGTCACTGTTACTACACCTAGTATGTGTTTAGTTTAGTTTAATTATCAAAGGAAAACTTTTACACTCGGTCATCTGGCTACAAACCAGGCTAGAAACCTGTTATTATTATTATTATTTATATTATTATTATTTGCGCCAAAATATATATGGTTGAAGAAAATCATATCGTTTTTTCATATTTATAAAAAATGTAAAAAAAACACATTGAGGTTATTTTAATGTTTTTGTAAATATCTAAAAGCCATATGGTTTTTAAACCAAATATGGTTTTGCACAAATAAAGGCTAGATCAAGAGCCAACCACAAACAATCAAGTGGTTATTATTGTCTTTCTCCATAATATGGGAAATTGCATTTTGTATGGAAGAGCAAAGGCCTTAAACCTTAAACACAAATACAGATCAAACATTTATTATAATAATATTTTATAATCACCCTACTTAAATAATAAATGCGAAAGTTTGTGCGGGTGGATGGATAGATGTTTGTTACTCTTTCATGCTAAAACTACGGAACCGATAAACCTGAAATTTGGTATGTAGGTAGCTTAGACCCTGGAACATGGGCTACTCTGTCCCAATATTCCCACAGAAACAATGACTGCACAGGTGAAACCGCGGGGAACAGCTAGTAAATCATAATGCACATATCTTTGAACTGGCTAGAAATTGAATTCACTTCTTCACGGCAATTGGCCAGATCTCTGTTGAATCCTTATAAGAAAATAGCTGTGCCCCGCGGATTTAACCGTGGTTATAAAGTCAACAATGCAAAATATGGAATAAAAATGTAGTATTATTTACAAATGGACAGTTGTAACAATGAAGGTGCAAGCAAAACCTCAAAAACTTTTCACTATCTACATACATAAACTCAAATTAAACTCAATTGGTTCAGCGGTTTAAGCTTGAAGAGGAGGACAGACAGACTTTACTTCTCTCAGAAAATAATATAAAAAGTGTAATGTTTGCTAAATATTATTGTAAAGTCTCTAGCTTTTATGTCCATATTACAGATCCAGAACCAGAGAAAAGCAAAGAGCCAGCTAAACCAGTCATAAAAGAAAAAAAGTCTAAAGAGAAAAAATCAAAAGACAAAGCCAAAAAAAATGAATTAAAGAAAGCAAAGAAAAAAGAAAAGGAGAAGGTGAGATCTCTCCGAAAGAAAGAACAAAAGAAAGCTCACAAAAAGAAGAAAGAAAAAGTGGCTGAAATGATTCGCCCCAACATTCCCCCCTTGCTTATGAATATGGAGAAAGATTCTGAGCCTTCAATCACTGATGTATTTGCTGGACAGATCTTGAAAAACCATGGGATATTGATAGAAACTGTGAAAGAAGACCCTAAAGAGACAAAACCAGTTGTAACAGAACCTAAAAGACCTATATTACCTATTATTGACCCAGCTACTATTCTTTCTGAGCCTTCAGAGGTCAACGATGCTAGTCAAGAATCTAGAGCGAGTGTATCTTCAAATTCAGCACCAAGACAAGAACAATTGAAGGAAATAACTGAAATTGAAGCTAAAATACAAGGGTTAAGACAGAAATTGGCAGAGCAGCTGGACTCAATGTCAGAGGATGAAGATTTCTTGAATATTCGCACAGAGGCAGAGGAGCTAATGAATGATTTTGCGGAAGATGTATTTCAGGTATGTCTATATATATTCTATACATTCAAATATGTGTTTGTAAACTTCGTGTTACAATTGTCTTCCAGTTAAGTTTGGTCATTTTGAGTGGAGTGTGGGCACTCTTATATTCAAACGAGACATGCATATGTGGCATGATAATCGGAAAAGCGTTTTATCGCAATAAACCAAGAATATAACATAATATGGGACTAAGTCCTTGGTACACCTCTGCCTACCCCTTCGGGAAATAGGCGTGATTGTAAGTTATGTTAGTAAGTTAGTATATGTATTAATTAATACATATTATATTACATAGAAATTTCTATATAATTATTTTATAAATCACTTGTTCTTTCTTTTATTTCGACAACCGTTAGCACAACAATATATTATAATGTAATGCAGATTATAAATAGTCTGTATACTTTAATGAATAATTGAGTATATGAAAAAAAAATATGTCGTATTTTTTATTTTATGTTATGTATGTATTATATTATGTAAGTTTAATGAAAATTATGTATCATCCGATACAAAAATTCAAATTCGGTAAAATTCCACTTAGAGTCACTTGATCACGAACGCGCTACGAGTGGTCGCCATGATTGTGACGTTATTATGTTATGTATACGTTACTTTATCACATTGTGACGTCACTACAGGTCACAAGCTCGTTTCCGAACGACTACCCGTACTATTGGCGTGATTTCGGTACTGGAACTTTGTAATTATAGCGAATAAAAAAAACTAAAAATAGTTTTGTTACGAAACTTTATATGATATTTCCATTTATGGAAAAAAAAATTCAAATACCCAATTGTTGCCAAATCACAGAAAAATATTTTAATAACGCACGAAGCGGCTAATTCTCAAGCTTAGCGGCAACCATTTGTCCGGGCTGTTGGCCGTTTAAACCTAACCTTGCTGGTATTAAAGTATTAATTTTTCTTTTTACAGGAAATAGCTCAACAAACACCATCAGTAGATACTCCACCTGTCCCACCACCTAAAACCCCAACTCCACCCCCAAAGTCCCCAATCAAACCTTCACAAACCCCTAAAGACCCCATAGAAGTCCTACCCCAAATAGAACTGAATCTACCAAAAAGGCCCATAAGAGAAAGACTTGGGACCCGTGAAGAACCAAAAAAAGCACTAGAAAAGGATAAAGAAGACCCGAAAGTATTAAAAAACACCTCAAAAAGCCCTGAAAGGTTGTTATGAAAGTCCTTTGAGGTAGCGAGACGAAAGTAATTTATTGATATCTTTTTTCTTAGCAAATTTTAGCATAATATGTATAATAATGTATTCAGTGTTTGTTAAGTTTTTAGGGAATGATAAGTCGATTTCCTATTGAAATTGGCGTCAAAGTAAGTAAGATATTCTTAATAGCTTAATTAATTATAGAATGGTCAGTAATATATATATTTTAGAAATGCAGTGGAGAAAACACAATATCACAAAATCTAAGATTTATTCTGAGCTCCATAAATTTAAGAATACAGTACGGTCGTTTTATCTTGGCGAATCCGAACATAGGCTTTGCGAACTTTAGCGCATGAAAACTCGAGAACAAAACTGTTATTACCAGATAAACAAATATACGAAAAAATGTACATTGTAGTAGTGTTCAGTTCAGTTCAATAATAATAATAACAGTTATCTTCATGAGTTTACACGCGCTAAAGTTCGCAGAGGCTATGTTCAGCCTCGCCAAGATAAAACGACCGTAATGTATTATCCTGTACTTAATTCATGATTCATAATGTCATAATCACGATAAGTAGTACTAACTAAATAATATGGGTATTCAATATTTAGATATTAGGCTGCTACTTGGTAAGTGTACTGTAGAACACCTGTAGCCCAAATAAAACGACGATTATTAATTATTATACGCAAAATCTCAGATTTATTGGAAAAGAACAACAGAGGACAAAGTTGTGTGAACTGACATAGGAGTGGCCTACGTCAATTAATAGGTAGTGACCAAAATATTCGGCCCGGAATAGTCTTATACCAATGAAAACTTTATGCTCATAAATAATAGTAATATGGGACAACTCCCAAACACGGTGTTCAGATCCCAAACAGGACTGAAGCTAAGGCTGGTCCTAAAGAAGCCTATACTATGGTAACTAGAAGGATACCATATGGTTTCTTTTAACCTAATATATTTTTTATTAAAAAAAAAACCTAGACTACTTCTGACCAATTTCGTAAATATGAAGAAACTAAGGTTTTTTTAACAAAATATGTTTCGCGCAAACAAAGGCCAGATCCAGAGCCAACAAAGAATTGAGTGGAAAATGATTCCCTATTACTTCATATCTATGTATTTTCATTTTGTATGGGTGACGTTTAATTTAAGGAAACAGCTCACCAACCCAGGCCCCGACAAGAACCGCATCGCCTTAACCGCGCGGTTAGTGTTCTTTATATTAAACTAGATATGCCCCGCGGTTTCACTCGCGTAGTCTTCGTTCCCGTGCGAATATCTGAATAAAAACTATGTGTTATTCAAGGGTCTAACTCTACGTACCAAAGTTCAGCCCTATTGGTTCAGCGTTTATTGATTGCCAACACAAACTTACCCCTCTTCACCCTCTTTAAGGATGATTTCTGGGATAAAAACTATTCCGTGTCATTTCCCGGGACTTAATTATATTTATACCAAATTTCATCTTAATCGGTTCAGCTTTTTAAGCGTGAAGGGGCAACAGACAGACCTTCGCATTTATATTGAAAGTAATTATGCCACCGACACGGTGATAACTGATGGTTAAATTATTGACGTCCAATTCAACAACATTCAAGAAGGGAAATGAGCTTTGAATCCAAGGAAGCTGGTCCAGAAAACCTTACACTGTCTATCCTATATCGCCGGGTAGAGAATGTTCTTAATACGAGTAATACCTATTCCCAAACATTCTTAGTTACCGTCCAATTGTCGCTGTTTAATTTATAATTTGATTTAAATAAAGTGAGGTTAAGTACTAAGTGTTTTATTAATGGCGACGCGCGTTCTAATTTTACAATACAATACTCTTAATTGAGACCACAACAAACAGAAGTCTAATTTGTCTAATTTTTTGGTCATTTCATTATTATTAATGGCGGGCCAAAAAATATTATTTATGCATATATTTGAAAATCTTATTATTAATTCCAATTAGGCCTATTAAAAATATATAAAGTAAGGTTGACGTGGCCCAAAAACCAAGAACTCTTTTGGCGTCCGTCACAAAGTATCAATCATCGATGGAACTTGATTGACGTCTAATCTATCGTGTAATTGACGCCTTAGGACACTCCATAGAGAACAAAGCATGAAGGCAGTGAATTTCATGATAAATTACATGTTTCGTTTCAGTTTCACGCCTGAAAGGGAGATAGATCTGCCTCGAGCCAACAAGTCAGCGAAAAGCCGTCTCGGTGACGTCACGGAACCTAAACGGAAATCTGTCTCAGAAGACACTAGTGATAAGACTGACTCGAGCTCTAAGAGGCTTTCGTCTAGGTATTTTAAACATTTGTTGCCTAACATAAGTTACTGATGAGAGACCATTTACAAGGTACTGTCTTGCAATGGACCACTAAAACTGACTTCTGAATTCTTCGTTCATTGCTTCTCAGAGCCAAACGCATGTCGGCTTTGGACTTAGACTTAGGGAATCTGTGCTCCCATAGATATTTCGATGAAAACAATTTTAGGTACTTAATTTGTATAGGTACATACTTTGAACTCTTCTTTCAATGCTTCTCACAGACAAACGCATATTGGGTTTGGACTTAGACTTAGGGAATCTCTGTTCCCACAGACATTTCGATGAAGACAATTTTAGGTACTTAAGATGTAGGTACTTCTGGCTCTTCTGTCATTGCTTCTCACAGACAACGAATGTTCAACTTAGACTTAGGGAATCTGTGCTCCTGCCTACCAAGCATGGCGAACATTGGCAAAACCCCTTAATAGGAAAGGCTTATGTCCAGCAGTGGACTTTCTACGTGTGACATGATGATGATTAACGATGTGAATAAGGTCCAGTGTTGTATTTAATAATAAGCCTCAGACATTAAAATGTAGACATGTAAAAGGTTTGTTAAAGGGGTGGTTTCCTAACGATTCATGAATTTATGACATGCAATTTTGAACGATTTTAATATGCCCTTGACATTTTTGATTTTAATTATTTTTTTGTAATTTGATTGGAATTTATTTTATTTAGTAAATAATGATTTTTATTTTAATGATTTTATTATCTATTAACATTTTTTTTTTTTTTTTAATTTGATTCGTATTTAGTTTTTTATTGATAATTTTTGTGTGTTAATTTTAAGCCTAATTATCTATACTATTTTAAATACAATTTTTTTATTGTTTATGAATAAATTAAATGAAAATATCGCAGGGTGTCGGTATTAGAGCGTGGGTCTCGTTCGTGTGCGAGCGTGGTCCGCGTGCGGCCCCGGCCGAGAGCGCCCGCGCCCTCTAGCTTACTGATGCGGGCCGTCGCCGACGCTCACAAGAGCTTGCTCAATGTAAGTCACTCTTACATTACTCACTTAAATAGCACTGAATACTAAAGGGACAGAATGTACACTCAACAAAATCATTTAAATGTTTAGCGACTCTAGCTCCGACGCAATAAAGTGCAATTTAGGTCGCACAGCGCCTTACTAATTATCGTTATATTCATCGTTAATTAATTGTTATATTAATATACAAATTGCCTCTCTTTCTATCGCGGTTCTCTCTCTATCTCTCTGTCTAGCCCATAGAAATTGTACTGTCAAGACGGGCGCCCCGGCCAATTGTAGCTTCAGCGGAGTTTCTCCAGGTCTGTTAATAATTACTAGTGGCTCTGTGAGTTGTTGTAGACCTCGTGGTATGTTTTCACTCATGAATTGAGAACCTCCTTTTTTTGAAGTCCGTTAAAAACCGAATATTATCATAGTTATATTCCGAAAGCTGATTAAATTCCCTCGTGATTTGATTTGACACAGGAAATTTTACAAATGTTATATATATAACTCGGAATTATTGCCGAAAACAGAATCGACGAAAGTATAACCTAAGTACGAATATTGAAATTATATTTACAGATTCCACCAAAAGTGGACAAAGAGCCGGTGATAAAACGCGCACTAGTTTTACCGATGCGTCGCGTGGACGCGCAGCAGATCCTTATACAAGTGCCTGGAGACACGAGAGATGATGATGCTCAGGACGCCATCAGTCTCGGGGAACCGGAGAGTGATGATGACAAGAGCCCCAAGTAAGTAGGCTCGTGAAATATCATCGCAAAGATTTCCCCGACTCGCTTTATGATGCGTAGTTAGCCCAAAGGAATCTTTTACACGATGAGTTTTGTTGTCTGTTCTGCCACAGATACATCTATGAATGATGGTTAACCTATCGTGTGATGGGATCATTTACGTCATTCAATGAAGAAATTAGCGTCCATCACTCTCATGATCATCACTCATGATTGCTAATTTTTTTAATAGGTCCTAACCTAACGTGTTCCTAACGTGTTCCTAACTGATCTAACGTGACCTAACTTGTTCCCGATGAGGTAGACATAGAGACAAATTCTCTCCACTTGCTACGATCCTGACGGCTTTCGCTTGTTCTACTTTCATGACATTCTTCACACATGCTCGTCGGTTGTAGGTACTCTTGACCTGACCTTTCCTTAGAACAACATCAATTTGTTCATGAAAATTACGCCCAGGACGACCCTTATCGACTTGACCATTCACACTCGCCTTATAAATCTCTTTTGTAAATCACCTTTCATCCATCCTCTCCACATGTCCGAACCACCTGAGCACTCCTTTCTCTATCTTTTTCACTAACGTGTTATGATTTTAGTAAGTAAATGCTTGTTATAGGGTAGCCAGTGACATAGACAAAAATGAGTATGTGCCATCTATAACAAAAAAAATACAGAACACCGAATATGTGCCGTCGCGTCGACCCGAACGAACTACTACAAGGAAAGACGACACACTCATTATTGAGACTATGTAAGTAATGTTAAAATTAAATAAAAATACAGAATAACTCACTTTTGAAGAAATCACCCTATTAGGTATAAGAATATACCTACCTATTGTGCTGGCACATGAAATGGAACCTTATCGTTTGACGCGAGCGTTCAAATTCCGCTGAGCACCGCTGACTCGAAAACGGTTTGGCGTCGAGCGCGAGGGTTCCCACCTGCCGATATACATAAATAGGTTAATCTATACTAATATTATAAAGAGAGAATCTTTGTTTTTTTGTTTGTAACGAATAGGCTCCGAAACTACTGGACCGATTTTAAAAATTCTTTCACTTATGGATAGCTTAATTCAGTGTGAGTGACATAGGCTATATGAGATTTTGAAAAATATTAGGGATCCGTAAGACAACTGCAATATTGTGAACCAAGGTGTCACATATATTCATTAATTTGCGTGCGCTGTGAAAACTATTGATGGTAGAATAAAATAATGTACTAGGGGTTTGTAGTACTTACTAATATCTACAAAATAGTCCACGGATATTTCATCCATCTATTTTGGTTTAGTCACAATAATCGAAATAGACATAATATGAATGCGCTGTAATAAGTATTGGAGGTAGAATAAAGTAATGTACTAGGGGTTTGTAGTAATTATCAATACCTACAAAACAGTATATATAGATTATATCCATCTTTTTTGGTTTAGTCACAATAATCGAAAAAGTGATTATTTTTCATGCGGTGTGAAAGCTATTGGTGGTAGAGTAAAATAATGTACTAGGGGTTTGTAGTACTTATCAATACCTACAAAACAGTATACATAGATTATATCCATCTTTTTTGGTTTAGTCACAATAATCGAAGCAGTGATTATTTTTCATGCGGTGTGAAAACTATTGGTGATAGATTAAAGTAATGTACTAGGGGTTTGTAGTATTTACCAATATCTACAAAATAGTCTACGGACATTATATCCATCTATTTTGGTTTAGTCACAATAATCGAAAGTCATTATATGCATGCGATGTGAAAAGTATTGGTGGTAGAATAAAGGAATGTGCTAGGGGTTTGTAGTACTATCAATATCTTCAAAATAGCCCACGATAAATTTATACATGTGTTAAGGTTTGGTCATTAATTTGCGTGCGCTGCGTAAACCATTAGGGTTATATCTATTAAAATACAATGTATCATTTATTTACTCCTGTTAAACGTTCACTATACCTACTTCTGCTACCCGTGCGAAGCCGGGGCGGGTCGCTAGTACGTAATAAAAAAAGAAGTAATTAATTTCTATGTTAATCCTAATATTATACTGTAAGTATGGATGTATGTATGGATGTTTGTTACTCTTTCACGCCAAAACTACTGAACCGATTGGGCTGAAATTTGGTACGTAAGTAGCTTAGACCCTGGAATAACACATAGGGTACTTTTTATCCCGATATTCCCACGGGAACGAAGACTACGCGGGTGAAACCGCGGGTCACAGCTAGTATTTTATATATTTAATAACTTCTTGTTTCTTTTATTTCGATAAACAAACCAGTATGTGTAATGCTGACTATGGATAGTTTAAAAATAAAAGATCGTTGCGATAATCATAGAAAAATATTTTAAAAGCGCGCGACGCGGCTATTTGTCTGACCCTCTCCGAGAGGGTAATAGGGCGTTCATACCTAAACTGTGAAGTGTCACCCTCCTGGTTAAAAGTTGTAACTAAGTATGTACTATCAGCCTGGCAGTTCCAGGCAACTGTGCCCGGTAGATGGAAATGGGCACACCCCCTAATACTTGGGACAAAAAACATAACTAGCGAAATGTGGGTGTAGTGTCGCTAATAAGAAACCGTTTTAGCAAGCCAAGCATGATACGGATATAAATTATTTTCTCTGTTTTCTTTCCCTTTCGCGCCCGAACAATGCATATCTGCTGTCTCGTTTTGGGAACCCTGGAACTCAATGTGTAACCAAAAATAAACATAACTCTTTTCATAACTTTTATTTTCCTCAGTAACATTCACAACCCTACAATCGGCAAAGACAAAAACACCCAATTCATAGTTACAATGGACGGTTTCAACCCTAACGCGTTTCTAGCGAAGAAACTTCAAACCGAAGGCCTTCTCGACGACGACCCACTACCGGAGAAACCAAAAGAACCCGAGAAAGTAGAGAAAATTCCACAAATCGATATTGCACCAACCAAAGAACAGGAAAGCCGATTGAGCGACGAAACAAGCAAAACAAGTGAAAGCAACTCAAGTGAAAAAGACAAAAGTGATAAGAACACCGAAACGGTTGCCATAGAAACTATAATAAAAGAGGAAAAAGATGAAAAACGTAAAATAGATGATACAGAATCTCCGCCAGCGAAGAAGAGGAAATCTTCTCCTATAGTTTTTGATGTGGGTAAGAAGAAAGAAGATAGAGAGAAGGTTAGAGAACGAACGGAAAGCGCGGGCAGTGATAATCACGTTATAGTCACTACTACTACAAATTCACATAAATATGACGCATTGCCTCCTTGTGAGTAATATTTTGAGATTTTAATGCACTAACTCGAAGTAGATAGATAAACACTTTATTGTACTAGGACAACAATACAGGAATAACATTTAAATATTCTTAGGCCAGTACAAGTGGCGGTCTTATCACTTAAAGCGATTTCTTCCAGACAACCAGAAGGAATGGAATACTTATGAGTATTTACTACAAAGTACCCAAGTAAATG
The DNA here is from genome assembly GCA_947063395.1 of Hemistola chrysoprasaria. Classification (NCBI taxonomy): domain Eukaryota; kingdom Metazoa; phylum Arthropoda; class Insecta; order Lepidoptera; family Geometridae; genus Hemistola; species Hemistola chrysoprasaria. The sequence goes on from OX346723.1 coordinate 10,384,121, forward strand.
TTATTTAAAGTCACTTATACAAGACATTAGAACACTTCTCTCTCACAGTTGGTCTAGAAGTCAATTGATAAAGGCCTTTAAATTTTCGAGAGTACTACGGAAGTACAGATCGCGTCACATGGAGAAGTACCACACCTTTGCCAGTTATTCATCCGCCAAGCAGTAATGTGCGAGCATGACTGTGTTCCGGTCTGAAGGGCAATGTTACCAGCGAAATTAGTGGGCATGCCGAGATTCAACAACTCATATCTCAGGGTGACAGGCGCAGTGCAGTGCCGCGCAGAATTTTGAATTTTAAAACCCTGGGTGGCAGGCACTGTGTCTGATATGGGCAATCATGATGCTTACCATCAGACAACTGATTTGCTCGTCTTGTCACTCACTAACATAATTTTTTTTTTTCTATTTCATTGTATGTTAATGTTATTAAGTTAAATTTCAGTGAGCAATACCGAGAAGAAGTCGGTATGGTGCAGATCGTTCCCTCAGTGTCGTTACGGGTCGTCCTGTGCGTTCCTCCACCCGCGCTGTAAGTTCGCTGCAGCTTGCACGCGGCGCGGGTGTGTGTATGCACACGCACAACTAAACACACACACACAACTGCCTGTTGTTGGTGAGTCACATTTATTAACGGGGCCGCGACCGGATCATTCCCCATACAAACGTAATAGTCAAATCATTTGAAATCAGAGCATATTTCCAACATTTAATGACGTTATTCGGAATGAGACACTAGTTATATAGGTTTCTAATTATATTTTAGTCTAAAATATGTATAATTTGGGGTTATTTTTGAAAATATATATATTGGATTTTTATCAATTTTAGTTCAAAGTACTTCCATTTTGGATTGATATATAATTAGGAACTTAGATAATTAGTGTCTCATTCCGAATCATGTCTTAAAATTTTAGAAATATGCTCTGATTTCAAATGATTCAACTATTACGTTTGTATGGGAAATTCTCCGGTCGCCGCCTCCTTATCCCTTTACCAGGCAAAAGATCCTGGCTACTATAACCAGGTCTAGGACACGTCGCAATAAAAGTATGAAGCTACAAGTAGCTGGAGCGTCCGTCTGGACGGTACAATTTTTTATGGACTAGACAGAGAGAACAAATTTTTTTTACCACTACAAAAGCCTCTTGTGTAACAATCATGAAACTGTTGTATCTTCCACAGCTTCTCACGTGGTACCAGCAGCAAATTATAAAACCATATCAGCGAGCCCCCTTCCAGCGATGTGCAAATACTATCCAGCGTGTGCGAACCCATCGTGCCACTTCTACCATCCCAAACCGTGTCGCTTCGGCAAGAACTGCGCTAACAAACTAGAGTGTAACTACTATCACGCCGATCTACCCTCTAAGTTTAGATATACTGTCTAGTTATGTGTAAATAAAGTATTAATTAATTATATTTGAATTTTTATTGGGAGCTAAGTATGTACCTATACCTTGACAGCCTCCTTGGCTCAGGTGGTAGTAACACTGCTTTTTTTAATGATAATTAATGACAAGACGAGCAAATCAGGTGCTTGATGGTAAGCATCATGACACAGACACAGTGCCACCCAGTGTTTTAAAATTCAAAATTCTGCGCGGCACTGCACTGCGCCTGTCACCCTGAGATATTAGTTGTTGAATCTCATCATGCCCAGTAATTTCGCAGTGCTTTCAGTGCCGCAGGCCCCGGGTTCGATCTCCGGCCAGATGTAACATTTGTGTGTATGAACATGTCTGTTTGATCTGTGTCTGGGTGTTATAAGCTTATATAAGTATGTATATCAGTCATCTGGTTACCATAGTACAGGCTTCTAGCCTAGTTTGGGACCAGATGACCGTGTGTGGAAGTTGTTCCATATTATTATTATTATATACATATTTTTCCTCGGTGGCGTAGTGTAACAGAACAAATTATGACTGAAAAAAAAGGCACGATGCAAACCTGACTTTTAAAGATATGTCAGGAAATAAAAAAATAAAAAAAAAAATTATTTTTTTAATTTTCGATCATGAAATAACGCGATGTGAAAATTTGCTACTATGAAAAAATGCTTTTGTGAAACTTGACGTACAAATCATAGGATGTACCTATATACGTAAAGAACTCTACCTCTTTATTATAATTATAATAAGTATGCAGACTTTCAATGGCCTTGCCTTCGAAACAAAATGCAGTATAACCATAACTGGTATGCGTAATACGTAACTAGGTAGTGCGTATTTGTGAACCTAATTTAAAAAAAAAAATTTAAGAGCCCTTTCACGAAATTTCATGCGCTCATATGTGGTAGGTGGGGGTGGGGTGGGGGGGATTTTTAACGCATTGCATTTTATAGATACATAGCATTTTAGTATTTGTAATTACGTTTCGTTAAAGTTGTTTTAATAATATTGACCATAACAGCTTCGCGTTTCTTAATTTTGTCTTAACTATTTATAAAAATTGTCAAAATTCCGAAGCCACTCTCTCGTAAAGTGTACGACGGCACTTTTTTGAGCTCTTAGTTTGAAATATAGTCACATCCCGGACACGACCCATACAAAAGTCACGATATAACTACCTACTATAGAGACACTGCACACATGGAGTTTTGTACACGCGCAAGAGTGTGCGTGAGGTGATTTCTCAGCGAAGCGGGGCTCGTGGAGAGCAGTAGTACCTATTATTATCAGTTCTGTGCCTGTGGGTATCATAAGTAATTTACGATTCAAATGAATAATTAAATACTGAATCTCTTCAGTAGATATACCTATTTGAATATTTATTTGAATTTGATTAATTACCTAGCTATAATAAATTAATTTACGGAAATTTGGCCTAAATATAGATTTTTGTTCAGCTGTCACATATCAAGCTTTATTTTACAAGGAAGTAGTATATAACTAGGTAGATAATGAACAAATACAGCTGGTAATAGTAGGTAATTATAATGCGATAGGTAGTAGTTATTTTCTTAGTACCGACCTTAAAATAGTCTCGGTAATTCCAGATATTTAATACTTCCAATAAATAGTCTTATGACGTCAAAGATCCTAAGATCTAGGGCCGTTGACGTCATGCAGGCACTATTATGGGACGTTTACCTTTCAACGCAAGCAAGAAAAGCAAAAATAGACGTATAAGTTTATTGATATAAAGAAAAGGGGAGATGAGGTATGGCTTGTCGAAAATGGCAAGCTCAAATAAGGTCCCATTAGGTCCATGTACGTCAGTAAAGTAAGGTTGTACGAGCGAATAATAATGTCTCGGTAGGTAGCACTTCGGTCTTAGGTACGTCTTTCTATCTTTGTTGCTCATTAGTATATGACACTGTGCAAACTTCACACTGAGTAGACATGTGCACAATGTGTCACTAAAAAGAAAATATATGTATATATATATTTTCATCTCTGGGAAATATAAAACATAACATAACATACATTCACGCCTTTTTCCCGCAGGGGTAGGCAGAGGTGTACCCAGGACTCAGTCCCATAGTAGGTAGATACACCCACATTTCGCCAGTATGTTATTGGTCCCATGTAATAGGGGGCGAGCCTATTGCCATCTACCGGGCACAGTTCCAGACTCCAGGCAGTTATTGAGATTATTCCTAATGTAAAAATCCAATATATAACACTATGCCTGACCTGGGGATCGAACCCGGGACCTCTTGATTGGCAGTCGAGCATGCGCCCACTACGCCACCGAGGCAGTCGAGGGAAATATTATATCCTTGATTTAGTTAGTGAGTAGTTCAATTAGTTCAGTGACACAAAAGAGAGTTTTTGTTTGACGTTCGGATTTCGTTCACCAGTTCGCTCGTTCATTTAGTCCGTCTCCTTCACTAGTCCTTCTCCTTCACAAATCCTTCTCATTTTCTGAAAGAAAACTACTTAGTAAATTATGATATTGCTGGATAATTTGAACTGTAAATTAAACATGAAGCGAGATTTTCTTTTACTTTATTTTATACAATAAATACCTATTATAGAAACAGAAAATAATGTATCAGAACGACTGAACTACTGGACTAGTTGAATCTTTAAGTATCGAATGAAGGACGAAACACATTTGAAGTACTTCATTTCCTTTATTCATTCATGAACTACACACGGTTAACACTGAGCAAATCGCACGTGCCAGTTCTTGAGTAAGAGCTGGGAGAACGTACCTTATCTCCCCTTTTCTTTATATTAATGGTATAGGTACCTACTTTGTAATGCGCTTTATGTTCTCTACATTAGCAGCATGTACTTCTATCTTCAGGATATAGAGGAATTAGTAAGTACCTTCTATATACTATCTACCATCTCAAACTATAAGTTAAGTATTATAATAATTATTGCTTTGTTGCCGGCATTAGAATAGTAGTGCTCCACCCTCTCTACCCGTGGTTGCCGTAAGATCCGGCTAAGAGTTAACGGAGCCAGAGGACGGGCAGCAGCGTCCTCTGCGTAAACCATCACTGCGCTCGCCAATCCGCCTGCCAAGCGTGGTGAGTATTGGCAACAACCCCCTTATGGGGGGGCCTATGTTCAGCAGTGGACTTCCAACGGCTGGATGATGATGATGATGATGAATTACATACCTAGTGATTTTATTTATTTATTGACTGCCTCGGTGGCGTAGTGGTTACAAGCTAATCATGAGGTTCGATGCCCAGGTTAAGTAAAGTGTTATTTGATTTTACCATAAGGAATTAACCCCTTCCTAATCCAGCCTGGAGTCTGGAATAGAGCCTGGGTATTTGTGACAAATTATCTCATAAAATCTACCTAACTATCAAGAAACATGTTTCTTGATGTTACTGCCACTCGCATCTGAAAACTTCTTCAGCCTCCTTGTGTGCTACAAGTGACCAGGGAAAACGAAGTCCAAGGGGGTTAGAACGAGATAGCAGATATGAACTGTTCTAGCGCGAAAGAGAGAAAAAACAGGGAAAACGAATTATCCCCGTGCCATGCTAGGTGGGCTGATGTAACTTCGGCTAAGTGGAAGGCGGTGCTTTCTACACTGTTCAATCTCTACCTTTGCGATCTCACAGAATTAATAATATCAGGTACTAAGTAATGTCAGATGTGACTGTCACAATCACGACGCGCCCCAAACATGATGTAATGAACGGCAAGCAAGTGGCAAGGTCAGGATCAATTCATTCCAATTGTCATCTGAGATACTTTCGGGTTTAACCACTTCCTTGTTATGAAATAGGTAATTATTTTATGTCGTCAACAGTCACCAGTTTATTATGGTTAACTCTTAGTTCGGGGTTTTACTAGGCTTAGGAGCTCCACACACCGAAGGCGGTGTAGCGCGGCGCGGTGCGGTACAAAACCACACCACGTTCTGTGTGTGGAACTCCTTAGTATAGCGCCTGATTAAAAACTGTGAAAGCTATCGGGGTTAAAAAAGGCGGGAATCCAGCGACATGTTCACACGCGTGGCAAAATACACGACAAGCCGTGTGTTGCTAACATGCAAAAGAAAAAAAAGGGCAATGCACAACCACCAGAAGTGAGGGAATCCAAGTATAGGTAGGTCTTAGGTAGGTTATATAGCTTGAAAAAAAGGGTAGAAAATAAGTGGAAGCAAACATTTTTTCCATACGCTGTATTTAGTATTTTTCAACAATAAAAACAATTGCATCAACACTTACTTAGGCATCTATACACTCTAAATGGCGTAGGGACAGTAGTACCTCTGGAGTTGTTCCATTGATGGTACAACACAAAATTATAACCATGGTATCGCTTGTACTATGACCGAATAGTATATATATGCCTTCGTAGTTAAAATGGAACTAGTAATACACCGTAGTTCCGTTTCTACCCTTTTCTCACATGATATTATGTTATTTTCACAAGTCGTAATGTAACCTATAGATTTTTCCTATCTTATCATAACCGTCATTCGTCCGCTATTCGTGCAATCAGCGGATTGTGTAGGTTTTCCCCGAGCAGGGATGGATCTGCAAAGGGGAATGTATAGAATCCATATCTCAGCGGGGCTCAATTGAGCAAGCAGAGGCGCCTCCGGGTGTAGCCGTCTACTCACTGAAGTACTCACCACAGCCCATTTGGCAGGATATTAGCGGTCGTCTGTTGCCGGACGCCGTTGCTGGACGCTGTCTACCCTTTTTTTTTTTTTTTTTTTTTTTTGTTGACACTGGGAAAAAATGCGTTACGCATACCCTCCCATCGGGGGATGGAAGGGTTATGTGGGACTCCCCGGTTGCTACCGGTATACCCACTAAAACGACCCAGCGACACTCCCGCATCGTCTGATTGGGGGAGGACTGGGAAACCGGCAGAGCCTTTACATCCAGTCCCCCCCTGACGACCGCCCGCCTTTACAGCGGGGCCTTCACGCCCCTCCTGACTGGGAGGGGCCCGGGAATGACCACGAGTGTTCGGCCATTCCCGCCCAGCGTGGGTGGTGAATAGTGCAATGCGGGAGAAGACGCCCCCGCGCCTGTCTCCCGCTATTCACCACCAGGAGTGAGGAGACGACGATCGTACAATCGCCTTCTCCTACCCCTTCTTCGCCTGCGGAGCGGTGCCGCGAGAGGGTCGTCCTCCCGCGCACGCTCCGCTGCCTCCTTTTGGGACATTATGTCTTCACAAAAGGAGGCAACCGCTGTCCAGGCCTCTTCGCTACCTAGCATGGACTTGACCACGCCAGGAAGCGAGAGGTCCGGCCCAATCACCGCAGTTAGATTGTGGCGCGGCTCGGACCAGGTCGGGCACACCTCAAGGGTGTGCTGTGCCGTGTCCTCCGCCGCGCCACAGTCTTGGCACGACGGGGTTTCCTCCCTCCGGATCCGGTACAGGTGCGATCCGAAACATCCATGGCCGGATAGCACCTGCACCAGACGGAAGGAAAGGAAACCGTGGGAGCGCTCGAGCCATTCTCGTAGGACTGGCCCGAGCGCGTCCAAAGTTCGGCGGCCAAAAGTGGCAGTGGCGAGGTCCTCCGTCCAGTGGTGGACGATTGCGTCCCTCGCCTCCTGCCGCACGGCTTCCCGCTCTTTCGCGGCGGGGCGCTCCCCGAGCGCTTTACGCCGCACCGTCCACTCGTATACTCTTGCGAGCACCCAAGCCTCGAGCTCCCAAGGAGGGGTGCCAGCCAGAGCGTTCGCCGCCGAAAAACTCACAGACCGGTAGGCCCTTGCCACCCGCAGTGCAATGGCCCTTTGGGGCCTATGGATGGCGGCGGCGTTTTCCCTCCTGTGGAGAGAGTCCGCCCAGATGGGGGCCCCGTAAAGGGCCATACTTCTCAAGATGCCGGCATATAAGCGCCGGCATCGAGCCTTAGGCCCCCCCAGATTAGGGAGGAGCCAGGACAGGGCATCCGCGGCTTTCAACAGGCGCGTCGACAGCCCGCTGAAGTGCGGGCCGAAGCGCCACCGGCTGTCTAGTACAAGGACGCTGTCTACCCTTTTTTTTTTTTTTTTTTTTTTTTTTTTTCTTCGGGGGAAAATGCTTGATGCATACCACCCGCGCTCGGGGGAGCGACGGGTGGTTATGTGGGACTCCCGAACGGCACAGGGCCCCTACGGTATACCCACTAAAAAACCCCGGGGTGTTCCTTAGCGACGCCATGTGTCGGGGCTGCGGGCACGCCAAAGCACTCATCCGCAGCCCCAACGGCGTTTGGTCCTCCGAGGAGGACCCCGCCTCGGTGGGGTGAAGGAATACCCTAACTTAAGGAGGACCCTAACTTAGGGTCCCTAACGGTCACAAGCACTGTATATGTAGTATGTAGCTATGTACTCGTAAGTATGTAGGCATCATTTCTCCAAAATAAATAAATAATTATAAACTTGAGAACGAAGAACGGAATATTGAACCAGAAAATTAGGACAATTTTCTAATTGAAATGATAGGTGCACCTAATAAATAATAGCATCCTGTGGGACGTCCTGCCATCATTCACACGTCTATTATTAGGACGAATAGGGAACACTAACAGTCTAGTGCCAGATTTCAACCGGAGCATTACGAAAAAGAATATTTGAAAACCATCCGCTGCGCTTTTTCTCCTGTAAACCGCCAGCGCTCTTTCAAGAGCGCCCCTTCAGTAAATTCTTTAAGGTAGGTAAGCATGAATAACTCTTTAAAATGAATATAAAATAAAGGCTTTAAAAACGCTCTTTCACGAGCGCTACTTCAGTAAATTCAGTAAGGTATACTTAGGTACAAATAAAAACTAAAAACTTTCTCATGAATTAGGTAGACTTTAACAAGAGTTTAATAAGATTTTCTAATACCTTGTAGGGTTTAGCAAACTGATACACTATTCTATACGTCGATTTGACACTCAGAAGACAATGTAGAAAGTAGACAATGTGTCGTTTTAGAACACTATAGACATTTTGGGACTAAAAGATTTGGGAGTGTGTCGATGTAGCACCTAGCCCTAATATGTTCCAAATGCAAAGTGCAAGTTATGCACGTTGTATTTCCGTCTTTTATATCATAATGTACTTTTTATACGCATGGAATCGCATAAAGGATTCCTTTAATGCGATTGCATGCGTGGTGGGGCTACCAGCTTTAGAATAGTACCCCCATTGTCTCTACTCGTGGTTGCCGTAATGATGATGTTGATGCGAATACACTGCCAAAAAGGATGTCAGAGATACAAGTGTTTTCTCCAACAACTACCCTCAAATAGTGATAAAAGTTATCTTCTCCCCTTGAGATGTGAGTTGTTAACAAGTATGAATAGTTATTTCCCTGTTATTCCAAGTAAACCTTATCACGATAGAATAAAATTATTTTTAACCTATGTACCTTGCCTCTGAACATAATATCATGCCATAAGTACTCAACTTAAATCTTGAACTTTAAGACAGGTTCAAGGCGAATACGTAATAAGGTACAAAAGAATTAAAACGAGCAAAAATATGAATATCATACAGTGTAAAATACTTCCGCTGTAATTTGAATGAAGAAATTGCCGACATTGAACCCAACTACCGCACCACAAATGGGCCGATTTGGATACCTATTGCATGACGTTGGGACGCAATCTTAAGAAAGTTTCCGGGGCCTGATCCAAACATTGGCGTACCAGCCCTTACAACAACCTTTTGCAGCACATAGGTAAGTATCTATGTGCTGCAAAAGGTTTATTGCATTAGTGCAATATGACCATTGTAAAACTGCGACATAACAAATGTGAAGTCAAAAAATACTATCAATAATTTAATATGCGTACAAAGGCTTAAAAACGCGCGCACACGTAGACTCGCGCACTATACGTGAGCGTGAAGTTACTATGTATGGGAGGACGCGTCCCTCGAGATTCTTTCTCTCCTCGTACAGTGCGTGCATTATGAACATCGGCCGGTAAGTAGATAGTCTGCAACATCAAGGAGAAGAGTGTGTCCCGGGACAGGAACTCTCCCAGACTCACTGTCGCGGCTGATGTCAACGTAGACGGAAAACTTCTAGTCCTACGTTTTTTTTTTTTTTTTTTTTTTTAATTTATTTATTACATATAAAAAACAGAACATTTATATTGTACCATTAAACCACGTAGGTTTGAGTTGGTACTCACAATCGCTCATTACCAACTGTGCTACACAGTGACATACGAGTAAGTAACAAAACTTAATAGTACATTTTTAAACTATCTGTACAAAAAGGTATATTTATTACAATAAGACAGCTGTTACAAGTAACCATCTATTATGCAGCAAGTAATTACTTATCTACTAATAAAAACAACTTCAACGACACGCTGTGACGCAGGTAACTACCTACAGCAATAAAATCTGAACTTGACTCTCAGGCAGAAATACAGGATGACTCAAGTTATAAAGAAAATTATTATTTTATAATATCTAGTGTATTATTGACTTCTTATATTTTACGTATTATATAATATTATGCATATTTTTATATAGATAATTATAATAATTTAAGTACATTTACGACCTCTAATTATATCAATATTACATATGAATTTATAATGTGTCCGATCCTAAACTCCGGTAAAAATACTTTTTCAATTTGACAATTGTTATAGCATTCATGAAATTTATTTTTTATTATAGTATATATATTGTTAGGACACTCTATATCATCGATTTCGTACCATTGTAAGCCTTCGAGAGAAGACTTAAGCTTTATGCTATCTATTACTTTAATAAATTGAGTATCACCCTGTATCCGCTCCAAGCCCGACCCGGTGCATGACAATATTATCATGCGGTGGTCCGCCATAACAGTTCCGAGCACGGCCGAGTGCATATCTAACAAACGAGTTCTTGCAAAAATATGATCAATACAGCTTTGTGTTACATTATTATTTCTTTGTTCAATTCTTGTGTAATCAGATATAACGCTTGTTAGACCACACTCCGACATGCAGCTAATATACTGTTCTTGGATGCAATTATTAGTTTTTAGATCTATATTGACGTCTCCTAACAAGTACACGTCATGTCGTTTAAGTGTAGTGCTAGATAACAGATCTTTCAATTCGTTTATGAATAGATGCTTACTTGTGTTCGGTGGTCGGTACAATGCACATATATATGCGGTATAACTCGGAGATAATTTTATCTCGCCCAGGATTGATTCACATTGATAAAGAGGAGCATTAAGAACGTTAAAAGTGTAATTTGACCGAACATATATTATGACACCACCACCTTTTTTATGTTTACGCAGCTTTATGTGCATTGTATATCCATTTATCTTAAACATCGGTGCGAGACTATCCGAGATATTTACTTCCGTCAGGATAAGTACATCAATAGTTAATTTAGAGCTGTAGATTAGTTGACATAAACTTGCGAAATTCTTTATTATAGATCTTATATTTATATGGGCAATATTTAGTCGGCTGTTTCTAGAAGTTATATTAGGTATAATCTTAAAGAAGTCATTTATATTTGCACAGTTAAAATGTTCATAGTGATCGGGATCCAGGGCCAAGGGAACTGAAGTTACTACTATTACCGGCAATTATTTTTGTGTTAATCACACGGTCAATGTCCTCGGAGCCTCTTATCACCTGCGGCTTATCATTGTCGGTCTTCCGTGCAAGCACCTTTCCATCATGAAACCATACGTGCTTATAAGTGGCGTACTTTAGCTTCCGATTAAATATAAGGAGATTTCCCCGGCGTTAGAATTTTGACCCAAAGGTGTTTTACGGCGGCCAGATCGAACATTAATCCCAGTATAAAGACATATTCGGAGATTAGGCAGCAGCGCTCTGCGTTTCCAAGTCGTATTCCAAATACTGCGATCACCTATACGCAAAATCCTCCTCATATGAATAATTTGTGGCGTTCTATGGGGGAGGCTTGTGTTCAGCAGTGGACGTCTTCCGGCTGATGATGATGATAAAGTAAGTAATGTAATTTTATGTAAGTATTGTATAAATCGTAGAGCATTTCTTTGCTGTCCTTATGGGTGTATGCATATTACCTTCTTTTTTTATGTTTTATATGAATACGTAAGTAAGAAGGTGGATCTACCCATCAAACTACTCACAAAAAAAATGTAAATTCTATGTGAAAAAAAAAATTCAACATACAAAACGGATCAGCTAATTAATTTTGTATGATTTTGGAAGATCGATTTTTTTTTTTGCGATTTCGCCATTGTTTCTTTTTTTTACGGATAGATGAATAAGTATTACAACACCTTTTTTTTACTTACTTATTAGTAGGTATTGCTATTCAACATGGCATAGCCGCCAGACAGCGTACCTTTTGGGTTCGCTGCCATCTGACAGTGGTTTAGAGTACTAGGCACTTGGATTCTGAAATGTACGCCTGTGGATTTTCGACGTTTTCTATGGCATAGTGTAAGCTAGTTACGTTAAGTTAGTATCTACAAAACAATGAACTGTCGAAATTCAGTGGAACACTCATTCCCTCAGATCTTGTGTTTGTATGATCTGAGCTCATTCCTGTAATAAATGCATATAATATAAGTATAGGTACTCGTACCTCCTTTATTTACTTATTGGCAATTTATTGCAAATGTTAATTGCATTGACATAATATCTGAGTGGCAGTAAGACAGTTTCAATTATAATCATATAACTGGATACCGATTAACCTATAGTATACCTGTAATATATAATATTATACTAGTTGTGTCTCGCGGTCTCACCCGTTGAACAGCCATATTAATATGTGCAAAATCCAAAATGTACATAACCGTTTGACGTTTCATCTTTCAAGCTTTGAGAGAGAAAACACTTAACTCACACAATTTCTATAACCTTCGCCGTAAAATCATGTAAAAATGAATATCACAATATATACAATTATTTTTAACTAAATTAAATTAAAATAATTCAAACAAGCCCAAATAAAAACAGGCATACGGTACTTCTTAGATTTGATGGAATTTTGTAGTTTAAAGTAAACAAAAAGGTAAATGTATGGACAAAGTGAGGAACAGTGTGTTATGAGAACGCTGTGGCGTGGTAGAAGATGTAGTGACAAATATAGAGAAAGGATTGCTTAGATGGTTCGGACATGTGGAGAGGAAAGGAGATTTATAAGGCTAGTGTGAATGGTCAAGTCGGTAGGGGCTACCTAGGCGTACCTTTCATGAACAAGTTGATGTTATCTTAAGGAAAGGCCAGGTCAAAAGTACCAATAACTGACTAGCATGCATGAATAATGTGATGAAAGTGGAAGAAGCAAAAGTTGTATGTCAGGATCGTAGCAAGTGGAAAGAAATAGTCTCTGCCTACCCCAACGGGAACAAGGCGTGACTGAATGTATGTATGTATGTAAAAAGGTAAATCTTATTAAGATTAGACCCAAATTACTAATCCTATGTTTTTTTTATTGTCTTATAGTTAGTATTCTGTGGTCTAGCCATGTCTATGCCATATTTTGTAGGGTTGATGCTTTGAGTTAGGATCACAGACCTTTATAAACGTCATTGGGTTGATGTTATTTTGTGACGCGCCTGCCACGGATGTGAACGTTTTAATGGTTTTATGAAATGTATAAATGGCAATAAAATGTTTAAGCAGAATCTATGGTATGTGCGAGGGCATGATGGCAACACCGGGGGTGAGATGCCGGAACGACAGACGATTGTAGATAGCGATTTATTTATTTATTTAAATAAATAATTTATTTAGATTCTAAATAAATTATTTATTTAGATTCTAAATAAATTATTTATTTAGATTCTAAATAAATTATTTATTTATCTAAATAAATTATTTATTTATCTAAATAAATTATTTATTTATCTAAATAAATTATTTATTTATCTAAATAAATTATTTATTTATTTATTTAATAGATTAATAGATAGAATAATTTATATAAAAAGTGTTCAAGTATTATTTAATGGAAAAGGAACGGCTACAATTTATTGTTTAATGTGTAGTAGGATGACCGGAACACCAAATCAATAAAAAAACAGAAGTAATGAAAACTAACCGCTTACCATAATCAGGGCGATCAGTTCCATAGTTTTCACCATTGATTTTAACAAAAGGGGCGATAGGGTACGTTCTCTCAGCGCTTACTCAACAACGTGACACGTGAAATTTGAAACAACAAAGATAGAAAGACGTACCTAAGAGTGAAGTGCGAACGAGACAACAATTAACTTTACTGACGTACGTGGTACGTGGACGTAATGGGAACTAATTTGAACTTTCCATTTTCGAGAAGCCAGTACCTCATCTCCCGTTTTCTTTAAATCAATGGTTTTGTCAATCATACACGCAGACTAACAGTAAGATAATTATTAGTGCTGTTGTCAGATTATGCTAAATAAGAATAGGCATTAAAACAAACCTGATATTAATACTGAAAACGCGAAACACGTAGGTACTTAATTATACATATCAGACTGTCACTCCGTTAAAACTTTTAATAATTAATTGAGTGTACAGAAATATCTTTGTCATTTACAATTAACCAGTAGTAATAAAACCAGATACTGCGCTCTATAATCCCTTCAAAGGAGCGCCATTTAATTCCACTGTATGACGAACCTGACGGGCCTAGTAATTTTTTAAGTTTTGTTTTATTTTGTTTAATTATGAATAAGAATAGAATACTCTTTAATATCTCCAAAAAGAACATAATACATATAACGTTTTTGTAGTGGTAGGTTTCTTTTGCAGGGGGCCGCCTGGGGAAGTACCACACCTTTGCCAGTTATTCATCCGTCTTATAGCAGTTATGTGCAAACATTACTGTGTTCCGGTCTGAAGGGCAATGTTACCAGCGAAATTACTTGGCATGACGAGTTTCAACAACTAATATCTCAGGGTGACAGGCGCAGTGCAGTGCCGCGCAGAATTTTAGGCAAAAAGAATTTTTGGCATGAATAAAAGGTGGGGTACTTCCCCAGGCGGCCCCCTGCAAAAGAGGCCTGTCTCTCTCTACTAAATGGTCCATTACATCTATAAAGTGTCGTTTGAAGTTTCATCTACTCAAGCAATTATCAATCAGAAACAACTTTTTATAGCCGTAACTCGAACAATTTCAATAACCTTCGCCGTAAAACCATGGAATTATGAATTTTATCATAAGATCTACAATTAAATAAAATAGAATTATTACAAATTAAAAAGACGAAGGTGATGTCTAATGCCCATGTTTTGCCGATGAATTACAAATCCTTCAACCAAGGCAAAATCAATCACTGTCAAACGGTACTTCTTAGATTTGATGGACTGTAGTTTTAATTTTATTAAGCTATAGGTACCTAACGTGTCTTTAGGGACTGCCTCGGCGCTATTGCGCTATGATGTCACGGGTTTGATGCCCAAGTCAGACAAAAATTTATGGATTTCCGATTAATTATTTTATCTTATATTATACTGTGCCCGGCTGATAGCAATAGGCTCGCCCATGGACATACATTACATGGGACTTAAAAAATTACTGCCATGGGTGTGGGCGCTCCTACTATGAGACTGAGTCCTGGGAAGGCTTTGGTATATTTGGCTTATTGTGTGTTTTACATTTTTTTTTCTGCAATTCTTTATCGTTAATATAAGTTAATATAAGTTAAGATAAGTTAGTTCAAAGCAGCCATAAAATTTAGTGATTCTCAAATGTCTACGAACTACGCGCTACGAACAGCTACGCCTACGTAGCACGTGCTACGAAATTCTGTCCTTGAAAACTTTTTCTCATTTAGAGATTGATTTGCCGTAAACATTCATGCTAGTAAATTTGGGTTTAAGGACTGCCATTCAAATTTGTATCCAAGCTGCTCTGTTTAAAGGCAAATATTGCATATCACAGTTGAAAGATGCCTGGGAACTTCCGCATAGCCACTACGCGGCACCTTCCAAACAAACGAATGTAACCAAACCAAATATTGTAAAACAATCAGTTGAAAAAATTAAGCCCTACAAGTTTCTTGTGCGTTCTTATTGTAAATATCTTTCCGAACGCACGGTAGACTCATTACTGTTTATTTTCATTGACGTACAAAAGTGTCAGATTGTGACCTATTTGAATAAATCTTTTTGACTTTGACTTTGAAAATGAGTTGAGCGCTATGAGCTCCGATTTTCATATTAGCACGGTTTTTATTTATTTACTCATAAATATGAACAATAAATAAGAAAAGTAGTCGTTTACTCCATATCATGTCATCATATCATCATATCATCAGTCATATCATATCATGTTACTCAATATCAGTCTGGATATTTAATTCATAAAAAATAATACGCTACTATCGCTTATAATTCTGAGCTTTTGAATAAAAGAAAACCTTAATTTTTATTGGTGATTTAAATGTTTTTTTCTAAAGGAACTGGATTATTTTTCAAAATTCTATTCAGTTGCTCCAGTAATACGAAGATTTCTCCTACCTACAGTTTTTTTAAAATGAGCATTTACGTTTTTATTATTAAAGTGTAAGTTTAAAAATACACCTATTGCTTAATTTTTGCATACTTGAGAGTGTGAAAATACTCATAATTCGTCTACATTGATCATGTAGATCATCAACAATGAGGAGATCCGAGAAAGTTACCGAGATTGCCCAGCAGATTAGCAGATTGAAGTGGTTAATGCAGGCATATAATAACGTAGAACAGATAGCCGAAGGGGCTGTAATGTTCTCGATTGAAGATGCAGTATGTCCACCCAAAGGTGGACAGACGGTAATAAGGTCAACAACACAGGAACACGCTCTATGCAAGCAACTTACAAACGTCCCACAGCTTTTATTTTTTTATGTTAGTGAGTGACAAGACGAGCAAATCAGGTGCCTGATGGTAAGCATCATGATTGCCCATAACAGAAACAGTACTAGCCAGTTTGGAATTCATAATTCTGCGCGGCACTGCACTGCGCCTGTCACCCTGAGATATGAGTTGTTGAATCTCATTATGCCCAGTAATTTCGCTGGTAACAATGCCCTTAAGACCGGAACACAGTAATGTTTGCACATTACTACTTGGCGGATGAATAACTGGCAAAGGTGTGGTACTTCCCCAGGCGGCCCCCTGCAAAAGAGGCCTATCACTACAAAGCTGATAATAAAATAGAATAGAAATACTCTTTATTGCGACTTCAATTTCGATGGTTATGCAGATTATCTTAGCGTAGGACGTCCTCCCACAAGGTGGACAGACGATCTGATAAGGACGGCAGGAACACGCTGGAGGCGGGCCGCTTTCAACCGGACTGGATGGAAATCTAAGGGGGAGGCCTATGTTCAGCAGTGGACGTCCTATGGCTGATATGATGATGATGACAGATTATCTTTAAACAATGTCAGTAGTCCTGGCATGGCACGGGTATGATTAGTTTTCCCCGTTTTTCTCTCTTTCGCGCCCGAACAATTCATATCTGCTGTCCCGTTCTACCCCCTGGAACTTCGTTTTCCTGCTCACTGTACTACCGGGGCTGGTCTAAGTAACAAACCATTGGTTGACAATAAGCGGCCTTATCGCTTCAAGCGATCTCTTGGCAACCTCATGCTGAATAGAATATAATTTTATTGAGATAATTATGATTTTTAAAACATAACACAACATACAATCACGCCTTTTTCCCGAAGGGGTAGGCATAGGTGCACCCAGGAACTCAAGTCATATAGTAGGTACACCCACATTTTGCAACGTTATTGGTCCTATGTAATAGGGGGCGAGCCTATTGCCATCTACCAGGCACAGTTCCAGACTCCAAGCAGTTATTGAGATAATTCCTAATGGAAAAATCCAATATTTAACACTTTCCCTGACCTGATACATTCATATATTAATATAGATAGAACCCGGGACCTCCCGAGCGGCAGTGGAGCTTGCTCCCACTACGCCACCGAGGCAAATGATGATTATCCTACTAATATAAATAACTATAAATGCGAAAGTTTGTGACGATGGATGGATGGATGTTTGTTACTCTTTCACGACAAAACTACTGAACTGATTGGGTTGAAATTCGGTATAAAGATAGTATATACCTTGAAATAACATAAAAAGTACTTTTTGTCCCGATATTCCCACGGGAACGAAGACTAGGCGGGTGAAACCGCGGGGCACAGCTAGTATTAATAATAATACATTGCTAAGTACTTATCAAGTGTAATTTATTTATAAGTAGCATGGAACCATAATTGTGCAGGGCGGACGTTCAATGTCGACAATCAATCATAATGTCAACTTAGTTATTTTATGAACTTAATCCGATTTTAATTAACTCTGTGGTTTTAACGACGGAAGTATGCTGTTTGTCATGTAATGTTAAGATCACATATGCAGTGAAAATAATATACATACGTAGTTGCAAATAACAGCAAATAACATCACATCATTTGCTCGAAGGAATATGGAGAGTTTTAAAATAAATAAATTGTTAAGCCATACGTTATAGGTATGCATAGTGTAGGGTTCTATTATATCTATAGGTATGGAACCCTACCCGTCACATCGGCGACGCTAGGCTCGCCCAATACTACCAATATACGCAAAAATCGATCTGTTTTCGGTACTGGTGCCGGATACCAGATCCACCAACTCACACAATCACAACATTGACCTCGCCGGCGAGGTCGAAGATCTCTCAGATCCTTCAGAGCGGTTAGTTTCTCTCCAAATAATCAAACAGATCAAACCATTGATAGGGCCCTAGGACACTTCCCTTCTGGGGCCAGGGCAAGTCCGACCCCACGTATTCTAGCGACGGCTCAGCCGAGGTTCGTACCGTCTAGGTACCCTTGTGCTAGTCGCCCTTAAACCGCCAGGTAAAGCTGTAAAGGCCATCGGAGGCCAACAGTATAGATCATTAAAAAAAAAAACTACCCAACCCGTCGTAGAGGTCAGATGGTTGATCGGAGTAAGTCTCTGGCGAAGTCAAATCAGCAAGCGCAGCGTAGGACGTCCACCCACAAGGTGGATAGGTGATCTAAGTAATGCCTACTTATATAAAATTGTGTACCTTTGTAATATTGTATAGTATATATTATATTGATATGTATGTATCTATAATCTTAGTATATAATGTATTGGATATATTATTTTGATGTATTTTATTTATGTATTTGTTTTTGATACCACCGTCCCTTCAGCATCTGTTTTTCCTTTCCCTGCATGGTTGTCTGGAAGAGATCGCTCTGAGCGATAAGGCCGCCAATTGTTACTATTTCTAGTTTTAAGTTTTCTTTTTTATCATTTTCTGTATTATTGTGGTACCAATAAAGCGTTATCATTCATTCATTCATTCATTCAATAAGGACGACAGGGACACGCTGAATGCAGGCCGTATACTCCCGGACTGGATGGAAATCTATGGGGAGGCCTGTGTTCAGCAGTGGACGTCCAATGGCTGAGATAATGACGAAGTCTGGTATCTGAATTCCTCTAATCTGAATTTATACATTGCAAGCTGAAAACACTTATATAGCACTATGTACTTAAAATGTAAATTTTATGTGACCCAATGATTTTTTAAATAAACTGAGGTAAATTCGCCGTGGAGTTACCAGCTTTAGAATAGTACTCCACCCTCTCTACCCGTGGTTGCCGTAAGAGCCGGCTAAAAGTTAACAGATCCAGAGGACGGGCACGGAGAACATCCTCTGCAAAAAAAAAACATCGAACTGCGCTCGACAACTCGCCTGCCAAGCGTTTCGAGTATTGGAAAAACCCCCCTTTTTGGGGGAGGCCTATGTTTAGTAGTGGATTACCAACGGCTGAGGTGATGAGGTAAATGTGTTTTACCCTACTTTGTATGGCAAACTCAAGTTAATTGGCTTTTTTTTTATGACATTGAGTGACGAGCAAATAAGGTGCCTGTTGGCAAGCATCATGATTGCCCATATCAGACCCAGTGCCACCCAGTGTTTTAAAATTCAAAATTCTGCGCGGCACTGCACTGCGCCTGTCACCCAGATATATGAGTTGTTGAATCTCATCATGCCCAGTAATTTCGCTGGTAACATTGCCCTTCATACTGGAACACATTACTGCTTGGCGGATGAATAACTGGCAAAGGTGTGTCCCCAGGTGGCCCCCTGGAAAAGAGGCCTGCCTACCACTACATGCAAAAGAGGCCTACCACTACAGGCTGGTTAATTGGCTTGAGTCAAGTCAGTCGCACCATGTCTTGCGCCGAGGTTTGCTGTTCACCCAGCTGTGAACCCGTGTAACTCTTTCTGACAACTTCTTTCTGAGTTTTTATATATCTCTGTTATCTTAACTATTATATTATATCTGTTATTTAGACTGCCTCGGTGGCGTAGAGGGCGCATGCTCGACTGCCAATCAAGAGGTTCCGGGTTCGATCCCCAGGTCGGCAGTGTTTAAATATTGGTTTTATCCCTGAGGAATTATCTCAATAACTGTCTGGAGTCTGGAACTGGGCCCGGTAGATGGCAATAGGCTCGCCCCCTATTACATGGGACCAATAACATACTGGCGAAATGTGGGTGTACCTACTGTAGGACTGAGTCCTGGGTACACCTCTGCCTACCCCTTCGGGAAAAAGGCGTGAATGTATGTTATGTTTTATGTAATGTTATCTTAAACTTTAATTAATGAATGATGGACACAAAGCTAGCGAATATTCTAAATAAATAGTTACAACAGAATTTCGCCACGTCCTAGGGCTGTTTTTAATTAGTATAACGTCTGTATTTGTATGAAAGCTTATTTAACCCATATACACTTTAATAAACTATTTCACGCGCAACAGCTGACATGAGGTTAATTGCATCTGTTTGCGTGATGTAACTTTGTGCTGTAGGTACCTGTTACCTTACCTCCCGGCCGCCGCAAAATTTTACAGAAAAAATTGTTCCTGAAGTGGCACAGAACCATTTATTAGTACTCAATAAATTCAAAAATAGCAAGCGAATTGCAGAACCGCCTTTAAAATTAACCTCATTCTGCATGGCGGAAGGTTATTAACAGAACTTCCGTCTCATGTGACTCGTAGGCTTAATCTCAATGTCCACGCGCTAAAATTACATTGTAATCATGACTTAGCAACAGATATCTAATAAAATCGTATAATATAAAACCTACAACATCGACAAGTCAATGGCGATATCACCACGAAGTTTCTTGAACCCGACACTATTCAATGACAAGCGACCGTTAAATTTACAATGCGCGTCGTGTTTTACTAGAGGAAGTGTTTAGAGTAATCAAATTATCTAGATCGAAATCAATTAAACGACGTCAGGTTTCTGTGTACTAAAATAAATTTAATCATTGGTATTTTTAAATGTAGAGATACATACATACATAAAATATATATTTAAATCAGTGACGTAGTGGGCGCAAGCACGACTACCGATCATGAGGTCCCGGGTTCGATCCCCAGGCCAGGTAAAGTGTTAAATATTAGATTTTCCATTGGGAGTTGTCACAGTTATTGTCTGAAGTCTGGAACTGAGCCCGGAGATGGCAATAGGCTCACCCCCTATTACATGGGACCAATAACATACTGGCGAAATGTGGGTGTACTTACTATGGCCACCCAGGACTCAGTCATAGGCAGAGAGGCATAGAGTCTGCCTACCCCTAGAGAAAACTTCTAATGGAAAAATCCAATAAAAATTTTAAACATACAAAATTTGTTAATAATCGCTTAGTTTTATTTTTATATTAATTTAAGCAAACACACACTAACACTTACTAAGTACTAACACTTAGTAACAATAACTATCAATTTCGTGAACGCCAACTTTTAACCTTGTGTGATAGATTATGTTCTACAATTTTTTTTTTTTTTTTTTTTATGATAAGCACTATGATTGCCCATAACAGACACAGTGCCACCCAGTGTTTTAATATTCAAAATACTGCGCGGCACTGCACTGCGCCTGTCACCCTGAGATATTAGTTGTTGATCTCATCATGCCCAGTAATTTCGCTGGTAACATTGCCCTTCATATCGGAACACAGTAATGTTAGCACATTACTGTTTGGCGGATGAATAACTGGCAAAGGTGTGGTACTTCCCCAAGCGGCTCCCTGCAAAAGAGGCCTACCACTACAAAACTTACTTACTTACTTAATATACTTACTGTTATCAAATCTAGATAATTTAATTTACGCTGGATTACTTAATTTCATTAATATTTTAGTATTCCAATGAAAATAAGTGATTTACAATATTTACTAGTTACATTATTATAAGATTATAATGTTCCTACATAATATGATATATAATAATGTGGTAAAATATCAGAACGAATTATGGAATTCTTGAAATTATCTTTAAATGTTTTAGAAAGATAAATATTAGGTATAATTGAAATTAGGAAGATCTATTTTTAAGTTTGAAATGTTTGGTTCTTCTTGTTTTTCTCAGCCGTAGCAAGTCTACTGCTGAACATAGGCCTCCCCTATTTAGGGGGGGTTTGCCAATACTCGCCACGCTTGGCATGCGGGTTGGCGAGCGCAGTTTGGTGAATTTACGCAGAGGACGCTGCTGTCCGTCCTCTGGATCTGTTAACCCTTAGCCGGCTCTTACGGCAACCACGGGTAGAGAGGGTGGGGTACTATTCTATAGCCGGCACCCCATGGCGAACGCGACACGGCGACGGCGGGTTTAGTTCTAATATTTGGAAAAATAGATTCGAAAAATCTTAGATTTATGAATGGGTTTTTAATCTTGTGCTTGTGTAGAAATAGTTAATGCGGCAAAACGTTGTTTACAAGATCGTTCCTATCGATAAAACACACTTTTCTGCCAATCTTAGATTATTTACAGGTACCTATTCTCAACTTGTCAATAATTTAAGGTTCTGATATTCTGTTTCTGTTAATTTAAGAATATATATTAAAAGAAAAACACTATATTTCTTATCAAAATCTAAACTTCCATCAGTTCCTACATATCTTTGCCATGACCTAAGCATAAGTAGTCAGACTATTACCAAGATAAATACAACTAAAAATCTATTTTTGGCTCACGATTGATTGAAGTAGATTAATATTCAAATTAGGTATCACATAACCTAGCTAACGGCTGTTTTATTTTTAGATAAAGATATAATTTTAGATAAAGATTATGTTAGTGAGTAACAAGACGAGCTAATCAGGTGCCTGATGGTAAGCATCATGATTGCCCATATCAGACACAGTGCTACCCAGTGTTTTAAAATTCAAAATTCTGCGCGGCACTGCACTGCGCGTGTCTTTGTGAATTGATGGAAACTTTTTGACTAGGCTATAGTTGTGATTTCTAGATAGATGACAAATAGGCATTGTGTTTGTTAACTCACTTCACAAATCAAAGCAAAAACCTATCAACTCGTTTGAAAACCTACCTCAATAATTTATTTATGATACCGACCTAAGTAAAAAAGAGAGGTGTGGTTTTTTGATAATAACTAGCCTAGATATTTATTTTTAGACTTTATATCTTAGTATAGCCACGAATAGCTAATAAATTATGTGCATATTTATTTATGAACTTAGTAGACTAGTCCTTGATCCAAATAAAATTCTTATTACTATTATTATAATATATACTAATATAATAATACTAAACTAAATATATACTCATTATAATAATATTATTATAATTAGTATAAGCATTTATTTATATTTGATGTATATGAAAGTAGCATTAGTTCCTTTTAAAGTGATCTGTTTAATAACCGCATTGCTACTAATTGTACGCAGGGGTAGATTGCTAGTTACATAAATATTTG
Organism: Hemistola chrysoprasaria; assembly: GCA_947063395.1. Classification (NCBI taxonomy): domain Eukaryota; kingdom Metazoa; phylum Arthropoda; class Insecta; order Lepidoptera; family Geometridae; genus Hemistola; species Hemistola chrysoprasaria. Next base: position 10,407,256 of record OX346723.1, read on the forward strand.
AATTTTTTTATTTACTCGTAATATAACTATGGCAACAATATTCCCTTCAGTTTATTTTTAAGTATACTTATATATTATATTCATTTTATAAAAACTAGATTATGAGACCATGTCAAGTTTATTTTATGATTTAAATTACGGGTTTGTTTATTAATCTCTATATTTACGATTGCAATAAACTAGGTAGTTAATTGTCAATAAATAAATATTTTGAGTACCAAATACTGAGTTGACAAGTTTAAATTTCCGGGAAATAACTTGAAGTTATAGCTTTAGTTATACCTTTTGGAAGGCTCATTGCTATTGTGATAAAACTTGTACACCTACTTATTAAGATGTTGACTCATCGAGCCACCCGTCACCCGACAAGCATCGCCTTGACTTGCGCGATAATTATTTTAACACTACTGTAAAATAAAAAAAAAAGATACCCTTATTTTCAAATTTCGTCCTTATTAAAACGAAAATAGAATAAAATTATTATATTAAGATAGATTCGTCAAATTAGCGCTGGTGAAAATAAAAAAAATTGTGATATATATTATATTAAATTACTTCTTCAAAAAAATATATTATGGCATACGTATGTATGCATAGTTTAGGGTTCCATACCTTGATACCTGAACAAAACGCTTCCTTTCCATTATATAATACAGCGTTGTCTAGCTACAAACTACAATAAACATGGAGGAGGTACCCTAGAGCCTTTAGTCCTTGCGCAAAGTATGAAATATGCAGTAAAATGGCCATAACTTTTGATTGCGTTAAGATAGAAATAAGTAAGCTTTTTTTACAGCAACAAGAGTCCAGAGCAGCAGACAGACAGACAAGTAGAAAGACAGACAGTCAGAAAGACGGACAGACCAACAGACAAATGGACAACAAAGTGATACTATAAAAAAACGAAAAACTGAAAAGCAAAAAACAAGCTTTCTTTATGTATGGCAGTATGGCTTCTATATTCTGTATGGCGAGTAAAAGCTAGTCTAAGCACTAAATAATAGACCCCGTCTGCCATACTTACAGAAGTAGTAGAAGTAGTAGTGCAGAAAGTTTCTCTCTAGAAAGCTAGATCCAGCGTCGTTACGGAGTTGATGTAGTGTGCGTATGTCCAACTCTACTATTTCATATAAAAAATACTATCCGCCCCAAGTTAGGCGGTGTATGTCGGATCCCTGGTGGCTTAGGTGAGTCAAGACCTTTTCAAAAATTAAGTGAGCACAAAAAAAAAAAAGTTATTGTCGCCGGCTTAGCATGCGTGAAATGTGAATCACTTCAAAATAATAATTAAGTACCTACGCTACCTTCATTGTAGGTGTTCTGAATTCATCGTGTTCGAAGTGACAGGTTCTGTCGCGATAGTTGTCATATCGTCGGCATTGGGATATAAAATTAACTATAGCTTTAGCCATAGTTTTATATCCCGCTAAAGCGCTTAAGGTTAAACGTCACCCATACAAAATGATAGAATAGAATAGAATAGAATAGAATACTCTTTATTATCACCAAAATAACATAAAACATATTAAACTAAAATAATATAAAACTAATTCTTGGTTGACAATGGGCGGCCTTATCGCTTTAAGCGATCTCTTCCAGATAATACACAGATATGAATTATGTAAGAAATAGGGAATAATTTTCCACTCAATTGTTTATGGTTTGCTCTGGATCTGGCCTTTATTTGAGTGAAAACATATTTTGTTATAAAAAACCGTATGGTTTTTATGCTATTTAAAAAAACTGTAACATAAGCTAAAAACTACATTTTTACAATTTTCATCAATACGAAGAAACTGTAAGGTTTTCACGCGGGTATAGTGTTATTTAAAAAATAATAATTACTTAGTTAAGTATGTCTACACAATACTAAATACAGTATAGTTTAGCTTATACTAACCTATAACTAAGTAGGTACTAATAGATATAAGGCGCGCCTAGAATCTAGTCCTAATGATAAATAACCAAAGGTATTGACAGTACAAGGCTTATAAAGTCAGCGAGCAACATTTATTACAAAGAAGCCATGCTATATTTATAATAACGGAAATGTTAAGGTCAAAAATCTTAGTTAACTTAGATATTATAGCTGCTGCAGATGAGTCTTTTGGTGCTGCCTTGACACATGGCGTCCCGCAAGTCATCCCCTAGGTTTTTTAGTGGGTATTCCAGCGAACTATCTAGTGGCGAGACCCACATCATAACGCCTCTCACTCTCCCAAGTGAGAGGGGCATGCGTCAATGCATTTTTTCTGGGTAACAAAAAATAAATTGTTAAGGCATACGTAGTGTAGGATTTCATACCTAGATACCAAGAACATACAGCGCCATCCATTAGTTCCTTGCGCAAAGTTGACAATACACAGTAAAATGGCCATAACTTTTGATTGCGTTAACGTATAAATAAGTATGATTTTTTTACAGCTACAAGGGACCGCTAATCTGAGTAGTTGATATCAATTTTAACTTGATACCTCCACGCTTTCTTGTCAAAAACTGTATTGACAGACGGACAAAACTTTCGAGGACCGTAAAAAGGTAGGAATTATAGGTAAATTCACATTACATACATTACGTACGTCCCATGGGGGTAGATAAAGACTATTTCTCTCCACAGGTTCCTGGGACAAGGAGAGGCCATCAAATGAAATCAAAATTATGTAATATTATAGTGAGAAGCTTTCTTTCAAATGGTAAAGGTTGTATGTATGTTTAAACTTACTATTTCAGCTACTATATCTTTATCATTTCACTGAAACGCGAGCGAAAGCTTTCATTTCAAAAGCTATACAGCGCTCGCTTCCGCATTCATTAACAAGCAAACATTGTAGGAACTTATATGTATACGGTTACTGCTAAATACTAGTTTTATTTTAAAGGTTCCGTATGTATTTTACTCGTAAAACTACAAATTAAATGTAATTACATACTCGATCGATTGATAGTTACTACCTTATTAAGTACGTACTTACTCGATTTAATCCTATTTGTTTAAATGCCAAAAACTTAAAACACAAACGGTACTCCAAAAACAAATTATTTTTACTGAAAATCTACTGTTTTTTGAACGTAAAGTTGTAGTTATATCCTTGTCATTATATACAAGAACTTATTATAAAATGAAGTCGCTTTCCGCGTCTGTCTGTTTCTTCGCGATAACTTCTCCTAAACTACGCGACGCGATTTCATGCGGTTTTCACCGACGAATGGATACATTCAAGAGGAAGGATTATGTTTAATACCTCTTGATTATGTTTAATATTATTACATAATTTATTAAGGTTTCAAGTTTAAAGTATTAAGTGGATGAAATATGACCATGAATGTTGTAGTTGGTCGGAAAAAAATCTTGCCGACTACGCTGCGTATGAAAACAATGTATCACGGATGTTTTCCTTTAAGGGGGTCGCTCTTCCATACGAAATGAAATTTCCCAAATATAAAGAAAGCGGAAATAATTTTCTACTTAATTGATTGTTGTTCACTCAATCTACAATTCTATTTATAAATTCTATCTATTTCTATTTATAAAAGTATAAATTACATATCATCATCATAATTCAGCCGTTGAAAGTCCACTGCTGAACATAGGCCTCCCCATAAGGGGGGTTTTTGTTAATACTCGCCACGCTTGGCAGGCGGGTTGGCGAGCGCAGTTCGATGGTCTTACGCAGAGGACGCTGCTGCCCGTCCTCTGGATCTGGATAACCCTTAGCCGGCTCTTACGGCAACCACGGGTAGAGAGGGTGAGGTACTATTCTAAAGTCGGCAACCCCACGGCAAAAACATATATTTAGATGTTATTTTAATATATTATTTTAATGTTATTTTAATATATGAAAAAAAAAACATACGGTTTCCTTAAACCTTACTTTATATTTTAGCGCAAATAAAGGGCAGATCTTCCGTTTCTCCATATTTGGGAAATGACATTTTGTATGGTACAGCAACCGCATTTGTTCAATATGCTACGAAGCTGCAACGGGTCGCTAGTTATAGATTAAAAAGAAACCATCTGAACTCACTAAAGACCAGTTCGAAGGCCTATCAAAATAAAATAAAACTCAGGCAAAGGGTTACTGGATTTTTCCATTAGGAATTATCTCACTGACAACTGACTGAGCGTGAGACTGGAACTGTGCCCGGTAGATGCCTCGCCCTCTGTTACTTGGGACCAATAACATACTGGCGAAATGTGGGTATACCTACTATTTATAGGACTGAGTCCTGGGTACCCCTCTGCCTACCCCTTTAGGAAAAAGGCGTGATTGTATGTTATAAATATAAAATTTAAAGACCCCGAAATTTATTTTAATTTTTTTTATCAGCCGGATTTTTTATTTCTTGATTTCCACCAGTTGTGGCAACTGGGAAATAATATACATCCCAATCATCACTAGTGGTGGCCATATGAAACAAAATTGGTTCCGATTGCCACCAGAGAACTAGGATTTTTTTTTTAGTGCCACAGTGGTGCCGGAGCGGCTGGCTGTGTGAAAATAGACCGAAATAACAAACTTAAAACCCAACCAACTTAAAAAAAATTAAACTACCAACGATCCCTAGTGGGTAAAAATACACGAACACAAAGGTTGTTTTCACTGCGCTCATCAGAGCATGCACGTGCTTCACGAATGAATTGGAATGGAAACTGGGATCAACGAATACATAGACTTATAGACGTTACATTTGAAGAATACATACATACATATACATATACATATATATGTATATGTATGCATTTATTATTATATTTTTATTATATGTATGCATTTGAAGATTACCCATAATTATTTGTAAAGAACGTTACACTAGCAACACCGCGCAAAGCTACCGCTTACAAAGGCAAGGTCGAGTCCAGGCCGTAAAACTCGAAACACGCGCAGAGACCTATCAATAATCTAAGATTTAAACTTAGATTAACTTAAACGTATCATCTCACATAACTGAATCATTCAGAATCTAATGAGCTATATTGTCCCCTTTGTACACGCCATAAGATCCATAATACCATATCATATGTCATAATATGACAGAGCATTTAGTTCGTTGCGGAAGTCTCTGTACTGGTGATGTCAGCACTTTTTACTGTCTTGGTTTGTTTCAGGGCCTTTTAGGATCAAGATCTAGTTCAATAAAAACAAAATTTTATGGAGTCGATCTGTAATACAGGTTTTAAACTCGGGTAGTTTTTTAAAGGAAATAATTTGCCATATCAATTTAATAAAGGGAATTTCCACCAGAGCTGTGCGTCTGTGTACTGAATCTGTGTATTGTAAATATCTAATATGCTATATGACTGCCTCGGTGGCGTAGAGGGAGCATGCTCGACTGCCAATCAAGAGGTCTCGGGTTCGATTCCCAGGTCAGGCAGTGTTAAATATTGGATTTTTCCATTAGGAATTATCTCAATAACTGCCTGGAGTCTGGAACTGTGCCCGGTAGATGGCAATAGGCTCGCCCCCTATTACATGGGACCGATAACATACTGGCGAAATGTGGGTGTATCTACTATGGGACTGAGTCCTGGGTACACCTCTGCCTACCCCTTCGGGAAAAAGGCGTGAATGTTATGTTTATGTAATATGCTATATATTATAGCTGTGCCCTGCGGTTTCACCCTCGTAGAAATCGTTCCCGTAGGAATATCGGAAAACCCCCTATGTGTTTCTCCATGGTCAAGCCCTAAGCTACCTGCATACCATACATTTCAGCCCAATCTGTTCAGGTGTTTTGGCGTGAAAGAGTAACAAACATCCATCCATCCGTCAATCTAACCAAAACCGCGCCAGATGTATCTGGCGGTGAGTTAGCGCAATGAAACGTAAGTTTTACATTTTTTTATGATAGTGAGTAAGAAGACAAGCAAATCAGGTGTCTGATGGTAAGCATCATGATTGCCCATATCAGACACAGTGCCACCCAGTGTTTTAAAATTCAAAATTCTGCGCGGCACTGCACTGCGCCTGTCACCCTGAGATATTAGTTGTTGAAACTCGTCATGCCCAGTAATTTCGCTGGTAACATTGCCTTCAGACCGGAACACAGTTTGCACATTACTGCTTGGCGGATGAATAACTGGTAAAGGTGGTACTTCCCCAAACGGCCCCCTGCAAAAGAGGCCTACCACTACAAAAATTGACATTGAACTAAAATTTGAGATTTATAATAGTAGTAGGATGTTATTATGTTATTTTTTACAGAGCAGAGTGCCTTTATTGAAAAAAGACTAAACAAAAGATCTACTTACCTACTTACTATCTACCCTAACTAAAACACTATGCCATAAAACACTTCGAAAATCCACAGGCCAGCCATGTCAGCCTATAGAAAAACCAACCAAGCCACTGTCAGATGGCGGCGTATCCAAGATGCTGGCGGCATTGCCACGTTTAATATAAATCAAAAATACTGCAATGAAAAACAAGAATGTGAAAAATTTTATTTATGCAAGAATATACCTCTATAGATTTTCAACAAGGTGCTTGCTAACCATAACCTAAAGATTAACTGTATAGGTATGTACCTTATTACAGACCTATATTATATTATTATAGACCTGTCTTAGCAGGAACTTAAAATTCTAGACCTAACGCGCAACGATAGGTTTATTAATTTAATGAAATACCAGCTCATTACTCATTCAGAATGTGTGTGCACGCGGATTCTACGCTTTATAGTCATTTATTAGATGAATAAAACAGTTGTAAAAATCCTATTGAGTGCTAATAAAGGTGATTCTAATTTGGAAAATTATAAGTCACTGCGGTCACGTGACAAGTAACAGAGGTTTCTGCGATCGGTTATGATGTAATAAAGTTAGAATAACTGTTTATAATTTGTATAAACACAAACAAGAAATGTTACTGGCGAAATGTGGGTGTATCTACTTTGGGACTGAGTCCTGGGTACATCTCTGCCTACCCCTTCGGGAAAAAGGCGTGAATGTATGTTATGTTATGTTATGTTAAGAAATGTTAAAAGTAATAATTTGCATTAAAGATAAATTATAGTGTAACTAATATGGGGTTTCTTCCCGTGGGAGCCGTGATAACCGGCAGAGGGACATTTTTTTTATGATAGTGGTATTATGATGAGCAAATCAGGTGCCAGATGGTGAGCATCATGATTGCCCATATCATACACAGTGCCGCCCAGTGTTTTAAAATTCTAAATTCTGCGCGGGATATTAAGAGAGTGGACAGCAGCGCTCTCCGGCACCAAGCATTCCAACTACTGCGATCACCAAGCCACCTGCCAATCGTGGTGATTACGGCAAAATCCCCCCATATTAATAGTTGATGGCGTTCTATGGGGATGGCCTATGTTGAGCAGTGGACGTCTTCTGACTGATGATGATACTTGGACTGACGCTTGGAGCGATCTGTTTCAGGTAAAATATAGAGTTAGGCTCTTGGTAGGCAATATCATCTAGCAATGATATATTTTGCCCTTGTTTTAAGGGGCTTTTTTAATGAGATGAAATATTTCGATCATTCAATTACAGAAGCACTCTGTCGGTGCAATTGCACTGAGACTTGGAACTCAAGAGGTGCCTTTATCATATGTCAAGCAGTTTAGTGGTTCGCAAGTAAAGCTAATGCGGATGAAGGTGTTCCTATCCGGAATCTTGTACAGACTAACATAAACTTAACATAGCCTTAGGATAAGGTGATTCAGACGCAGCTTTCCGGAGGTGCAGTTATTCGTGCGATACTCTTATATATGTCTAGCTGTGCCCCGCGGTTTCACCCGAGTTGTCGTCGTTCCCGTGAGAATATCGTGAGAATATAGTTATGTATATAATACTAATATATATTATGTTTGATATTGATATTATATCTATGTGGGTATATAATATTACGTAGTAAAGGTTTTTTGTATATTATTTTAATATTATATTATATTTATTAATATTTAGTTTATTACATATATAAAACAAAATTATATTATTTATACTTGATATATTATATATATATATATATATATATATATATATATATATATATATATATATATATATATAGTTTAATTTATAAAGATGCGTCACCGTCTTTTTGCTGCAAATGAATCCTCTCCATCCATCGGTTGTCTGGAAGAAATCGCTTATTAGCGATAAGACCGCCGCTTGTGCATTTAAGTATAGTTTCTCTGTATCCTTTGTGTTTGGTTCTATATGTGTGGTGTTATACAATAAAGTATTATCTATCTATCTATCTATCTATCTATCGGGGAAAAAAGTACCGCATGTGTCATTCCAGGGTCTAAGCTACCTTCATACCAAATATCAGTCCAATCTGTTCAGTAGTTCGTGAAAGAGTAACAAACATCCATCCATCAATCAAACCAAAACGGCACTAGATGGCGCTGGAGGTGAGTTAGAACTCGCAAGCGTTTTGTTCACCTGTTAAACAGTTTCGTTGGCTCAGATGGTAGTAACTTTGCTTTCTGTGCCGTAGCCACGGGTTCGATCCCCGGCCAGGTCATCATTTGTGTGCGTGAACATGTCTGTTTGAATGTTTTATAAGTATGTATATCAGTCCTCTGGTTTCCACAGTACAGGCTTCTAGCCTAGTTAGGGAGCAGATGATCGTGTGTGGAAGTTGTCCCATATTATAAAAAAAACGTAAGTTTTTTTTATATTCTACTGCAATTTGAGATATTATAATAATAGTAGATGGAGTTACCGGTTTTAGAATAGTGCTCCACCTAATCTATCCGTGGTTGATGTAAGAGCCGGCTAAGAGTTAACAGATCCAGAGGACGGGCAGCAGCGTCCTCTGCAAACAACCATCAAACTGCGCTCACCCGCCTGCCAAGCGTGTCGAGTATTGGCAAAACCCCCCTTTATGGGGGAGGCCTATGTTCAGTAGTGGATTACCAACGGCTGAGATGATGATGATGATGATGTTGAAGAGAACTTAATATGTACTTTAAAAAAAAAGTTATTATAACGATCTGGCATTAATAAGGATTAATTAGGTGTTGCATCTGCGTGGATTCAAATTCAATATACTTACAACTTATTGGATTTTCAATTTTCTCATGTGATTCAGATGTTTTCCCTTGGTAAAAAGTAGGCTATGTCACTCTCCAGCATCAAAAGTATCTCTAAAAAAATCATGTCATACCGAAGCTTTGTTGTGACGCGAAAGAAGGACAAACATAGGAATCCCCTTGGGGATTGTGATGGAAAAAAGAGGGTTCTTATTCTCCTGGAGGACAAAAAAATGTAATAATACTCTTTGCCTGACCTGTGGATCGAACCCAGGATCTCATAATGGGCAGTATAGCTTGCGAGTCACTGTGCCGCTGAGGTAGTATGTGAATACAGCTGGGCACAGGCAAATAATACTAACTATCACTCCGTAAAGAAGCGACACTCACCGGCCCCCGCCCTTACGTCGCCTGCGATCAGTCATTCAAAGAGGCAGTAACGCCCGTACTCACACATTTGACGCGTGTATATACACACAGTATGTTTCTACGTGTATATACACACAGTATGTTTCTACGTAGTAGTAGCGTATTGCGCGCGGACAATTGTATGGAATGACGGGAGTCTGGCACAGGCAGTGTCGTAAATAGCCTTTTCTGCGCCCTATGCGAGCTACTATAACTGTGCCCTTATTTTATTTAGATATTAAAAGTACCCTAGCTAAAGGAATGCAATGTATAGGCCTACTTTATTTCGTTCAGGGTGATAAAATAACGCACAAGGACCTTGGTGTAGTGGACCAATTATCTTTTAAAGAACTAAAATTAACACTGAACACAAATACGCGCTGCCACTAAAATTAGGGCGAAATTTTTTGTGTAATTTAAAAGACGTTTTTGATGGTACTGGCATGTAGGTACGTATGTATTGGAATAGCACTAGGGGCGCAGCGAGAACTTATCAGGAGCAAACCGAAAAAATAATAGTCCTGTCTAGTCTGGCCATTCTTGCGCCACGCAGAGTCTACGCCCTGTGCCTGGACACCGGTGGCACCGCCTTATTTATGGCACTGGGCTCAGGTCTGTCGTAATTTACGCCATTAGTCTTTAGTCGCTCTCATCTGACATTTGTGCCGTGGCTTGCTTCGTCATCGACACTACTTATATCATACAATTATTTACAATAGTCTGCCGGCAGTTCTGTGTCCTAGAAACAGTGCGAGAAACCGTTTTAAGCGACAAGACTGCCACTTGTACTTTGCTTTTTGCTATGTTCTCTGTACAATAAATTGACTAAGTATAGTATGTTATTTTATGATAAACACTTGTTTATGTATACCTACTATCTATCTAGTCTCACTACACTTAAAGAAAAGACCTTCATAATTTTTATAACATACGATCTTTATTGTGCCAATAAACTGCAGGCTAATAATTAATGTAATAAGACAACATTTTATTGAGCCATTTCCATGAATGCCTGTGCAATCAAATAATGCAAGTATCCTAAAATAGCATTCAAGGTAAATTCACATAAAAAGTCTAATAAGGCCGCGTGGTTACCGGCTATATAATAGGGCCACCCCTATTTTATCCCGTGGGAGCCGTGAGACCCAGCAGAGGGACATATTCGGAGGGTGGGCAGCAGCGCTCTCCGGCTCCAAGTATTCCAACTACTGCGATCACCAAGCCGCACAACAAGCGTGGTGATTATGGCAAAATCTCCCCATATGAATAGTTTATGGCGTTCTATGGGGGAGGCCTGTGTTCAGCAGTGGACGTCTTCCGGTTGATGATGATGATGATGATGATGATCTTATAAGGGTATTATATTATTATGAACCGTATATATACGATTCTACGATGCTACGATACACGAGACTCCAGCTAGCACACTTGCATAACAGCTCCATTCACGTACCACCTTACTCGTATGTGTATACACGCTAATAGTTTCTTGTAAAGAAAAAAACGTATTTTAATGTAACTGGTATCGTACGAGGATGAAATATTTTTAGTTCGTAACTGGTTACGAAGCTCCGGTTACGTAGACGATCGAAGCGGCTGAGAGCGTATCCAAGCTACGACAAATTTGAAACAATCCTATGAAAAATGTACCAAATCGATGTTCTATATTCCGTTTCATTTGAATATAATTAACCCATTCTATAAATTTACATCCTGATATTTTTATAGTGAAGTAAACTATGTTCCTGTCATTTTACATTCTCTAATAAACTCTCGGTTTTTTCATAGTGATAAAAATCTCAGTTTAATTCGCGTGATTAGACGTTCACTAAAAAATAAATTGTTAAGTCATACGTATGTATGCATAGTGTCGGGATCCATACCTAGATACCAAGAACACACAGCGACATCTATTAGTTCATTGCGCAAAGTATGGAAATCTGCAGTAAAATGGCCGTAACCTTTGAATGAATTAACCAAGAAATATGATTTTTTTCAGCTAGAAGCGACCGCAGATCTCAGTAGTTGATATCAATTTCAACTTGATACCTCCACGCATTCCCGTTAAAATTTGTCTTGACAGATATACAGACAGACAAACAGACAGTCACGGACAACAATCTTATAAGGGTTCCTTTTTTCCTTATGAGGTACGGAACCGTAAATATGAAGAATTCATTATCAAAAGTAAAATTACAATACGAATATAGAGAGAAAAATTTCACCCACTGACACATCACAAAAATCTCACACACACTCTAAGGCGTTAGGTAGAAGAGATAGAAAAATTTCCGACGACTAGTACCTCCACGGTAGCTCAAGTGGTAGAGTGCCCATTACGCAGAATGGTGCGGAGGGTGCGTGGTTCAAATCCTATATAAAAAAATTAAATTATAGCGACATAGTTTACTTCATAACCCTCTTTCTTCTCTGGCGGTTAAAAAATTAACTATAATTGAAGAAACTCATGACAGCACATGCACTAGACCGTGCCCAGCCAACGCCTCATAATGGGCCCGTCAAATCAGTCTCTTATAAACCGATAAAGTCTAACCCCAATTTAACTTCTACGTGCCAATATCTAGCATGTACGCTATTATTCCGTTTTATATGTGTATCGTAACCGTAACTATATGTACTCGTATGCAACATTCCTAAAGATGCGGACAGATTGCTGCAAAGTGGCATGAAATGTAACATTCTGAACATTGCATCGCGTGCAAGCATGGGCGTACAGCGTGCAAGAACCTGAAAGCACTCACTACCCTCCCGCCAGCGAACTGCGCGCCCCTTTGTATTCTCCCAAAAAACCGACAAATCACGGATCACTCCGCGCGTGGGTTGAAATACGTACTCGTAACGTGCGCGTAAAATGCACAGTTCGCGCGCGCATGACGTCGACTATGAAAATTTGTTACATTGTGTGTTTACCTTTTATGATAAGTAGGTGGTACATTGTGGCCAAGTGAACAATAAATTATTTCATTCCGTGTTACATTTCATGTTGCGTTGCAGTAATTTGTACGCACCTTAAAGGTCAGCGCACACCAAGAGCAGAGCAGAGTAGAGCATTTTCTGAGATTATTGAAAAAAATATCTTATGATCGCGCCTGTCAGTCAGTGTTGCTGCAGCGAGAAAAGCGTTCGGACGTATGAAATTTAAAATTTTTCGTAGTTAACATATAATAGTCATAAAAATGAACACCTCTTGATGGTAAATTTTTACACAATGTATAGTATTCGCCTGAAGTACATCTTTCCCGCCACGTTTCTTCTACCCATACTGATCTTCTCATTTTATGACGTTTTATTTTATTGACATATTCGTCATGTTCCTCTTCCTCTGCCAAAAGGGAGATGATCACTAAGTCCCAATCAACGTCTGCCTTCATCAACGTTTGGTATCAAACTGATCAAGCACGCCCGCCGGGCAACCCAGACCATATTTAACAGAGATGGCTCGTAGATCTACGTAAATCTATGATCTACGTATTCGAATTAAACAATAAAATAATAATTTGTTTTTATTACAAGCAAGAACAATAATATTATGGTGTCATATTTCTCTAGTCACTCGTTACAATCAGTCATTACTGCGATTACCCTGACAAAACTAGATTTAGCTAAAGATACTAAACCACAGAATACTACTAAACTAAGTATGATCAGCTTCAAATCCAGAGTCCCCGTGTTCCAATCTAGCACAATAGGACAATAATTTTAGAATATAAGCTTTTTATATTTTAAATTGTTTTATAATTATGTATTAAACTAACACACGGTAACAGTAATAAATGTTATTTGTAATAGTTTTTTTTTTGTTTCAGTATATATGGCAAGACTAGGTATTAGGTATATTTATTGCTAATTTAATCACAATAGGTACTGTTTCGACTAGATAGCATTCATAATTCATAATCATGTATTTGCATTCAAACATGGTATTTAAAATGGTATTACATTGGTATTTTAGTACATAAGACATGTTATTGAGACAATTATATATTATAAGCATGCAAAATTTTATAAGTTATGTATAACGCAAAACTCTAATTAAAAAATTAAAATAAATTACAAATAAAATAAATTGATAATAAATCAATGCTATCTATCTAGTCGAAAATCATCATCATAATCTCAGCCGTTGGAAGTCCACTGATGGACATACTCGTAGATAGGCCTTCCCCATAACCGAGAGCTTTGCCATTACGCTTGGTGCGCGGGTTGGCGAACGCAGTTCGATGGTTTTACGCAGAGAACGCTGCTGCCCGTCCTCTGGATCTCATAACCCTTAGCAAACCTTACAGCAACCACGGGTAGAGAGGGTGGAGTATTATTCTAAAGTCGGTGAATACACGGCTAACACACCACTGTGTTATGTGTCACTGTGTCTGTGTTCTTCATAATCATTTTATCGAACTGCAATTTTAGGTATTTATATTTTTATATAGGTATTTATATAGAAGTAAAATTCTGAACAGGATTAAAACTTTAATCAAACTGTATTGTGGTAGATGACGTTGTCCACACTCATTACGTCACATGTCGTCCATTTTATTACAAACTATAATGAAAAGTGACACTGAGGCTATTTCATATGCATTTATTTCTTTTTATAATATTTATTGCAGCCTCTAAAGTTCTTTATTACAATATTTAAGATAAGCACTCACCTACTACTCACGTTTAAAAATACTTAAGCGATAATATTTTTAATTACTATACCAAGTACATGTTTAATTAATTTCAATTAAATACCTAGGTACCTATATAATATAGCCATATGGTTTACATTGAAAAGTACCCTAATTAATTAATTAAGTTTTTATTGTATTCTGTTCACGATAATACGAGTGCTATTATTTTTTTATATTGTTTTGTATTGACAAAACTATTTGATAAAATGCAATTAAATATACGAAATTCCGGGATACGTGGAGGTGATAAACTAGGACTCTGTCTGAGAGTAAATGAAAGATGTCCAGATGTCCATCAAAATCTACGAATAAATCATTATTTTTAGGTTATATCAAACATTATTTTTTGTTTCCTTAACCCGTTTCCGTTGCAATGCTAACGACGGATATGAACTGTTATTCAAACACATTCAGCTGGGCACAATTTTTAAACTTTTACATACGCCATTGTTCCCTTACCTTTCGTCTCTATACGCGGGGAAATCCTTGCAATCCCAAATTGTCAAAAAGCGATATCACATCTCTAATAACAAAACGTGTCTTATTTAGCTTAGGGCTCATAATATCGCAATTCGAAACGTATTGAGTAAAACGGCTCCTTACACATGAATCCACAGCTCGACTCCACATGTGGACACCATGGTGTCCAAATGTGGTATATATCCATATCCGGTGAGAAAATGCATTTTCTCACGGGATATAATATAAAGGTACAGCGAGTTACTTTCTTAATAAGTGCACAGGTTGACAATTTTAAAAAGAAATAACAATATTATTGGATCAACATATGAATCTAAGAGAAAAAATAAGTAACCATGGATACACCTGTGGATTCAAGTGCAAAAAGAAGTGGGTATCTATGAATCCACATTCAAAGAGCATTTTATATGAAATTTCGGGCACATCTGTCGGGTTGTAGAGCATTTTTTGATGAGGCGCGGCGCTACGTAGTCCGTAGTTTGTAGCGTTGAATCTCTACATTATTCAAAATTGAAATTGAAAATTCTATGATGTTAGCCACTTAACCAGGTTTCCGTTCACTTTTACAGCCATAGCGCTAATATCAGTACAATTTCAAACTAATTTTAATTACATAGGATGAAATACTTATTTATTTAGGACTCCCAACGGGGGATACTCTAAAATAAACATAATTTTGAGTAAGATGGAATTACGTCAATGTGTTCCCGCATTTACTGGAGGCTAAATCTCTGTCCTTATTGTTATCTTACAAATAGCGCGAGCGTAGCGTCTAGCAGACATCGTTGAAATCCGCACGTTCAAAGTCGCGAGTCGAGAAACAGTACACCGATTCCGTGTGTATACATCGTATGTAGGGCAGTGCAGGCGCTGCAAACAAATGAAAGGGAGAGGACTGGAGCGCGGGGGCGCCTTCTCTAGCCTTTTAGCTAGCTCTATATAAAGAAGCGCGTTATTTCGCAACCATTCGCTATTGGAATCTCGTCGCGATCCCTTCGAGCGCGGGAGAGCCGACTGACGAACCCTATCGCGACCGTGACAGAACTTATTGTTAATATTTACTAACTTTGTTCAATATGGCTGTTACAAGTTCCAGGGGTATGGACCTGAAGAAGGGGCATTTTGAACGGGAAAATGCTAGGATTGACAAATATACGGTAAGTCTATTTGGTTGGACCAAGAAAAATACCTATCAAAGTTTGCATTCTATTACATACATATATATATATATATACATAGGGACTGAAAACTGAAAAATATTACGATATTTTACATCAAAAATTATATAGACGACTAAATCAAATAATTCAAATTATCAAAAATATTATAACACAGTAGAGATCTTCCCCTCCACTAAATTTCACGTAAAAATGTTTCCAAGAAAAACAATGAAGGGCGGAACGAAAGACCTCTGACTTCCCATCATGATGTACAAATACATATTGTAATTCATTAATTAATCATAGGTACTCAGATAAGTACTCGGATATCGAAGTACATAATGCGCGAAAAAAAACCGACTATATACTAACTTTAACCATAAAAAAGCCAAGTATTCTCTGCACAGATAGATCTAAAGTATTGTATAATTTAAGCAAAAGTTTCTCAGAGCGGCGTGGCATTCCTGTCTCACTAGCTGTATCATAAATATTAGAAATAATAAAAATTATGATAAAATTAAAACAAATGTCATGGAGCAGTGTCCATGGTGTAAAATAAAAAAAATAATGAAAAATAAAACTTTACCATAATGCCATAAGGTAAAAAGTAAGGGGACTTAGCTTGAGAACTATATAATTTAATATAGGAAGGATACATAAAATAAATAAATTCTCTTCTATTTTCATCTAGCAATTTTAAATAGTTTATCATACAATTCTCCATCAATGCACAATTTCTGATTAATTTTCATTTCGTGATAATAAGCTATAAAATGTAAAATATTAATTAATAGTTATTATAAATCTTAGGTCTTAGAGCCTTCGCAAACGAAACATAAAGGATATGTACACCTAACTGCTTTTTTCTAATGTCATTATTAAATATTTGTGTTTAATTACCTACAATTACGGATCATTTCATGTGCGAAGGCACTTAAAAAGAAGCTTCTCTTTTTTTTATTCAAAATCAACTCGTTCGAGACTCCGTTAAGCTCTTAGGTTTAGCCATTCAATAATTAAAAAAGGCGAAACTAGGATTTTTTTTCTTAAAGTAAGTACATTTCAGTTAGATTATCAAAATCGGTTACACGAGTCCTTTTCACATTTTTGAAATTCCGTGGTAGTTTCCGAGATGGATTTTAAAGGTTCTTAATTAAACCCTTTAACAAAATCACCCTTAAAAACTAACTTTTAAAATGCGTCTATAGCATAGGTACTAAGTATTACAATACAATAGGTACACGTATTATATTTAAATTGCAGTAACAAAGGTACAGAGATAAAGTTACCTCGTGTTCTCGCATTAATAATTAACATCACTTTATACGTCATATTTGTATCTTGTGAGTACTTGATGCATTCGACATACGCAGCTGGACGTGCGTCGTAGAGTGTAGAGAGCTCGATATACGCAAAGGTCACTGATACGTTCTAGAATAGGTACTGGCCTATTCTAGAAAGTTTCAAAAAAGCAGTCGATAAAAAATGTAGTATTTAAATTTCGAATGTCATCTACAGATTCCCAACGAGTCCCTTACTCTTGTCCAAAGAGATAGGGACTCTTTGAAAATCGATATATGTGTAATGAATATGTTGTTTTTTTTACAAATTGGCGGAGAATTAAAAAGTGTCTTATTTGTTGAGTGTGGAAATGTATTGTTTTCTGGTATTTTCTTAAAACTTTCAGTGTGACCCTCGTACACCAAATCTGTCAGCGGTCGAAGTTTGACGACGGTCAAACTCGGATGATACATCCTTTATTATAATAATAAAGCTGTATAATAAAGCACTGAACAAACAATATTTATAAACATTGTTTCAGAAACTAAATCTACATGATTCTGAAACATGCAAATTTGTTGCGGTAAACTTTACATGTTCCTCGTCGTTTTGTTTTGTTTTTATGTGCTCTCCCCACTTCAAATGGGAAGCACATAAACAATAATTCAATTTCCTAACAGTTGCATGCATGTGTGGACGTTTGTTTCATGTGTTTACAATAAAAATGGCTGTAGTGTGGGATGAAAAAACTGTTTTTAAATTAATAAAACTTTTTGAGACAAAACGACGAATCAAAGTTTCCGAAACATTGTTCTTGTGTGTACAAGTGTGTCACTTGTAAACATCTACGTAATGTTTCGGAAACTTCGTATATGTAACATTGTTGCTCAGTGAATACATGGCTTAACAATCAAACACACACCGGTTTTGCGCCCGTGTAAATTCAGCCTATGTGACGAATTTGGTGCGAGGTTTTAAAGCACTGTACCTACATGCAGGGTTAACCACCCTTCTGGCCATTATAATATATACGACTTTTAACATAGTTTAGGAAAAATTGTGTAACCACTTTAAAAAATAAAATTAGATTTTTTTTATTTTATGTTATTATTAAATGTTATTGATTTTATAAAAACAACCCCATATTTGTTTGCCATGGTTGGGTTAAATGACTTACTTACCCAAGTGTACAAATAATGAGTTTCCAAACTCCCTTTTTCTATACAATAATTAGCGGTCAACCTTTACCTTATATTTAGATAAATCTTTGATATTTATTTATACAAAGGTAGGTAAGTATTTATCCCAGAATAGAAGCTCACGATGACGAAATGTGGGTGTACCTACCATAGGACTGAGTCCTGGGTACGCCTCCGCCTACAACTTCGGGAAAAAGGCGTGATTGTATGTTATGCATGTATGTTAAATAAAACATAGTATTTCTTTAACAAAAATATTTATTGTCACCTTTATAACATAAATGCTTAAATTATACAAACTTGACCTATATTGGAAAAAAAATACAGTTGCTTATACTTAATATCTACCTTAATCATAACTATAGTTAATTACAATAACAATTTTACTAATATTATAAAAAATACATCGAAAATCTGTATTCTTACTAAAACCAACTAAAAAAAAGTATATAAAAAAATATTCGAGTACTTTCAATAAGAGATTCTTCATTATTCTTATATACCTACCTAATGACTCAAGATGATTTTATGCACAATATTATTTTATTTTTATGATACGTAGTAAGTGACAAGACGAGCAAATCAGGTGCCTGATGGTAACCATCATAAATTGTCCATATCAGACACAGTGCCACCCAGTGTTTTAAAATTCAAAATTCTGCTCGGCACTGCACTGCTCCTGTCACCCTGAGATATTAGTTGTTGAAACTCGTCATGCCCAGTAATTTCACTGGTAACATTGCCCTTCAGACCGGAGTAATATCAGTAGATAGGAAATCAAAACCGTGCTCTATAATTTTGACCTTCTTAATTTCAATATAATTCTTGAATATCCCACAGTTATATGAAGAAATGGCAAAATAAAATTCATTAATTTAATCGAAATCGTGACACTCCGGTACGTGGCTCCAAGGGACTCTGGCTCTAAGAAACGAACCCTATAGACGTACAGTATAATTTTATCTAAGTAGATATATTAATTTGACCTTTTTTGTTCATCTAAAACACATTAGGTATATTTTTCAGTCTTATTTTTTTAGTTGCTTCAGTCTTTATCTCCTTACACTTACACCCTGTACAATAAATAACCTATTTACATATTATGACGCTTAAATTTTTTTTATAAATTTAACTTAAACAAAGTGCACTGTGTGCCAGTCTTATTAATTGATAATTGCTTAACAAAAAATATTTATTTATTAAAATGTTGAACAACATCATATTTCACATTCGCAGCTTTCCAGAAAAATCCTAATTTTGGTGACGTTTTCCGTACAACTATATTAGTTCGTAAATGGCTTCAGATCATCTTATATAAAAAATGCGTTCTTCTTGCAGAGGTATATTTTCGAACTAAGTTTTAGCGCCGTGTGTTACACGATACTATTTACTACGATTTTGGAAATTAAAATTATTAATTTCATCAAAACATTTTGGCTAATATCCTATACGTGCGTCACCAAAAATATAATCTCATTCGTAACTGACAAAAATTAAAAGAAAATTTACTTTATCCCATAGAGCTTGAAAAGATATTTTAGCCCCGGTCAATGACGCGACAATGACGGACTTTTTGAGCAAGAGCAATGAAAAAAAATTGAGTTGTACAACGACGACACAGATTAACTAATAGGTAACATACATAGAATAATAATATAGTTTCATTAACAACGTAATATCATGGACTGCGATTCACGGTCAAGGTTCGCACAATACTTATTCAATATTATCGTGTACCTACATAATAACGTGCATTTGATTGACGTACTTATTTCTTACTTCTTCTTACTAATTGCGAGTGAATTATATATGTATTATATTATCATTACATTATTTCTATTTGACATGCCTGAATTTTACTTGTTATGCGGAGGGATGAAAGTCATCTTGTGGCCAAACAAACAGACGGGGTGCCTGATGTTGAGCGGTTACTGCCGCCTATGAATACCTGTAACACCAGGGTATTGCCGACCGTTCAACATTCTATTCAATTCCCTTCTGAAAATTTATTACTTGCATATTCTCAAATTAATCTCCGCGTAGTGCAAAGCTCTTAAATGTGCTAACAATTTTATATTATGTGAAGTGCTTATCATTGGCCTTATACATTTATGAAATATGTTTCAAACAGCGTTAACGCAAGTCACGTTATTTGCACTCGTGACTGAAGAGTCAAGTGAACTCTCCTAGGAAGCTAGACCGCCTAGGCGTGATTTAGGTAGTGCATGCATGCACGTAACCTTCATTAACTGAAACTGACTTAACCGGCAGGACTCACACTCAGACATGATTAGTTAATGAATGAGTGGTGCCGATTCGGTTGCAATTAGGTACCTACAATACCGAAAAGATAGGTTACTAGACCATTCGTCGCCAGGATGTTATAGTTGTCAGTACCTCTTTGTAGCTTACTACAAAGGAGGTACAACCTAGTGTACCCCTTGTAGTTTGCCTGGGTCTTATGTGAGCTTATAAGTATACATTTCACTCACCACCCCGAACTCCCATGAGGACGCGTATTTTTAGTGGGTTATTCATAAAATGTGTGAATCGCGATAATAGAGTAAAGTCCCAACGTGTCACAGTGTGACTCCTTTAGTATGACTGGATGGGAACCCACCTGTATAAGAGCGCACGGCTCTTGTCCAAGTGTACGTGTATAACTTAATTTCTGACGATTTATATCGTTGAAAGAACACTGGACTATATGATGCCCCAGTGGCTTTCTTGATAGGAGTTAGATACTTGTACTTAACTCTTTATTATTTACGTACTTAGGTGGATTGGTATCTTCTTTGGTTACGTTTCATTGAATTAACTAGGAATTCTATTAAGAATACCTTATCTATTTATTATTGATATTCTAATCTATTATATGGCATCACTTCGAATCGGCGCGGGCGCTCGACCCGAACGCCCGCGCCTATTTAAAAAAAATATTATTATAGCATTTGGTTAGAGATACTACCGAGAAACTTTATATTCGCTTCCAAATTATATATTTCTTTGTTTATCATTGTCATTTATACAATCCCGATTAAGCATGTCCAAAGAGCTAGTCAAATGGCAAGCGCGCTCTGATCTTGAAATGCTGTCGGATGTGCGAGTTTTGTAACATTCTCGTGCCAATTGCGAAGGGAGGGCTTTTACTTCATTGCCATCTCCATGGTTAGAAACGATATCTTTGGTTTCAATGATAGCATCTTCAGCACTTGGACTTGGAATTTTATCTTCCTTTGTATGATTATGGACTAATTTATTCAATACAAAGTATCGCTTGAAGTGATAATCGCAAATGTGTGAGCCATCATTATTTATCGTAGACATCATACTCTCTTATATAATATTTATGTAGATCGAAAACACGGGATATACGCGTTATTTTGATTACTTTTTGTTTACTTAAGTCCAACGTGCAGAGGCCCCTTTATTGAGCTTCTTTCGTACGTGAAGATGTTATAGACCTAAAATTGTCTTATTTTTTTATTAAATTTATTGTAATCTCTATATTAAGTCTTATACAATATACTCGTTTCTGTTTAATTTTGGATAGTTAATGATTTCAATAAAATTTTGACAATTCTACCAATTTTTTTCTGGAAGCAATTTTAAATGTTTTGGATGAAGAAACAAAATCTCCAGCAGATAAAATAATAGTGTGACCGTTGACCGGGCGCGAACCAGGAGGTGCTTGAATAGCAACCGAGTGTAGAAACCGCTGCGCCAAAGTCGCAACACGTAATTATACCCAAATCTTCTAATGGATGAACTGAGATGACTAATAATTTGCACAATAATTTTTAACAACGTGCGATTGGTTAGACATGAACTTGATAAGATTAGTTTGATCAAGGCTTACATAATCGCGGAATGAAACGATAGCGTGTTTTAATTTGACAGTGACGCCATCTAGTATTATTTTTAGAAATTATCAGAATTCAAGATTGATTATTTTTTTCAATCGCCGGTGCGGATTCATTCATCAAATCAAATCAATTCAAAATGATTTGATTATAAAATATTTATTTATTGAATATTATTATATTATTGAATATATTGCATTTAGTACTTAATTTAGTGTTGGCTATCATGTTTAGGTATACTAAGTTGTTTAGCATTTAGGCAGCCTTCTAGTGTTTGCCAGTTCGTTGTACTCACGCACCAAAAATCATAACATCTTCAATCATCATAAATTATTAGCATCATAACAGACAGATTGACAGCTAATAGCATACTTATTACCTATATTATTTATGTGAGTATGCAGTAAGATCGGAAATCTATAATTTACTAACAATAACAATTATATATAGGTACAATTTTATGTTATTGACTAGGTAGGTACGACGAATAGTTTACATAAGGGTCTAATAAGGGTATGAACATAGCAGATTATATATTGACAGGTCGCGTGCGCGTGCGCAAGATAACCGCTGTCATACCTACTTGTCAAATGCGACATATTCAATTACTTACGCCAAATCAGCGATAACGATACAATTTTTACGCACACTTTCACTTCTTGCTAACTGTTTTTTACGCAAGCGTGTCGAGTAAACCCCCTGTGGCGTGGCTAAACCCCCTTTTATGGGGGAGGCCTATGTTCAATAGTGGATTACCAACGGCTGAGATGATGATGATGATGAAACGCTTATGGGCTATGTAAAAAGTTGATTTTATAAATTTGGGTCTAAAACCCTTCTTCAAAAAGTCTAAAATAAGGATTTCTAAAGTTCTGGTCCTTACGAGGATAGTAGGCCTCATCTGGGAATCGACTCCAGGTTGACAATATATAATAATCTAGGTACTCACTTAGAATCCGTGCAGATAAATAAAGCTATCAATTAAACCTGCACGTTATTAGCAAATTCAAATGTTAATTAAGATTCAATAGGTACTTATTAACGATTAAGATGCCCAGACTATTAACTAAGATATTCGAATTAATGTTACATTAACACATGCGATTTTGGCACGAACATTAAATTTTAGCAGACAAAGAACATAGAACCTTCGCACACGAAGCGCGCAAGTTGATTTACCGATCAGCTGATTCTTTTTGTATATAAGCTTTCTTTAAAAAAAAATACTGCATTTTTTCTTAGTTAATAGTAATTTTTTAGTTAAGTTACATATAATGTATAGGATTACTTCCAGACATGATCTTCAAGTCCGAAAGTAAGTAGAATTTCCGAAGAGCTTAAAAATAAATGTACAAGACCTCTTAAACAGTAAAGAAAACATCAAAACATCTTATACTTTTCCTTTTATCCGTACGTTACCTCGCTCAATATCAAGGCCGCAGGTTCGATGATCGCCTCTCGCCGCCACTTAAGTTCAGACTGTGACGTCTACTTGACGACAGCGGCTGCCTCTTGGGGTTCCACTTGATGGAAATTAAAATTGAAGTGATAGCAATAAAGTACTTTTCGGTTTTTATGCAAGCTTTTCTTTGATTGCCAAGTTCTGGGTCGATCAAATTAAAAGTAAACCAAGCTTTTTTTTTTATTAATTTCATTTCTTATACTTAGCTAGATTCTTTTTTATTTCTTTAATATTATTAATAAATATTAATAACATTACCCTGTCAAACTTCATATGTTTCTACTAGGGATGCATACGTAGATGTCACTGGGATTTATTTAATAGTTCCGTCGTGTTAAAATATAATTTGTACGGAACCTTTTATTATAGACCAAACATAGTAATTGTGTTGGTAGTTGAAGTAGGTACGCCCACATTTATTTCAATTCTTTGAAGCACGTGATATTATGTTTTTTTAATCTAGATTCTAGTAATTTAGTTACATACAAGTTTTACGTACATTACCTTATTCTATATCATATATTATCCTATCCTACTTATATCATAGTTATATCATACTTGTATTATAAATGCGAAAGTTTGTGAAAATGGATGGATGTTTGTTACTCTTTCACGCCAATACTACTGAACCAATTGGGCTGAAATTTGGAATGTAGATGGTTTAGACCTTGAAATAACACAAAAGGTACTTTTTCCCGATATGTTGAAACGATGACCGCGAGGGTGAAACCGCGGGCCACAGCTAGTAGGTACATAAAGATATAAATAAGTAACATGAACGAAGTGTAAATAATTTTTCTTATAATTAAAGTAATTTTGTTTGATTTTTTTTTATGTTCACTTATTGTCAATTTAATACATACAGAGATAGAGAAAGGAAAACGCTCAAGTGCTTCACTCATGTAGAGAGAGTGGATGAAAGGAGATAAATAAAAGAGATTTATAAAGCGAGTGTGAATAGTCAAGTCGGTACTGGTCGACCTAGGCGTACTTTTCATGAACAAATTGATGTTGCTCTAACGTAAAGCCAGGTCAAAAGTACCCAGGACTGACGCGCACGTGAAGAATGTCATGAGAGTGGAAGAAACGAAAGCCGTATGTCAAGGTCATAGCGCTGTAAAGAAATAACAGCTCCCTCCCCCAACGGGAACAAAGGTGCACTGTATGTATGTATTTATATATGTAATATGAAGCACGTATATAATATTATAATATTAACAGCCTACGTAGTTAGACAAGGAAGTTCATGGTTCTACATGAATAAGGAAGCTTAAGTGAAACAAAAGACTTTAGAAAAAATGCAATTAAATATGACCAGAATGAAATAAAAAAAACATAAAAAAATACATTTACGCCTTTTTTCGGAAGGGGTAGGCAGAGGTGTACCCAGGACTCAGTCCCATAGTAGATACACCCACATTTCGCCAGTGTGTTATTGGTCCCATGTAATGGGGGGGAGCCTATTGCCATCTACCGAGCACAGTTCCAGACTCCAGGCAGTTATTGAGATAATTCCTAATGGAAAAACCAATATTTAATACTGCCTGACCTGGGGATCGAACCCGGGACCTCTTGTTTGGCAGTCGAGCATGCGCCCTTCTACGCCACCGAGGCAGTCATGAAATAAAAGCTGTTTCATAACAGGTTCACTTCAAATATAACCATAAGTGAAGTTATTAATTATTAAAGTATTGTACGCACGCGTAAATAAATTATTTACATTCTTTAGTAAGACTAATTTGTCTTAAAGAACAGAACATTAATTTATTGAGGAAATAATTAAAGAAAACCACGATTTGTATGAATTCTTCGCAATTTAAGTAGGGTTGTGTTAAAAATTGAAGCAATTCATAGCCGAAAGCACAATGTAGAGGTCAATAGTATCACACAGCAATAACTACCCGAGACTATAATATAGGCACAGAACAGAACTACTACAGGGCTTGTCCTCGGACACTCAAAGGATCGCTCCGTATTAGTAATACCTACATTTCCGTACAACTCACACAATTTAAATAACCTTCGCCATTTAATCATGGAATAATAAACTTTATCTTTCTTATATTCTATTCTTAATCACTAAATTTATATTCAAACCCTGCAAACAAGCCAGAATAAGAACTGTAAAAATGTACTTCTTAGATTTTATGGGCTTTAAGTACAACCTCAGTAACTTTGTAGATACATCTACCGAGAAACTAGTTTCCATTCTAATACCAAGCTATTATGTAAATGTCCCTTTCAAGGAGTGCCTGCGCCTAGGATACCTAAGACCCAAGAAAATAGCTCCGCGATAAGATTCTCTGACTACTTAACGTACGATAGTTGTCTCAACTGAGTATCGATAGAGTATCGGTGGATTGTCTGTGGTGTGTTTTAAATGTTTCATTTTCGGTTTTGCCTAGATAAACAATTAAAAATTATTTTTTGTTTAACTGTGAAAAATTCGTATTTCAGTCCGGGTTCGATCCTCAGGTCAGGCAACGTGTTATTGGATTTTTCTAACAGGACATATCTATGATAGCAGGGAGTCTGGAACTGTGCCCGGTAGATGGTAATAGACTCGCCCCCTTTTATATGGGACCAAAAATATCATAGGGAAATGTGGGTGTACCTAATATAAGAATGAGTCCTGCGCTTTCGGCTGCCCCTTCGGGAAAAGGCGTGATTTGTTCTCATGTTAAATTTAAAATTTTGGGAATCTGGTATAAGGGTTCGTTTCCACCTAGCAGCTATGTCAACTAAGCATATATTCGCATATATACACAGCACAGCATAGTTCTGATGGAAAAGCAGCACGTATCGCATCACTGACATTTAATTAAAACACGTTTGAACTATTATATTTGTAACTAGTGGCCCGCTCTGGCTTTGCTCAATGTATATATAAACTTATATGTATAATTATATATAGGTACATATAACTATACATACATATAAACCTTCGTATTGAAACACTGTCTATTGATAAAAACTGCATTAAAAACCGTTCCGTAGTTTAAAAGAATTAGTTAAGCGTATAATAGACGGATCATAGATTCAGCTATTTCATAAAAAAGGCTCCTTGACCGTATGGGCGTATCCTAGCTACGAAAAATTTGACACAATCTTAAAAAAAAATATCAAATCAATGTTTTCTATTCCCCTATTTCCAACGAATTCCCATTCAATAAATTTATATCCTGGAATTTTTATGGTAAAGTAAACTATGTCCCTGACATTTTAGTTTCTCTTATAAGCTATCGCTTTTTTCATAGTAAACTTCTAAAAATCCCAGAGTTTATAAACATAAATAAAATTATAGGCATATAGGTTGTTTCATCCTCAAAATATCGTGTTATAAATACCTATATAGCAAATAGGTTTACTATATTAGGAGGAAACACGGGAATCAATACAAAACATCGATTTGTGAAATTTTCATAAGCATTGTGTCAAACTACTATGAGTTCTTCTCACCTGTTAATCCTTAAGAAAAGCGTAAGAAACAGCGATTTAGAGTTGATTTCATGCTGAATGATGATCATGATGAATGAAAAAAAATATGAGAAAATGACCTCTGATAAGAAACCTTGAAAAAACACTCGTAATAAGTATTAAATAAGTCTTCAAGGACCAATCGTGACAGTAAACAAGACTGAGGTATTTATCTCGAGTTGTTTATTTAGTATATAAGGACCCGCTCTCTGTTATCGAAGAGATGACCTTATCGGCACGTTCCTACTGAGTATCGTCTCTTTGAACTAAAAGGTAACAAGTTAACTAGGTACCTACTATGTGATATATGATGATATATGATATGTGAACCTATTAGATATTATACTTTATAAATATACTCGTATTGCCAAGTAGGTACGGTAGGTATGGATAAAATGGACTATACTTTTATAATTTGACTTTTATAACGAAACGTACGAGTACCCGTGGAAGACCACCCGCCACTTGGTAGACGACGGTTCAAAAACACCTCAAAGACTGACACAGCACAAAATCGTGCTGAATGGAAAATGAGTATAAGGAAGGCCGACCCCAAGTAAATGGGATAAGGTCTAGAGGGAAGAAGAAGAAGATACTTTTATAATTTGACAATCTCTGAGAATTAAACCTATGGCACATATGGTCAATGACATTGACTCGCTTTACTTATAGTAAGTAATTCGACAAAAAGCGTAGAAACAGAAGTGTTGATTCAATTGTTTTACTCTCAGCTGTGCTTAGCACTATAAGTAGCGCCCGCATAATTTTCTGGTTTCGGGGAATGTTGTCTTACTTTTAATATGTGCTATTCCTAAAATGTCTACTTTCTGATTCTCTCAATAGAGCATTTTACAAAATGTCTATTTTCGAAAATGTCTGTTTTTCTGAAACGGCTTGATACCTTTTTCTGAAATTCTACCCTTTTCTGTCAAGCTGGGTAGGTATATGAGTTTGTGATCTAAATGCTTTATGTTCAAAACGTCTAAGTAGCAAAACGTTCAACTATACCTACTGAAAAGGTCTATGTAGCAATACGTCTATAAACTTTGGAAATGGTGGGGACCTATTTTAGAAGTCTGAAAATAACCCACATTTTAATATTATCTTTACAATACACTATTATCTTTACAATAGACACACTTTAATTACATTTAATCACAATACGTTACAAAAAAACACAGCGAATTTTGCATGTGCAATGTGCATAGCGACACCTCGGTGGCATAGTGGGCGCAAGATTGACTGCCGATCCGGAGGTTCCGGGTTCGATCCCCAGGTCAGGCAAAGTGGCAATATAAGATTTTTCCATCAGGAATCATCTCAATAACTGCCTGGAGTATGGAACTGTTCCCGGCAGATCGCATTGACATGGGACCAATAACATACTGGGGAAAGGTTTGAGTGGCCTACTATAGGACACTTAGTCCTGGGTACACCTCTGCCTACCCCTTCGGGGAAAAGGTGTGATTATGTATATATGTATGTATGTATAGCGACGCTTTGCTGTGCTGGATGTAGGTACAAAGGCTGTGTCGCAAAGGAGACTGCGTTGGTGGTAGTTTTAGGTCTCTTTTTGACACCTTATTTGAAAGTTGAGTCAAAACCTTCATCTAGTAGATCTTCTATTACCTGTGTAGGTATGTACATATCATGTAAGCGTTACTTAAGAGCGTTCGACTTCCATACAAAATGAAAATACACAAATATGAAGAAATAGGGAATCAGTTTGCTCAATTGTTTGTAGTTGGCTCTGGCTCTAGATCTGGCCATTATTTACGCCAAAATATACCTGCAAAGTAAAAAAAAAACCGCATGTCTTTTTTTTTTCAAATTTACAAAAAAACATTAAAATAACCTCAAAATATATTTTAACAATTAAAAAAAACCATACGGTTTTCTCCATCCAAATGTATCGTGGCGCAAATAAATTCTAGATCAAAAAGCAACATCAACAATCGAGTGATATGTCATTAATTTTTTCTCCATAATTATGTGGAAATTTCATATTGTATAGAAAAGCAACCCCTTTTAGCAATTGTTTCATACTTAACCAACATATAAATAAATAAATTCCGTTTACGTAAATACAACATCAGAGGTATTAATATAACAAGTAAGGAAGCAAAGATTTATGGTATAACGAGCAATTATTATTTTATCGGTATTAAGCCTTATAATAAGGCTGTATTATAAGCTTCCGTATACTTTGTAGAAAGGTACCGCATACATGTCTTAGCATTCGTGACTTAGCATTTATAATATCAGTAAATAGTTCCTCTGCTGTAAATACTTCAAAGATTTTAAATATGCATATGTATAAACAAGTATACCTATATAATGTTCGTATTATTTTTTTAAGTTATTTTATTAAAATTTCTTTTTTTTTTCTTTCACTGTTAGAATACTTTTATTTTGCTACTTTCTTCTATTATTATTATTTAACAATTTTTCATGATTATAAAAGAACCACTATTCGATTTTATGTACCTACCAATTTTATGATTTTTTTTATTATTTATTATGGTTGTATATGAACATAAATTATTTACTATATTAAATTAATTACTATATTAAAACTCGCCCAATATAATTGAATGTTGTCTGCACCTATTATTACAATAGCATTGACCATGTACAATTATTTATGTAATTTATTCAAATTAAATAATGTATATTGAGTTGGTGTACAGTAAATAAATTATTTATTTCCACCTAAGACAAATTTCATGCGTTTTCATTGAATTTTAAATTAGTGTTCTATTATATAATTTTTTTAATAATATTTAGCTTTAATTAAGATTATATCGCCATAAAAAGTTATGTATTCCTTTAATTGTCATAATATATGTCTGTTATTATTCTACTAAACCAAAATCTAGAATTGTAGGAGGAATTGGTCGAGGTGTACGTCTCACGCGTGGAGAAAAAGAATTGTGTTGACGTGAAGACGTATATTAGGTATTGTACAGGTACGGGTACAGATTGGATACAAGTCCCGAGAGGTTGTTCCAATAAAGCTTTTTCCCCTAAAGGACGAAGGGCGCGGATGCTAGCCTCTTTACAGATGACGAGTTTACAAGAGTAGATCAAGAGGTTGTCCCAGAAAAGCTTTTCCTCTAAAGGACGAAAGGCGCGGGTGCGAGCCTCTCTTTCTACAAAACAGGTCGGGTATATCTAGAACTGTTGTACAGGGTATATCCAATGACAAAATTGGTTCTTCTTAACAGGATACAGGACCTCTTAGCAGTTTGACACAATCCTATTTACGAATTCGATGTTTTGTATTCCCGTGTTTCTATAATTTATATCTTGAAAATTAGAAGATGAATAATTAATAATTAGGCTATGTTCCTGTTATTTTATTTTGGTTTCTTCATTTATTTCTACTAGAAATAAATATAGAAGCAAACGACTAACGTTCACTAGAAATTTTCTAGTGAACGTCTAATAGAGCGAGTAAAACTGGGACAGTTTTTCATGTTTCATTTAATGAGTTAGTAGTTTACAGTTTACTGATGACCTAAATTTATTTATAATTATAATTATAATTATACTAAATAAAAAAACCATTGCTCTGAAGCAGTTATCATAGGGAGGAAACGCGGGTATACGGTCATAAGGGAAATTCACTTCTCATGTGACCTCTTAAAGGAGTCTTCATTTGAGTGATAATCTCAATAGCGCGTTTCAGGAGATATCTCTCATTTACTAGCGCCATCTAGCGATCTTACGTTCAAACGCGTACTCAGGATGGTTCTAAGTGGTGTTTAAGCATTATTGACGTATTATGATAAATATTTTTGTTACAAAATATATTTTTTTAATATGTTTATTGTGGAATGCTAAATAAATAAATAAATACATTATAATATACCTAATAGGTACTTCAGACCGGGAAACAGTAATGTTTTCACATTACTGCTTGGCGGATGAATAACTGGCAAAGGTGTGGTACTTCCCCAGGCGGCCCTAGCAAAAAATTCAAATAGGTCACAATCTGACACTGTTGCACGTCAATGAAGATAAACTGTAATGTCTACTGTGCGTTCGGAAAGATATACACTTTATTGGTACACTTTGAAAAATATAATAAGAAATAGTGTAACAATTGGCGGTCTTATCGCTAATACCGTTTTCTTCCAGACAACCACGCAGCGAGAAGAGAGTACAGTTAATCAGATTTGTTCAGTGGTGTGACAAAAAATAATAAATATGACTAAAATTAAATTCATATTATTAAACCGGGTTTATAAACATAAACCTACATAAACTACAATAATACCTATTTAAAATAAACTATAGATTAATTATTATTATTTATATTTGCCTATAGATAATAATAATTTATTTAATTTTTAACAGTGGTTTAAAATAAATTAGTCTGATCTTAAGATAAAACATAAATTACAAGGAAACGTACCAGTTAAGTTATTTACGACAATATTCGTGACTCGTGAGCGCATAGCGATTTATAACACAAATCTGCATTTTAATCAGAATAAATCTACTCTAAAGCTGAGTTGCACTAACTTTAACAATAACCAATGGTTGACCGACCGTCCCATCTTTTTTTTATGGGACAACTTCCCCACACTTCCCCCACTCTGTACTCGCCACTTTAATAGACCAGTAGATAACTCGCCACTTTAATAGACCAGTAGATTACTCGCCACTTTAATAGACCAGTAGATTACTCGCCACTTTAATAGACCAGTAGATAACTCGCCACTTTAATAGACCAGTAGATCACTCGCCACTTTAATAGACCAGTAGATAACTCGCCACTTTAATAGACCAGTAGATTACTCGCCACTTTAATAGACCAGTAGATTACTCGCCACTTTAATAGACCAGTAGATTACTCGCCACTTTAATAGACCAGTAGATTACTCGCCACTCTAATAGACCAGTAGATTACTCGCTACTTTACTAGACCAGTAGATTACTCGCCACTTTAATAGACCAGTAGATTACTCGGCACTTTAATCGATGATGGTGTAAGAGGCCCTTAGTCTCGTAGTAATAAACAATGGTATTTAATCTTAGTAAATATTCCATATTCGTGAGTAGAGGTGCATACATAATTATACTATTGTGCATATAATGATACGTGGGTAATTGGCTGCTTCCTACAACATGTTTATAAAAATTACTATAGGTATAATAATCAATGACAGTTTTATAGGGAGACGGGTGACCTTCTCAGATTGCAATTGCAAAACTTGGGCTTTAATTTTAAAGCAGATATTCATGTAAAGTTCTATGTCTACATTAAATTTCATTTCGTAATTAACTTATACGTGAAAATTAATCTCGTTTAAAACACATTTTTAAAAAGAAGGCATGATGACTTTTCTAAGCACGATACAAATCACGCGGATACATGCATTCACGACATATTTACAGGCGCGACTGAAGGCAAGGTAACAACATTAAGTAGAACCGACCCATCAAATCAAGTCAAGTGTCCTTTGTTAGGGCGACGATTATAATTTCCTCTACGTGGTAACTGTTCAGAAAGAAATGATTAATGTATGCTGAAATTATCTCGTACTTTTATTAACTACACTTCTTAATCTTTCAATTATTGTATGTTACTTAACACCAAGTGTTAAAAAAATGTGAACGGCCTAGTAATACGAAAGTTCAGACTGAACGACCTACTTATATAATAAAAAAACATGATTTCAACTTCTCGATTCTCGAGCATATCAATCACTGATCCATTTTATGAGCGTTATACTCGTAATGTGTCATGAAAATATATGGCAAAAGAACAAGGAGATAAGCCAAGCGGTAAGATTGGCCAAGGCGTCCAAAAAAGACTCCTCCATTTCAATCTTACTATCCAAAACTCAACTGTCTCGGTGGTGTCGTGACCATAAGCTTGACTGCCGATCATGAGATTAAGGATTCGATCCCCAGGACAGGCAAAGTGTTAAATATTGGATTTTTCCACTCGGAACTATCTTAATAACTGCCTGGAGTCTAGCACTGTGCCCAGTAGATGGCAATATGCCCGCCCTCTATTGCATGGGACCATTAACATACTGGCGAAATGTGGAAATGTGGGAAATACCTACTATGGAACTGAAACCTAGGTACACTCTACCTACCCATTCGGGAAACAGGATTATTTATTACACAATTAGAATACCTATTATCTTCTTGTTGAAACTTTTTAACATGCTACGGACCTACGGACATTTTTTTTTTTTTTTATGATAATGAATGACAAGACGAGCAAATCAGGCGCCTGATGGTAAGCTTCATGATTGTCCATATCAGACACAGTGCTACCCAGAGTTTTAAAATTCAAAATTCTGTGCGGCACTGCACTGCGCCTGTCACCCTGAGATATTACATGAAAGTAATTGAGGAGCCTCATGCAGACTTTTAAACTTTTTGTTGAAAGGGTGTTTTTATACTTTAAGTGAATTTATGACATGCAATAATTTGGAATGATGCTTATTTTATTTATTATTTTGACATTCTTTGTAATTTTATTTGTAATAAATTTTATTTAGTGATCATTGTTTGTGATGATTTTATTTTATTATTATTATATTTGACCTATACCTATTATATTTCAAATACAATTAATTGATTGTTTATGAATAAATGAATTGAATTGAATTATAAGAAGGAGTGAATTGATGGCAATGATGAATGATGGATATACTCGTATCAATCAATCAATCAATCAATATCTTTATTGACATAATAAATATGGTACAGGTTTATTTTGAATCCATATAGGCTCGAATTAATAGAAAATGTGTTTCAGGAGCCAGTGGCTTCTCCCAATTTTTCAGCATATAAACTATTATGTCACAAAAAATTTGAATTATAATAATAAATAAAAGATATGTACCTATAAAATGGATACATAAAAGAGATGCAAAATAAACGCTGTGTCGACACCTAGTGTGGGAAAAAGGCAGGAAGATTAATATTTAATTTGATGTGTAGAGATGTATACCGCTTGAGCAGGCTTACTTGTGTCTTACCTTTATATTAAACGTCGTATAGTAACTTATATTTAACTAGCTACATTGTAAGCAATTCTTTATCATGCAAACAAAGCCTTTATTAGCATTATTTAATTGCATACCAAGGAACAAGTACCTACCAAGGCAAGACAACCGGACATGAACGGTAGGTAAAAGGACTAAGATAAATGTGCCATTTAACCCAGATATAACTAAACCAGCCCTATTACTTACTAAGTTACTAGGAAACTATAAAGTTGCTAGAAATACGTACAAATTCTTTGAGAATAAAATAACTTTAAATTGTAATATTATGCTTATAAGTTTAGTATAGCTATAAAATATATTTTACTGTTTTTTTTTTATACTAGTTGTGATAACAATAAAGAGTTTTCTATTCTATTCTATATTTCTATATTTTATAGCTCGCCCCCTATTACATGGGACCAATAACATACTGGCGAAATGTGGGTGTATCTATTATGGGACTGAGTCCTGGGTACACCTCTGCCTACCCCTTCGGGAAAAAGGCGTGAATGTATGTTTTATGTTTTTTAAGTTTGTAGTGGTAGGCCTCTTTAGTAGGGGGCCGCCTTGGGAAGTACCACACCTTTGCCAGTTATTCATCCGCCAAGCAGTAATGTGCAAACATTACTGTGTTCCGGTATGAAGGGCAATGTTACCAGCGAAATTACTGGGCATGATGAGATTCAACAACTCGTATCTCAGGGTGACAGGCGCAGTGCAGTGCCGCGCAGAATTTTGAATTTTAAAACACTGTGTGGCACTGTGTCTGATATGTGCAATCATGATGCTTACCATCAGGCACCTGATTTGCTCGTCTCGTCATTAAATATCATAAAAAAAAAAAAAACTAGATTTAGATACAGATTGTTTAAAACCAAAATCCCTATAGTTTTGTGCATTAATATGTGGTACTTACTAATATTTGTAAACAATCAGTAGCGGAGATATTATGTTAATAAATGTCAATAGTCAACACACATTGCAGTTTGATCATGAGGTCCCACCGGGTTCGTACCCCAGGTCAGACAGTGTTATTGAATTTTTCATTAGTAAATTATCTAAAGCTGTGAATCTGGAGCTATGCCTGGTACAATAGGCACAATAGGACAATAGGCTCGCCGACTATTCCATGGGACCAAAGACATAACTGGCGAAATTATGTGGGTCATGTGGATGTACTAACTATGGAATTAGGTCCTGGGTTCACCTTCGGAAAAGAAGTGTGGTGTTATGATACGACGGAATAGTACATGCCACTGACACGTAGAAGTTACATGAGTTTAGGTATGCTAGTGTTAGTGTAAACAATACGAGTGAGATGGAACGTACATGTAATTAGTCGGTACAAGATACCATAGTATCTTATACTAAGATACTTATACTAAGTATCACATACTAAGATACTATGGTTACTTATATTAAGATACTATGGTAACTTATATTAAGATACTATAATATCGTGTGGAAGAAGACTTAACAAAAGAACGCGACCTCTTAGCAATTTCACATAATCCTATGGAAAATTGGACTGCCTCGGTGGCGTAGTGGGCGCATGCTCGACTGCCAATCAAGAGGTCCCGGGTTCGATCCCCAGGTTAGGCAGTGTTAAATATTCGATTTTTCCATTAGGAATTATCTCAATAACTGCCTGGAGTCCTGGAACTGTGCCCGGTAGATGGCAATAGGCTCGCCTCCTATTACATGGGACCAATAACATACTGGCGAAATGTGGGTGTATCTACTGTGGGACTGAGTCCTGGTACACCTCTGTTGCGGGTACACCTCTGCCTACCCCTTCGGGAAAAATGCGTGAATGTATGTTATGTTTATGTTCTATGGAAAATTTACTCAATCAATGTTCTGTATTCCCCTGTTTCCTCCGAATATAGTAAACCTAATTGATACATTATATATACTTAAATCGTCCTAGATATATACCTATGCGAATATTTTAAAAATGAAGTAATATTGTCCAAGTAAACTATATCATTTAATTTTCTTTTCTAACTGTAATACTAAACTGTAAACGTCCAATCACGCGAGTAAATTTGGGATTTTTGGAAGTACACGAGAAAACAAACCGAGAGTTTTTATGAGACTGTAAAAATATTAGGATATATAAATTTATAGAATGGGTATAAGACTAACTGTACCTACTTTATAATATTATGTTCGCTGTATGGTGTACAATAAAGTGTTTAATGCAAAACTAGTAAATTTTCTATGGGATGGTATCAAATTCCTAGAAGGCCTATACGCTATTAGGGCCTGGTAATATTTCCATACTAATGTATAACCTGTTGTATTGTCAACAGCTTGCAGACGAGCTGCCAGCGCAGCTCTCCGAGCTGTCGCTGCGGCCGCGAACGATGACACAACCTTCCTACTCCCTCTGCAGAATCACACCTGATGATAAAGATCTCGTACTCAAGTTTCTTAGACGGTAAGCACATTATGGTTAAGCACCTTTGGGTAAACTTATCTTCGTAAGGACCAGAATCCTTATTAAATGAGAAAGGCCTTCGAACCCACATTTTTTTGGGCATAAACCTACAATTCTTCTATTTGGATTTAATATATAAGTGGAGTTATCGCCGTGGAGTTACCGGCTTTAGAATAGTGCTCCACCCTTTCTACCCGTGGTTGCCGTAAGAGCCGACTAAGGGTTAACAGATCCAGAGGACGGGCAGCAGCGTCCTCTTCAAAAAACCATCGAACTGCGCTCGACAACCCGCCTGCCAAGCGTATCGAGTATTGGCAAAACCTCCCTTTATGGGGGAGGCCTATGTTCAGGAGTGGATTACCAACGGCTGAGATGATGATGATGATATCAGTAAATTTAAATTGTCGCAATTATAGGCAAATTAATCGAAAATAAAGGTAATTGAGCAATTAGTTCAGAATACTAAATAAATCTTGGTTGTTCTCCAATTTAGATATTAGAGACAATTTATTTTAGATTTCAATTTAGATTGTAGTGGTAGGCCTCTTTGCAGGGGGCCGCCTGGGGAAGTACCACACCTTTGCCAGTTATTCATCCGCTAAGCAGTAATGTGCAAACATTACTGTGTTCCGGTTTGAAGGGCAATGTTATCAGCGAAATTACTGGGCATGATGAGATTCAACAACTAATATCTCAGGGTGACAGGCGCAGTGCAGTGCCGCACAGAATTTTGAACTTTAAAACACTGGGTGGCACTGTGTCTGATATGGGCAATCATGATGCTTACCATCAGGCACCTGATTTGCTCGTCTTGTTACTCACTATCATAAAAAAAAAAAAAAAAAACCTACTACTATAGCTTCATGACTTCATGACTGCCTCGGTGGTTTAGTGGGATTATGAGGTTCCGGGTTCGATCGCCAGGTCAGGCAAAGTGTTATTTATACCTTAGTCGGTTCGGAGGGTAAACTATTCTAAAGCCGGTAACCCTTCGATGTCCATATTATATATGTAGAGTCTCGACTGTTTGAAGACTCTGCATACATTGTTTTATTTGTTAAGTTAAAGTTAATAGTTAATGTTTTGTTTGTTGTTGAGTACGGGTGCGCGACGCCGGGACGCTTAGTTAAAAAATGAAAGAGCAGTGTGCTCTGAACGACGCCTTTATTGGTACTATTGATTTTAACAAACTTATGACTAAAGAAATCTGTAGAGTTATGTTAAGTGTTAGGTTAATGTGGGAACTCAAGTGCTCTGTATGGTGAGCCCAAACAATATACATTTATTTATTTATTTATTAACAACGTGCCTCTGGGCCGCATTACAGTTTCCCAATTCGCGAACCCAGGGCCAAACACTATATTAAGAACAATATTATATTAAATAAAATTAGACAGTTACAAGTGAAATCAGTACGTAACAACAATAACAATTACAATAAAGGTATTAAGGTTATCTTTAACAACAATAATATAATCCCAAACTAGAGAATGCTTGGGTTTCTTTCTACAAACCTCGTCAACATTCTATGAAGGTCATTCAGAGTGCAGGTAAACAGGTCTGTCTCTGGATTTTGTTCTAGCACCGCGTTAAGCATTCGCATCGCCCGAGGTACAGGGGCATGTCTCGCTAGCTCTGGCCTAGTCCAGCCCAACGCAAACAAATTACGCCGACGAACCATCACATATTTATTAGGCGCTTCAAGTGATAGGCGTTCTAAGATAGACTACATATTGTTATTATATTATTTAAGGTTCTTCTTCCGCGATGAGCCCATGAACCTGGCAGTGAACCTGCTGGAAACTCCAGAGTCAAGGTGCCAAGAGTTGGAAGACTACACAGCTACCACCCTCCATGATCTGGTGTCGGTCGCCGCGGTCGATGAGAACAGAGACTTCGTGGGGATCGTCATCAATGGCATTGCTAGGAGAGAGGTACGAAACCTATAAGAAGATAGAAAATCTACAATTTATTTTAAACAGCAACATATTTATACTGACAATACCGCCTGTTGTGGTGAGTGGTGATTACGGCAAAAGCCCCCATATGAATAGTTTATGACGTTCTATGGAAAGGCCTGTGTTCAGATGAGTAAGCAGAGGTGTACCCAGTACCCAGTCCCATAGTAAGTACACCCCACACATCGCGTATGAGGTTTTTTTGGTCCCATGCAGTAGGGGTCGAGCCTGTTGCCAGACTTCAGGCTGTCATTGGGAAAATTCCTAATGAAAAAATCTATTAACACTTTTGCCTAAGGCCTGGAGACCGAACCCGGGTAATGCCTATAAAACTTTAAACTATTGCGTACTACCTAGGTAGGTACTAATTTAAATACTACATAAACTAAATAAAAAAAGTAACCAGCTGTTTCGATCGCCAGCGATTTCTTTACTGTGGAGAAAAATTTGAAAAAATGAATGCAATAAGTAATCTTACCTAATAAAGTTATCGCATGTGTACCTCTGTGTACCTGAAATTCTATCTATGATAGATTTCCTTCTTATTTTGAAATAAAAATGTTGATTTAAATTCAAGCCGCAATCGCCGAGCCAAGTCTGAAAATCAGGTGTACAAACACAATGACAGGATATTATATCTTTAGAGCATGATCACATAGCACGTGCAGAGTAATTAAATTATATTAGACCCTGTTCTTAAGATTAGTTTTGAGCTTCAACAACCGTTCATTAGGGAGATGATAAATTTAGAAGAGAATAGAATAGAATACTCTGTATAATGACCAAGGTTCACCGAATACAAACAACATACAATTTAAATTATTCTTATTGGTCGACAATGGGCGGCTTATCGCTTCAAGCGATCTCTTTCAGGCAACCAGCCTTTGGACGGATAGGGCATGATAGGAGGAGTAGGGGGTGGGAAAGGGTATAAATTATATTACTCTTAATATAAGATCTTATTATGACTTAACTATATTATTAATATTGTAAATAACATAATTATAATAATAGTACATTACATAAATTATAATATATGCACACATAATGCTTATATATACATATTATGTACATACATAATAATATAAATTTAATCGCAGAGCAATGAGCACTGGGTTCGAATCCAAGCTGGGGCAAGTATTTGTGCAATGAACCCAAATGTTTGTTCTATGGTCTTGGATGT
Organism: Hemistola chrysoprasaria; assembly: GCA_947063395.1. Taxonomy (NCBI): domain Eukaryota; kingdom Metazoa; phylum Arthropoda; class Insecta; order Lepidoptera; family Geometridae; genus Hemistola; species Hemistola chrysoprasaria. The sequence goes on from OX346723.1 coordinate 10,446,883, forward strand.
GTGTAGTATATTATTGTATGTGTCCATGCATACACAGGGAATCCTATTGCAGGGATGTGAATGTGTAAATGTTATTTATTTAGGTTGATACAAAGCTCTGAGGAAAGTTTGGTCCAGCTTCGCTCACCTGTTTTTTTGTGTTTAATAACAGGCTGAATCTTCGCGATTACGTTCGATTAGACGAGACGCCCAAATTTTTCTAAGTGAAAATTCTCGCTTCAATAACCACGCAAGTGAAGCTGTAGCTGACCCTAGTTTAAACTCACACTAATCTGAATACAAACTCTTTAAATCTACTGGTAATTTTCCGCGTTTCCGCAAAACACTAGTAAACATCATTAGTGTTAAGTATCCGAGGAGTATTGAAGCGGTTCGTGCTTATGAACCGTGACCCCTTCCTTTTAGTCCTTCAGAGCTGTGTTCTAATTGATTTGTCGGTGGTATCTAACTATAGTTTGTAAAATAGAGCTTGACACCTGTTACCTATTAATATACATCGCACTATTCTACCGATCGCTCTATCCTTATCTCTGGGATACATTTTGATAGGATAGTTCCTATCAAAATGTAATCGCAGAGATTCTCCCTATACTGGGCATATAGTGTGCAGTTGGCCGTATCGTCATCATCATCTCATGTCATGAACATAGGCCTCGCCCATAGATATCCATTCCGTTCCGGTTGTAAGCAAAATGTTGCAACGGGTAAAAGTGCGATGGGAACAAAAACTCCCAACGTGTCACTCGTGTGTGTGACTCGTTTACTGTGACTCGATGGGAACCCACCCCTTCATTCAGCGTGTTCCTGCCGTCCTTATCAAATCGTCCACATTGTGCGTGGGCGTCCTACGCTGTGCTTCCCGGTCCGTGGTCTCCATTCGAAAACTTTACAGCCCCATCGGCCATCAGTTCTACGTGCTATGTGCCCTGCCCATTGCCACTTCAACTTGCGAATACGCTGGGCTATGTCGTTAACTTTCGTTCGTCTACGGATCTCCTCATTTCTGATTCGATCTCGTAGAGAAATCCCGAGCATAGCTCTCTCCATAACTCGTTGCGCTATTTTGAGCTTACTAATAAGGCCCACAGTCAGAGACCACGATTCAGATCCGTGAGTCATTTTTCAAGCACAACTGCTGACATAAGGTTTATTGCATTGTTTGCGTGATTATGTTTACAAATTAACCCCCGCAAAAATTGACGGATATAAATGAGTTTATTTTATTTTATTTTATTTATTATGACACATTTAACAGACAATGACAAGGCATGAAATTTTATGTCTAATGTACAGTTGTTCTTAATCTAATCATTATCCAATAACAAATGTATACATCTAATACAAAATTCAGTGACACATTGAAATTATTAAACAAAATAACAATTAAATTGTAAAAAACATTATGTAAAAAAGGTTAGCACATACTTAATAGAAAATATATTTGCTAACATTCCTCTTATATGTGCCCAGTCTAGAGTCAAAAGCATCTAGCTCCGGGCATTTGTGAGATAGCTCATTGTATAACCTACACATTCTAACAATCGGGTTGTAATAAGAGGAATTATTTTTGTGAGCATTAAGTACAAATGTTGTAGGTAACCGAGATCTTGGTTTGATATTGATGTCAATTAGTGATAAGAGTTCCGAAGAATCAATAAGAGAGTGTAGTATTTTAAATAAATACATCACAAGGGCTAAATTACGTCTTTGATCTAAGCGTTGCACTTTAAAGTATGTTACTCTAGCTTGGTAATCATCAAGAGTTCGAGAGAGGCCAAATCTCCAACTAAGTACTCTAAGACAACAGTTTTGGATTCGCTCGAGTCTATTCTCGTGTACTTTATAATAGGGTGACCAAACAACTGATGCATACTCAAGTGTGCTTCTAACTAAACTGTAATAAAGTAAAAGTAAAGTCTTCCGCTGACGAAAATCTTTGGTAATTCTAATAATAAAATCAAGGGTTTTATTTGCTTTGTCAATTATGTAATCATAATGAGGTCTGAACGATAGTTTTTCGTCGAATAAAACCCCTAAATCGCGTACAGTTACTTTTCTTTCAAGAATGTGTGATTCTAGTTTATAATTATGCAAAAGTTTATTTTTCTTAGTTCCGAACGAGATAACATTACATTTATTAATATTGAGTTGCATATCATTGTTTGAGCACCAGTCTGAAATTGCGTTAAGATCTCTTTGAAGTGCATTACAGTTTTCCAAGTCAGATACTACGTTGTAAATTTTTAAATCATCAGCATACATCAAATAATTGCAAGAGAGATATCTAGTAATATCATTTATGAACAATATAAACAACAGAGGTCCTTGGTGGGAACCCTGAGGAACCCCAGAGGGAACCTCAATAGCTTTAGATATGTATCCCTTCAACGCAACCATTTGACTCCGCCTAGTTAAATAAGACTCAACCCATCTGAGAAGACTACCATGTATACCATGTATACCATGTATACCATGTATACCATGTATACCATGTATTCCATGTATACCATGTATACCATGTATACAGTTTGCTGGAAGTAACGTAAAACCATTCCATAGTACTATCAAATAACACTATAATAATGGTATTTGGTACTACATACTTATAATATTCAAACCTGTGTAAAAAAAATTAATAAAAAAATAATATATTTTTGGTTCATAATTCTTAAAATAAAGGACTTGCGTGCTAATAATTGCACATTAGGCGTCAAAGGAATCAAGTTACTTACCTACTTAATAATGAAATATTGCCAAAATATTTATATTCTTTTCACCTACCCTGGTATCAATCATTATTTTACAAACTGTAATAATCCTGTGCAGTCATTGCAAGGCTTTTCTTAGAAATATTTGCTTGTAATAGGATGCACGAATAACAATAGGAATGATTGGAAAACCAATCACGCGTAGGTTTTTTACAGAGATGTGGTTGGAAATTGCAATTAAAAGATTTCTGTATTTCTTACCACTTCTGGTGTATTCTGTGGTCAATTAATTGAGTGTACCTACTTTAATATTAAATTGAACCTTATTATAAGATTTATCTTTTTATCTTATATTGTATACCTGTATTATAAGAACATACACAGGATTATTGGTAAACAGTTAGGAGAATCTATAAGGGTCACTTGGCTTATTCCCATACATCTAAAATTTTGTTCTTAATTATTATTTAATTATACATTTTAATTCTGGGACATCCAAAAAACTAAAAGTATATAGAGTCAATAATATAAGCTGTTGACAAAATAACGATATTCTTGTGTCTCTGTCGTATTTTTGATAATAATAGGCCAGGATGAAGATGGCTTGCATAAACTTTGTTTTACCCATGAGAATTATACAACTTACAACATTAAATTTGTAAGATCGAGACTAACTATAAATAATTCTTGCCAATGAATCATTGTCCTACATTTTCTATATATTCTAAGTCCTACATTATATCTCTTTCTCGCTCGAATTATGAGCTTACATAAATAAACTAAATAAATAAACATAAATACATAAATAAAATAAATAAATAAAAATAGCCTTTATATCTCTGACCTGATGTTTAAACAAGGTGAAAATTATACATTAACTAATGTAATATGTAAAAGATTAATTATTTTTCTATTTTTTTTTAAATATTGATTAGCTTAGGCACATAACCAACTCAGAAATCGCGAAAAAGAATCAGACGTTTCATAAATTTTGTTATAAGACGGTCAAAGCACCTGGAAATATACATAACCTGACCGTCAACTCCTTCATCGCTGCCTTTTTTCCCATTTGCGACCGGATGGCAACTGGGAATTTTATTCCCGATTGCCACCTGGGGGCAATCCATATGGGGAGACTAAAAATATTCCCTTTTATACGTTACCTCCCCTTATTATTCGCGATTTCAGTGTAGGCTCCATAAGTGAAAGTTGTTGAAAAATTACACATACAATAACCATATTTATTTATAATCCAGCAGAACGCTAGGACAAACTTAATGCTGGAAAAGCATTTTCAACCAACTATTCTGGAAATATAGAAGATGTTTCATACATATAATTGTACCATAAATGGTAACTCAAACTCAAACTCAAAAAACTCATAAACTCAATGGTAAATCTGGTCTGGAGATGATAAGCCATAGTGCCAGTTGTACCTATCATTAATGTTACTATTGGGACAAGTAAGTGCCGATTGTACCATCAATAGTACTAGTCAATGGTACAAGTGGTTGAGAGGAAAACTGAGTAACTAGCAGTCAAATAATGAGCACACATTATGAAATTTTACGAGGATGCTAATTGATAACTAGTTAATAACTGAAGGTATAAACTGTATCCAGCTACAACTATTTAGAACATATTATAAAATTATAAGATATTATAATTTTAACCTTGGTTTTACTAACCCTGGTCAATGTGATAACTTTACATAAGATAATAAAATGTACGCTAGGAAAATAGCTATAAGATAAATGTTAATTTACTCAAGTTAGTGTCATTATGTGATTAGTTATTACCGCCCAGTTGCAGATAAATTCTAAATCACAGCATCGATTATCCACATTGCTTCGATATGAGGAAATTAATAGATACGTCGACAAATAGGTTAGTTTGTACATTGTACTTGATTGTACAAGTATAAATAACTTACGCACCTGTACGGAAATAATAGAAAAAGTAATTTATTATGTATGTATCTATAGTTGTTTTTATTTTTACTACTCGTAGGTACTCGTACATGTACCTGTTTACCTATCTTATTTTGGCATAAAAGTTTAAAAAAATATGAAGGGCAATGTTACCAGCGAAATTACTGGGCATGACGAGTTTCAACAACTAATAATATCTCAGGGTGACAGGCCTAGTGCAGTGCCGCGCAGAATTTTCAATTTTAAAACACTGGTTGGCACTGTGTCTGATATGGGCAATCATGATGCTTACCATCAGGCATCTGATTTGCTCGTCTTGTACTATCATACAAAAAAAATGTGTTAACGTGCGGGTAGGTTATACTTAAGTAAAAAACATTTTTTGTTACCTACCTCTGATCGACCATAGAACATATCCCTCTAATGCACGTAATCGAGTACTAAAAGTACAGCAGAAATAATTAAGCAATTACTTAATAATTAAGTAGGTACTGAATCGATTGGGCAGTTTAGTAGGTATGTAGGAGCTTAGACCTTAATATTGGCTTAGAACCATAAAATCTGAAATAATACATATAAGTTCCAAAGGTAGGTAAACCTATTTTACTATAGATGAAACGGGTTATGCCACTCCGCTCCACGTCTACTGTTTTCAAATGAGTAAATGTCCATACTTTGATTCCACTGCGCTCCACCGAACAAATTTTAAAATAATATTTTTGGTCGACATAGCTCCATGCTGGGGACAGCTAACATACCTATAATTATTAGCTGTAAGCTGTACCTAGAATTATAAACCTAGATATGTATTTATTACTGGCTGTGATAATCTGTGCCCCGCGGTTTTACCCGCGTAGTCTTGTGTTCCCGTGGGAATATCGGTATAAAAAGGGAAAATGCCCTATTTGTTATTCCAAGGTATAAACTATTTACTTACTGAATTTCAGTCCAATTGGTTCAGTAGTTTTGGCGTGAAGGAGTAACAAACATCCATCCATCTTTCTTAATTATAATATTAATATTGTAGGATTTGTAGGATAATAGTAGGAAGTAGGAAGAAGGATAGGATAGGAAAGTAGGATATAAGTAGTTATTATTATTACGTATCTCTACTTATCAGTACACCTGTTATAATTAACACATTTTTTTATTCTAGGAAGTAGACTACACAGACAAATCCGAAGAATGTCCCAACCCGAAGTTCAGGCGCATCCTGAAAGTGCTGGGACACCTGGACCGCGAGGCTAAGATCTGGGAGAAGCTGCCTGAGGAGTGTCATACTGTGCTGGAAGTGAGGATCGCGTCTACTCACTCCGAGTGGAGAGGCCGAGGGCTGATGAGGGTGCTTTGTGAAGAATCTGAGTAAGTTGGGGGATATTTTGTTTGGGGGTAGACACACATACTGGCGAAATGTGAGTGTAACTCATTCCTGGGTACACCTCTGCTCTGCTCTGCTGTTTCTTTGGGAAAAATGTGTGATGGCATGGGGTCTATTCTTTTTGGTGTTTTTTTTTTGTCATCCGTCCAGCTATCTTGAATATAGGAAGCAGGTCAATAAATTAGCCTTGGCGAGATATTTAATTGTAATGTAAGTATAAGCCCTGATTTAATTCTTAAAAATATAGGTGAGCTCAAAATAGCCTATAAGTAACTTATTAAATAATTCTAATAAGTGTTAAAACGCATTTTTACAAATTAATTTAATACCTCCAGCGTACTTTCTAACTCATGTCAGTCGCACTTTTAAAATTTTTAAATACCTATATCATATATCGATATTATAGACTTCGAAGTTTTTTAGGACAGTCCCGTCCCAGTGATAATTATAATGCATAAATATAATGCTTTGTGTATGACAAAAGGCAGGTATAGTTACCAGTTATTACGCGTCATAATTTCCACAAAAAGCACATGTAAGTATTATATAATACTCTACCAGCTGTTTCCAATAACATATGTAGGGGGTAGTTGTTAGGTCATGTCGGAGGCCAATTAGGAATCTTGGTGACCTGAAACTCTGACCATATGGGTTGTCCACATAACCCATGCATTGACTAGTGCAGTGTAATTGGGGAAACCCGTTCCGCTTCGGCCGTCTACGTAACCGGAGCTTCGTTCTGTAAGAGTATAAATATCTATATATAGAGTATAAATTCTATATATATATATAGAGTATAAATTCTATATATATATAGAGTATAAATTCAAATTATTATACTCGTAGGTACTTACGGAAGTTAACGTTTGAGCATGCCATGCAAATGTACAATGTACGTCTCTGATTCCTGGTTGAGAGTTTAAACCACAAAAAACATCGTCATGATTGTAATATTGGTTCATTGTTACACTTAATTAGACGTTTGATTAGAATGGTCTTAACTGTGTTCCTTATATTGGTTAAATTAAGTTTGCTACCAGTAATAGATCCTACTTACATATTTAGCATATTTAAATTAATACAAATGGTGGCTCTACGGTACGAGGTTCTACAAGACTGGCTCTGAGAGACGAACCTTTTCTGGAGGGTGTTCGATGGGAATAAATAATTTGTGCCTTAATAGGCACAGATACTACACACATACAGATAGGTACATAAATATTGATTGGTGGCGTTTACCATCCCGGTGGCGATCCACCGGGCTATTTAGTGCCAACCACCACCCCAATGACAGATTCAAGGACGGCTGATGGGAAATAAGCCATTTTAATTAAACTTTTAATAGATTTTATAGCGTTTATAAGTGTATTTACGTTAGTATATTTACACCTAAATCGACCTCTTACTAGCTTCTGATCGCCTGGTACTTCGAAAGATAATACAATACCTTAAATGTTAGAGATATATTATGCGCATACTGAAGACGACCTCTTACTAGTTTCTGCTCGCTTGGTACTCTTGCAAGCATTTTCACATGCTCTTTCAATATTGTGTGTGTTATATAACAAAACATAATTTATATTATATTTATTTGACCATTCATTTCGTTGCTAGCTGTTCTCAAATTCCCATGGAGCTATGTCGACCAAAAATATTATTTTAAATTATATTCGGTGGAGCGCAGTGGAATCAAATTATGGACATTTACTTATTTGAAAACAGTAGAGGTGGAGCGGAGTGGCATAACCCATATTATTTAGATATTCCTTACGGTTCACATGGGTACTTTGCAGTAATCTAATCGTGGTCACAAGAAAAGCTATAGATAGTCCTAGCTAAAATAGATAAGCCTAATCTAGGAGAAGGCATAAGAAGAAGAGGGGAGGAGAGAGTAGGGGAATTTCCATATACTCTGTCATTTTAGCAATTTCTGTTTCCATTGTAATTTTCCAAATGAGAGTACAATGACCCTATACGAGAATATCAACAAAAGTAGAACAAGGCAAATAGTCTCAATGAAAATGATACTATAGTAGGTACACACTTGACAGCAATACAATAGTAACAAACTACAAACAATTCATAAGATTGCAATAAACGTGCTATACTTACATAATACAAGTCACTCTGTTTATGCAATTGTCTTGTTACGAGATACGACGTAATAATTAATTTTATCACATGCAAGGACGGGGAGATCACGTGCAGGGAGAGTTTTGTAGCATTTGTACATTATAATATAATATTATTAAGTAAGTTTCATTGAACGTGTTAACAGGAAGAGGACTTCTTAGCAGTTTGACGCAATCCTATGGAAAATTTACGAATCGATTTGTATTTCCCTGTTTCCTCCGAATACAGTAAACCTATTTGATATATTTATATCCTGATATTTTAAAATTGAACTAAAGTATATGTCCCTATCATTTTATTTTTGTTTATAAACTCTACATTTTTTTGTAGTGAACAAACATCCAAAAACGTGAGTAAAACTGGGATTTTTGGAAGTTCACTATGAAAAGCCAAGGGTTTATAAGAATAATTAAATTTGAGACATAGGTTACTTCACTATAAAAATAACAGGATAAAATAAATTATACAATGGGTTTATTATATTCGGAGGAAACAGGAGAATACAAAACATCGATTTGGTAATTTTTTCATAGTATTGTGTCAAATTCCTAGAAGGCCGTGTACGCTCTGATGTTTATAGATAGATAAACTCTTTATTGCTACACCACAAATAAGATACATTAAAATTAAAATTCATTAAAAACAAATAGTGTAACTAATTAATAATAACAAAACGCAATTGGCGGTCTTATCGCTTAGAGCGATCTCTTCCAGACAACCAAGCAGGGAGAGGAGAGTACCGTCACATTTGGTCGGTGGTGTAACAGAAATAATAAATAAGTATTCTAATTTATTTTGATAGGACACGGTCAGTAATAAATCGAAAATTATAGAGTAAATAAAATAAAGTATAAATCATGGCGGTACAATGGGCGGTACAAATAATTTTGAAGTAGTTCCTATATTTTATTGTCCTTTTCTTCGACATAACGTGACGTAGACGTGATCTTTAATAGCAAATTAATTGAACTGCCATTATAGTCCGTGGCCAATAATGTTGATAACACAATAGAAATATCCAGTGTCACGTACAACTAGTTAGGTATTAGGAACCTCAAATAAACCTAAAATACCTAAAATAAACATACTTATTTATCAAATCTTTTATTAATAAGTTGTAAACGATAAATTAGTTATTGAATAATGATTATAACCCACTTCGGAATGGGTAGGTTCACTTATAATTTTATAAAAGTCCAATAGTAATAACCTACGACTGTAGTAATTTACCTTTAAACTTCTAGCTACTATTTGTAAAGGTAGTATAATATACCGTTTAATGATAGTGTTTCGGATAATAACTGGATATAAATCTCATTTATGACTAACCTACTTATTATCCTATTGTTCTTCTTTTTACAATTTGTTGGCCACAACAGCATATCTACATAATTAAAATACTATATATAGTATAATGGCCACCAATAGGTTTGTGGACAAAATAGAGAATCAATTATACATAAAATCTTTGCTATGTATAAGATTCTGGAAAAAATAACCAATTTTAATATTAACACATTAAGATATTCAATAATATAAAAGCATAATTTTCTGAAATCGGCCATTTTGACTAAAAAGCAAAGTTACATAACTAGCCGTTACGTTTCATGTCTTTAAAATAATTCACTCATCTGAAAACTCACCTAAAACATTAAAAGAATTTTACGAAAGTTTAGCATCGATATTTTGATAGTATTTATTTTTTACTTATTATTAAATAGTTAACTGATTTGATTATTACCTCAATTATATTACTTGCAAAAGTACTATCGGATGTGATCTCAATTTCACTACTCTCGCCTCCATCACACTTACGAGCGTTTTGGATCCGAATTTAAATCTTTCTGTAATTTGGGTTCACATCTACTATTACCGCTAAAAACCATATTTCAGTATTAACATGCGTTTTAATGCTAATTATTGCATATAGCTTGGAGGAACATACTTAGCTATAGAGTATCGTCTCTGACGATAGCATGAGCCAAAGATATGTGATCTGGAAGCTACCGTGCTTCGGAAGGCACGTGGCAAGACCAACGCTAAAATAGGATATGTAGTCGTTTGGTCAAGTCACAGACTTCAGATGACCTGAAAGCTAACACAGTTGCCTATAGACCCACTCGACAATATGAAGAATGTTTAAGATCATCATTACCTCAGCCGTTGGTTTTGCCATTAATAGCCACGCTTGGCAGGCGGTTTAGCTTCGATGGTTTCATGCAAAGGACGCTGCTGCCCGTCCTTTGGATCTGTAAAACCTTTTAGCCGGCTCCTACGCCAGCCAAGAGGGTGACGTCAAAGATATACGTAGATATCAAATGAAAGGTTTTGCTCAGAAAAATACGAAAAATCCTGTTTCCAAAAAATTTTTCAAATGAAGTAATAATTGGTTTTTTCTTTTTTCAGACGCATAGCCCGAGCGATCGGCGCAGGAGCAATGCGCATGGACACCACCTCTGCTTTCTCAGCGGCTGCAGCTGAACGGCTCGGCTATAAGCCGGTCTACAGTACTCTCTACTCCGACCTGGCTTTCGCACCCCAACCTAAACCACCGCATCTCGAGGCTAGAGTCTATATCAAAGAGCTGGATTAATATGGTAAGGAGCTTTAAATAGGGAAGTTATTTTTTAACCGTTATTGGTACAGTGACTGATGAGAATCTCGACGTTTAGACCAATTTGCATCAGCCGTAGTCTCGCGCCGAGAAAACGCGCTTAAGTTTTGTCATGCCGTAAAACATTAATAAAATCCATTGACTCTTTGGTAAGGCTCTACAACAGCGCTATTAGAGCTAATTAAAAACCATTCTTTTCTTCTTTTGCAGAGAAAATAATGAACCTACAAGAAAACACAAAGTTACTTGTCAAGATCACCAACCCATTAGGAAAGACGGTTTGGGCACTTAGTCGCTATGCACAAAATATCTACTACAAATGAATTTTATGTAAAAATCCAATAACTACCTTGATAGAGGTTTTATCATAATAATAATAATATCATATAGTCCCCCCATATGAATAGTTTATGGGTTTATATGAGGGATGCCTATGTTCAGCAGTGGAAGTCTTCCGGCTGATGATGTGTGCGTGACGTGATAGAGGCTTTATAGAGGTTATTTCTACACTTTATTGGAATATGTGTAGATCTCTAATTATTAGGATAAAGTTATTTATCGACTCGATTTGTTCGACTTTGGCTAAAAGATACCAAATATTATACCATGAAAAAAGCTGTACATAATTATAGATGTGATAAACGCGATAAGCAACCTAAATTATTATTATTATTAAATAAATTTTTATCGCGTGTTTTTAATAAAGGATTTTATCAATTATATTGTCTTCATTTACGATGAATTATTTTTAAAATCCTGGAGAAAATGTCGCGGCATTTTGATTTAATTCATGGCTATGTCATTTTACGTAGGCGTCTTCTCGTTCAGGTACCTACAACACGACATAGACTACTGATCAATGATCAACTTTAGAGATAGGATACATTTTATGTTTTTAATGATAGCTCGACGCTTGTGTATAATTATGTACCTTATGTAGTTCCTTTTTGTTACGTCTAGGTACCTTTTTGTAAAATGTTGTATGTACAACATTTAACAAAAAGGTACTTAAGGGGGTGCGTATATCCGTCAACCCAAACAACTCACAGAAGGAATTGTAAAATAGGTAGGTACATGAAAAAAAAATCGACTTCCAAATTAGCAACTTTTACATAATAATAAATACACAAATACATTGAATTAAAGGAATGAGGTAGCCAGAATATGGAAAATGAACAAGTGTACTATATGGTGTCTGTGGTACTTTCCAGCAGAGGTACCTATGTGGTATAGGTACTATCTAACACCACAGTTTAAAAGTTATAAGACCTACTTAAAAACACATATATCACCATGCAAAAGGCCGCTGTTCTCAATACGTGCCGCATTGTCCGCAAATTTCTACAGGAAGACACTTCCTGTGCTTCAACTCGATTTACCCCAAATTATTCTCACTTGACTTAGACCCGTGAGTTTCATATTTTATACCTACCGATTTTCTTCAAATTTCAAGAAAAAATAAATTGTGAACATAATAATAATAGTACCTACTTCCTTTATGTACATGAAGTTATATTATATAACTTAAAAATGCTTTTTTTTTATTAATTTTTTAATTTACAACGTGTAGCAGGTTTTATTATGAATGGATTTTCTTTATTTTTTCAACTGAATTTGCTTAGGTTATTTTATTAATAAGTACTAATAAGTCATACAAATTTTATGAAAGAGACAGGACTTAATCGCGCTAAAAACATTAATTATTTAACTCGAACTTTCCACTGAGTTGCATCAGCCGTGGTCACGAGAAGACTGGAGAATGCGGGTGTCACCGTCGGGAAGAGCGAGTCTTCAACTACCCGCACTTGGTCTTGTAAAATATTTTTTATCACGACACACAACACTTACGATATCCGCAGATCTACCTTGGGATAAATCGCGACGCGAACACATGCTGATTACTGAATTCCAAGAAACACCCAACTTTTAACCACCCTCTCGGTTGAAATTAGGTTGTTTCTTAATTTCAACAGCAACGCGTACAATTATGGAGTAGTAGTGACGCTCGGCGGAGAAGACTTATGGCGTGAAGTTCTCTAAATTTATCAATCCAGTGGTTGGGTAAAGATTCAAGCAAGTGCTCAGCAATCGCTGAATTATACACTTGGCGGTATTTTAGCGCGATTAAGTCCCATCTCTTTCATAAAATATGTGTTCGAATCGCGAAAGTTTAAAAATTACTAAGTCATACAAAATTACATGGAATCGTTTTCGCAATTATTTCTTTTGCAAGTTGTTTATGTTGACGGGTACATGCACCCCCTAAAGGATTACTACACTATTTTGTAACATGTTGTAGTAAACATATTATCACGTAGTTAAGTAGATACCTACTACCTGGTACCTAATTTAGGTAGGGATAATTTATAGTTCGTAAAAGTTGAAATTCGTAAAATTAGAATGTATGATTTTATTTATTATGATTTACCCATTAGAAACATGAATATATTGTGAAATTATTTTTTAAATAAATTACATTACAATGTATTATTAATTAATGAACTCGTATTTTATTTAGTGGAGCACAACTTAGTACCTATACCTACCTACCTACCTAGGTAGCTACTGTCAGTTATAAGCCAAACGCTACTCATCATAATCAGTTAACATTCTCCAAAATGGTCATTTTACATCATTTGAAAGAACTACATAATATCTACCCACCTTGTTATTTAATTTGGTATGCAATAAAGTATTATTCTATTCTATTTTATTCTATAGAGTCAACTCTTGGGTAAGTAGATAGGCCTCGTTAGCGTTGGTTAGCAGCAACCTATCTAGAGAAGGAAGACTAACAAACCCGGAATGGGGACTACGTCAGGCACGAGTAGGGTACAACCTGAAATAAGTGGCAGTCTCCTGCAACCAAACTGACTCCGCACGTATCAACATGTCGTTCCTGCGAATTCATTCAATGACGTCGAGAACATTCTCAACAGTTGACACTGTTCGTTTGAGAGTCTCAACCTAACGATGTAGGCTCTGGGCAAACCTATGTGTCCTAAAGTCGTCCCAGGTGTCATATTGTCTGTGGAGAGTATTCTTAATGCTCTATACCTACAGACTTAATGTTTAAATCGTCTGCCAAAAACGCCTAAGCCTATAAGTATTTATATGTATATAGGACATACACTTATTTGTTCTATTTTATTTTAACACAAACTTTCAACCTCTATTTATCACACCTAGGGGTGGAATTGCGATAAATCCTTTCTTATTACTTGTCTAGGCTATAAAAATAATCTACTGTCCAAGTATCATCATCACCGGTCCAGTAGTTTTGGCCCTGCGTTCATGAATCAGTCAGTGAATCACTTTCTCTCCTTTAATAGTATAGAATTATAGATAAATCATAAGTATTATTATATTTTACACTAATGCGTAGCTGCTCGAAGGACCAATAGCCTGTACCGAAATAATCTATCAACGCGAAGTGCCAAAACAACAACTAGTTTCAACAAATGTTTGACCAAAGATTTGCTAAGCCAAGATATTTTTATCTACTCTACCGGTATAATTCATTATGGTAATGCGTTGCGCACGCGCACCATTCAAAACATTATCAACAGTTGGAACCGGCTCACCGGACACGGCGATTGTTTTATCGATTTTAAATTATATTAAGGAATATCTTTGCATATACTATGTTTTAGTAACAAATGCAGTTAATGGTGAAAGTTCTTATGTGTAGAAGAAGAGGATCGATTTGAAGTTACCTAAAAGGTAGGGCGTTGATTTATTTTTATAAAAATCAAATTATATGTACCTATACCTATACCGTAAACATAGTGTTATCAATAAATAAATCTGTACTGATAGATATAGATCCTACCTACTTCACTTATTCTGTGAGTAGGTAGGATACACTGTTACCTTCTTGAGATAGTAGATTATATTATAGTAGACGATAATCTGTAGTATATATGTAATACTACAGATTATCGTCTACTATAATATAATCTACTATCTCAAGAAGGTAACAGTTGCTGAAGGGCCTCTATATATCTCTAATATCCTTAATAAAATATAGGTACATACAATATAGGTACATAATGTAATCTCTACGTCCAAGGTAAAGATATTTTACATTAACTTTACTGATACTTAACCACCTATATATGATACTTATACCTGATACTTACCTACCTTACTTCGGGGAGATTGGCCTCGTCAGCATTGGTCCGCAACCTATCTTGAGAAAGAAAACTCGAACAAACCCGCAATGGGGACTACGTCAGGCACGAGTAGGGTACAACCTGAAATAAGTGGCAGTCTCCTGCAACTAAACTGGCTCCACACGTATCGACATGTCACATGTCGGTCCTGAGGATTCAGCCAGTGACGTCGAGAGGGTGGTGTAGACTCTGGGCAAACTTACGTTTCCTCAAGTCGTCCCAGGCGACAAATTGTCTGTGGAGAGTGTTCTAAATGCTCTATACGGACTTCAGATCATACAAACAAGGTATGATCTGAGATACGGACTTGTTTAAATCGTCTTCCAAAGACGCCAAGGCCAATATAATAATGATAACCTACCTAAAAGATTTTATAAGCTTTGGCCATAATTTCCTTTTGGGGACAAATTATACCGTACGACCTACGAACACACTAAAGATAGGTAGAGGCAGCCAATACCTCTAATAAAACCAGCCATACACGCTTGGTTATGCGCATGAAAGGCATGCATGAACAACCCGAAAGTATATGCATAACCTAGCATGTATGTGAGACAACACAGGCTAAACAACGCTTGCTAAAGATGCTGCACTGAAGCTGAAGAAGAGGGCGGATTATGGCCGGTGCCCGGTTTCATTCGTCAAGAGAGCTTCGCCTGGAAACGCTTGACGAATGGAACCGGAGATACGTGACGGGAACGACCGCAGGTATTACCCGCATGTTCTTCCCTTGCGCGCTCGGGGCGTACAGGATAGTGAGGAAAATTCAGCCGTCCGGGATCCTGACTCAGGTCCTCACGGGGCACCGGGGGCTTTCTGAGTACTTGCACCGTTACAAGTGCAAGGAAAGCCCTTCATGCACGTGCGATCCCGACGAGCAAGAATCAGTACCGCATATCCTGTTTGAGTGCCAAGCCTTTGAGCGCCAACGGGAGGACATAAGGCAAGTATTGGAGATGGATGTTACGAAAGAGACTGTATGTAATATTATGAAAGGGCGTAAGAGAGGAGAGTTTTGAAGTATGCTGAGCGATTGATGAAGGTAGTGATAGAACGGAATAGGACGAATGCGCGATAGCGCAAGATGATGAATGAAGGAGTGTGAGAAAGGATAAGGATTGTGAAAAATAAGATATGGACGAATGCGCGACAGCGCAAGATGATGGTTGAAGGAGTGTGAGTGAAAGGATGAATGAAGAAACGATCCCTGATTCTGTTGGGGGACCGAAGCCTACATATAAAAAAAACACAGGCATGCAGTTACTTATGTGATATAGCTCGACAGAAAAGTAGAAACGGAACTTTTAAAGTGTCACTTTTGATTCAATTGTTTTTATTGTTGAAAGTATTTACAGTGGCGCCCCATTATTTTCTACTCATTTCTGTCTAGTTATAGTTGCCTACGTGTATGTATAGCTAGCTATAGCTAAACCGCTTAATTGAGTTCTCGCCTGCGGGGTACAGGGGCGGCCGGGAGAAATGCGGGCGGGCGGTGCTTGCCGCCCGCACCTCTCCGGTCCTACGCACCTTTACCCCAAATGCGAGGACTCAATTAACTCGTACCTATAGCAACTAGTGCATGCCTGACGGCTATAACTGTAGGTACAAGCAAGCCTGTCATGGATAACCTAGCGTGTATGGATGGCTTACACGACCACCATGGTCGTAGGCAGACAATGTCCTACCTTCATGTACAAGCACGATTATAAATAAATAATATTAAGGTGTTGATGGACTTGAGCATTTCCTCGTGCAGAACATTGAGCATTCGCCGTATTACTAAGAAATGCTCAAGTCTATCATCACCTTATTAGTGGGCAGTGGGTACCTACCTACTATTGCAATCAACGCGTGAGACATAAAAACGATAATTTCCAGTCCCCACTAAAGCTAGAAAAGTACCTTCATAGCATTTGTTTCGTATATTTCCTAGATCCGCAATGGCAGAGTACATAGTGTTGCCAGTACGTGAGGAGGATGCCGATGACATCATTAAACTGCTTGAACGGTACTAGTGCTCAAACTTGTTTATATTATACACAAATATAATATAGAATATTGGTAATTAACATAGAGTAGATTTGAGGAAACCAAAATATCAACAATCTGATTATAAAAATTGTAAGTACTAAGAAGATTTAAGTAGGTGTACATTGGACTGTGTATTTTAGTAGGTAGAGGTCTACCTCTATTTATTGGGTTAATGTGGTTTCTTAACGTAGACGGTAATTAGGTAAAATACCAGCTAAGGCAGTAGATGATACAGGGTACGACAAATCTAGAGCTCATAAAACAAGAATCAAATCATGTCATTCTTAACTATACTTATTCAATTTCATGCAAATGGTAGATAACTAGATAGGTACCTACAAAATATAAGCAGACACAAGCCTTATAGGTAGACCAATAATAAGTATCTATAATCGCCGAGCGAGCGAAGGGGATTAATATTATAAATACTTAAGTATGGTAGTATGCATATTCAAGACAACTTCATAAAAGTAATATCTACATAACAGTGTCTCTAATACTCCAGGTATCTAGTTATGGCCTATGGCTCATACTAAGTTGTCACTTTCCCTTTCAGTACATTTTTCATAGACGAACCTTTAAATAAGACAATAGGTCTGTGCGACGATGGCAGATGTACTGAGCTGGATGAATACTGCACTCATTCGTTACTGGAAGGGCTATCTTTCAAGGCAGTGGATAAGGAAGGGAACATCGTGGGCGTTATGATCAGTGGAGTTTGCCCTTTGAAGGAGGTAAGACGACTTTAAACACCATTCGTTAATTTAGTCAGGTAATCCTAAGGATAGTGGCACCGATATGTTTGGTCGTGTTTTTTATTCCAGAAATTCCTACTGAATGCGACGGATGGGATATATTTTTATTTGATAAACCCCATAAATTGATCCACTACCATATGGGATTTCCAGAATTCATTCTAACCTTACTTTTATAAGGTTAGAATGACCTGACCTGGCCGGGGATCGAAGACCCGCGGCTCAGAAGGCAGGGGAACTACCGGCTCAGCCAATCGGCCAGTCAATATCAGTCAAAATTAAAAGTATAGATCAATATTACAAGTTGAACTGGTATGGTAGATGTGTAAGCATAGATTCGATCAAACTCAATGTTACTCAACAAAAACTCACTCTGGTCTTTAAGTATTATGTACTTTGGTACAAAGAGATTTAAATATAAGGCAAGTGTGAATGGTCAAGTCGATATAGGGGTTGTGTATCAGGATCGTAGCAAATAGAGAGAAATAGTCTCTACTCTCGACCTACCCCAGCGGAAACATCGTATACCTATGTAGAGTTATGTACTTATGTATAATTTTCCTCTGTCAGGAAAAGTCCTTATAAAAGTATAAGAATTGGTAAAAAGTAGACTTCTCTCAAATAAATATTGATTGTGTCTAATATATAATGAATAATAAATTACGATTATATTATATATTGTATTATATTATATTATCTTTTTAATCCAGCTTACAACACGCGTAACTAAGGCGGACCAGTTATAATTAGTACGTTTTGTTCCCGTTGATAATTAGACTAACCTTGGTCTCCACTCTCAACGTATTACATCAACAAAAACATTTAAATAACAATAAAAATTATGTAAATACGTTCCTGAATGACAAGAACACGAGTTTATACTCAATAATGCCACTTTACTCCAGTCCTCAATGGCCTTTTAGATCTTATAATATTATTTTAAGTTTTAAGCATCGTCCGTGTATGCGACCATTTTTGAGGTTCGACACATGCGAAGGTGGCTAGTAAAACGGATACGTTCAAAAATATAAAAAAAAATTTTAAGGATTCTTAGTAGGTATACTTTGTACCTACAAAGTATTTCTAGGTTGTTGTAGTGGCAGGCCTCTTCTGCAGGAGGCCGCCTGGGGAAGACCCACACCTTTGCCAGTTATTCATCCGCCAAGCAGTAATGTGCAAACATTCTGTGTTCCGGTCTGAAGGGCAACGTTACCAGCGAAATTACTGGGTATGATGTAATTCAACAACTAATATCTCAGGGTGACAGGCGCAGTGCAGTGCCGCGCAGAATTTTGAATTTTAAAACACTGCGGGGCACTGTGTCTGATATGGGCAATCATGATGCTTACCTTCAGGCACCTGATTTGTTAATCTTGTCACTCACTATCATAAAAAAAAAACATTATGTCGATATTCTGTTCTCCTTTTCAGGATGACAATGACAATCTGCTAAGCCAAGCTCAAAGCTGCAAGAACAAGAAGTTCCAAAGAATCCTGTACATACTATCTCGAAGGGAAGAAGGTTCTAGACTGTGGGAGAAGTTTCCAGAAGAAGATAAATGTGTCGAAGTGAAGGTAGCCGCTACAGACCCAGCGTGGAGAAAGAAAGGCATTATGAATGTTTTGCTAAAAGAAACGGAGTAAGTTATTATGAGATTGATATTTAAAAACTTAACAGTTCATTACTGCCTCGGTGGCGTAGTGGGTGCAAGGTCGTCTGCCGATCATGAGGTCCCGGGTTCGATCCCCAGGTCGGGCAGTGTTGTATATACTTGCAGCCTGGACAGCCTGGAGTCTGGAACTGTGCCCGGTAAATGGCAATATGCTCGCCCCCTATTACCTACATGGAACCAATAACAATGCTGGCACAATGTGGGTGTAATTAACTACTATATGGGACTGAGTCCTGGGTACGTCTCTACCCCTTTGGGAAAAGGGGTTAACAGTTTATTAGATAAACGCTTTTTTCCGAAATTTCCCCACCTACCCACACTTCGCCAGTTGTTTTTGAGTCCCAGACTGTCATTGAGAAAATTCCCCATGGAAAAATCAAATAACACTGCCTGATCTGGGAGTCCAACCCGAGACCTCGTGCATAATAATTCAATATTATACTCTGTTTCAAATAAAGAGAGAACCCAAAGAATACTATTAGTACGTAAACCCTCCCCCGCTATTTTTCGTCGCCTGCGACCAGGCAGTCAACGGAGCAGTAACACTCGTACTTACGCGCACATTTGACGCGTGTACACACGATAAGTTTTCTACGTAGTAGTTGTCTATTACGCGGGCGATTGTATGGAGTGACAGAGGTTTGCCTGTACTATGATACCCAAGGTCAATGGCCGTTTTTCTCGCTGCATTTACAACAGTATAATATTATACAACTTGATAAATTTCTTTTTCTATTTCTAAAATATTTATTTCAGAAAAGCAACAGAGCAACGAGGAATCAGATTGCTCAGAATGGACACATCCAGTGCCTACTCGGCCATGTCCGCACAGAGGCTCGGCTTCACTTGCATGTACACAGCTAAATACACTGACATCAAACTCGATGGGCAGCCACTAATCGTGCCTGAACCGCCTCATTTAGAAGACGGCGTATATATAAAGGTTTTATTTGAAAGAAAATAGGACCAATACAGAGTTACTGAGTTACTGGTAACATAGATTGCAACGTTCACTGAACAGCCAACTCTGAAAATTAAGATGGCTGTTACAATGCCTATAGGTTATTCCTGTGTTAAGGTGGTGATACACCTGAGCATTTACTTGTAACAGAAAAAGAAAATAGGACCAATACAGAGTTACTGAGTTACTGGTAACATAGATTGCAACGTTCACTGAACAGCCAACTCTGAAAATTAAGATGGCTGTTACAATGCCTATAGGTTATTCCTGTGTTAAGGTGGTGATACACCTGAGCATTTACTTGTAACAGAAAAAGAAAATAGGACCAATACAGAGTTACTGAGTTACTGGTAACATAGATTGCAACGTTCACTCAACAGCCAACTCTGAAAAATATGATAGCTGTTCTAATGTATAGGTTATTCCTGTGTTAAGGTGGTGATACACCAGAGCATGTACTTGTAACAGAACATCGAGCATAAATATTCTATTACACGTTCTATTAGGTACCTGTTATATCGAACCGAACTTCGAACACGACGCTCTATGTTTTGTTCACTCACCGTGAGCATTACGGCACGGTAATAATTAGTATTTCTTGTATTCATTGAATTTTCACATATAAACTATATGAGTGAATTAAATTATTATTATTATTTTATTACATAATATGTAATGTTTTGGACACTAAGCTTTTCCCTGAATTGTACCTACCATTCGTAAGAATGTAAAGGTGGTGATAGAATGTAAACTTGAGTATAAAAATTATGTGTTTTAAATTTGCATAAGCCATTTATTCCTTTTTAATAATGTGTTTTGTTTCAGCATAGAATATAGTTGATAACTTTTCTTATAACGTCGTATATATTCACTTTGATGTCGTCGTTGGGCTCGTACCATTCGTCTGTAGCTTTCCCTATTCCGAATTCTCTTAGCAACGGGTCTGTCTGGTCCCTGGGAAATATGACATTTTATATTCTTACATAACATACAATCACGCCTTTTTCCCGAAGGGGTAAGCAGAGGTGTACGCGGAACTCAATCCCATAATAGGTACACCCACATTTCGCCAGTATGTTATTGGTCCCGTGTAATAGGGGGCGCGCCTTTTGCCATCAACCAGGCACAGTTCCAGACTCGTGGCAGTTATTGAGATAATTCCTAATGGAAAAATCCAACATTTAACACTTTGCCTGAACCTGGGGATCAAACGGCGGACCTCATGATCGGCAGTCGAGCTTGCACTTACTATGCCACCGAGGCAGTAATTATATTCTTAATATGTACAAAATAAGACAAGTATAATAATAATAATAATAATATGGGACAACTTCCACACACATTTAGTATCGATTATGAAACTTAATAAACCCCTTCTTATATACCCTGACCACCATTTATCTGGAACATAGGTAGTCATTGAGACGATTCCTGCGAGCCCAAACACGATATAATTGACTATTAGCAGCCCTGGAACACTCCGCAATAAAGCTATGAAGCTACAAGTAGCTGGGGCGTCCGTCTTGACGGTACAATTTGTATGGGTTAGACAGATAGAGAGTAACGCGATAGAAAGAGCAGCTCATAGATTAATATAACGATAACTGAGCATTTAAAAATTCTTATTTTTTAATTTATTTCGAATTTTTTTTTTTCGTTGCTAGTTGTTGCAAGCGCTATTGCTGAACATGAGTTGTTGGGTTCGATCACTAGGGCGGGCAGTGTTATAACATTCTTACATTAGGAATTTGTCCAATAGCAACCTGCTGGAAAAAGTATTATTATTATTTACTCACCAATTTTTTACTTATTTTAAGAATTTCTCTAAAACTGCTCTACATTAAAACAAATTAAAACTAAATTCGACACTCTACAAAAGTACATTTATTTTTTCTAACAATTATTATTTGAATACAATATTTACATTTCATCCAATGTACAAAAGATTAATATCAATGTGAACTATGTTCTATCACAAGTTATTAAGGGTCAAAATTGCATAACTACCAATAAAATTATTATATCACATTGAGGTAGCTAAATAAAGATCTATTTATTATGATCATTGTAAAAGAATATATTTACACAAATATAAATAACTTTTACTCTACATAATATTTACAATTTTATAAACATTGTACTTTTTACTAATTGAACTACTTTTTATGTAAGAAATTGCAAAAATAGAAAGGAATTTATGCTTTTTTGTTGACTACAATTTATTAAAATGTCTTATCTACTTCTCTAAATGGTCGGACCACATTTGACGAGATCTTTAAATATGTCAATTTCGTAGATATTAACTCAAGTATGAAGCAGTATAGTATCTAAAAGCATTTATTTGTGAGTACGAAATTTTACAAATATAAACATTTTCCTTAAAAAATATGAAAATGATACAATTATTTAACAAAAATTACATGTGGTTGTACCTACTAAGGGACTGAGTCCTGGGTACATCTCTGGATATCCCTTCGGGAATATGCGTGACAGTATGTATGTCTTATAGAAGTATTGCATTCTAGTTCAAAATTCTTAGCAGTTATTGTAGATTTGATTTTAATACTAGCGATCTGTCCAAGCTTCGCTCCGGGTGTCATTATACATATTATTATTATTAAGTATAAACCGCTCACTTGAATTACTCTGTTTATTGATAAAAACCGTATCAAAATCTGCAGCGTATTTTAAAAGATCAAAGCGTACAGACGGCGGGAAGCAACTTTGCTTAATCTATGTAGAGATTTACAGATTTGTTGTTTGCATTTTTTACATTTTATATGTATATTAACATTTTTATTTTGCGTAGCACTTTTGTGAACATTACGTAGCGTAACCTCAGTCAAATGTGGTTCGACCCTAAGCTATGAAAGGTTGACAATCACTTCTTATCGTTAGCCAAAGCTTGACCCAACGAAGCGGTGGTTACTGTTGGATTGGCTGCCGACACGATCTTGTCTAATAGAAGACGGGTTTGTAACTGTAAGAGATTATTGTAAAGTTAAGTTTTTGTAGTGGTAGGCCTCTTTTGCAGGGGGCCACCTGGAGAAGTACCACACCTTTGCCAGTTATTCATCCGCCAAGCAGTAATGTGCAAACATTAGTGTTCCGGTCTGAAGGGCAATGATACCAGCGAAATTACTGGGCATGACGAGTTTCAACAACTAATAACTCGGGGTGACAGGCGCAGTGGAGTGCCGTGCAGAATTTTGAATTTTAAAACACTGGGTAATATCATGATGTATGTAATATCATGATGCTTACCATCAGGCACCTGATTTGCTCGTCTTGTCAATCACTATCATAAAAAAGTCAATAACCAGAAATTCACATTAGGTGCCATGGGGTTACCGGCTACAGAACACCCTCTAGCCGTGGCTGACGTAAGAGCTGTCTAAGGGATCAGATCCAGAGGACGGGCAGCAAATGCGCTCGTAGTATAAAAATGCGCGCAGTAAGTATTGGCAAAACCCGCCCTTGTGAGGGAGGCCTATTTCCAGCAGTGGAATCATGGAATATTAGAAATGCAACCAAATATTGTAAGGGCATGATCAGATCTGACGAATGCGCCGCTCAATAACGTCCTGCGTTTTTATTTTTGTTTAACTATAAAAAATCCTTTCGGCCACTTTGGAAACTGATGATTCGAAACCAGTTTCCAAAACAGAATCATTCTTCTTTTATCTGGTTACCGATCAAGAAAAATAAATCTGTTTTGGAGAATAGTTTCGAACAAACAATATTTAATCTTCTTTCAAAATTTCAATAATAACTAGGTATGTACTTGAAATAAAGTAACGTCGCGATTAAAATGGGCAATGGGCATGCATAAAACCTTTTTATCGACTTTATCGTAACTTCGTAATCAGTTACCTTATAAGAAATTGTCATCTTGTTTCTCGTAACCAGGTTTCGATAAGCGAAGAATCATTCTGTTTTGGAAACTGGTTTCGAAACATTAGTTTGAAAAAATGCCGAAGGGATAAAAAATACTTACCTCGTTGCCATTTTCTGAGGCTGCAGCTCGCACCTTGTCTATTTCCTCTGTTAGATATTTGGACCTTTCTTGTGCTCTACTGCGTTGCATCGTGTACATGTTTCTGTAAGTGACGCAAGGGGAAACCGGTACAGTACAGCACACATTTACAAAATCACGCAAACGTATGCAGTAAATCCTATGTCAGTGGTAGCGCTTAAGACGCGGTGCTAAGCAAATATGCCCTCTCGCTCACACGTTGGGTAAGTGTAATTACGTAAAATACTACATGTAATTACGTAAAGCCAGAAAACTAGGTTCTAGAAAATAGCAATATAAAGATTCAATAAAAATCTAATTTAATCCAAACTAGTTTTCATGTTTGACTGCCTCGGTGGCGTAGAGGGCGCATGCTCGACTGCCAATCAAGAGGTCCCGGGTTCGATCCCCAGGTGAGGCAGTGTTAAATATTGGATTTTTCCATTAGGAATTATCTCAATAACTGCCTGGAGTCTGGAACTGTGCCCGGTAGATGGCAATAGGCTCGCCCCCTATTACATGGGACCAATAACATACTGGCGAAATGTGGGTGTATCTACTATGGGACTGAGTCCTGGGTACACCTCTGCCTACCCCTTCGGGAAAAAGGCGTGAATGTATGTTATGTTATGTAGTTTTCATGTTTAAAAACCTGCACAAAGAAAAAAATCTCAGAAAAATAAAAAGGCACTGAAAACTTGTTTGGATTAAATTCGATTTTTTACTGAATCTTTGTTTTGTTATTTTCTAGTTCCTAGTTGTCTCTATTTTACGCAATAGAGCATTACGCAAAAATATGGGTACGTGTGATCGAGAGCCCTTTCGCTTTTAAAAAAGTTAAGTAGTAGCTTCTTAAATAGTTTTTAATCCTATATACTATCTTATCCAATGGAGATGTTATGAATTCCTTTACCTGATTACATACATCTGCAGAATAACTCCTACAAACGCAGCCCCAAGGCATATACAAATGATGATGTAATTTGGCAGCTTTTTTATCCCTTTGAATCCGTAGTACCATTCGTTGGGCCTTTCTGTTTTGCCGTTTGTACTGGAGCTTGAGGAGTTTGATGTTTCATAATAGTAGCTATAGTTTGGGTTGTTACGTAGACTGAAATGAAATAGAATAAGAGATCATCTAGTGCAAGGGTCGGCAACCTTTTGAGATAAGATTTAGATTTTGAACAAAATTTTCTATTCTGTTTTTGAAATTTCTGCTAAGGGTGCTCAGGTCCAGAGGATGGGCAGCAGCGTCCTCTATGTAACACCATCGAACTACGCTCGCCAACCCGCCTGCCAAGCATGGCAAGTATTGGTAAAACCCCCCTTATGAGAGAGGAACCCCCTCTGGTTAGATTTGTTTGTAGGTTGGATTTCTAAGATTCATCATCATCATATCGGCCATAAGACGTCCACCGCTGAACATAGACATCCCCATAGATTTCCATCCAGTCTGGTTGTAAGTGGCCTGCATTCAGAGCGTTCCTGCAGTTATCAGATTGTCTGTCCACCTTGTGGGTGGACATCCTATGCTGTACTTGCTGATCGGTGGTCTCCATTCGAGAACTTTACTGCCCCATCAGCCATCAGTTCTATGTGCTATGTGCCCTACCCATTGGCATTCAACTTGCTTATCCACTGGGCTTTGTCGGTAACTTTTGTTTGTCTACAAATCTTCTGATTTCCAATTCGATCTCACAGAGAAATCCCAAGCATAGCCCTCTCCATAAATATATCAATCAAGATTAATTACAGTGGTCTAATAAGATCATGAGGTCATATACTACCGACTAGCCCATTGGCTCAGTACTTTTGTAACTGCCTTCTGATATTCCTGGTTCGATAACTGGGCAGTTCAAACATTTGTTCATATTAAGCCGGGACTACAGCTACGTGTTAGCGTGTTAAATAACAATATTCTGTTAAATAACACCAAAGCCACGCCCACTTTTCATGTTATTGTGTTAGGTAACACAAAAACATGCCGCTGCCAACCCGGCTTACCATGGAAAGTGGGTGTGGCTTTGGTGTTATTTAACAGAATATTGTTATTTAACACGCTAACACGTAGCTGTAGTCCCGGCTTTAGCATATCTATTTGACATGTGTGTGGGTGTTTTTAAGTGTATAAAAGTATGTGTATATGAGTTCTGGTTTCCATAGTACAGGCCTCTAGCCCAGTTTGTGACCTGACAACCATGTGTGGAAGTTTTACCAAAAAATAAAGTATCAAATTAGTTGTAGTGGTAAGCCTCTTTTGCAGGGGGCTGCCTGGGGAAGTACCACACCTTTGCCAGTTATTTATCCGATAAGCAGTAATGTGCAAACTTTACTGTGTTCGGGTATGTAGGGCAATGTTACCAGCGAAATTACTCGGCATAATAAGATTCAACAACTCATATCTTAGCGTGACAGGCGCAGTGCAGTGCCGCGCAGAATTTAGAATATTAAAACACTGGGTGGCACTGTGACTGATATGGGCAATCATGATGGTTACCATCAGGCACCTGATTTGCTTGTCTTGTCACTCACTATCATAAAATTAAAAAAAAAACTACTAATAATAAGGATAATAAATAAAAATACTTGTTTCAAAGTACTTGTAAGGAACATGAGTCCTGTATACATAAGATGTGCTGCTGTAAGGGTGGCTATGAGTTGACACTTCTGTGAGGTTATCATACTGTGCCCTGCTACTAGGCTTGCTCAGGACATTGTATGCTTCTACTATGCTTATGAATTTCTCTTGTGCTTTCTTATCTTTGTTCTTGTCTGGGTGATACTGAAAAGAGAATATTTTTCTTCATCATTATCACCAGCCGGAAGACGTCCATTGCTGAACACGGGCCTCCGCATCGAACACCATAAACTATTCAAATGAGGGGATTTTGCTGTAATCACTACACATGGCAGGCGGCTTGGTGATCGCAGTAGTTGGAATACTTGGTGAATGGATTGGTGGTTGGATGTTTTTATTGATGTTGAGTAAATAACACAAGTGGCAATGGGCTGGTCATATTTAGCAGGTTGTTTACATCATCTACCAAAGAAGCCAATGTGTATATTTTATAGTGTGGGACGGCCCTAGGCTAGATGGAGGGACAATAGATGTGAGGTCACTGGGAGAGGTTGAAGATGGAAAACACAGGTTCTAGTTGAGTGGCGTGCCATAGGGGAGGCCTATGTCCAGTAGTGGACGATCATGGGCTGATAATGAAATAACATAATGCCTTACCACCCCAAAGGGTTATGCAGAGGTATACACCGGTATACCAAATACCAAGTCGCATTGTAGGTACATGGCAGTATACCCATGTTTCCTCAATTATGTTTAATGTCTTATTAATAGGGCTCGAGCTTAATGCCATCAACTAGGTACAAATCCTGACTGACTATTATGACTGAAAATTATGATTTAACCCACTAATTAATATTCTAAATGCAAAAGTTTGTGAGAATGGATGGAAGGATGGATGTTTGTTATTCTTTCATACCAAAAATTACTGAACCAATTGGGCTGAAATTCAAGTAGATACCTAGTTTAAACCCTGGTGCAAAACCTATTTATTCTGTGGTGAATCTTGGTTTGAGATCTTACCTCTTTACTCATTTTAATAAATGCTTCCTTGATGTCTTTGTCCGTGCAATTTCTACGCAATTTAAGCACATCGTAGTGATTTTTTCGAGCCAAACTGTAAAGAAATACGCGTAGATAATGTATAATAGGAAACAAACTTACTTTCAATACAAAATCGTAATTATGAGCATGAAATACCTGTAGAGTCTTATAAATGCATTGATTGATCTAAAGTCTGGAGATTTTCTTAATAGAAACATTACGATATCAATAAATAAAACTAAAATTTTTATGAACATTCATGTTCATGAATTTGGCAGTTTCTATTTTCAGGAACAAAAAAGTGACATTTTTGATATTTTTCCAACGTCAGATTGACTTTGACATAAGTAATTTGAGATTTTGACGCCATCAACAATGTTAATTACCAGTATAATAAAAGTTTTTGGAGTTTCTTTAGACTCATTATTAAATTTTTTATGCGCCAATTAAAGGCGATACATAGTATAATATTAATAGTAATAGGTTTGTTAATTTCATATTATGATTGAATAATGTTTTTTTTGATTGAACATAAGAACAATGTATTTTATGAGATTATGAGGTGAACAAAGTCAATCGGCGTCCATAATCAGTAAACACAGCTTTTTATGCAGGCAACATAATTACATTATGACTTTTGGCGCGAAACTCAAACCATCGAGGACGAGTAATAAATAAAAATTCTTTATAAGAATCTTGTAATAATTATATAAAGGTAGGTATGAAAGTGGAAACGGTAGGAAATTCTCTTTACTATGTATAAAAGGTGTATTATATAGTGTATAGTATCATATCATATCGTATATAGTTTTATCATATCGTATTAGAGCTAAAAATAATTTATCACAATGCAAGGGAGGGGTGAGAAATAAAAGAGATAAGTAATTTTACTGTTCTCAATTAAATTTACGTAAATATTATACCTACTCACCTACTTATGTAAGTAAAGACTTATTTAATAAAATACTTAACAAGTAAGAACATAATATTATATAATAAATGCAAGGATAGCACGGATCAACGTCGAAATTTACCTGCCTACCGTATAAATTTATTGCCAGAAACTATGAAACTGCATATAGGTAGCTCATCATTTCAATGTGTAGGTATGTATGTATGAACCTATGTATATATAATGAAAACACCCCCGTGGATAAATTTTAATGTAGTAAATAAATTATATATAAGTAGGTACTTGATCGGTTGTCTGGAAGAAATCGCTTATTAGTGATAAGACCGCCGCTTGTACATTTAAGTTTAGTTTCTGTGTCCTGTAATGTTATTTCATTGTGTGTGGTGTACAATCTACCTATCTATACCTACAAAATAATTAAGTAATTCTAGGATGTTTGTTGAACTTATGTTTGACTTATGGTTTCTAAAATAGGTACGCGAACATGAATAAGGGAGAAAACAAGAATTTCAGCTGTTTTTAAGCTTTATCACGAGGTTTTAGCCACATTAGGTACCTGCCTATTTTGTCATAAGTTTACATTGATATAAAGAAAAGGGGAGATAAGATACGTTCTCCCAGCGCTTACTCAACAAATGGCACGTGCAATTTTGCTCAGTGTGAAGTTTGCACAGTGACATAATAATATAATAAACAACAAAGATAGAAAGACGTACCTAAGACCGAAGTGCGACCGAGACAACAATAATATTCGCTCGTACGACCTTACTTTAATGACGTACGTGGACCTAATTGGACCTAATTTGAGCTTGCTATTTTCGAGAAGCCAGTACCTCATCTCCCCTTTTCTTATATCAATGAACCCATTATTTTATGAAAACTGAGAGACTGACAGGTAAGTAGGTATGTGTGTATGACGTAGTAGGTATTATTATCTGTTCTGTGGATAAAAATACTTATATATATATTCATATTCAAAAATTGTGTACTTACTCACATTTATATAACTAGGTGCCTACCTACTAAGTATAGGTACCTAAAACCCACTATTTATATAAGTTATTATTATAAGTATACTAAATTATTATTTACTTTCCTAATAACCCAAAAAGACAGGGTGCTAGTACCTGTGACAAGTGGCTGGTAGTGCGGCGCACGGCGCACGCTGGGATCTACTCACAACTCCCAACTCTGTGATTCCGCACTCGCTCTGCATCGACGCCTGACGGAAGCGCCGCGCCGCGCCGTCGCACCAACAAGACCCAGGCCGATACTCGCCGAAACTAAACTCACACTTCAGTGTTCTCGCGTCACGCAACGCGCTGAGACGCACGGTGTACGGTCATGCGAGAAGCCACTGGCAGAATGGCCGAGCTCGAGTTCGAAGCGCCACTCGCGCAAATCGAAGACTCCGATGATTGCCTCTCCACAGCCGACTACCCGCAAAAAACCATCAATGGAAACGACATTCACATCAACAACATAAATAACATCAAAAGTGAAATGGTCAAAATACAAACCGATTCCAACAAAATAAACGATAACGATGATCCTAAACCGGTGAAGTGCAAACAGGACAATATGCAAAACGGGGAGGGAGATAATTTTACGGAGACTTTCTCCGGTTCGCTGGAAGACCTGGTGAATACGTTCGACGAGAAGATTACCAAATGCTTCGGGAATTACGAGGAGAGCGTGGAAAAGCTTGCACCGGTTCAAGTTCGTACGCAGGAGGAAATCATGAGCGAATGCCAGTAAGTAACCAATACCTATTTTAGCCTTTAGTCTGTTTTAGCACTTGATAATAATCGGTTAATTGGAGCATTTTCTTTATGATGTCATCATTGCAGTATTTTTAGAATTTAGGATGATTCCTCCAAGTCTATTTACCAGTTAGTCATAGTTTCATGTAGGAAAATTGCTAATTTTGTTAGTTCTTATGCTTCGAAACAGATAGTACCTATATTAAGAAAAGTACCTAGATAATAATATAGAAATAAACAAGATGGGTGAACTTTGCGCATGGCAGTGCCGGACCATGGATCGATAGCAGTGGTTAAGGGTGGGTAGGGTAGGGTGCACACGCGAGGGTGGTACGATTTGCGATGCGTCATCGTAACCCCGCCTCGACCAACCCTTAGCTTTTGTTCTCAAGATGTGAAGACAATGTTATGGCATGCGTGTATCATAAGATATGGCGACATATAGGTATTTATACAGAGATCATTAATATTAGTCTTAATTTATAATGTGCCACATAGGCAATAGTTAAGTAAATATTTATGTAAATAAATAAATGAACAATTTGAGATAGGCCTCTGTATTATTATAATGATGTTTATTTAACATTCTTTAATCTAATAAAAAAAAAATAGCATTACAATAACCGATGTTGATAATGATGATACCTTTCTAGAATCATGGACACGAAGAAGATAAATAAATATTATGATGGCGTCTTAAACTCGTACCTCTATTGTTTATCTGACTAAGTAAAAGACTTGTTCTCATGTTCTCTAGACAATGATGCTAAAATACTCTCTCGCCATTGTATTATAATGTGGAAAAGAGAAAAGCTTTGTTTCAAAGTTACAAGGTCTAGTAAAATTGTCTGATGCTCCACCCTCTCTACCCGTGGTTGCCGTAAGAGCCGGTTAAGGGTTAACAGATGCAGAGGACGGGCTGCAGCGTCCTCTGAAAAAACCATCGAATTGCGCTCGACAACACGCCTACCAAGCGTGTCGAGTATTGGCATAACCCCCCTATATAAATTTTTATCATTGTAACTATGCTTGTAATGATGCGGTGTGATAGGCCAACAAAATTAT
Organism: Hemistola chrysoprasaria; assembly: GCA_947063395.1. Taxonomy (NCBI): domain Eukaryota; kingdom Metazoa; phylum Arthropoda; class Insecta; order Lepidoptera; family Geometridae; genus Hemistola; species Hemistola chrysoprasaria. Next base: position 10,478,617 of record OX346723.1, read on the forward strand.
ACGTACGTATATTCGAAAGAATCTATTCGAAAGATGAAATTAGATGATATGGACAATACACCGGTTGATTTGTAAACTAAACTTTTCGACTCTTGTTAAACATTTTGGAGCCACTCCAGATGACCTGAATGTCTGAATCTGAACTGCGAACACGTGAAAATAAAATAGCATTGCCAACAGTTCATCGGATTGTTGGGTGGTGCGCTTGATTTAAATGGTGAAAAATGTCAATAACAATAAGATAAGTGATAATATTGGTTGTCCATATAACACATATGAATTGACTCGAGCAGTGTAATTGGGGTAATCCATTCTGTTAGAGTATAAATTCAAATTATTATTATTATTTTAATGTCAATGAAACCCGATTTGATCATTAAACCTAATAATTGATGTCGATAAGAAACATAATAAAACCGTATTTTAAAATAGCTTCATGTATGATTAAAGGTTTCCGAAAATGTTGCATGCAAAAGAACACTTGACACGCCATACAAGTTTTACACAAAAATTAAGGTAGCAGGTGCATGCATTGATTGAGTCGAGATTCAAGATTTCTCGTCAAGCAGATGTTATAACCACCTTGCCTTGAACCCATTGGAACGAACACCTTGCCGAATATTAAGTTACATATCCAAGATCTCGGACTAAAATGACGTTGATTTTCTTGATAACCGATAACTTGTGCAATTCAAAGTTAACATAACATACATACATACATTCACGCCTATTTCCCGAAGGGGTAGGCAGAGGTATACCCAGGACACAGTCCCATAGTAGATACACCCACATTTCGCCAGTATGTTATTGGTCCCATGTAATAGGGGGCGAGCCTATTGCCATCTACCGGGCACAGTTCCAGACTCCAGGCAGTTATTGAGATAATTCCTAATGGAAAAATCCAATATTTAACACTATGCCTGACCTGGGGATCGAACCCGGGACCTCTTGATTGGCAGTCGAGCATGCGCCTACTACGCCACCGAGGCACCGAATTCAAAGTTAATGCAATTATATTCGTTATTATTCAATAGACTGCTTGCTGGTTCCGTCCTTAAGTGATTACCTCCGAAAATCATTATTAAGTGCCCATAATATATTGATAATGAATCATACTAATATATATCGTCTCATTCCAGACAGCTGGAACAAAATTATTATTGAACACAATAAAATATTCGAGAAAAACGATATTGTGAGAGAATCTTCTGCTTCTTTCTTCATGATTAGAAACAAAGAAAGTTCCGGACAGTCATTGATTTGTTTAGAATCGTTAAACGCATTATTCTATTGCAACCCTTTCACTTTTTTGTTCCGATTAAAGCTCTCACGACTGACTTTATATGGAGCCACTATCTATAATTGAAAACGTTTATACAATTTTGCACAGAATGTTTTGTATTCACGAAGAAACATTAGCATCGAACTCGGACATGGCACACGACGCACGTCCGTTTTTATGTCACTCTTTTTGAATCTCAATGAGCTATTATCCAAACTCCCTTGTGTATGTTTCATGTTTATTTGCCTTCGTCTGTGTGGAAAGTATCCAACCATTTGTGCAATCTTTCATCTTATCTAGGTTGCAACTTGCAAGGTGGCATGCCTTTTGTTATTGTTCCACTTAATACGTCCGAGTACGTACCTCTATTATCAGTGTCTGACAATAACTGCATAGCATGTGTTAAAATAACCTGTGACCTTAGATATTGAACATTATATTTACGAGCAAGAAACAGGGCAGCAGATTTCATAACCGCAATTCCACAGTTACCTACTGTTATTGGTATCTCTAGTTTCCACTTCGCGTGTTATAACTCTTAATTATTATGAACGGATAAGTGCTCTAACCTTCCTTCAAGCCGCTTTCTAAACGATAATCTTGCTAACTAATACTAATGCTCTATATTGTACATGAGATCACAGATTATCGCCCTAATCTATTCATATTTTCACTGTTGGTGATTTAGTCCAGGTCCCCGGTTGGATGCTAATTATTAAATCATAATATCATTGGCCTTCGAGCGTACTGTAAACTGGTCCACACACCGATTTTAAGAACTGTTAATAGTAAATTTTTCCAAATGTTAAATTTAATATGTCGCACATCAATTTGCAAACGTTTATCAGCTCTTCCTCAGAGGAAGTGTGCCCTAGATCTAACGATATATAAAATTAACATGTCTAACTACTACAACAAACTGCTCTCAATTTGCATAATATTACGACTGACACCAAAGTTAATATGCTATTATCACAAACTACTTGTGCATTCTACTAAGACTTCTATCAGATGTGATATCTCTCTCAGATCATACGTGACTTTATTATATTATTAAAACCTTCCTTGAGAGAAAGTTTTATTAGACACAGAGAAACAAGTAACGGATTTCATGTTTTATTCAGAGTTTCAACACGTCCAATTCAAGACAGCAAGATATCACCTTTCCCAATAAATGGTCGCTGCATCTAGTTATAGTAATAAGCATAATGTTACCTTTAACAATCGCGTCAGTAGCTTTATAATGAAGGTTCGCATCTTCCAAGGCGCCCACGTATGCGGGTTGGGCTAACAACCTGCAATTTGCAACTACCCACATACCCCCTTTGCTATCAACTTCGACATATTTATTGTACACATTGTCGGCTTTTCTCACAATACTTTTTATTGGACAAACTGTTGATTTGCCATTCGCGATAGTTTGTCTACGAGGGTTTTAAATCCATTACAAAGTCAGTGTAAATTATTGATGTATTAGGTTTCCCACATTGCGTTGATGAGCTTCAACTTGATCACTCTTAGACAGCTCAGAAGGTTAAGCTTTCTGTGTGGAATAATTTTTTAGAAACTGAAAGGTCATTTCATTAATCATCTCTATAATTGAAACATTTGGAAGTCTTCACTATCTAGTAAATATGTAATGGTGGCAAGTCAAGAGTAAATAAGGACAAATCACTATTTTGTCGGACAGCAATGACTATGACATCATATTATTATTATATTTACCCAAGAATCGTTTCCGTTTACTTACGCGTTTAATTTTTATTATATGTACGAGTACCTACCTAAAAGGCCACAAAGAAAGAGTACGTTAACAAAACTTCTACTAGAGGCAATCAAGAAAGGAAAATACTTAATTATTATATTACTTAATTTTAAAAGTTTCGCTTTAATAATTAGAATACTTATTTAGTTATCTTTTGGATCTATCTATGAATCTATCTATATATGAAATCTATTGGAATTCAATTTCCCCACTCCACTTTCAGAATATTAATAGAAATAATTTTATATTAAACTCGTAAACATAAACTTTTCAAGCGTTAAATTCCGACAATCATGTAAAACTTTATAACTGCTAGAAACTTGTATGTTAGGAATTTTATTTGACAACAAGACATGCATGTACACGACCTCACGTGAGCATAGCAAGCTTGCCCATTAAATGCTAGCCTAATTTATATGGCTTTTAATACAGTTATCAGCAATAATAATAAAATAACAAAGTAGTCGAATGTCATTGTAAAATAGGAAAAAAAACATGTCTTTTGTGTTCTGACCACAGCACAGTTTTTTGTTTTTATATTTCAAAGATCTTCAGAGTTCTTTGCTGTGCTTATTAGGGAAATACAGACACCCGTGTTGCAATTCTGGGGACTCATCATAGTAGGTAATTATATTCAAACAAATTTTGCAATTATTAACTAGTCACTACAAACCAACACGCTATTATTATCCTTATTCGCCAACAAATTAATTGGTTCCCCATATTATTATTATAATTTTATCTAAAATAACAATCAAAGTATCTAACCAATTCAGTCCTTTTACTATGGGCTGAATACGACACATTGAAGAATGAAAAAAAAATTTTTGTATTGACCGAACTTTTTTGGGACGAGTATGGCATAAATCCTATTAACGTCACATCACGAGAGCTAAACTTGAAACAGTTAAAACAAGAATAGGCTAGGCTTATCTAGTAATGGAAAAGAAATACGAGTTGGGTTAGATATAGGTACGTACAGAAAGTCAATGGGCACATAAAGACGTTGATAAAGATGCCTAGGAACTTCATCGCCTATACCTAAACAAAACAAATATTATAGAAAAACTATTAATTAGCAAGAAGTCAATGTGCAACCATTAATTTGTTCCGGTCTTAAGGGCAATGTTACCAGCGAAATTACTGGGCATGACGAGTTTCAACAACTAATATCTCAGGGTGATAAGCGCAGTGCAGTGCAGTGCAGTGAATTTTAAAATACTGAGTGGCATTGTCTGATATGGGCAATCATGATGCTTACCATCAGGCACCTGATTTGCTCGTTTTGTCATCACTATCATAAAAAAAAGTTGAAAATTCGCTTATGGCTTATACGCGAGTTTTTCACCTTTTTTGTAGAGGTAGGTAGGGAAGACAAAAAAGGTAAGGCTGTTAAAGGCAAAGTTCGTGTCCTACTTCCATAGCCCAATGCTGGCAGGTTATAGAAAATCAAGGCGTAGTCTAGAACAATTACACGCTCGAGTAGATCAGTCCAATGACCGTATAACATTCAATTGCAATACAATCTGCTATTAACCACTTGTTAATGAATGCCTACGATCTCTCGTCATTGATGATATCTCTATTATCTTCATAAGTGTTTATGCTTGTCTAGAACGTGTAAATTTTATTGTCAATTGTGAGCATGTCTGCTAAGTATTTGCATACATTCTTCACCATTTTTAATAACAATAATAACATTTACACACTCACATCCCTCCCAGGACTCCTTGCTTCACAGACAGAGCTAAGTTACTAACTTAGCCATGAAGTCTTCAGTCAATTTCATACTTATTTATAGTTCTTCAAGTCTTTGAAAAAAAGCATGCCGCAAAGTTTCAAGACATATGTGAACACTGAACACTGGGTACATCTTTGAGAGTCATTTTTTGTTATATTTCTCGGATGTTAACTTTGGCAAAACTAAGCCAGATCTGTGTCTATATCATATTTTATATCTTTAATCTCTTTTGTAACCACAAAGCTTCAAGGGCTTCTATGTACCATAAAAGTCCATAATTATAATTAATTAATTCATTGAATGAAAAGATATTTAAACTAATACCAGTTTTACATTAACCGCAAAATCCCGTGGCATCGACAAGTTCATGACGCACCTCAGGCCTCAGCCACGCCATATGTCGCTGTTTCCTTGAATTCGCCAACGCAATAATATATTCTACACCACAACCTACGTATGGACTTATTTGATTATACATTTACGCCGTTAGGAAACTGGGTGCTCTGATTGCTTAAAGATTGCAAACTATAATATAGATCATTACTCAGTGGCGTTATGACATAATGGTGATACTTAAATGCTTCTTCTTTTTGCATTAAATATGTCTCGTATCTAGCTTACTTCCCGGCCTTTAACCGCCCGCTATATTGGTAATTAGTACCCATAGCTTAGGTCGTCCGCTTTTGGTCGATAGATACATTCCGGTTGTATAGAAGTCTCATCCTGCACTGCGATTTCTTTGACAATGTCATACCCCCCTCTTACTTCTAAAAAATTGTTTTCACAAAACCCTTCAATGTCTCTTTCATTTTTCCTCATCATTCTTACTATTGACCTACTTACTTGCATATCCCAATCTAAGCCACCATGACCTAAACAAACACCATTGATATTACAGCACACAGATCGTATTTACTGTGCACTCGAACATTGCTGACCTTCCAAATTAAAATAGATTCTGCTCCGGAGCCGAGCCGCAAGTTGATCCCTATTCATATCTACCTTTACTAATGTTTATTCTAACAGTCTATTTACTTCACTTGTCAGTCTAACATTTGTAACTGTTAAAAGATATCGCAAATGTTTTGATAGGCCAGATTTTCGAGACACGAGCCGAATATGTTGAGTAACACGTAAATTGTTGTTTCTTTTAAAAAATCATTTTTAAAAGAAACAAAACATCATTTTGATATATCGACATAAATTGATAACTCCCGTACAATAAGAGGAATTAATAGAAAATATGCCGCAGGTCGGCACATCGCATTGGTCCATAACGAATTTCACAGAGACTCGCTCACAATGATCTAAGATGATGATGATTGTCTTTTTAACCGTACGCACGATAGTTCTCACGCACATCGGACATTGTCTCTGCAAACCGCTACCTTGATACAGTTATGGCAACCATAAGCTATCGGTTCCTTGGACTTTGGTCAACCGCTTAAGGATCTATTCTGGTATTAGAAGTACAACTGAGATATTTATTTACGCAGCACCAGTCACCACCTCCCCATCCATATTCCGAACTTTCTCCAAAAGAAATACAAACCTATGTTTAACGAATTCAGCGAATAAACTGCCTTTGTCCAGGTAATTACTGGGGCCGTTACACGACTGAGAGATATATAAGCCATAAAAATTGTTTATCCGACCAAACGATGCGTGGTTTTTTTATTTCCTAGCATTTGGAATGTTTCTCCTACTGCGATTACTTCACTGTTGAATGTTGTTTATAAATACGGCCCTCTTGTGATTATTTTCGCGAGATTCACGTCATCCGGTCTGGATTGTTGTATGACTCCATGTATGACTATAACTGTAACTCATTACTTGGTTTATGAATGAGTAACCACTTTGAGAAATAGAGCTCAGTCTTTATAAAGCATTTTATTCCTTTATTTTGCAGAACTGATATTATTAATTCACCTTATGAAAACTAAAACCTTATTAAAAAAAACTAGGTGAACCACAGGGTTCACCTAGACTACAGAGTTAAACTGCAGCGTTTAAACCGCTGAAAAGAAACCTAAGGTCTAAACTGTCTCCATACTAAATTTCAGCTAAATCGGTTCACTAATTTTGTCGTGATAGGCAACAAATATACACACGCAAACTTTCAAATTTAGATTTATGCTACTAGTAGGATAAGACTCTTGAGCTCTACAATCTCGGCCTTGAGCTATTACGCTTTGAGCAGCACTTATTGATAACCTTGTAAAATAATATTTCAAGGACGTATCTTCCTACCCATTGTAGCATCGAGACTCGAGACATCTTGTATAACTTCCCCCCTCGCATGTCTCCTTACTTCCCCTTCCACATCCGCTTTGGCTCCCCCCATATTACGCATGCTCAGTACAATTTTCAATGGGCAATGAATAAAGCATCAACGAGTGATGATTTATAATCATATCCTAAACTGCTTTATTCTGTTAATCTCTAATTTGTATCGCTTTATACTAAAGGAACAGTTCATCCGCGAAACCTATAGATAGTCACGCCTTATTCTTTTATTTGTACCTGCCATCACACTCGTATAAGTCACATCATTCAAAGTTCAAAGGCTAGCTGCGTTGTTGTTTTGAAAAGTAGGTACTTATAGACCATTAGATTTTACCCATATAATAACGGGTGAAAACGGGACCGGCAGAGAACGGTGCGAAACCTAATCTGAAGGTCCTACCATCTAAATATTCTTATTTTTCCTCATATTCGCAAGATCCCTCCGTACACCATACCTATGTATTTCTACAAGTGAATACAGCACCAGTAGTAGCTTTGCTTATAGCGTCTTTCCTGAAATAGTTTGGTATTTCCTTATGCGCCCTACGGCACCACGATCGATAGCGATGTCTACGTCACAACAAGCAGCGCATTTGAATGAAATTTTAATAATAATTATTGCATCTACAGTAATTAGGTGTACACTACTCGTAAGTAATCTATCTCGTATCTATCAGGATTTTGTATTATTCTCATATAGAATTCCATCAATTCAAGATTCAAGTTATATAACGCTTAAGGTAACGCATCCAAACCTTCATGATTAATGCAAAAAACTCGTTTATTAACATAAACGAAACGATTAAAGATAGGAAATGATGTCACAAGCAGAATTCAAGTTCAATGGTTTGATGAAGGACAAAATCATTTGATTAACGAACTAGGTATTTCTGTATGAGGTACTGATGAGTCAGATATATTGACCAGTTTACAATCTATTACAGCAAGTTCTAATAGTGGTTATTAAAGCAAGCAGTGTTAGGATAGAAGGCAAAGAAAGTCAGGTCAAAACGGTCGTTGGAACTGGATCTTTACATTCTCCCGCCGACCGGTTTGACTGGCGCGAATCCTGGCGCTGCAGCACTGCCCATATACCGGATCGCGTATTGAGAACGAGATTTAACCTTATAACAGAAATAAAAGATCATCGACACAAGCACGAAGGCACAGAAACTCCAGACATTAAAGTTGATTGTATTTTGGATATTATAAAATTCCCACTTACCCACAATGAGTATATCAACGAAAATAATCATAAAATAATAATAATAATAATAATATGGGACAACTTCCACACACGGTCATCTGGTCTCAAACTAGGCCAGAAACCTGTACTATGGTAACCAGATGACTGATATACATACCTACTTATATAAGCTTATATAAAATAGTTAAACTATAAGTACGAAAATGCACGTATGGCAAAAGTCATATCATAGAAGTATCATAAGTAGTAAGTATCATAGAAGTAGGTATAGGTACCATAAAGCTTTGCATAAAGCTTTTTTTATTCATAAAGGATATCGAAATTGAAATTCGGCATTGTTTTAAAATACACAACAAAGTCACAAGATAGACATAACATCACTTGCCTGGAGGTTAAAGATAACCAACAATGTATCCACAATGATGCAATAAGAAAAGCAAATACCTTATAATAATATGAAACCTGCAACGATATTTATGTAACTAACGATAAGGTCAGCTAAAGTTTATTTATACAGCGGCTTGTGATTTACGCAACATGTTTTAAAAAGAAATGGCACACGTTTCTTGAGTCACTTGCAAAAAAAGATCGAGAACATTGTGTTACGAACCACATCATGCATGAAATGGAATTCGTGACGTGAAATATGGGGATCATCAACAACTTTGCAAACCTTTCATGATCTAAATAGATATGAGCAATGTCTGAAGGGGTAGGCAGTGGTGTAACCAAGACCTAGTCCCATGGAAGGTACCAAGTATCACCCACACTTTTTCATTCCCATCTAACAGCGGAGGTGTGGTTATTGCCATCTACCGTGCACAGTTTCAGACTCCAATTTTTCATTGAGAAAATTCCTAATAAATACAATAATACTTTGCCTGACCAGGGGTGATCCCGGGACCACAACGCTATCGAGATAAGTATCATAATGTATTATGTCACCGTAAAATTGTCAGAATCGTTAGTGTATAATTTTCCTTAGTTTATAAACAACCTAACCTAAACGTTAGTTTATAATTTCACCAGATTATAATTAATCTGGTGAAATTATAAACTTAAATTAAACTTAAATTGTACGTACAATTTAACGGTGACATGAATACTACGACGACAATTTTATATAAGTATTCACAAGAAAGCGTAGAAGGGTTTGATTTTGATCTAAGTACTAAGACTTCTATAATAACATTATGAGGTTTGCTAATGGTCTCGTGCGTCATTGAAGCCAGGAAAGTGAGTGCTGTCATAGGCAATAGGCACTGATTGTCAGATTCACAACTACAGTTGCCCAGAACCCTAGTACATAGAAGTGGCTGCTGTCCTAGTAAATAGTAGAGATTACACGCTACATTCCCTTAGGTTCGCGAAGTGAAAAATTACAAAACGCATTGAAGACCTCCAACTGGCAAATTATATGATTTACCATTTATCATTTCACTGAAAAATATACAGGCATTAGTATATCTATATAGGCTATAATATAGGAACAGAAGCTATAAAGTCTTTCACAGATTTTCACCATTATAGGGTTATACATATTTTGTGTTTTAAGCTTGTTAGATAATATATAATAATTATTAAGATTTTTACCACACTCTATGATACGTGAAATGAAATCCATCTATCTATAGGCATATAATTATATTTACTTAAATTCACGGCTACCTGCGGTCTTTAGTCTCTGCAAGTTGCGAGTATTACGGCATCCTGCAGGCAAGTTCTATAACATACGGAGCATTACGACATCTTTTGAAGAGAAAGTCACCGTTATACTTAGGTACTTATTTCGATTTTAAAACGACACATTCTGCAACCTTGTTTATACTTGTAAAATTATATTTATGCGTGAGCTGCTATCTATAAGGTACATACATTGGTCTCCAGTCTCTACCAAAGAGGCTTTTTTGTGTTAAACATGAACCTAGAAAAAAAGGCAGACGGAGTCATATAAAAATAATAATAAAATAAAAATAGTTTATTTCAGGCTCTTAGCCCATATGTGACAACAAAAATTTACATAAGAAACATTAAAATTAGAATAGAATAGAATTGAATTACATTAAAAACTTTCAAATTAAAATAACAATTTTCAAATTAAAATAAAATATTTTATTTTAGTCACATTACCAAAGATAATAAAATTAGGATTTTCATTAAATTACAATAAAATAAAATAAAAAATAAATAAAATGCATAAAACAAAATGCAAATCACCTTAGTAAGCCAGCCTGCTAATACAAACATGACGGCACTCACACATACCCTAGCCTTTTTTACATGAATTAGTATTATTTCTATGGGGTGAATGTGTGCGTGACATCATGTTTGTATTATAGCGTGCTGGCTTACTATAGTGCTTCACTTTTGGTTTTTTAAATTTAATACTCCGTCCGCCTTTTTCTAGGTTTATGCCCGGTCATGGTGACAAAATAATAAATCTGCCTAGATGGGTCATGTAGTAAATTAAATTAGACAAATTATATTTAGGTACACAAATGCTATTTACTGTCACGTCGTGCCTTTGTAAAACTAACATTTATGAGGATAGGCAAATATTAAGCGTGCAAGCAAAATGGGGTCGACGTTCTCATATACAATAGCGATAAAACATTACATTTCCTTTGTTGCAAAGATAAAGGGAACTTCGCTGGAAAATAAAACAAAGTCCACAATAATTATATTATTAGCGTAGAAATGACATAATAAATGAAGCTCGTGATTCGTTATGGCCACGCACCCGTGACTTTATGAATTAAACATGAATTGGTTTATGCTAAAAATTAGCTATAATTTTATAAAAGCATTTGTCTTATCTATTTTATTACCTTGTTTTTCATCCATTGATTAATTTATTGGCACAATCAATATAATATTATAATAATTGACAGACTACAGGAGGCAAGTTAAGCATTTTGTAAGACGACAGTCGCTATCTAAGAAGTTAGACTGAAATAACCAATATCATATTATGTCAGAGCCCTTCGGAAATTCTAGTTACTCTGACATCGCGGTTGAGCGAATGAAGACAATACATATATAATTCATTGATCCCATTAAAAACTTGGAGACTTGTGAGGTCCGTCCATCTAGTAGGTAGTAATTAACGTTTGAAACATTGATGTTCAAAGATAGCTGATCAATAGGTACATCTAATGCATGTATAATGGCTGTTCCAAGGGCGGTACTCCTACATAATGTCCATCCATGTCAGCGTCAAAGATAAAAGCATAGATACTGTTGCCTAAACTGTGCCAGCGCACGCGCATACATAATTTATAGACGATCAATGTTCAATCCATTTGACGCGCCTATGAATATCAATAGAATGCATGCAGTCAATAGACGTAAACAAAGCAATTGGTAGAATTGAAGATGCGAGATTTCGTGTAGTCACGAGATAGCAACTGCCAACCTCGAAACTAAACAATCAATAGTACCTAATTAAAAAAAATGTTAAGTAGATATGAACGTGAACATTGCATAAATGTGAATGAAATTTGTTTGTGTTTTCTTATTAAGCCACAAGAAACGAGAGATAAAAGGAATCCAAATAATAATTAACACACAAATAAAGTTTGGTAAGAAAACGAACCGAGAGCTAAACCTATCCATCGATGCACGCATTTGTGGATATATTATGTACTTTACAATCTATAGGAATTCTTAACATTTATTGTCGAATAAAGTACGTAATAAAGTTTGTCGGCATTGAAATTACCCAAAGCTATACGAGCATCTGTGGGCGTCGATTTGTCCTTCAGGCGAATCGATCAAGGCCTGCCTTATACCAACATACTTAAAATTATTGGCAATAACTCCAATTAAGAGTATTAATCCTTATTAAAATTTACAATGCGTTATTTGAAAATATAATTTTGAAAACGATGTTATAAAGATAATAGTAAAATATCTAACCATTTATCATCAGTGTTTCCAAGTCCGGTTTTCAGTAAAACATAGGTTATATAAAATATTATTGAAGATACAATCTACAGGCAGTGTTTTATTGCTTATGCTTAAATAATCTAAGATTACCTCTCATCTCATGCTGTGCGTTCAATTTATTGAACCCTCGCATTGCAAACATGTGTAATACCACCTACGGCTTCTCGCCGAAATCCACGGCCACGGCGAAATCGCTGAATATTCCTCAATTTATTGATATGACATTCAAGTGCAATAGTTTTCTATGAATTTAAATTGTTCGATTCGTTTGCAATCAATCTGCTTTAGAAATGATGAGGATGATGCAGCAGAAGTCTTAATAAACTGGACAATGACCAGGCATTTAAATGTGGCCGTAGCACAGAACAGATAATAATATGGCCGTAGTGTTGTAACATCGTCCTACTCGTACATGATTGAATCAGGTCATATTTTATGTACTTAAGTGTCCTTATGCATTAAGAAAATCGTCTTCTTCTAGAACAATGCCTCCAAGAAAAGGAAACGAAATGAGATTACTATTATTGTTGGTAAGACTATGTTTGTAGATGCTCAGCTTAACATAAATTCGCCATTTTCAGGGTTCGCACGTAATGGAATAATGGTTTTTCGTTATTGTTAGCTGAACCCAACTGAGTTATTAGGTTAATTTCTATTAATGGAACGAAGGAGTGTCTTTATAGTTTGAGTTGTTTATGTAGGTCTTAATCGACTTACAAAATTATTATGTTTACGCAGTTTATTGTTATTGAGTCATAGATGGGAGACATTGTTACATTATTTATAAGATTAGTTATCAGCTGTATTTATGTCTATATTCACTTACGTACATTATATTTATATTATCATTATCTTGTGAGTGTCTTATAGATTACCTACCTTCGTATTATGTTATTAGATTCAAGTATCTACCTATTTTACCTTTGTTTTTAGAGCTTATGATTCACGTTTTTTTTTCTTTACCTAATTATGCAATATTATATTTATTATGATTATAATTTATATTATTTCTAACGCTGATCATTAATATTTTTACCAAATTATCAAATTCAATTAATATAACGTTGACATAATTCGGTACCAGATAAAGTTTGATTGTGTTTTTATAAAATATAATGGTTCAGGCCAATTAAATATTTATCTGGCCAGTATTATTATCACCGTTTGACCTTTTGACCATTTGGTTAGTTGAACTAATACTGATTTGAAGATGGCCTTGCGTAGGAGTCAATATGTGATATGTCTACATTAGACATTATGTAGGTTACGAGTCAGTAGGTATAGTTACGAAATAATAAACGTTAGACTCAATAGGTTTGGGTAGGAAGACGAATAATATCAACAATTAATAACATAACATAATGTTAACGATCCCAAAATTGCGATATTCTATGTACGGGTAGAGTTCCAGACTACAGGCTGTCATAGAAAAAATAACTGTTTATTATTATGAATTTATAATAACATGAATGTAGCGGTTCGAAGCGAAATAAGAAGTAATAATCGTGTAAAGCGCTTTTTAGCGCTACCACGAAATTAACAATACCAATAAATGAGCTTATAATGGAAAATGAACTGCAATTATTTGAGCCTTTCGTGTCATGTTTTCTATGTCTAAGTGCAAGCAAACAAGTCATAAGTTGTACCTCTATTGCTGCATTTAAAAACCTTCGAGTTTCCAAACAGCTAAGTGCAGGTAGGTGCGCGTAACTTAGCATTGCTTAGCTGAGCAAACAGTAAACATACTTGTTATTGTGTCGGCATGAGTAAAGGCCGTATGTTAATGCGTTACCCTTGTCTTGTCTGGTCCTCAGCCTACGCTAATAGCCTAGGACTTTTAAGTTCTGCATATGGAAAGCTTTTTAAAAAGTTTGATGAACACTTTTAAGCTTATTTAAGATTTCCGCTCATACTTATTTAGTGGCTTTTCATGGAGATTATAGATAGAGACTATAGATATTGTGTAACAGTGATGTTGAAATGTCCCGTTCAAACTATCATCGTCAAATATCGTCCTTCGTAATTAAGAACGTGCGTCGTCTTTTTCTGATGCATCATCCAATTAAAGAACTCTGAGGTGCCTATCTTTATAAAAATACATCCCGAGAATTTCGATTCATTAATCAGACGCAAAGTGCCCATTCAAACGCCCAACTTACCGCTTCCTTATAAAATTAATGCGTGTAACATAAACAAAATCGGAAAAAATAGGAAGAAACAACATCGGGCTTCCAGGAATGTTATCTATAAAATTTTCTACTCTTTATTTTGTTTCTCCTACATGGTACAACTTCTCAAATCAATATTATATTGTAAGTATTACAAATCATTAACTTTTAATGACGTACACAAATGCTCTTTACCGGCCTAGGTATTTGAAAATTGAATTGAGTTTCAGGGAATAATAAAAATCCCAAGTCCCAAATTATCCTATATGTCCATGACTTTAACACCTAGCCATGGTTCATCCGAATTTATTTTTAAACTTTTTTATAAAGGAAGTGGGCAATAAGGTTAATCTGGCCACTACCTGCCGGATCCAAGGTACCTCGCACCTGCTTTCTAAAAAAAATATACAAACTCTGCCCTCTATTTCGGGAACCGATACACTGGACCGCGTCAGTGAACCATATATTATTATTAACCTGACGTTTTGTTATAATAACCAGAAAAGTTAATCTGTTGTGGCGTTTTAATCACTTCGTTGATTGAGTGGAGAACCTGGATTTGTTAGATTATTATAATCATGAGTCACTCACTTATTTTACTAAAAAGACAACAAAGACTTGAGAAGGAGGAGAGTGCCTCTACTTCAGTCGTAGAGACGACTGAAAACTGATAGACTAGAATTAAAGAAGAATAAGTAAATTCCGTGATAAGTTGACCCCATCTTTTCTGTGGCATAAAGGTAAAAAGAAGATATCTTATATTGTAGACACACTCTTAAATAATCGTAAAACATAATTTCTTGGCACATGTTCTAAGTTTCATAAATGGGACGCCAAAAAATATATTCTTCCAGCGTCGTGGATTACGTATCGGAGAGCTATTCGCGTCGGCCCCATTCACACTCTTGGGTTAGTGACATCGGTCGGCGAAATTAAAAAAATAACACGAGTCCACTCGTCGTAGAGGACTGATATAAAATTCTATATTTGAACCCCACATCAGACGTTGTGTGCGACATTATATCATGCAGTTTTCGTCTCGATTTCGAACCTCAAGCCACAAGAGCATAATAATGTACTCGTACCGTTTTATTTTCTAACCATTTTAAGAGTCATGATAACGGCACACGTAGATTAGATAAGTATCATTAGATGTTGACTGTCGATGGTGTAAGCAATTACGATTATCTCTAGCGGATCTAGTTGGTGCCTTCCTTTGTTTTTTTTTTCTATTTTGAGCTACATTGCGTTTCACTTTATAAATTATTTGTTTATCTGGGTAGGTAGTAAGATTATATTATAATATTAATTATGTAAGATCTTACTCTTCACCCAAAGGCGACTTTTATCCAAATTTATAATTTGAACTGCAATTGCATAAATAGATTTTGCTGGTTTCCCATTCAATACAGAATTATTTTACGTTCATGGAACCTTGTCTAATTTTGTCACTTATTTGATTTGATCAACATTTGAAGCAGGAATGGAACAGTTATCAATCCTGTCCTTTACAATATTAGGTAGGAAGGTAAACCTATGTCTGAGACGGAATTTTATTATCTTCTGTAAACTTTTGATCACAATAAAGAGTATTATTCTATTCTACCCTGCGTTATACTAACACTTCGCTTCGGCTTCGGTTATTGCTGTTCCATTATCTAATGTATAATATGTATAAATATGATTGTTCTAATTAATCTCAAACACTAGGTTAATGTGAGAGTAGGGTAGTATTTTCAGCCTTGCCCGCGCTATCGGCGCCAGGCAGCCGGGGTCACTAGCACAGCTAGTGGGGTAGGGGGCGCGGGTGCGGTTACAATCCGATCAATAAGGCATTGAATACCTTTCTAGCTTTTACTAGCTCCTTTTTACCTAGATCGGTATATTCATAACATAACATACATTCACGCCTTTTTCCCGAAGGGGTAGGCAGAGGTGTACCCAGGACTCAGTCCCATAGTAGATACACCCACATTTCGCCAGTATGTTATTGATCCCATGTAATAGGGGGCGAGCCTTTTGCCATTTACCGGGCACAGTTCCAGACTCCAGGCAGTTATTGAGATAATTCCTAATGGAAAAATCCAATATTCAACACTGCCTGACCTGGGGATCGAACCCGGGACCTCTTGATTGGCAGTCGAGCATGCGCCCTCTACGCCACCGAGGCATTGTTATATTCGCTGAGATTATAATAATAATTATTATTATTATTTGCTCATTTGTAACTGATAATAAGGGTACACACATAACGGTATAGGACCGAGATGATGCTTTGCAGTCTGCAGTAATCGTAAAACTTTGTCGCTAACATCAACTTCCTCTCCCGAACAATAAGTTGTAAGAATTCCAAAATAGTAACTTATTTAGTAAAACTAAGGTATAACCGACCACAGAACAATTTGGCTATATGATTAAACAGAAATAATTGGTACTGATTTTATATAATTTTGGGTAAGATATGAGAAGACTGAGAACATAATATACATAGATGTATGTACTGTAATATAAAGTTTGTATTTGTTAACCTAGTATTTGTGATAATGATTATCTTGTAATTTTGTACTTACACACAAAAGCAATAATAATAACGTTAACTAAACTTATCTACAAAAATCTAATAATAAATCATTAACTACATCCGAAACCCCCCACTAGTCAATAACAATAAGATTATCGCTTCATGTGGCTAATTGTGTAATTAAAGACCCCACTTCACTTTGATGGAAAGCTGTCGGGCCGAAGTCGAACAAATTATAGCTATTTGTGGCAACTGACAGACTATTTGGAAAGATACGTTTATTTTGAAACTTAGGGATAACAAAACGTTGGGATAAGTAGTTGTGGGAGTGTCTTCAGTTATCTATAAACATACAATTGGGTATGTTGAACTGGCCCTAATAAAGATTTTGCATCTTAATAGACAGACTATATAGAATAGGCAAACATAATGAAAAAACATGGAATGACTCAATAAAATCTGCCAAAAATAAAACACAAGAATACTTCTAAATAATAAGAGGTTATATAAAGGCCAAAGAAAATAGATAGAGGGACTTCACGATCTAATAGTATATAATATCTAATAGTTACATATAGTACCTACTTTAGTAGGTAATAATGTGCCTACTAACTGGAGAAACATACAAGTTCTAAGGTAAGGTAATAAGAAAGGATGGCAACGCCTTACAAAACGTCTCAAAAACGTTGTGATCGATGGAATTTCATAGCGTGCGTGTCATAATGTTAATAGGAGAGATTTGTAAAGAAAAACAGGTTTTAGGCTACGAGTATAAAAGGGCAGTCGGTGATTTACTGCCCGTGGGGAAACCCGAAACTACTGTTGACAATAGCTTATTTATTGCAGTAAAATGTCAACACTTTCTTATATATGCCAAACAAACGAACAGCCTCGGAACGTTAGACTGTATATCTGATACAAATAAGGTTTATTTTGAGTTCAGACTTCAGGTTTTGAAGTAAAGTCGTGGGCGTTTGTACTAAAGGGCGATTAGAACGACTGTGCTATTTGATCATTAAGGTTATATTGTGGTTTTTTTTTAAGAATCTTTTGTTAATTAATACCCTTATACCCTGTAATCGATCGTACGACCGATTAAAAAGCAAATTATAATTCCTATATAGATTCTTAAATATACTTTTGATTTGAGAACGATGAGTTGCAATATGTAATTTACGTTACGTTTATTCCGTGGTTTCGTTTGTTTTCAAAATAAAATGTTTGCGTTCAAATCTGCCTATTATATTGACTTCCTCTTAGTCATGAGAGTACTTAATTGGCTATGAAGTTATAACCAAAGAATGTGATATCTAAGTGAACTTAACCTCATTCCTAGCCTTATCAGCTTTCATACACGTTGCTGATGATAGACGCTTCTCAATAGTGTCTTATTCTCAGATCATACCAACAAGGCCTTGTTTGTATGATCTGAGGTCTTACTCAACCCTTTATAAATCTACTTCATTGGGTTTTGCTCGTGTTATTTATTCTTTATACCTATTACAGTTCCATCATTCAGCTTAAGGAATTTAAAATTTGTCATCTGATCCATTACATGATTTTCTTCTTCTGTATATTTTTATCTTTTAATATTAAACATTAGGCAACCTATTCCTACTTTTACATAAGTCCGCACCGTCTTTGCATTGAACTCTATAATAATTAATCGTAGCTTATAAGCTATGAAACATTTTATAGTGCTCATCATAGTGGTCATTAAAAGTTGTTATCTTGACCATTAAACACACTTCAATCCAAGCTTTAAAATCTACCTATTTCTTAGCCGTCAAGTCCGTTTATGGTCAGTGAAAGAATGTCGAGACTTAAATCCAGTCTGAAGATTCTTGGAACTGGATAACGTCCCTTCGCTTCGAAGTTCTTTTACCAATATTTTTTTGTTTTGTTACTACATTTTGGTGGGTCGATGTTTTAACTTTTAACATTTATCAGGGGAAGGCGGGTTTAATTAACACTTGGAATTTATAGTGTCGAGAATTATTAAACAGGTTCCCTTTGTTGAGCTCCGAATGCCGTTTAATTTAGAAAGATTTCCGAAAATATTAAGGAAGTTACTTTTTAAGGTTTCGTTCCTCAAAAGGAAAAAAGAAACTCTTATAGGATCACTTTGTTGTCCCTCTATCTGTCCGTCTGTTGTCCGTCTGTCAAGACACTTCTTAACGGGAGGTATCAAGTTGAAATTGATATCAACTACTGAGATCTGCGGTCCTTTGTGGCTTTAAAAAAATCATATTTCTAAGTTAACTCAATCGAAATATATGGCCATTTTACTGCATATTTCCATATTTTGCGCAAGGAACTAATAGATGGCGCTGTATGTTCTTGGTATCTAGTATCTAGGTATGGAACCCCACACTATGCATACATACGTATACGTATGCCTAAACAATTTATTTTTATTATTAAATCAATTAAGCCTATCTTCCTATTTCCCTATCCCCTAAGATTCTATTTTGTAAAGTTGTAAGTATAAGTTCGATGGTGTCGTTAGAGTGTTAATGGTAAGTAGTACATAATATGTCAATTTCTATATAATTAATACCCATTCAAGAACAACACTAAGATGGCCCGAACGCATAGGGCCGGTAAATCCAATTGGAATCAATTACATATACGGTGACAAACACGGTGAGAAATTACTTACATAGTACAGTACCTTACATAAGCATTATTCTAGAATCGAATACGGGTTAGACCCTTGCCTAAAGTCAATTTCTACGATTATCAGTGATTAGTTCAACATTAGTGCCAATTTTTTGTTCGAACTGTTGGTGCCTAATGTTCTAACAAAAACTGCAAAAATTGTGAGTTGGGGGGCATCTCGAATCTCGACCGCGGTCGAGGCGCCACGGTAATATTTTTATTATTTGTGGAGGGTGACTCGACCGCTCATACAAAACCTAGTACTAGGTGCTACTAGGTACTTAAATGTATCCATTGATGTATATTTTACGATAGACAAGAACGTTCTTAAAAAACATTAGCTCAAATTCTGTTACTAAGTTCATAAAGTTGCGTTTATTTATTAAGGTCAAATACGTTAACAATAGTTTGTACTTAATCAAATCAAACGAAATATTAATACTCGATTTGTTTTCCCGTAATATTAGCACAGCTCCGTGCGCGTGCATGGATGTCGAAGCTACACTAAAGGTGCACGGAGTGAAGTGCACTTTAGTCGAGAAAAGTGTGTGTTCGGAAGGCGAAATCTAGTACGTAGTACATTAATATCGTTGAATGTATCAGTTCAAATTGAGACAACATGGGGCTATTATTTGCTAGGCAGGTTATTTTATTATGTATATTATCGAAGGCTGAGCTGTACCAACTTACAGTAACAATAACCAATGCTTTGCCGGCGGGTAAATCTCAAGTTAGACCAAAAACACGTAGATAATATTTTATCTATACGTGTTACACCAAATGACACCAAAAACAAACGTTTACATTAACGTGCAACGCGTTATATTGGTCTAACCAATTTCGCGGGCGGTTAGGCATTGGTTATTGTCAAAGTTTGCTCGTACAACGATGCCCAAGTATATTTAGCAAAAAAAAAACAAATGAAGACTAATTCTAATTAAACGATCGTGTTATCTCGAATGACATCCGCTTGACTGCCCCAATTGGCAATGCAAATGAGTTGAAATGAGCTCATAATAAGCATTCACCATTGGTTATATTGTTGCTGTGATGACCCCACGGTTCGTCGCTCCTGCTCAATGAGAAAGCCTTTCTGAGAACCACTTGTTACATATATATATATATTGATATTTTAGGTACCTATGAAAGGTAGCTTTGACCTAAGGTCAACGCTAGTTAGCGTTCTTTCATGATATAAACTTTTGTACAGGAATATTCATCTAAACGAGTAAGTAGGTAGTTACCTATATAATGTTATTTAATTTTTAATTAAAATCTACGTCGAGTTTTTCCTGTTGCTGTGGATCTTTTAATTTTGTGGTTATACAACTAACGGTTGCAAGGGAGATTAGTCTATTATTGGCCATTTCTATAATAACTTCTTGTAATAAAAGTAAATTGGTACGTGCCTATGTATTTTTTGAAAGATACATATTTTATAATGTAAAGACTTGACTTTATAAACACTCAATTACAAAGCATTTCCTAAAAAATATAATGTATTCACCTCCTATTTTAAACTTTTTGCTGGTAAAATACTAAAAGAACATCAAGTTTATAACCCATTGTTAGGTTTCCATAATTTGAATTCAAAGTGTTATTACTTATGTACTACCACAGGTACTACTTAGGTAGGTACTTACCTATTTTTGCATATATTTTGCCTTTATCGACCTACATGCTTACCTAACTAGGTATTTTGTTCGAAAGAGGTGCTTACTATGCCTAATAAAGAAACATTTATCTCTGTAAGTACCAACTTCCCTATTTCTTGAACGGCATGATTTTTAACTGTAGGTAGTAGATACTCGTATGATATTAAAACACATAACATCACGCCTTTTTCCCTGAAGGGGTAGAAGGCAAGAGGCAGAAGTCATGACAGGCACACCCACACTTCGTTAGATATAATAGGCGGGAGATTATTTAATTATATTATATACCTTTACCTATTCTAAATCGTATAATCTTCATTATTATTAAATAGGTATATATACTTACCTATATCTATCTATACATAAAAAGATAAACACTAAAGGTACCTACATAATATAATAATAACAAATGGGAAACTTGATACCAATGCAATTGTGATAGTATGTATGTTACATACTTATTTTTAGATTAAGTATATTCAAGTTAGTATTACCGTATTTCGTGGAATTATACGCTCACATGCATCATGCAAGAAGGTAGAAGTGGTAAGTGTTGGTGATATGCAAGTTGGTGAGTAAGCAAGTATCCTTTACCTACTTTATTAAGAATATAAGCGTTATATTTTATTATCTACTTATATAATACTTAGTAGGTGCCTTATTTCGACAATAAAGTAATAAATCTAAGGATAAGGTAAAGTTACTAACTAAAGTTGCATTAGCTTACGTTAACAGCCGATCCCAGTATAAAAATTTTCATGGTAAAATGTTGCCAAGACACGACCACATCGCTCGTACAGTCAAAAAGTTATCAGATCTCATGTAGAGCCAAGCTTTTGACTCTACACTCTACACGTCCTCTAACTTTACAAACTCTACACCATAGTAAAAAAAAAATGCCGTTTCGCTACTGTCACATTATGGGAGTTAAAGGCCTATATTACGTTAAACTAACTCAGGGCCCCCTCATTAAAGGCCCCTAATATTATCGACTATAGAATTTTTCTGCCTTACTGTTTTTACACCATACTTATTTAGGCTTTGGGGCCCTGATTCAGTGTAGGTTAGGCCTTTAAAGTGGAAAATGTGTTCACTGTTCTTTACTTTTCTGTCATATTATAGTAACAAAACGGCCAAGCTAAGCTAAGTCCTTAATCATAATGTCTACATTACACATGCAAATAAAAATACGGTAGGTACAAGGCACTAAACGATGGGAAGCAATCACCAAAGTAAGCAAAAGCAAAGTTAACGGTGCATACCATAAGTATGCCATAAGCGAGTACGTGGTGAAAACATGGCCAGGCCTTTGGGGCCAGTGGACCGACCATTTCTGTACAAGAGAATCTAACTAGGTAGGCGGGTAGGTGCGAATTTGGGAATGCCTATTCAAATAACGTAGATATTGATTGATAATGTCTATTAGTCTTTATCCATAGTTTTATTATAAAATATCGGCATAATATTATAGGGGCGTTGACTTCGATTGTTCCTTAGGAGTAATTTTGAACCAAAGCAGTTTAAGCTACCGTCTCCACGTACGTCCTATAATTTCCCTGTCCTTTGTAATACCCATCCAATCGGTGCAAATCGCAGGAGAATATTAGGCAGCATAGAAATTAGAAGTACCCAAACAGGCTAATTGGCATTGTGACCCTCTCCCACAGAATTTCACTGAATAAGGACGCTTAAGACGACTTTTAGAGACTTAAACACCTGTTAAATTGTACCTACTTATTGAATAAAGTAAATTAGGTAAATCTTTTATACACTACCTACTACTTATCAAAGACTACCTATAGCCCAGCAAATCCAAATGTGTTGTCTAAATATAGCTCAACAGAAAAGAGTATTATTATTATTATTTTATGCTATCCATAGGGACCTTGAGCCGCTTCGACCATTGCTGATTTATTGTGGCAGCCCGTATAGATTATAATTCACTGCTCAAGCCCGCTGGAACCAGATTATCCGGGAAGCGATGTGTTGTATCTCCTCGGGGCATATTATGTGCCGTCCCAAGTGGATACTTCTTTAATATTGAACATGAGTGGCCCGCATTTGCAGAGGACGTGCATAGCCGTTTCCTCTTCTTCGAGGCAGAATCTGCACTCTGCTTCCTGGCCTAGGCCCATATTCATCATGTGTTTGTTCAGCTTGCAGTGGCCAATAAGAATTCTGGTTACTGCACAGGTTTTATATCTACTGAACTGAAGGAGCTCCTCTGATATTTTAGTATGCCGGCTTTGGAATGTGTTTGTCTCTCTGCAGAGTTCCACATTACCCTGGATGCATTTTTGGTTTAGTAGATTGAGACAGAAAAGAATAGAAACGGAACTAATTCAAGTGTAAGTGTTGATTTCAATTGTTTTTAATTTTGAGAAATACAGTGACACCCCCAATATTTTTTTACTCATTTCTGTCAAGCCATGTACCTATATGTATGCATTGCTCGACTTGTGAGAAATGAATAAGTACTCGTACCTACTACATAACCCTTTAAATGTTTAGGGTTCAATCATAATAAAAACCGCAGTAAGTAATAGTTTACGGAGTTGATCACCTTGTTATCCAATTTAACTTTCTCAAGCTTTATGGGGCAATTCCGTCGGATAATTTGCTACTAGCTGCTACTTTTATAATGTTAGTTGTGACATATCAAACGGGATTTTTTATTGAAGGTAGGATAGAATTTGGAATTGGAATTTCCTTTGTGATGTTTAACTAATATAAAAACCGTTTTTTTGGAGTTTAAAATCTTATGTATAGGTAGAATTTGAGAATATATTATGTAATATGTACTAATTTCTAAGAAGCCGGCAAACAGTCAAAGTTTCTGAAACTGTTATTTTATTGACAGAATTAACCAAATGTTCTTAATTTAATAAATATCATCACCGAATTGAACATTTCGGGAATTATAATTAACGTTTCTGCAACTTGTCTCTAATTCTATGATGTTGCTTATAAGAAATTAGGTAAGTCTGGAA
This sequence comes from Hemistola chrysoprasaria, assembly GCA_947063395.1. Taxonomy (NCBI): domain Eukaryota; kingdom Metazoa; phylum Arthropoda; class Insecta; order Lepidoptera; family Geometridae; genus Hemistola; species Hemistola chrysoprasaria. Next base: position 10,502,841 of record OX346723.1, read on the forward strand.
AGTAATAACTTAACTAGTCAACTTTACTTACTTAACTAGTAATCACATTAAATTCCATTCAGTTTATTATAATAAAAATATATATATTTCAGGCCATAGCGGGTATAATAAATTATACGCACCAGAGGCCCACATTAATAAATACTTTACAGACTAACATACATCAAAATAAATAACACATAAGTAATACACTAGGTAGGGATAATTTTCTATCTCGCCTCCATAAAGTGCCGGACGCCGGAACACAATTCCTTCAGGCCAAAATTCGGGTGCTAATCTCTTTATAATTCACTGGAAGCTAGAGCACTAGTTATAAGCTGAAGGAAAACCTACTCATAACCGTAAAATAAGAATTATAAGTATACGTACTTAATGAAACGTTATAATAAACTCCATAGTCTAGTAACTGTAGTACCTACATGTAGGCAACTGTACATGTAGGTATCTATAATCTTTAATATTGTAGCATCTATAACAAATACGTACTTACACAAGTACCAGGCATGCAAAATGTCATCAACACCGAACAACAAGTGGTACCTACCTATCAGTTCAGGCCATATGGCAGATTATGACGCAACGCCCACAGCCACTGATGGCTCGACCAGATCTCATGCTATTGAAATTATTGATGTCATTTTGCCTTGAGACAAATGCGAAGGAAAAACATTTAGCTATTGTAGAGCCAATTGTCTTTGCAGGGTATTCGGTAATTCCGTTGATTATAGCAATAAATATAGAGAGTATAAATAATGTTTTTACTACATAATAATAATAAATTCATTTATTTCAGGCAATAGTACGCATAACAAATTATACGCACCAGAGGCCCATATTAATAAATACCTTACAGACTAACATACGTAAAAAACATAAAATAACATTATTATATTAAACACAAGGTAGGGATTATTTTCGGCCTCGCCTCCCTGAAGCGCCGGAACACAATTCCTTCGGGCCAAAATCTGGGTGCCAGGAAAATCTCCTTATATTTCACCGGAAGCCGGAGCACGTAGGATTTGAAGTTCTGCGTCCTCGTTGATTCCAGCCTCCAGCTTTATAACAGTAGAAGTGTTATGTTCTCACGTTGAACATTGATTATAATATAATTAATAAATGAAAATAAGGAAATTATATTTGCAATTTGCACTTTTTATTGAAGGGCCGAACACAAAAGACAAATCTTCTTGTCAGATGTCATAGACGATATCTTTATAAACCATAGTTCAAACTAAAATACACTACATTCCCTCCACATTTAGATCAAAAACTATAAAACTTAGAATAATAATTACTTATAAAAACTCTTATAATTAACAACATCCCGGTTTTTTCTCATAGGATACCGGCGTGGTGGCGTACTGGGAATTTCTGGGGAAGAAATCTCGGATATTGTCTCCTCTGGCGGGCAGCACCGATTATCCTGATTGGTGTCGGATGGATCCGCTTCTTGGGCTAGAACATTCTCGGATAGTGAGGCATCCAGAAATTCATCTTCAGAACTCGAATCACGCTCTTCCATTTCCTCCCCCACTGGCAGATATGTGTCCCGAGGAGCATCGATAGACGGTGAAGCAGTCGCATCTGACTCACCCACGGGCATTGTATGTTCAGTCGCTGTACTAGCAGTAGGCTCAAGATCCCCGTAAAATTCTCCCGTGTAGACATCGTCGTCATCGGTGTCATATGACAAACGCCCTGATTGTCCCTTGTACGCCAGTAATTGATCAATATGTTTCCTTGCAACAATATTTAATTCTGGAATACGAACCTCAAACATTTTAGAGCCCAGAGAGTTCTTTATGACTCCGTATTTCCATGTATGACTATTACCATTATTATAGTAATGTTTTACCAACACTTTATCGTCTTTTTGAAATCTAACATTTCTTACGCCCCTATAGTTGTTATTCTGTAGCATTTGTTTTTTATGGACATTATTCCTGGCTGCGGAAGACGATGTCGGCGCATCATCTACGCGTAACATGTCGAGCCGACACCGCAGAGGTCGTCCTAACATCAACTGAGCAGGCGAGAACCCGGTCGTAAGATGTACCGAATTTCTATAGTCAAACAAAAATTTGTTAAGGTTCGCCATTACAACTCTAGGATCATTGCTATTAGTTGCCAGAATGGCCTTAAGGCCTCTCTTTACTGTCTTAACACTATTTTCTGCCTGACCATTAGATGCGGGGTGATAAGGCGCGATTGTTAAATGTTGAACACCATTCAACCGACAAAAAGATTCAAAATCGTTAGAGCAAAAATTTGTAGCATTGTCAGTAACCAAGGTACGCACTAACCCAAATCTACTGAACATTTCACAAAGCTTACTCACAACCGCTGCACTATCTGTTTTCTGCATTAGAAAACATTCAACCCATTTAGAATGAGCATCCACCGCAATTAAATACTGTTTGCCCTGTAACATAAACATATCAAGATGGACACGTTCCCAGACACGTTCAGGGTATGGCCATGGGGCGAGAGGAGCGTGTGGTGGGTCATTGCGCATTGTGTTACAAATACTACATGAGCCAATTTTGCTTTCTATGTTTTTGTCTATATTCGGCCACCACATACGAGCTCTTGCCTCTGACTTTGTCCTGACAACCCCAAAATGAGATTTATGTAATTCATCAAGGAGCCTTTCTCTAAATACCGGTGGAATGATTACTTTATGCCCACGTAAAATACATCCATTTTCTACAGCTATCTCGTGCCGGCACAAAAAAAATGGTTTTAATTTTGAGTCATTCATTTTAGCAGGCCAACCATTGTTAATGAAATTAATCACTTTTTGTAACTCCTGATCCTTTGCAGTTTCTCTTTGTATATCACCAATAGTGATCGGTGGTAAAACTGTATCTCCTATAAAATTGATGTAAGAAGCATGATCTGTCAAATCATCTATGTCCTGCTCTATATTTGCATTAACAGCTCGTGACAAAAAATCAGCTATATTGTCGTCACTTTTAACATATTCTATTTCAAAATTATATGCAGACAAAAATATTGCATACCGTTGTAATCTATTTGCAGCTAGTACTGGAATACCCTTTTTATTCCCAAAAATGGCTAACAGTGGCTTGTGATCAGTTCGCAATATAAAAGGAGTAGTACGGCCATACAGATAGTGATGAAATTTTTTAATAGCAAAAACTATCGAAGTTGCTTCCTTTTGTATTTGAGCATAATTTGTTTCGGCTTTGGAGAGTGATCGTGATGCATAAGCTACAACTTGCTCCTTACCATCTGGCTGTCTTTGTGCCAGTACCGCGCCTAATCCAAAAGGTCCCGCATCACATGTCACAATAGTGGAATACTCTGGGTTATAATGTGCCAGTACCCTATCCGAAGCTAATTCCTGTTTAATTCTAGCAAAAGCATTGGCCTGTTTTGTATTCCAATGCCACTTAACACCTTTTTTTAACAGACTATGCAAAGGTTCCAGAACTGATGATGTGTAAGGTACAAAACACCTATAATAGTTTACCATGCCCAAAAATGACTTTAACTCAGTTGTGTTTTTGGGTGGCCTACACTTTAATATCGCTTCAACTTTTCGTTCTGACTTATGGAGACCATCTTTATCTATAACAAATCCTAGATACTCCACCGACTTCCTGAACAATTCACATTTCTCTTTTTTTAACCGCAACCCTGCCTCTTGCAATCTGCTCAAAACTAAATTTAATCGCTCAATGTGAGAAACTGTATCGGGTGCTGTTATCAAAATATCATCCAGATAAATGCACACCCCTTCAATGTCACCCAGTAATTGTTCCATTGTGCGCTGAAATATGAATGGAGCATTTGATAATCCAAACACAAGCCTATTAAACCTGTACAGCCCTTTGTGTGTATTAATACACGTCCACTTCTTGGAATCATCTAATTCAAGTTGTAAGTACGCCCGAGATAAATCTAGTTTTGAGAATGCTATCCCTCCATGAAGCTTTGCAAATAAATCTTCAATCCTAGGTAGTGTATAATTGTCTAAATATAAATCTTTATTGAGCGTTACAGAGAAATCCCCACATATCCTAACATTCCCATCAGGCTTTAACACTGGAACAATAGGAGTTGCCACATCAGAGTGGTCCACCTTTTCTAAAATCCCTAATGCTACCATTCTGTCTAACTCCTGTTCTACTTTTGGTTTTAAAGCAAGTGGTACGGATCGTGGTTTGAAAAATCTCAACCTTGCATCAGGTTTTAATTTAAGGCTCACTTTATATTTGTTGAAAGTACCTAATTCATCACTAAAAAGTTGGGCATACCTATTCATCAATATTTCACCTTCATTCTCGTTAAAGCTCAAATTATTGCAATCAATGGGACCAATACCCAGTTTAAATAATTTCATGAAATCTCGTCCTAATAAAGGAAAACTTTTAACATTACTTGTAGATATCACAAAAAATTTCAACTGGTTAGTGTGTCCCTCACAAGTTACTGACAGTGTGACACATCCTTTAGGTGCTATCTTAACTCCCGTATAAAATTTAAATACTTCCCTACAAGGCTCTAACTTGTATTCGCTTTCATAGTATTTTTGATAAATGGGTGCTGGTAAAACTGAAACTGCACTCCCACAATCAATTTCACATACTAGTTCTCGACTACCCAGCAAGATAGTCTGCAGTATCGGCTCACACATCCTTTAGGTGCTATCTTAACTCCCGTATAAAATTTAAATACTTCCCTACAAGGCTCTAACTTGTATTCGCTTTCATAGTATTTTTGATAAATGGGTGCTGGTAAAACTGAAACTGCACTCCCACAATCAATTTCACATACTAGTTCTCGACTACCCAGCAAGATAGTCTGCAGTATCGGCTCCACAGACTCAGGTTGTTCAATATTAAATAAATTATATGTACCTTTACCGTTTTCGCCGTCATCGTCGTCCGCACCCAGATAATAATTATTACACACTTTTTCCTTACAAACCCTCCTAAGGTGCCCTTTCTTGTTGCACTTCTTACAGGTGTAATTGGTAAAACGACATTTCTCTTTAGAGTGATTCCTATAGCCACACACTTCACACTTCGCTTGTGATGTATTTGGGGTGGTGACGATGTTGTTACGATTCCCGGTAGTCTGAATTGCGAAAACAGGCTGTGCCGAAGATACAGACATGCCCGCTGCTGCGCTAGTCATCGCATTTTCAACTCTTGCCGGTTGTGAAGATTGCACCCCTAATCGAGCGCATCGCACGCTTCGCGCCAGTTCTATCGCCTTGTCGAATGTCAAGGTCTCGACACTTTCAGCAAACAGTTTCTCCTTTTCTTTAGCATTTTCCAGACCCAATACAAAACGGTCTCGCATTGCCATCCCTAACTCCGCATTGAAACCACAGTATCGAGCCAAACTTCTCACTCGGGCCGCCCATTCGGTCAAATCCTCTCCGGGGCGCTGTTCCGCCTTATAAAAGTTGAATCTTTCTGCGAATGTACTTTTCTTCGGTGAAAAATGTTTTGTCAAAATTTCAACGATTAAAGAGTACTCGACGCTATCCAACTCTTCTGGGAACACCAAGTCTTTCGCTACTCGATAGGTGTCTTCTGAGAAAGCAGTTAACAATACTGCCCGCCGTTTTATTCCTGACTTGTCCGTAGCATCGTCAATGTTATTTGCCGTGCAGTATTGAACAAAACGACTGCAGAAAATGGACCAATCCTGGTTGCAATGGTCGAATGTGAGTTGCCCTCCAATCATTGTGGATCCCATCCTCGTCGCCAAAATGTTATGTTCTCACGTTGAACATTGATTATAATATAATTAATAAATGAAAATAAGGAAATTATATTTGCAATTTGCACTTTTTATTGAAGGGCCGAACACAAAAGACAAATCTTCTTGTCAGATGTCATAGACGATATCTTTATAAACCATAGTTCAAACTAAAATACACTACAAGAAGATAACACCCAAAGTAGAAAACATACAAAAAATAAATAAGTTATCTACGCACTCATGGTTATAATTTATGTCAAATTCCAAGTTGAGACTAGCGAAGTTCAAATCAAATTGGCAACGAAATCTTCTCCTGAAATAGACCGCATAGACTCTTCTAAATAAAGCATGGAAATAAGACAGCTCAGACACTCCAGCTCATACTTGAAACTAAAAATTCTGCGCCATTGTTGATGTATACGAAACTGCTATCGCATAAAAACTTGGCAGCTGTTAAATATTTAGGTCTCACGCCCAAATTAGTCACCGCGATTATGATAAAAAACAATAGAATTGTAACTATTTTGCTATAACCATATGAAGAGTTGCTACATCTACTTTAGGTCCAAAGAAGGCCTAACCTAGATTTTTCTAAAATCGGCCAATGCGGGAGACAGAATATTTTAAATAGATACTAGAAATATGAATGTATACCGGACACACAACAGAAAGATCTTATCGGCACTTATATTAGTTTAACAGTAAATTAAGTATTTACAGTAAATTAAGTATTTACAGTAAATTAAGTATTTACAGTAAATTAAGTATTTACATTAAAACTAGATTAATTGTACAGTTAAAGACATCAGTCGACTAGAGCAATCAACATTTTTGCGAAGATAAACATCGTGACAGAAATAAAGTTGTGTAATTTTTTGTACAACCGTGTGACGAATGGCCGTGAGAAAGCTATGAAAATATTTTCAGCCTCACGTTAACATTGTTCTACATTAAAAATGCACGTGAAGCCAATATTATGCGTTTACACCTAGTTATTATTTATCATCCATTAGATCTATTTGAAAGTCGCTTGGTATAGAATTTTACGATATTTGGTCATGCAAGTTGGTATTAAAATCGTAGATATCTGTCGATAATTATTATTACTATCTTGATTCTCTTGATTATAGGTAGATATATGGCCGAAAACGACATTGTTTGCATTCAAATATTTTTAGCGCCCGTGTAAGACGACGCAAAATGGGTTGAAATGAAGAATATATGTAGCGAAATCAGTGTTTTTTTTATTAAGGCAAGAAAAAAATGTGACTTTATAAGTCAATTTTGGTACACACCTAAAAGAAATAAATATTTTCAAAAATAAAAAGTATAAATGCATTATAACGAAAAAGGCTGTCGCCAACAGCCCGACTGAGAAAAAGAAGGGGTATTATAAGATTGACGTGTCTGTGTATCTGTGTGTCTGCCTGTCTCTTTTACATATAGCTCCTAAACCAATTAAAGAGGTTGAAAGGATTTGAGCAATTTTCAGTAGTTCGATCGATTTGAAATTAGGTAGTGGTATCTTGTCACATCAAAAATATTGCAACGATTTAGTAACCTTGAGCTGATGCTGCAACATCAGATCGAAGGTTCAGATGGACAAGTAGTCAAATTATATATTGTGATTGGGCTCATTGAAATCGTCTCAATACAGACAAAAAATGATCAGGGTCTGATGATGGAAAAAGTGGATAAGGGTTTTTTAAATTCTTAATTTTGACTCTTTATAGAATAAATAATAAGTAAGATATTTTCTAAAAGTTTGTTTCATTGCAAACTATCATATTCTTTATATGACTATATATTCTATATGGAAAAGTAAAATACTATTCAAATATGAATGTTCTGAAAACGATGTGTCATTTGCGTTCATAATAATGCTGCTCTAGCCATACCATGTTTAGTTAGTAATTCAGTACTTATACAAATATGGCCATGCAGTACACAGTACACGAGTAATATGAAGTGACACATTCCTCAATTGACAGTGGCGCGCCACGAGATCTCAAATTAGCAGCAATTCGTGCCTCCGGACCAGGAGTGATTCACGGGTTCGGTAGTAGCTACGTGTATTCATAGGGATTTTCTGGAACACATTTTCACAACTCATTTAGTAGGTACATGATAAAACGTTTTCTGAAATATATCTAGCTCTATTACTGTTCTACACTTCAGAATCAAGATGGAATGGAGTCTCAAAATCTCATCTTGATTTTGGAGTACGTACGACGTTCGCCTTATTAACATAATCACATACTTAGCGATCGTTAACATAACATAACATACATTCACGCCTTTTTCCCGAAGGGGTAGGCAGAGGTGTACCCAGGACTCAGTCCCATTGTAGATACACCCACATTTCGCCAGTATGTTATTTGGTCCCATGTAATAGGGGGCGAGCCTATTGCCATCTACCGGGCACAGTTCCAGACTCCAGGCAGTTATTGAGATAATTCCTAATGGGAAAAATCCAATATTAACACTATGCCTGACCTGGGGATCGAACCCGGGACCTCTTGATTGGCAGTCGAGCATGCGCCCAATATGCCACCGAGGCAGTCAGCGATCTTTAGATGATCATAATTGCAGTGTTCGTTACTAAGTCAACCTGAGACTTAATGTTATCATTTTAATTGTTTTTGTGGCTTTTCTTAGTTTATCTACTGGTACTGGTACTGGACTGACTGCTAGGACTCTACTAAATCGTCTATTTGGTAAAAGTCTATAAATAGTATCATAGTGTTATTATTTAAATCTTTCTCCTTAATAGGCTTTAAAGACCACACAGAAATTCAACACATTGATCAAGGAAATAATATCAATCATAGATAGGTACATAATTATCCAGGTCTAATCAAGAAACCGTACACGAACCGGCTTTCGTTTCTCGAATAAGCCACCTTTGATCTCTGTTGCATTCTCTATAACATTTCAATCACCTTGGGCATTTAATCTTCAAAGAAATCAAGTTCACAGAATACAAATTAATGAGTAATTTGGCACTGCAAGAAGCCGTTTCAACCATCTGCCACCTGATTATAAAGATTTAGCTGGTATTTCATTTTGTACCAGTGTTTTCTTTTTTTATCCCTATATACACAGCGGTTTTTCCGTCCATCGTAAACCTCTAATGTTAAAAACGGAGCGAGATAAAACCTCCGTCTGTTTAATTCGACCTTGCTTCGCTAACAATTGGGGAGCGTCAATTGCGGTCTTCCCAGTTCCCGGTGTAAATGGCCGTGGTATTAACTCGTATTAGTTTGAGATTATTATGACTAAGGTCAGGTCATCAGGGTCATAATAAAACATCATAAGACAAAAAGACTTAAATATATAGGAATTCTATAGTAGTTCTGTACGTAATATTACTTTTTTGTGTGCCTATATCTATATAGATTCATACTTACACACCAATTTACTTAGATGATTAGATTACGTACGATGAGTATCATTTTACATGTGAACCAACACCAAACTCAAAGTAATGAACTTTCCTAAATCCTCGTTTTATGAAGATTCATCCATTACTTCATAAGACCACGCTTATCTCACAAAATAAGAAAACCAAACCTATTTCCATAAATCAAGTCAGCTTAGGAGATAATGTCAATAAATTGAAGCAGTCCCGAAGGTATAATCCCTTGGAACTTAATAGACTTGAGACTAGTAACGTATTCTTTTGGCTCTTATATAACCCGAACTCGAATCTCACTTCTTTTATGTCCTCTATGAAATTAATTTTAAACAAAATTTGTAAAAGTAATAAACAAGTACTTGTATGCGGTGACTTTAACATTGATATTTTGTCAGATTCTCCAGATAAAATTAAATTGACTAGTTTATTTAAGTCATTCGGTTTGAGTTACCTATTCTGTGAGCCCACTAGAGTTACAGTCACCTCATTAACCTGTATTGATAATATCTATACTGATTGCGAAAGTAGGAAGTTGTCAATAACGAGTGGCGTTAGGTCTGACCACAAGGGTCTCTCACTAGAATTTTTATGTCAAAAATCTAAAGAACAACTAACAATTGAACATAGGCCTCTAACAACATTTAAACTAGAAAAGCTTAGAAATAGTATAGAATCAAAACTGGTAAATGTCGCTGTCTCTGAGGAAAACCCTAATTTCAATTATGAAACTATATTTTCCGTAATAAGTAAGGAGTTCAATGAGATATGTCCCAAAAAGAAATTACACATAAATAGGAAATTAGAATTTAGTGATTGGGCTACCAAGGGAATCAGGAAAAGTAGGGATAATATGTATGAGTTGTATAGTGATAAAGCCCATTCTAATTCAGAATCATTTCATGAGTATGTTAGAAGTTATTCAAAAATTTTTAAAGCGGTTTGCATCCAAGCAAAAGCCATACATATTAGAGACAAAATCCGCAGATCAAGCAATAAAATTAAGGCAGTTTGGAAAACAATAAATGTAGAGACAGGTAAAGATAAACGAAGAGATACTGAATATAAATTATTAATACATAATGAATACATTACAAATGTTGAGGAGGTCGCTAATATTTTTGTTGATTTCTTCTCTAACATAGCCCCTAATGCGACGAAGTCACTTGATTCATCCCCAGACTTGGCGGATGCTTTTCTTAAAGAAAACTTCCAACGCACCATAGCTAAATTTTCGTTTGAACACATCTCATTAACTGATATCAAAAAGACGTACAAGAGTTTAAATGTTAAAGCTACTGAGGATCTCTGGGGTCTATCTGTAAAAATGTTAGATTCTATAATAAACACAATAGGGTTGTGTCCACTATAAATAAATCGGATGCACGGTTGTTTCTGATTATTAACTAAGATGTAGAAATACTAAAAAACTAAATGATTTATAAAACGAAATAAAGATTAATAATATTTTCAATAAATAAATTCCGTAAAACTAGGCGTACGATCACGTGATATTAAACACCAATCAGAAAGCGTGACGTCACACCGCGGCAAACATCATTGTTGTTGTTGACGTTTCCATAAAACAGAGCAAGTTATTTAATTAGTTTTTCGTTTTTTAGCTATTTTTGACAAGTTAACATAGTGGTTTTCAGTTATTTCTTGAAAGACAGATATATTTCGCTATGGAATCAGGATTTATTAAAGCAAATAGTACAAATTTACCCAGAATTGACGCCGTCATGCTCGGCAATTTTTTCGCATCAAATACTGACTTTTGCTCATCGGAATTCCGCAATGCTAAAACCTCTGTGTAAGTATGAATATGTGTAAATTATATAATACATGTTCATTGACTTATTATAAACATAAACAGTATTATTTGTTTCGTAGTTTGTCATACTTAATGTAAGTTGCCGGACATTGGTTTTGAGGTTAGATTTGCTAAGTATTATTTAATTTATTACTCCATATAATTAACCATGTCATTTGGCAACTAGAATAAGAAAATAATGTTGGTTAATTATAATAAATATAACACTAAATTAAAATTCTACCTGATAACAACATAACATAACCTTTACTCGTAAATTAAAACTTGAAAAATAATGATTCATTATTTTTGTTTTAAATTTGTGAATATGTTGATTGTGTGACTTACATCAAAATAATCTTCACAAAAATACATTCTCGAAACTGCAGATAAACTATTAGCATCATCTCTCCTTGCAAGGTTTTGCCACTTTTTTCGTATATGTTTATTGTTTGGAACATAAATGAATAATTTGTTTGGCGTTTTTATAGTCGTACTTTTACACTGGGGCACTACACAGTTCTTGTAATAAGAGGAATTCATTTTTAATTAGAGAAAACTAACAACTCCCAGAAAAACACACGATTCCTTTGTTGTGTTTGTCACGGTGTGACGTCATTCAAAACGCCATGACAGTCTGGAGCGTTTTTGCGGTAAATTCAAATTGATTTTTTAAAACCAAAAATACACAATATAAATGATCGAATTTTTCAAAAATAATAAGTTTTTAGGGTAAAATAGATAGTAAGATAATGTATTAACCAATTTTTCAAATTTAGTCAACTAGCCTATTGCTCCTTACTTAGCAGACTTGTTCAACCTATGCATAGATAAAGGCACGTTTCCGGAACTAATGAAAATAAGTAAAATCACTCCCATCTTTAAATCGGGAATTAAGACTGATCCCTTCAACTATAGGCCAATCTCTGTTTTGCCAGTATTAAGTAAAATCTTTGAGAAATTGATGCTGAACCAACTGCTGTCACATTTCAATAAAAATAGCATATTACATTTTAACCAGTATGGTTTCACCAAATGTAGATCAACAACCGATGCGGGCTGTCATCTCATGACTCTTGTCTTGGAGGCTTGGGAGCGTTCACAGGATGCCATTGGAGTGTTTTGTGATCTCTCCAAAGCTTTCGACTGTGTAGAACACTGCACGTTAGAAGTATATGGAATTTATGGGAATGCCCTGAACTTGGTGGAATCATACTTATCTAGTAGGCAGCAGAAGGTAAGCGTCAATGGTATCACATCTGCTAGTTCTCCTGTCAAAATGGGGGTCCCACAGGGATCAATTTTGGGTCCTTTCCTGTTTCTGGCATATATTAACGATTTGCCTTATATGGTCCAAGGTCTAGCAGATATAGTTCTATTTGCCGATGATACGTCATTGATTTTTAAAGTTGATAGGAAAGATACCTCACTCACACATGTTAATAATACTTTAGCAAGTATATCCAGATGGTTCACAGCAAACAATCTGTTATTGAATGCGAAAAAGACTAAATGTTTGAAATTTTCTTTGCCTAACGTCAGAAGTATAGAACCGAACATAGTTCTTGACGGTGAAAGACTCAATATCGACAATGCAACTTTGTTCCTTGGCATACATATAGACTCTAAACTGCAATGGAGCACTCATATCACCGAGCTCTCAGGGAAACTAAGCTCTGCAGCTTACGCGGTTTACAAAATTAGGCAACTAACGGACATAGCCACGGCGAGATTAGTCTACTTTGCATATTATATGGGATTTTGTTGTGGGGGTCAGCTGCAGATATAGAAACCATCTTTATACTACAAAAACGTGCGATTCGTGCCATCTATGAGATGCGTCCACGCGAATCCCTTAGGGAATTATTTAAAGAAATAAACATACTGACCCTACCATCCTTATACATCTATGAGAACATCATGTATGTGCGTAAAAATTTGCATAAATTCAAATTAAATAGTGACCTCCATAATTTTAATACTAGGAATAAAGACAAAATAGCTATACCTAGCTTTAGATTATCTAAAACAAATAAAAAATCATTCTTAGGAAATAGTGTACGTTTCTATAATAAAATCCCAAAAGAGATAACGGGGCTCTCAGAGGGTAAATTCAAAACCTATATAAAATCTACTTTACTAAAGAATGCTTATTATAATGTAAATCAGTACATAGAGGACAAAGATGCTTGGGAACTTCCGCATAGCCACCACGCGGCACCTTCTAAACAAACGAGTGTAACCAAACTAAATATTGTAAAAGAATCAGTTGAAAAAATTAAGCCCTACAAGTTTCTTGTGCGTTCTTCTTGTAAATGTATCTTTCCGAACGCACGGTAGATTCGTTACTGTTTATTTTCATTGACGTACAAAAGTGTCAGATTGTGACCTATTTGAATAAATCTTTTTGACTTTGACTTTGACTTTGATATAAATGTATCGCCTCAGTAAAATTTTGTAAGAAGATGAGTTTATATTATAGACCTTTTTCTTTGTCCACAGAATGTGGTGGACCATCACCGGCAACTTTGGTAACATTTTACCCATCGATTGGACTAAATCATTTTCGAGGAAAATGCACATCCCTACGCTGAATCTAAATGAGAAAAAGGTAAGTAGACGTTGGCTAAGCTTGTTAAACTGTTGTTTCAAGTAGGTAATAGATGTGGAGTGCCTCAGGGAAGTATCTTAGGACAATATATTTTCTTACTTTGACATTATTTTCTATGCGCAACCTAAATATTGGTGCTAAGTTTTTTTGTCTTGAAATAATATCTACCTACAAGAAAACGAAAAATTCCTACTATAAATTTTTAAGGGAAGAATAACGCTCATTGCAATAATAATTTCAGCAAAGCTAAAATTGAAGCCAAGCATCTTTACCGTTATCCGCTTCGGGATTAGAGTTCATTGCCTTATCTTCTGTTTTAATAAAACTTTTGAATGGAAGAGTACATAATAATGATAAAGTCGACGTTTCTCGATTCATTTTCTTTACACGAATCTGAATTCTGAATAAACTTTAAATAATACATAATATTATGTTTCTCAGGTCAGTTTATAACAGATTTTTTTTCAATGGTAATGTTATACCAGTACTCAATTTGAATGGGACAAAAATGTGTGAATCAAGTATCTGATGACTCCCATTGTATGGTGGGAATTAGTTTTTGTTGTATCATTATAATTTAATACGTGGTTGCAAGTTACTGATATTCATTTGATACGCAAAAACGGCCAATTAATATATATAATCTAAGTATGGAAATCTGAGATTTTTTGTGGAGCATTGTAGGTATAATACTATTATTTTATTTTTTCGGAATATACAAAATAAGATATATAAAATCTAATAAAAATAAGTAAAAGAAATAAATAAAAAATTTCGATAGTAAGTACGACGGCAATTACCCACTTAGAAGCTTTGATGAGCTCTCGTAACGTTGACACTGTGCTTAAGTCTCATGTATTCAGTAATGATTTCCCTATAGCAGGTATGCCCTTTCAACCGTTTCGAATCACGACTTAATATTCAGCTTTTTGCTGTTCCAAATGTTCCCACGACGGACAAATCTCATTGACATGCAGTGACTTTTCCCTTAAGCGCTACCGTTTTTTCGACGTTTGGCACGTTAAACTGTAAATCCTATACAGACAGATACATCACACACAAAGATACAGATACTTCATTATAGACCACACACAAAGAAATAACATACAGGACAGAGAAACTATAGTTATATGTACAAGCGGCGGTATTATCGCTAACAAGCGATTTTTTCCAGACAACTGATGGATGTCATATTAAGATATGTAATGAGGAAGTAGTTAGGACATCGAAGACCTAAAACTCCGACATTTCTGCTATGGATAAACCACACAACCCATAACGGCCTGACTGGAGCAGTGTAATAAGGGAAACCCGCTCTGTTAGTATACATTACAATGATTTATTTAACAATAAATACACAATAATTCCAGAGTTCCCTAAGCCCGGACGATGAGATCCCGAGCTCTGAAGACGAGGCGGTCGCGTCAGACCTGGACATGCACGCGCTCATCCTCGGCGGTTTGCATCAGGACCACGAGTGTCCTGTCAAGACTGCTGATGAGGTAACTTGGAACTTAAAACTCATCATCCTTGCTTTATTCATCCTTCCTGCTCTTGTCCCACACTAAGGTTGGCACGGCATATCTTTATCCTCCATTCCAGTCTATCATCCGTATTCTCTGCACTCACTTCTTTTTCACGCATATCCTCATTCACACAGTTCATCCAGGTCATTTTAAGTCGCCCCCTCCTCACATAATCACTTACATTCATCCTCATAGTCCTTTTGACCACATGACTTTCATTCCTTCGCATAACATGTCCATACCAAGCCAGTATTCTACTTTTGAACTATATTTTTAAAATGATTACTTACTTCGTTTTTAAATGAAATCCAGTACATTTTAGCATCTGTTCACTGTGAAATGGTGCCTGTGTAATTAGACAAAATGTGAATTTTCTTCTTGTGTAATGTGGAAAGACTTCTATACCCTCATCTCTAGTGAATGATATAGATAGAAAAGTTGAAGTGAGGGAAGTATCTATCTGAATGATTATTGTTGTAATGTTCATAAGAACAATCTAAACAAACATCGTTTGATAGAGGCATTCTAATATATATACCTAAACACAAACGAAGGAATACCCTATACAAAAACTAAGATATTTTATGCATTTCTTTAATAAACAAACCGATCAGTTGGTAGCTATTACGATAAAATTTAAAAGGTCTCCTCTTTCCCAGTAGTGCTACTAGATAACTAAATATATACCTATATACTCGTATAATATAAGATAGTTGACAAAGCATACGTGTGTAGGTACTTTTCAATAGGGTATAAACGAGGAAAGTCCGGGAATTAATTTAAATATATCCTCGTTTATGCTAGGCCTGCCGGTAGTATGAAAGATTTCTGTCCTGAGTGAAATTTAAAAGGGGTTTTAAGGATCACTTCAAAAGTAACTCAAATAACGACAAAGTGTCTGTATTCAGACCGTCGCACTTACATTAATTTAGGTTTGTGTATTTTGCAGGTGATCCAAGAAATAGACGACATGATGCAGGACACCCCTTCGTCTGAAGGGGACATTATAGAATACAACGAGGCTTTAGAGAAGGGGAAGGAAGTGCTCAGTTCGCCACTTTATGAAGACAGTGAGTTGTTTTATCTCTCTATTTATTTTTCATATAACAAAAAATATGTAACATAAAAAGCTTCACAATTTTTATAATCCATTTGAACTATTCTTGACAAAAATATTGGTAACCTACAGACCCAGAAAAAGATTGCCCTTGTATTGTAGGGTTGGCCCTTCAGTTTCAGTTGTATAGCCTATTAAGTAGGTACCTACTTATATTAGGGAGAGAGGGTTCGAGCCCCGGCCAGGTCAAACATTTGTGTGCATGAACATGTCTGTTTGATCTGTGTCTGGGTGTTATAAGCTTATATAAGTATGTATATCAGGCATCTGGTTACCATAGTACAGGCTTCTAGCTTAGTTTGGGACCAGATGACCGTGTGTGGAAGTTGTCCCATATTATTATTATTTATTATATAAATGACCCTGTATGGAAGTTTTCCCATATATTATATTATTATATAAGAGCCTTGATAACCTTTTTACCCTTAGGACAACCTTTAGAATCTTTGTTCTTTATACTTTTTTTTTATGATAATGAGTGACAAGACGAGCAAATCCAGTGCCTGATGTTAAGCATCATGATTGCCCATATAACAGTGTTTTAAAATTCAAAATTCTGCGCGACACTGCACTGCGCCTGTCACCCTGAGATATGAGTTGTTGAATCTCATCATGCCCAGTAATTTCGCTGGTAACATTGCCCTTCATACCGGAACACAGTAATGTTTACTTAGGACATAAAATATTAAAATACGATGTTTCAGCATCTTTTCAGAATAGCATTAAAGAACCCTAAAAAGGAAAAAAATACACAAAAGACACTCACTTATCTGACTTATCTGATCTGGTATAAAACCAGTCTTTACTTTTATGGCAGAATGGACTCACCTCTCCAGTTTTTGCGCCTTCATGCACTAAACTCGTGACATAGGTAATTGATTCGACCAATTTCTGTTTTTGTCACAGTAATTGTGCATTACGTAAAACTGTGAGAACTTTTTCAATAGGTACTTAAAGATTACATCATGGTATGAAAACAGACGCTCCTAATTTAAAGGTCATCTTCTACTGTGTTTTGTTGCGAGTAACAAGATTGGTACATTATAGTAATAATTAATGTTGATAATAAAGAGTATGATTTCCCTCAATAGTGTAGTAAATGAACGGATTCTTTGTATGGGGACCCATGCATTAATTCCTCAGTCGATGAAACTTTGCAGGGTTATAAAATAGTATGAACCAAGACTTATTTTAAAAAATCCAAAAAAAAAACCACACGGAAGTTAGGTATTTAACCTAAAAACACAAATCTGTTAATATATTGAACCGAGTAATTTCTCAGTCCAAATTTATTTTACCAAATGAGTTATTTATACCAGTATGTGATACTTGATAAAAATCCAAAACTTTTGTCAAGTATTATATTGCTTTTTTAATACAATTCCTTTTTATGGCCCTCATTTTCATCGGAAAATTTCTCAGTCCTTTTTTTTTTCTTATATGATCTTAGAATGTTATTTAGCGTTACGAGTAAGAAAATCCAAAAAAAAATGCATTCCAATATTGTTATATGTTAAACTATAAATAACACTGTATGGAACATTTCTCAGCATTATTTTATTTTTTAAATATGTTAAGTAGTCACACAAACACACAAATCCGAAATATCCAAAAAAAAATCCATCCAGAACACCAAGATTTTGGAAGCGAAGATAAATCTATCCCGCGTTTACACGCAATAATGTGCCGTCTTGCTTTACCAGTTGGGTGCAGATTAGCGTGCTCGCGTTAATAGTAAAACTTTTGACTCGCTTTTCAAGACATTAATACAGAATTATTTTTTTTTTGTGTTATATACACTATACTATAATGCATCTATGTACGTAATTACATATCAACACTAGCTGTTGCCAGCGGCTCCGTCTGCGTGGACTTTGGTTATCGCGCGTTATCCATGCGGGTGGAGCTATGTCCTATGGAGCTAAGTAGCCTATGTCCTATTCCAGAACCTAATCTACATGATGTGTGCAAAGTTTCATTCCGATCCGTCCAGTAGTTAAAGCGTGATTGAGTGACAAACAACCAAACTTTCGTTTATAATATTAATAGGCTATCTCTGTATATAATTATAGATATATAAAATGATATTGGTTGATTTATTTATTTACATTAGCAAATCACGTATTTGAACTAGAAATGAAAAGGTTAGATGTTTTGCCGGATACCGGATACCGAATATTCGGCAAACCTAGAAGCCGGATGGACAGATATCCGGCCGCCGAATATCCATCCGAACATAGCCGATTGGCGAATTGTTACACGAGCAAACCGTACGAACGATCGGGTGTGTACAAAGTGGGTATAAAGAATAGGCCTGGATACGTAATACCGTTTATTCTGGCTATCAATTATTGCTAAGTGGTGATACAGACGCTTGCGAGTTTTAATGTATGGAGGCGCCATCTATTGAGACGAACTTAAACTAAACTTCTCATACATACCGCCCACCAAGGACAAATGCAATTTGGCCTTTAATATTAGCCGCCGCCCACCGTGACTTTACCTAGGTAGGTCAAGTGTCCTACGCACAGCACAAGTATATTGTTCTTGGTGAGGTATTTACAATCAATCCTTAAATATTAAAAATCTAGCTTATATCTAATCCTACATTTCACAATCAAACCGGCAACGGTAACATACAGAGTTTGGAAGTAGGACGCTTATTTCACAATTGTTTTTTGTCCGCAACGTAACGACGCGAGTAACGTTCTCGGACCCTGTATGTTTGGCAACCACCCGTCTAAGTAGGCATCTACATGGTGATAAATTCTCCTCCTTGATTAAAACCACATCCCCAATCCCCGGTTCAGGTTGCTGGTAAGCCCATCTATAACGATGAAAAAATTTGTGTGTGCTGTGCATCCGCGAAAATTAGATCAGTAAGCGCAGATTTCTTCGGCAGCAGTATAGGATACCTAACATCTTCATTGCCCGAGATGTTATTCAATCGACCTTCAACTCGCAATAAACCCTCACCATCAACATAAGGATTCAATGATTTCAGACGTCCCTTGATTTTAATGAAATGGTCGTTCCTTTTAAAAAGATCCAACTCCGCCTTGAAATGTTCACCTTGACATTGTTTTATGCAAGTCTGAAGCGCATGTGATAATTCTGCTGGCGTGAGATGCTCCTGACGATTTCGTTCATTAGCTGGCTTTTTTAGTTCGAGAAAGCGTCGACGATAAACTATAATTCGTATCAACTTCGTGAGTGATGAGTATCTCTTCCAATTTGAGACGTCCGGTATCGCTAAATTAACTTTAATCTCTTCCATTTTTCTTCAAAAAAAGGTGATAACACCTTGTTGAAGAATTACAGACACATCTCGCTTCTGAGCCATGTTTATAAGTTGTTTTCGAGGGTCATTACGAATCGTCTCAGTCGCAGGTTCGATGACTTCCAGCCGTCTGAGTAAGCAGGTTTCCGTAAAGGCTACAGCGCCATAGACCACATCCACAAGCTACGCCAAATTATACAGAAGACCGAAGAGTACAATTTGCCATTATGTTTAGCGTCCGCTGGCTGTCCATAGAAGGGTACTGATCCCTGCACTTACGTATGGTAGTGAATGTTGGGTCTGGCAGAAGAAGCATGAAAGTAAGATTAATTCTGTGGAGATGAGAAGCCTGTGAAGCATGACTGGAGTGACTTTGAGGGACAAAATGAGGAATAGTGCGATAAGGGAACGCTGTGGCGTCGTAGAAGATGTAGTGACAGAGATAGAGAAAGGAATGCTGAGGTGGTTCGGACATGTGGAGAGGATGGATGAAAGGAGATTAACAAAAGAGATTTATAAGGCTAGTGTGAATGGTCAAGTCGGTAGCGGTCGACCTAGGCGTACTTTTCATGAACAAGTTGACGTTGTTCTTAAGAAAAGCAAAATCAAAAGTACCTACAACCGACGAGCATGTATGAAAAATGTCATGAAAGTGAACGAAGCGAAAGTTGTATGTCAGGATCGTAGCAAGTGGAGGTAAATAATCTCTGCCTATCCCACCGGGAACAAGGCGTGACTGCATGTATATATGTATGTTTAGCGTTTGTGGACTATGAAAAGGCCTTTGATTTGATCAAGACATGGGCGGTGCTCGAGTCTCTCCAGCGATGCCATATTGACTATCGGTATATCGAAGTGTTGAAGTGCTTGGATAGGAACGCCATTATGTCGGTTCGAGTACAGGACCAGAGTTCGAAGGCGATCACGTTGAATAGAGGGGTAAGACAGGAAGACGTCATATCTCCGAAACTGTTTACTGCCGCAATGGAGGACGCCTTCAAGCTTCTGGAATGGCAAAGGCACGCCATCAATATTAATGGCGAATACATCACTCATCTTCAGTTTACCGACGACATTTTAGTCATGGCAGAATCGATGGAAGATCTTAGCATGATGCTCGAAGACCTCAATCGAGTTTCTCAACGGGTCGGCCTTAAAATGAACTTGGACAAGACGAAGGTGATGTCTAATGCCCATGTTGCGCTGACCCCAGTACCAGTTAGTAACGCGATTCTAGAAGTTGTTGACTCTTACGTCTACCTAGGACAAGTAGTCCAACTTGGTAGGTCCAACTTCGAGAAAGAGGTCAACTAGGCTGGGCAGCGTTCGGAAACCTACGTAGTGTCTTCTCGTCCAAAATACCTCAGTGCCTCAAGTCGAAAGTATTCGACCAATGTGTGTTGTCAGTGATGACTTACGGATCTGGAACGTGGTCCCTGACTGTGGGCCTTATCAGTAAGCTCAAAATAGCGCAACGAGCTATGGAGATTGCTATGCTCGGGATTTTTCTGCGAGATCGAGTCAGAAATGAGAAGATCCGTAGACGAACGGATGCTACCGACATAGCCCAGCGGATTAGAAAGTTGACTTCAACTTGCTAATCCACTTGGCAATGGGCAGGGCACAGCACGTAGAACTGATGGCCGATGGGCCGTAAAGTTCTCGAATAAAGACCACGGACTGGTAAGCGCAGCTTAGGACGTCTTCCCACATGGTGGAACAGACGATCTGATAAGTACGGCAGGAGCACGCTGGATGCAGGCCGCTTACAACCGAACTGGATGGAAATCTAAGGCCTGTGTTCAGCAGTGGACGTCCTATGGCTGATATGATGATGACAATGATGATGATGGCACCTTTTGAAGAGGATAAAACGCGATTGCACGTGATATTGATTCTTTTCTCAATTCAGTTGTATTGCACTGGTCGCGATCGTGAAACGTGATCCTTATGGTGGTCAGTTAATTCTGTACAATACCTAAACTTAACAAATTTTTCTAGTATTTATTTTTTAGCACCCTGCAGCAGTGTATACAGCGATAGACTTTTTTCGGAAGCTGACCTTGTATACGAAGATAAGTGAAACCGTTTGTTGCAGCATAATTCATTTAATACCTATTAAGTAGCCAGCTTTACGGGGGAAAAGATAAAAAAATTATAAAATAAAAAGTATTTTCAGCAATATCCGCTTTTGACTACGATAATATGAGCCGTATTGGCCGTGGAGTTACCAGCTTGAGAACAGTGCTCCACCCTCTCTACTCTCTACCCGTGGTTGCCGTAAGAGCCGGCTAAGGGTTAACAGATCCGGAGGACGAGCAGCAGCGTCCTCTGCAAAATACCATCGATCTGCGCTCGACAACCCGCCTGCCAAGCGTGTCGAGTATTGGCAAAACCCCCCTTTACGGGGGAAGCCTATGTTCAGTAGTGGATTACCAACGGCTGAGATGATGATAATGAATATGAGCCACCATGATAGTTTTATTTCCTCGCCACACACCCTCGCCACGACACGACAGTTTCGTTGGCTCAGATGGTAGTAACTCTGCTTTCTGTGCCGCAGGGTTCCCGGGGGGTTCGATCCCCGGCCAGGTCAAACATTTGTGTGCATGAACATGTCTGTTTGATCTGGGTCTGGGTGTTATAAGCTTATATAAGTATGTATATCAGTCATCTGGTTACCATAGTACAGGCTTCTAGCCTAGTTTGGGACCAGATGACCATGTGTGGAAGTTGTCCCATATTATTATTATTATATTATTATTTCTCAATAGCACCTAAGGAGTTTGATGAAAAAAGTTTGGTCATAAAAGTACTCAATAAAAAATTAACAAGCGAATAAAAACGTTTTGGTTGAAATGAAGTTTGTTGGAATGGCGGAATATTTTCAAATAGTAAATCTCATAATGTCGTTTTACATTTAATTAAAAGAAATGTTTTCGGTTACTACTTTTTTGATATATTATTACCGGCAAAAAAGTGTTATTTTATTTTATTATTAATATTCATATACGTCACAAGTTTTTTCATTCGTGGCCGAAGTCTCATAGAAAGAGGACAGAAGCCTTTATATTTATTTATCATAATTTGCCTGTAGTGCAGTTTGACTATCAATTTTGTTCTGTAATTAAAAATTGATATATGATAATTTTCTTAAATTTTTTTTAATCCGGTATCTGGCCGGATACTTGTCCATTATTCGGTAACTGGCCGAATATTAAATTCGTGCCGGATAGCCTGGATACCGGAAAGTTACCGAATATCCGTTTCATCTCTAATATTAACATTATTGTTTTGAGGATGTATTATATTGTATTATGTATTATAAATTCCCTATAAGTCTCGGCGCAAACGGACCATCGACCACAACCACCGGTGGTCGGCAGTTAAGAGCAGTTTACACACGCATTTTCATACGTATTGTAAAGCACCTTTGCGCCAAGTAAGTGTCGTTTACTAAAAAATTAAAGTGATGTAATGAAACTTCAAACTATTCCCAAGGAATATGTACAAAATTACAAATTAGCGGCTAATCAAATATAAATACGTGAATAGTAAGTAGGTATATAATAATGTCGCGCGGGCGGCCAGTACCGCTCCCGCGCCCCGCTCCTCCACCCCGCTCCCTACTCACGGCTCCCGATAGCTAGATTCAAATCTGTTTATTATTAAAATGTTTTTAGTTATTAATCCGCTTGATTTTTTTTTTGGATATTTTGCTAGTTGAAAAGAAAGTTAACGGTGTACTTAAATCAATAAAGAAAATAGACTGAGAAATTTTCCACTGCAAATA
Organism: Hemistola chrysoprasaria; assembly: GCA_947063395.1. Lineage (NCBI taxonomy): Eukaryota > Metazoa > Arthropoda > Insecta > Lepidoptera > Geometridae > Hemistola > Hemistola chrysoprasaria. Next base: position 10,526,138 of record OX346723.1, read on the forward strand.
AAGAGACAATTTAAAAAAAATATATAATTACATGGTTTATTTTTTGGATTTTTATTGTGTGGTTATATGACTTCGATAAAATAGCATTCCCGTTAAAAAATTCGACTGAGCAATTTTCCAGTCCAAGTTACATCAAGAAACATATGTTATAAAAAATTTGGCGATTCTGCTGGGAATTTTTTTTGGATATTTCGTGTATTGTTTGTATAGATTACATGAATATGTCCTGTGAAGAAAGTTCAAACGGAGCATTTTTCCTAAAAAAGATATCATAGAAATAAGATTTTAATTAAAAAAACCTAACTTCTTAAATTTTTTTTTTTTGGATATTTATACAATACCTTAATTTATTGATACTTAATCAAGCTATAAAGTTTTTACTGACTGAGGAATTACTGTGGGGGTCCACTATGTTCATTTCCTACACTACAAGGCTAAAATATGAAAAGATTATCATGGGGCATAATCTCTAATCTTTGATCACCATAATAGTAGTTTCCGTGTACGTCCTAAAGTGCCTAATAATTCTGATTGTATGAACCTACCTATATGTACTAAGAAAAATAATGAAATGTAAATATGAAATGTATTTCATAATGGTATCAATTAATTTAGAATTCTGTTTCTTAGTACATATAGGTAGGTTCATTTCATCAGAATTATTAGGTAGGTACTTTAGGATAAGGTACTTCCCAGAATTTAATTCTTACTCTAAAGGTATTATTACATGATGCAATCGTAGTTGTAGGGCTGCTTTATATCCATAAATCAGCCTGTTTTAGGCTGATTATTATCTCAAGATCAGTATCTTATTGATACTGCCTATATTTAGAACCCCGAAGACCTAATTAGTATATTTTTTTTTTTTTTTTTTTTTTATGATAGCGAGTGACAAGACGAGCAAATCAGGTGCCTAATGTTAAGCATCATGATTACCCATATCAGACACAGTGCCACCCAGTGTTTTAAAATTCAAAATTCTGCGCCGCACTGCACTGCGCCTGTCATCCTGAGATATGAGTTGTTGAATCTCATCATGCCCAGTAATTTCGCTGGTAACATTGCCCTTCATACCGGAACACAGTAATGTTTGAACATTACTGCTTGGCGGATGAATAACTGGCAAAGGTGTGGTACTTCCCCAGGCGGCCCCCTGCAAAAGAGGCCTACCACTACAAACTACCACTATTTACCTAGTATATGGTAAATAAACGTCTTCATTTTATTATTACTGCGTGTTTTGTTACTTATCTACGTTTCATTCAATGTTTTGATAAATTGAAGTATTGAATGTCTGAATTTTATATTCAGGAGTCAAATTGGTTCCTTTCCGAGTAAGTGGTCCACGTGATTAATCTTCATTTGATTTCACTGAATATACTTACTCTTACGAGTAGTCCATTCACCCTTGCGATTATTTTTGCACTTTGTTTTATTTTACTCCACGTGTTTGAAAGTATAATTTCAATCTATCGATCTTTCATCTCATGGCAAATACAATGAATGTTGTTGACCCGAGATAGCGTGCTTAACCAGTTTATTGGCCTAGTTCATGCCATTTTATAATATTGATACCGACCTGTACTTAGAAATTACCTAATCAGTGGAGGCTTTGGAGTTTAACCGTCTTGCTATTACGTTAAAACGCTACACATTAATGTAATTTGGGTTTGCTAGTTAGCATTGTAGGTTTTACCGTTTAGTCTAGACTCTAGACGACTCTACCTCTATGTGATCTTTAGTTATTGAACTTATTCACGTAAAGCTTGGGTATAGGTACCGAAGAATAAAGTCGAGTCGGATTTTATGAGTTTCATAAAAAACCGTGGCAAAGGGCAACCACCACATTTTTTAATATCATAGATATCTACTAAGCACTCAGGAGTATAAGAAGCAAGCATAAGGTAGGTACCTACCTACTTTGTCTGAAAGGACCAAATTGAATTTGAACGTAAACAAATATTGACTACGAGTACGATCCAAAGGACCGATGATAAAATTATAGTTTAAGTTATATATAGGTAGTAGGTAACTATAGGTATAGTTTGTTTTTAGCGTTTGTTTGTGTTTGGTTGTAGCGTCCGTGGTCTAGCGGGAATATGCCCGGCTTTAAATCCGGAGGCCCTGGATCGAATCTCACCATGTGGACTTTTCGCCTGGACGCTACCGTGTTTCGGATGGCACGTTAAACTGTAGGTCCCGGCTGTTTCCTATAAGATATGTAGGGGACAGTCGTTAGGTCATGTCGGAGGCCTTGTAGGAATCTTGGCGGCCTGAAACTCTGACAATATGGGTTGTCCACATAACCCATATGAATTGACTCGAGCAGTGTAATTGGGGTAACCCGTTCTGTTAGAGTATAAATTCAAAATTATTATTAATTATAAATTATTTAGACCCGTATTATTTAGATCTATGGTCCTATGGTTAATCAAAATTAACGTAGGTACCTACTATAATGTTCAGAGTTATACCTAGTTTGGTCAAATAAATGAAATAAAACTGTAGGCTACCTACCTATATTTAATAACAAGATAAGTTAAGGCTTAATAAAACAAATCCTCATTTTGCACCCTTGACTTATATGTTCCTATCCCCTATATATGGGGCAAAGGGCGTCCGTAGTGCTGCATCATCTCATTCTGTCTTGGGCCACAGAATACTAATACTAAAGGGACAGAAGGGACACTCCTCAAAATCATTCGAATAAAAAGCGACTCTAGCTCCTACGCAATAAAGTGCAATTTAGGACGCATAGCGTCTAACTAATTATCGTTATATTAACCAATAAGCTGCATCTGTTTCTTTCGCGTATCTTCTATCTGTTCTCTCTGTCTAGCCCATAGGAAATTTCACGTCAAGACGCACGCCCTGGCTACTTGTAGCTTCATACCTTTATTGCGGAGTATCCTAGGCCTTCTTGGGCTTAACATTCTATTCATCCTGCACCATACTCCGTAATAAACTTGTCCAAAAACACGAAATTTTCTTTTACAGAACTCCGTCAACTGTCCCTAGCTCAGCTCAACGAAATATTCATGGAGCTAGAAGTCCTTATCCGCGAGTTCTCAGAGACTCTCATAGCGGAGTTAGCGTTACGTGACGAGCTGGAGTACGAGAAGGAATTGAAGAACACCTTTATATCGCTGTTACTCGCCGTTCAGAATAAAAGGAGGCAGTATCATGTGGAGAAGAAGAAGAGGTCCGCGCCGCCTCGGTCGCCTAACTTGAGCAACTCGGAACCTAAGGTTTGTTGTGTTTTATAGTTCAGTAAATCAGTACCCCCTATAAGTGATCAGTTGGTAGCTTAACTAACTACACTACTTCGTTTACCTACTTACCAAATATGTACCTATTAACTAGTAAAAACTATTTATAATAATACATCATTAATAGTCCGTTTACATTGTTCCAGTATTTGACGACAGTGATACCGTTCCACACGGACTGCGGCACTCCCGACAACCAGTCACTGCAAGTGCTCATAAAGAGTAAGTTCTCTTATATTTTTATTGACGAAAGTAAACTCGCGACTTTGTTCCTGTGGCAATTGTGGGAATTCCTTGTTTATTACATCATGGTGAAAAGGCTGGGCATTGAGAAGTGAGTGTGACAGGACTGGTTTATTTTTTTGTGTTTAAGATAGTACTTTTCTCGTTCCCAGCGAATTTGTGACAAGTATTACCCATGTCCAGTATTTATGAAACCATTTATTGATAAACTGCCTCGGTGGCATAGAGGGCGCATGCTCGACTGCCAATCAAGAGGTCCTGGGTTCGATCCCCAGGTCAGGCAGTATTTTGAATATTGGATTTTTCCATTAGGAATTATCTCAATAACTGCCTGGAGTCTGGAACTGTGCCCGGTATGAGGGCCATGGCAATAGGTTCGCCCCCTATTACATGGGACCAATAACATACTGGCGAAATGTGGGTGTATCTACTATGGGACTGAGTCCTGGGTACACCTCTGCCTACCCCTTCGGGAAAAAGGCGTGAATGTATGTTATGTTATTTATTGATAAATTTGATCATTTATTGATTGATTTCGACTTGGCTCACATTCTAACTTTAAAAACTTTACTTAATCGAACTACTTTTCCTGTCTATAAAGTTTCATGAAGATCGAATCAACTGTTTTCCAAATGTTGTTGGAATTATTATAATGCAAGTGCCGATGTATCCGAGTTGACTCTGGGAGTTCCTGCTGTAATTTTCTTATACATATATATTTTTTTAATTGTTTTACAGTTCTGAAAGCAATAAACGAGGATAGTCCCACCGTACCTACACTGTTAACAGACTACATACTGAAGGTGTTGTGTCCCACATAAACTAACACAAACATTAGCTAATTCCATCTAAACACAATGAACAATTCAACATTTGCACATTATACTCGTATCTTACATAGCATAATATATTGACGTCTTTAGATCATATCATTGTGGCTCGTCTGCTTTAATCTAGTCTTAACGATCGATTTAAAAACACCGAGGTAATGCCTAAAATATAAGTTATTTTAATTTTTCAACTTTCAAGCGTTGTTGGAACGTTAAAATCAAGCGGCGTATTATTTTTATTTTTTATTAATTTATTTGGTATATCAATTTAATTTTTAATGAATTCTTGGTAAAAAATATAATAATATCAAAATAATAGTATGACTGTAAAAGTTTTTTAAAAGTATCGTTCAATTAATAACGTTTTTTTTTAATATGGCAAAACTGCCACACACGGTCATCTGGTGTCAAGCTAGGCTAGAAGCCAGTTCTATGGGAACCAGATGACTGATATACATGCTTATTTAAGCTTATAACACCCAGCCACTGATCAAACAGACATGTTCATGCGCACGAATGTTTGACTTGGCCGGGGATCGAACCCGGGGCCTGCGGCACATAAAGCAGAGTTACTGCCATCTGAGCCAACGAGGCTGTCAAATTATTTGTCAAATTATTATTAAATTTTGTGTTTTAAACAATTATGCATAATACTTGTATTATTTATAAAGCTTCTGGAAAACATAATAATCTTTCCAACTCATTAACTTTCAAAAGATGTTTTTTCATTAAAAAAACTTAAAACATTATAAATTTATTTATATGAACATTAAGATTGTTTAATAAATTCACTGGAAACAGTAACTGGACTGAAGCAAACGAGCCTTTATTCACATAGATGTTGCATGTCGGCACATAATATTTAGGTAGAGGTAAAAATGGCGTATCAAATGATATGTATAGGAATATTCAAATAATAAAATAAAAAAAATATTCATATTAATATAAAAGTAATTCAATATTTCTTTTGAAATAAAATTAATATAATGTAAAATGTTGATCAAGTTGTCAGTTTGTTTTATGCCATAACATTATGAGTTATTTTTGGGGGGTATTTGTAAAATATTTTAGTGTATAAGTAGATGTGGTCGAGAAAAATGAACATTTTTGCAGTAACTAAAGTCTTTCTCATCCTAGATAGGATCAATATTTTCTAATATTAGAGATTTTAGATCTCTATATTAGAAATCTCTAAGATTAGAAAAAATGACTCATTGATGTTTATTATGTTCATTTTTCATGATCTATTTTGTCTTTTTATTTGCATAAATGAACTGTGATATCATAACGGTAGTTGGTTTATAATACCGATAATAATTTAATTTTAATACATTTGTTTGAGGTTGTTTTAAATTTAAATTCGCAGCTAATATGATTTAAAAAAAGACCTAATCTTTTTTTAAGTATACCTAGATTTGATTTTAATAAAAAACAACGTTTATTGGTAATTTAAGGCCATTATATCTGTTATTTGATTATTTCATTAAAAAACCCCAAGTCTTTTTAATTGCTTTCGCTCTTTATTATTCTGATTGTAAATATATAGATATATAAAAAATGGAATTGTCCTGTAAAATATCTATTGTAACATCTCGGGTTGAAGAGGCTTGTAAATAATTTTGAATTTTAGATTAATCGTAAAAGGGTTAGCATTTTATTTTACTAATTGACTCATATTGTAGATCATCGAATTTTTTTTTTTTTTTAAGTAGAAACGCCTCGAGGCTCCCCTAATATTTTCTTAAAATACGTATTTCAATAATCATGAATAAAAAAATAGTGATAGCAAGGTTAGATTTAAGTTTTAATTCTAGTCTGAATATGTCGTAGTCATAATTTGTTTTTAATTTTAAGACAGGATTGTAAAATAAATGTAAAATTATTGATGTTGTGATGAAAAAATATTTATTTAAATCAGTTCGTCATTTATCGAAGCTTATGTCGCACATTTTTAACTTAGACAATTACTATTATTGTGCATAATGTTGGAAAATGGACACGGATCTAACAATAAAATGTAAAAAAAAATCAGCTGTTGTCATTGTGATTATTTTAAGAAAATTAATGATAAATTTGTGTATTGAGCTACCTACTTTTTAATTAGTTATGGCACAAGGAAGATGATAATGGTTAATAAATCCCAAATGGGTTCAACCATGTTGCTCCAAAAACAAATTAAAACTGTAATATGGTAACTGGCAACTGGTCCCACGGTGGGCGCCATTTGTAACATGCTCGGACGCATTGGGCGCCAGTTGTTTTACAAAAAAAATTGAAAAACTGGGCTGTTTAATTATGAAGCCCATGAACGTCGTTCCGCCGTCGTCGTTTTGTGAATCCGATTTTTTGGGTATTACTCCTAAAATTCTTAAAGTTACAACTTGAAACTTGATACATCACCTACTGGTGGTACAAGACGTGAAGAATAACAGCTTGAGTTTCCACTAGTTCTTTAGATATATAAATAATTTTAAAGTAGGTAGATCATATTTAAGAACTCGTAAGGGCGGCAACTTCGTGAGGAATTTCCTATAATTTCTTGCAAAATTTTGTCAGTTTTGTGTGACTGTATGAAGCGGAGATAATTGTAAAAATGTGAACTCGTGCGTCGAAATAAAGGAGCTTGAATGAAATTGACTTTTATTATATCTTTTTTTTTCTCTAACCCGGGCGGGCTCAGGACGGGTCGGGTGTAAAATACAAGGAAATAATATCCCGCGCCTGACTTGCTTCCCAAGGACGTGTGAAGCCATTTTTATTTTCAAAAGCACTCAGTATTTTTCAGGATAAATATGAGAATATAGGCGAGTTGATAGATAAAATAGATTTTATTAAAATTTATTTTATTTATTGATAATTAGTACGGCACTACAAAATACCACTTACACTAAATAACACATTGATAATATTAGGAACATTGCATAAAAATTATTATATAATTACATTAGTCAATTTCTTAAGTACTAAAAAAAAAAAAAAAAATTAATTAAAATGTCAAATGTCATAAATAAAATTAAAAATTAAAATAATAAAAATTCTAAAAGTACAGTCATATCACAAAAAAGTTTTATAGTATTTAATGCATAAAAGACATGTTACTCGTTTGGAAGAGATTAGGCGACCTATCGTATTTTTATTTTATGATAGTGACAAGACGAGAAAATGAGATGCCTGATAGTAAGCCTTATGATTGCCCATATCAGACACAGTGCCACCCAGAGTTTTAAAATTCAAAATTCTGTGGCACTGCACTGCACCTGTCACCCTGAAAAAAAAAACTTTTTTTGAAACTGGTTATGCCCAGTAATTTTGCTGGTAACATTTCCCTTCAGACCGGAACTCAGTAATGTTTGCAGATTACTGCTTGACGGATGAATAATAATAATAAGGGAAACTTCCATTCACGGTCATCTGGTCCCAAACTAGGCTAGAAAGCCTGTACTATGGTAACCAGAAGACACATATACATACTTATATAAGCTTATAACACCAATAACTGGCAAAGGTGAGGACTTCCCCAGGCGGCCCCCTGCAAAAGAGGCCTACCACTACACAAATTCGTATGCTGAATCCCGGATACACAGCAAGATAATTCAAATTGTATTGTTTCTGGAATCCCGGAATATCACAGGTAAAAGATTATTTATGGCCGCCCATTAATGACTTATATAGGTAGGTATATTATAAGTCGACAATACAATACTTTAATTAGGTATTGTAAGATGAATTTATAGGTCTCAAAAAAGAGTAAATAAGTATTTACCTATATATTAATAACCTACTTACTTCCTACGATTTCTTAGATAATAGGTAAGTATATGAGTAATAATAAGAGCTGGTTTTTTGATTGTTAGTTACGGCAGTTACGGTTAACCATTTGTCAAACTAACTATAGATAAATTTCAATGGTTAAATCGTGTGGAAAAAAATAGTTAACCAGGGATGAAAAAACGAATTTTAACTATTTATTTGTCAAAAAACTTAACCATTGTTTGACTTAACCAGTAATCAAAAAACCCAGCCTATGTGTACGACTCAAATAACAAAAACAATAAGGTAGGTTTATTAATATTATAAGGTAAGGTAGTGTGCCCATTATTATATATATATATTATAATATCATGTTGATACAATTCTATATAAATATTTTATTAGTGTTGTGTGATGAAGTTGGAGAAGCTAGTGACCCTCGCGAAAGTTGAAGGGAATCCGAGCTGGCATCCATTTGATGCTACAAATGAACTGATGCCGTCTCAAAACAAGAGACGATATAGGGACTTACTAAATAGATACATTTTTCCCATTGGCTCAACGGTGCAAAGAAGTTAGTATATAAATAACTTCATTATGGTCTTTAAAAAAAAGTAAGTATGTATTTACTCTTTATTTAAGAACTTATAAATGTGTCATTTATTAGGTACATAACTTTGTAATTTACCTATATAATATAATAATTTTAAGGTTTATTGTTTTTGCAACGCTGTCATCCCGAACTGATGACAATTCATGCTATGGAAACTGCTGCAAATGTTATCTACGCTACGTTGTTGTATTCTTAGTTATGTAACCTTTATCAGCAATGTTATGCCTACCTTAAGAAACGGAATAAGAACATACAAGATAAGGGTGCGCATTGGTGGGTGCTATAGCACCGCCTATACGATCCTATCATCAACCATTTGTTTTTTGAGGACTTCCACCAGCATTATTCTCTCTGCTTCAGGGATTCCCACGGCCTCATGGTACCCTTCCTGTACATACTGGACACCACTCACCACAGCCACCAATATAAGACTCACCAAAATCACACGCATTTTCAAAAAAACATTATAATACAACATTGATTTCATTATAATCAATCTACGGATTATCGTTATTAGCTGATAGTCAGATAGCTTATCCGCTTTCCTAAACTTGAGTGTTATCAGTGATACATTGAAAATGCACGAATTTATAATATAGGTGTACTAACAAATAAATTATTATAGCGTAGAAAATATTCTATTTACCTATATCTATGCCTTATCATCATCATCAGCCGGAAGACGTTCACTACTGAACATAAGCCTCCCCTATATAGAATGTCATTCATAACCTATTCATATTCATATGGGTCCCATATGAGTGGGTTTAGACATATATAATCCCGTCAAATGTACTTATATATTTTTATTCTTATAAATTGAATAGTACATACATTTAATATTTACCTACTTTATAATAATATGCGACAACTTCCTCAGACGGTCATCTGGTCTGAGACTAGGCTATGAAGCAAGTAGGTAGATACTATGGTAACCGAAAGCACAGAATAAATAATAGTACTAACGTACCGAAAGTGAAAAAATGTAAAAAAAACATGTAGGTACATACATATTATACACAGATCAAAACACAAGCTCATACGCACAAATGTTCATTTGCTCGGGGATTGGAACTGGGACCTGCAGCTCAAAAGGCATACCTACTACCAGTTGGCAGTAACGCTAATGAACTAACGGACCAGTCGTCAGAGTGGAAATGCAGGAAACCTAGCTAATAAATTATTATACCTACCTTACCATATACTTGAAGACACCAAAATAATCATTATAAGCGTTAGAGTGGTGGAAATAGGTAGTGATAAAAGATAACGAGGATGTTTCAGATCGTTGGTATTAAAAATGGTAGTTCCGTTACGTAAATAATCGAAGATAAATCAATGATAGTAAATTGTATATGTCGTAAAAAAAAAATAAGTTAGTTCAAATAAGCTAAACTTTTCAGGATGCGTGCCGTGGGGTTAGTAGTAGTTGCCTGCTGGCCTCTGTCTGGGTTTGTGGACATCGACAAGAATTACAATGACTCTGAAAGGATACCTCAAGTCACCCAGCTGAAGGACTATGAAGAATCTATGAGGAACAGTTGAAGATTCATGAATGGTAAAATTGTTGGTGGTGGTTGGTCGCTCCATTAAACGGTCAACCATACCTGGTAGACTGGTAAGATAATAACAAAAGACCCAAGATAATATTGTGGTGTGTTCTACCTAGGATATAATATTTTTATAGTCTTTTCAAAAAAGTGGAATTGCAGATATCTGTGAAAGTACCTACTCTATTATTTCTCTGGTAATAACTTCATGTACATCGATTATACCTAACACCCGAGTATATAAGTAGGTAGGTACATAATAACAAATTAGTTTTGGTTTAAACTAATTTTCTGATTTATTATCGATGATGACGATGTACAATAAGCTAAGGTATACATCTTGTTGCCTAAGTTTTTGTAGTAGGCTACTTCTTTTGTGTAATAAATTTTCAGATGTGTTGATTTAAAGACTATGATGATTTCAACTGTTGTGCTTTATTAATGGTAATAATACCTACATGTAAATATGTCGATAGGTATGTTATTCATGAAGGCTTACTTGGATATAGATATGAATGACTCATGGATGGTCTAGTAGGTACTTATATTATTATATTTTTTGTGTGTGACAGATTGGTAGGTTTCAGTTCATTCGTAGCTGACTGACCTTGGCTCTCAGCGCGGATACCCCTCTGCCTACGCCAGGGTGACCAGCTTCTATAACTTCATCCTGCCACATAAGTGGTGATTCAATAAATGGGATATTAAATTAAATTACCTACCTACTTAAAATTATCTTGTTTAGGTAATAATAAATAAAGCATAGACAGATAGTAGGTAATAAAAACCATTTGTTTTATTTATATCACATAAACATTATGATTTGTATGTTGTCATTTTATCATAAAAATTGTAAAAAAATATACAAATCTTAATTTATGATTTGAAACTATCATGATTGTAAGCGTTAGGATCACTTATCACGGAATATTTACCATGATTCGACGTTTTGCGAGGTTTCCGATATTTCGGCACAATAGCAAGCGGCGCCATGATCACAGAAGAACTACCGACAGAAACGGAACTATACGAAGAGAAATATCGGAAAACTCACAAAACGTCGATTCATGGTAAATATCCCGTAATAAGTGATCCCTAACGCTTACAATCATGATAGTTTCAAATCATAAATTAAGATTTGTATCTTTTTTTACAATTTTTATGATAAAATGACAATATACAAATCATAATGTTTATGTGATATAAATAAAACACATGGTTTTTATTACCTACTATCTGTCTATGCTTTACTTATTATTACCTAAGCAAGATAATTTAAAGTAGGTACATAAGTAGGTACCTTTAATGTTCACATGTTCTCCTTCTTCAACAGGAATTCAGTAAACCACAAATTTCAACGTTTCAGTAGGTATTTTTGGAAAATGTACTTATAAATTGCTAAGTAGGTAGATAGGTAGACACCTAAGTAGAATAAGTAAATGTGCGTAACACAATAAAGATAAGAGAGATTTAATCCACGAATTAACATTTAATCCACTTTAATCAGGATAAAAGTGATAAATATAGGATTTGTTAGTATTTATTAGTTATACTGTCTCGCAGGCACTGTCAATATTATTTATACACACCTATATTATAGGAACACCTTTATTTTACATATTTTCTAAAGGCTAATTCAAAAAATTGCCATAATATTATAAATATATGAAGACCAATAAGAAGTTCTGGTTACCATAATAACACCTTAAATAAACCAAATGCAATAAAAAGACATAGGTAGTACTTACACATATTATTTCATACATTCACGTTTTTTGTTAGGTATTTATCAGTGAAATTTTAATAAAACATTGATTTAATTGTAATTAATTATTAATCCACAGATTGTTGTTATTTTTTGATAGTCTGATAACGTATCCCCTAGTTTTCCTGAACTTGGACGTCATCAATGATAGTTCAACTGTTATACAAAATGTAGATAGCTATTTTACTAATAAAAGCTTAAAAGGGAACAATAGTATTACCTACTAGGAATGACAAACAGAGCCGGAACGTGGATACTCATGATGGGAGTTACTATGCTCGGAGATTATTTGGAGGACAGAATTCTTACAGTGGACTTATCCGATAAAGACTAAAGACTAAACAAGATTCACCGACATAGCCTAAATAATAAGCAAGCTAAAGTGGAAGTCTGCTGATCACATCGCGTGCAGAACTGATAACCGTTAAGTTAACAAATTTATGGTGAGAAGACTTCGAATTGGCAAACGTGGGGGCTCCAGAACGGGCTCCAGAAACGGGATAAATTGAGCTGAGGACCGGACACATTGTCGCAAATAAGAAGAAGCCTATTTCCAGCAATCAGTAGTGACCCCTAATATTCTTTGTGTGCAAGAATAACATTAAATATATAGGTAAGTACTTATTTTGACAATTAGTAACTAGAGTCAGGGTGAAGGTGCAGGATGCATGTTATAGGTAAGTATTTGTATTTGTTAATTATTTATAAGGCGCCCATTTAACGCCATTTTTAAGTCACGAGGATAATCTTTCTAAGCATTGGTGTGTGTGTACATTGATAAAAGATAATTAGATGTATCAGGTAGTCGGTATAAAAATATCGGTAATTACGTTAAATAATCGAAGATAATAACTTCTATATAAAGGGTCAACAACAAATTGATTTGTTGAAATAAGCAAAACTTTTCAAGATGCGTGCTGTGGGGTTAGTAGTAGTTGGCCTGCTGGCCTGTGTGTCGGGGTTTGTGGATATCGGGAAGAATTACCATGACTCTGTGGGGATACCTCATGCCACCCAGCTGAAGGAATATGAAGAATCTATGAGGAACAGTAGGAATATCCTTAATGATAGAATTGTGGGCGGCGCCGTTGCTCCCGTAAACGCTCATCCATACCTGGTAAGATAATAATCTTCCGTAATATCTGAGGATATCCGCTATTTATTTATTTTATATCGCGATTAATTCTCTTAAAACCTTGTACAAGAGTTAAGACCCGTGCCCGTTAAGACCATCATAGAAAGTCCTAGCTAATCGTCTAGATACTTTTCCTGAAATATTACTAATACATAAATTGTAGAATTAAAACAACTAGACTCCCCGATAAACTGGTACAAAAGTACAAACATGCCGGTTCAAACGCTCTTTTTGTTATGTAGGCTGGGTTAGTCATAAGCTTCGTGAACATTGCGGGTCAAAGCGCATGTGGGGCTTCTCTTCTCTCAGCGAATCGTCTAGTAACCGCTGCCCACTGCTGGTTTGATGGCAGAAATCAAGCTTCACGCTTCGAAGTGGTTCTCGGCTCATCATGGCTGTTCTCCGGTGGAACTCGCATTGCCACTTCTACAGTGATCATGCACTCTCAGTATAACCCCAGCCTGTTTTGGAATGACGTCGCTATGATCTACCTGCCAACAAATGTGCTATTCTCTAGTAAGCATTTTTTTATAGGGCAGACTGCCTTTATTGAAATAAATTGTTAAGGCATACATACGTATGTATGCATAGTGTAGGGGTCCATACCTTGATACTAAGAACATACAGTGCCATCTATTAGTTCTTTGCGCTAAGTATGGAAATGTGCAGTAAAATGGCCATAACTTTTGATTGCGTTAACTTAGATGTATGATTTTTTACAGCCACAAGGGACCGCAGATCTGAGTAGTTGATATCAATTTCAACTTGATATCTCCACGCGTTCCCTTGTGCTTTGTTAAACGGACAGACAGACAGACAGATAGATAGACGACAAAGTGATCCTATAAGGGTTCTTTTTTTCCTTTTGAGGTACGGAACCCTAAGCACTACCTACCTACTTTATAATCTACCCTAACTAAATACACAATGCCTTAAAACACTTCGAAAATCCATTGTCGACATGTCAGCCTATAGAAAATCCAAGTGCACTAAACCACTGCCAAATGGCAGAGTACCCAAGATACTGGCGGCATTGCCACGTTGAATAGCAATGCTTATTCAACCAGATGTTGGGCCAGATAAACCCCAGCATTTTGATCACGCGTCGCCTCACCAAGCGCATTTATGAGCATTGCTATACTTTCACACCATAGTAGACCTGTTTCAAATTAGTTTTGGTATTTTGTATGAATAAAGATACCTATACGTATACGTATGAATAAAGACAGCTATATATTATTATTATTTATATTACATAAAACTCACTAATTGATCGACTTCAAATGACTCACACTATAACGACTTGGAGTCACCTTATTAATAAATTTTGTGTAATTTTCAGCGGCCATCATGCCAATCTCACTCCCGTCTTCAAATGATCTGTTTGAAACGTTCGTTGGGCAGTGGTCCGTAGCTGCTGGTTACGGCAAAACAAATGATGGTTAGTTTAGAATATCTAGAACACATACTAATAACAAGTGTCAAATCATCACAAAGACCCATTGATGAAAAGAAAAGGGGAGATGAGGTACTGGCTTAAATGGAAAACTCACATTTCACATGCCAGTTGTTGAGTAAGCGCTGAGAGAACCTATCTCCCCTTTTCTTTAAATCAATGCATTGACCTGTTGAGTTTAAAGTAGACCTGAATCGTCGCGCCTATTGGTATTTTGGGTTTCAGTAGACTTCCTCTCGAGGAGAAATCTACTTTTACCGAATTGAGGTCTGGAGCAGGGTCCAAAGAATCTTATCCAACGAAAATTAAACATTTTACTAAACTAAAAATCCAACGAGAATCGAAAAGTATACGTGAATACTTAACACGCCATCTTTACCTCTTTCACCAGTTAATTATTTTTCAGCTCAAACCGGAGTAAGCATAAACTCCGTAGTAAGCCATGTCAACCTGCAAGTGATCTCAGTCGCAGAATGTCAGATGACGTTCGGTACCGTGTACATCCAGCCCTCAACCATCTGCACGAGCGGTTTTGGAGGCGTCGGCATCTGCGGCGGTGACTCCGGTGGACCTCTAGTTGTCAATAGGAATGGTGTTGCTACACTTGTACGTATTCCTTTAAA
The DNA here is from genome assembly GCA_947063395.1 of Hemistola chrysoprasaria. Lineage (NCBI taxonomy): Eukaryota > Metazoa > Arthropoda > Insecta > Lepidoptera > Geometridae > Hemistola > Hemistola chrysoprasaria. Next base: position 10,541,372 of record OX346723.1, read on the forward strand.
ACGGTGCTTTAAAATACAAAAACCCTTTTAAGGGAGAAAACCTAAAAAAAGTATAGGCAAATCAAAAAACCAAATGTTCAAAAGAATGGTTCACTAGATCAACAGTTCATTTGGTCAGTACTAGTAAGTCAATTTATTAATATTGTTATAATATTAGCAGATTTATTATCATACGATAAATAATATTATAATAATAACCAAAGTCATAAATAATATTTATAACTGGTATTTAGACTACAAAAACATAAACAAAGTATCGGAAAACTAGAATACCTATGGCGCCAGAATAAGGACGTACGCCCGGTGGCGTTCTGAATACGGATACGGAGGCGCGCGGGCGTCCCGCGGCAGAGGTGATCGTCCGCCTCTTCTTCTGCTTCACCTCCTCAAAAACCTAAATATCGCCTTTGGAGAGCGCCTTAACTAAGCAGCAAATCACTACTGTTGATTCAAAGACTTGCTAATCGAGAGAAGTGCTGATCTTATAATAGTTATTAGATACTAGATCGTTTCAGCATTTGCGATAATCGTAATATCGTATATTATATTGTATTTTGTGTTTCAGATTGGTATCAGTTCATTCGTAGCAGACATTGGCTGTCAACTTGGATTCCCCTCTGCTTACGCCAGGGTCACTAGCTTCGCTAACTTCATCCAGCAACACATGTGGTGATTCAATAAATCTTACATTCCTTTATAAAATATACTTAAATCTATATATGTGTCTACTTTTTTCAATTTGTATAAAGAATATTAATAATGGATAATAAATACCTATTACGTGATATGATAATTAATTAATTATTAATAAATTACCTGTCTTCGATAATAGTCAGAACTATTATTATAGACATAAGGGTTAGATTATAATAAATTCCTATGTTCTAAATGCTACGTCGCAATGGAGGACGCCTTCAAGCTTCTGGAATGGCAAAAACACGGCGTCAATATTAATGGCGAATACATCACTCACCTTCAGTTTGCCGACGACATAGTAGTCATGGCAGAATCGATGGAAGATCTCAGCATGATGATCGAAGAACTCAATCGAGTTTCTCAACGGGTCGGCCTTAAAATGAACATGGACAAGACGAAGGTGATGACTAATGCCCATGTTGCGCCGACCCCAGTGCTGGGTTATTTAGTTAAGTTTTGTTTGACGTATGAACGGTTTCATTCAACTTATTGTATAGGTACCAGAAACTAAAACTTCACATGCAATATTTTAAGAGTATATTATTATTTTATTCGAGAACAATGCCAGTGACTTGACTGATCCAGTCCAAGTATCGCTGCGTTCTGGTATAAACTGATGGCAGATCGTCGTTGCATCCGTTTGCACTCACGAATGATGCCACACCGATCTGAAATATATTATTACTAGCTGTGCCCCGCGGTTTCATCCGCGTAGAAATCGTTCCCATGGGAATTTCGTACAAAAGTACCCTCTCTGTTTTTCTAGGGTCTAAGCTACCTGCATACCAATTTTCAGCCCATGTGAAGTAGTTTTGGCGTAAAAGAGTAACAAACATCCATCCATCCATCCTCACAAACTTTAACATTTATAATATTAGTAGGAAGTAGGATAAGTCATTATATGTAAAGATTATAAAGTTTTTTTATAAACAATTATTGTAATTACATTTTTAGCTGTCTGATCTACTCATTGATTAGAGATTATTCAAGATGGGTAAAATACGAAAATAAATTAAACATAAAACATTAATATTATTAAGTATTTGAACTAATGAATAGAATAAGGGCCGATTCATACCGGAAGACGCCAGCATCGAGGCGAGCTCAGTGTCAAATAATCCACACGCTCTTTTTGAAGCTCTTCAAGCGACGCTGGGTTTTTAGTAGATAAAGTTTAAAGTTATATGCTGGCCTGCCGCGACCGATCCGCCGCGCTGACCTCGTCGCGTCGCTGCGGGTTACTGCCGTCCCGGTCTGAATCGACCCTAAGGCGCTTGTACAAAAATTATCACTATATTACTCACCAAAATTGTTTCTTCTGTAGAATTAAACCAAATCGTCATAGGACCTCCGTTATCTCCCTGAAAAAAAAACACTGATTTATGGACTGCCTCGGTGGCCTGACCCTAATGGAAAATTTAATAACAGATGACAACCTGACCCGGGGATCGAACCCGGGACCTCAAGATCGGCAGTCGAGCCTGCGACCACAAGTAAGTATTTAAATGCGTTAAAAGAAATATTATTTGCAACCCTTTAGCCTTTAGGTACACTTGTGTGAGTGTGTCTAACCAGTACTAAAAAACCATTGAATCAATGATATGGACGAAGTTGCATGTGTTGCGTCTAGATATACATTAACATGTAAGAGTAAAATTGCATGCACAATTTCAATGAAAAATCTGTCTGTAAATAGTAAGTATCCATTTTGAAACTATAACTAAAAAGTAGGTAGTTAGGTAAGTAAGTACATAATAATCATAGGTAAAGTAACCTAACATTGACATATCATCAATCAAAGCAAATTAGCAGATTTAGGTACTTGTAAGCCTTCTTTGATTGATGGATTTGCTTGAGAATGATTTTTCATAATATTATTACGATCTAATAATATTCCAAATCATTCCATTTCTACACTTTATATGGTGGGTAGAAATTCCTTGGGTAGAGCATCCCCCTTAATCCTTACCTTACAAGTGCCGGAACTGGTTCCAAAAGTACAGATAGTGTTAGCAGGCAGCTGGTTGAAGTATGTGCTGTTGCAGAGGGGGTCGGTCATTACTGTCATCAACTTCTCGCGGAGAGTAGGTGACACGAACGATACTCCTGCGCGAATACGAATGCATAAAGCACATTACGTTGACACGTTACATTCGCGGTGTGGTTCCTGTGCGTAAGTACGGGTACGGGGGTAATTAAGGGTAAGTACGGGGTGTGGGTAAGTAGGTACTGCGTCGTTGAGTGCCTACTTACGGCTGGTCCAGGGCAGGGGGCTAATGGCGGGGGGGGGAGTGTCACTTCTTCAAATAGTTGTGGTTAGTATTCTTGGTCTTTGGTATTACCATTAGCAGGTATGCCCCACCCGGAAACGGTCCCGCCTTGACCGGCGAAGTTGTTCGATGCTATGCTCAAATACGGTAGACGGACTATATCAATCGTGTCTGAAAATAAAAAGAATAATAATATACTTATCACGATTAACAAAATATAACCAAGTTGAAGTGGCAATGGACAGGGCACATAGCACGTAGGACTGATGGCCGATGGGGCTGTAAAGTTCTCGAATAGAAACCACGAACCGGCGAGCGCAGCGTAAGAAATCCATCCACACGGTGGAGAGAGATCTAGTAAAGACTGCATGCAGGAACACGCTGGATGCGAGCCGCTTACAACCAGACTTGATGGAAATCTATTAGAGAGGCCTATGTTAACTGCGTGGAATAACTATGCCTTAGGGTCGTTTACTGTCAGTACCTAATAGTCACGTCTTCATTTGACGCCCAACTGGCGCCTAGCGTTAAATTGGCGCCCTGGCGTCCGTTAATACTAGCGCCGTTGAGTTGCTTAACCCTTACATAATGTCTGATATTATAGGTAGGTATCTTTCAAATTAAATATGTGTACCCCCATCCCTAAACGTAGGCACGTAGCATGGGTAGGTCAGACAGTAGAGAGAGACGTGCACATGCAGAAAATGGATTCCCAACTGGTCAACCACGAACATACTGGTCACAGTAACACTGTGACTCGTTGGGAATATTTCAAATAACTACTTCCCTATTAACAACACATTATGCAGAATTTTGTTAATTACAAACAGAAATACATAATTTAATTGTACAAAATATCATAAAATGTGCACGACTTTCGACTAATCATAGGCGTAGCAGCGTAGGCGTAGTGTAAAGATGATAAAGTGGAGCGGCGTGCTCATTTAGAACGAAGGAAATCTTATCTGTCCTTACTCCCTCTATTCTTTCTACCCGTGGCTGATATAATGCCGGATAAGAGTTATGCGATCCAGAGTACGGGCAACAGCGTCCTCTGCGTAAAACCATCGAACTCTACTCGCCAACTCGCCCGCCAAGCGTGGCAAGATTTGGCAAAATCCCCTTAATAATTATGGGGGAGGGAGGCCTATATCCAGCAGTGGTCTTAGATAATGACGATGACCTCTACTCATGTAAATGTTCACGAAAAAACATATTAATTAGGTACCTATTTGGTTTTTTAGCAAAGAAATTCAACATATAATTAACACGTGATAATAATCTACATGCTTGTTGAATGTTGTTTCCAAAATAACATCGTAAACGATTGCGTAGAGATAATACCTTCGTCCTTCGTACGTGAGTAATAGGCAGATTAAAAACTAATGTGACATGGATGATAAATGGCTCTTTATTGTCTACAAAACTAAATAAGTATACTTATAAGTAAGTGTACTAAGTTATTATAATAGAACTTCGGAAAAAATAATCAAAATATCAGAAGAGAAAATTAGTAACTATTTTAATCGTTACTAATTTATTAATTATTATAATGATTATAATATGGGGCCGGCTGTCATGCAGTTTTACTGCATAGCCTTAGCGAAAGCATACCCACGTAAATCGTCGGCTTTGGATTTGGTCTGTGCTTACCAGTAATCTGAATAACATTGGCTAGCCTCAGTAAAGCGAGATCGTTCGCGAACGATTCAGGATCGTAATCTGGGTGGACAACAACTTCTGCAACGTTCACCAAACGGCGCCCGTTCTCGTAGCGGTCGTACAGCGAATGCGCTCCTAGGATCGCCTAGAAGAACAGTTATTTATTTATATTATAAGTTACTGCGCCAAAAAATAACCGGCTGTGTAAAAAAAATACAAATACCTGTTGTGTAAAAAATAGTAAGTTATACTTAATTATAAAAGCAATGGTGGTGCATAAGCAATAGCAGCAGTTTTTTTGGGTCGTCTTTTGCTGAATTTTTAAATCTTACTGCACGCCGCAATTACCCGCAGCTCAATGTTTATCCTACTTCCTACTAATACTAAGTATATATACGAAAGTTTATGAGGATGGATCGATTGGATGGATAGATGTTGGTTACTCTTTCACGCCAAAACTATCGAACCGATTGGGCTGAAATTTGTAATAATGTAAAATATAGTTTAGACCCCCGAATAACACATAGACTACTTTTAACTCGATATTCCCATGGGAACAAAGTCTAAGTGAAACCGCGGGGCACAGCTAGTGTATCATACTATTATGATTATCACGATGCCGTCGTTTCTACCTTCCAAGAACTCTGCTCCTCAAATATGCAAACCGCTGGCGCAAGATTAACACCATATTTTAGGGACCATAAAGGTCCCTAAAAACTTAACTTGTAATGTACCCCACATATCCCCAGACCTTGACTACAGACTACAATAACTTGACATCTGCCAATAGATACGTAAATTTAATTATTGAAATTCTCTACCGGCGTACGTCTTCAAGAGAAGAGTGAATAATTATCTTCTAGGAAAGCGTGCTCCATCTTAGGCCTCATCTTCACTTCCTATCAGGTGATATTGGGGTCAAACGCTGACCTATTTAATATAAAAATAAAAAAAAACTTTCGGCGGACTTTCGAAGTCCTCCCGCAACCTAATTAGATAAGTCTAATCATGTGGTCGTCTACGACAAATTACCAGCTCATTTTGGTATCTTCCTATTCAGATTAATCTTGTAATTATTAACGAACCTGTACATGATCGACTTCCCGTCCAGTATGGTAGCAGCAGTGAGCGGCGGTGAGCACCCACTCCTGGTGGACGAGGGAGCCTCCACAGAAACCGAGCTCGCCTGTCGTTCCTACGCGCAGGTACAACGCTACCTTTAACAGTAGGTACGTATTAAGAAATAGGTAGAAGAATTAAATTATTTTCCTGTTTTTAGGGTTCCTTACCTCAAAAGGCAAAAAAGAACGCTTAAAGGATCACTTCGTTGACCGTCTGTCCGTCTGTCAAGACCCTTGTTCTCGGGAACACGTGAGGTATCAAGTTGAAACTAATATCAACTCAGGTCTACGGTCTCTTGCTGCTGTAAAATCGAACTTAAAGCTGTAAAGTCAACGCAATGAAGTTTTTTTTAAGTACTTGGTACTTACCTATGTTTTTCTTTGTAATGATAGGTATAGCAATTAAGTAAATAAGTTCCTATCTACTAAACTACGTACCTTCTACCCGTACCTTTGTATGTACTTAGGCATACGTAGCTTCATCATCATCTCACCCATAGGACGTCCACTACTGAGCATAGGCCATAGGCCTCCCCATAGATTTCCATCTAGACCGGTTGTAAGCGGCCTGCATCCAGCGTGATCCTGCTGTCTTTATCAGATCGTCTTTCCATCTTATAGGTGGACGTCCTACGCTTAATTTATTTTAATTAATTGTTAGGTTTGTAAGGCTACAAGAACCTACCGGCCTACTATCAATATTATTAATTATTATGGTTTATCCCACTTATACGGTGCAAGCCATACCTAATATCCAGACCAAAAAATGTGTTACAAATTATTATCACCTTATCACCAACATAACATCGAATCTCACTATGTGGATTTTTCGCCTGGGCGCTACCGTGTTTCGGATGGCACATTAAACTGTAGGTCCCGGCTGTTTCCTATAAGATATGTAGGCAGCAGTCGTTAGGTCATGTCAGAGGCTGCGTTGGAATCTTGGCGACCTGAAACTCTGAGAATATGGGTTGTCCACATGACCCATATGGATTGGCTCGAGCAGTGTAATTGGGGTAACCCGTTCTGTTAGAGTATAAATTCAAATTGTTATTATTATTATCCCTATAACAAGATATAAAGTAACTTACTTGAAAGGGCCTAGAATGCGACTCAGTCACATCACCTCCAGCTATCCTTGCATATCTCGCGGTACACTCGTCACCATCACACAAACGCGTTGCATGCAACACCACGGGTAAAAGAACAAATAATAATCCCCATAACATATTTACTAGAATACTTTTTTTACTTATAAAATAGCAAACCGCGACGACCGCTCACAGTTTCAAAGCATTTCACCTATAAGTACCTTTTCATATTTGAGAGTTGTGAGAAAGTTTATCTGATATCGGATCTCAAGTCTGACTGTATCTGGTATCTGTAGTCTTCCTGTCTTGATAAGATATATTCGGGTCATGAGATAGTCCATCATCCTAAAGTATGACTAGACACGGGCAAATAGACTACAGACCGATCCACACATAATATATGGGAGCGCGAGTCAATTTTTCTTCTTTGTAGTATGAAAGTAACAAACTCACAGCGTCACTCAGGTGCACTCGACCCATTTCGCGCCCACGTTTATGTGTGAATAAAATTTAATTTCTGCCTTAGGCGACTATACCAGGATCCTAACTTCATACAGTGCCACCCAGTGTTTGAAAATTCAAAATTCCGCACGGCACTGCAATGCGCCTGTCACCCTGAGATATTAGTTGTTGAAACTCGTCATGCCCAGTAATTTCGATGGTAACATTGCCCTTCAGACCGGAACACAGTAATGTTTGCACATTACTGCTTGGCGGATGAATAACTGGCAAAGGTGTGGAACTTCCTCAGGCGGCCACCTGCAAAAGAGCCTACCACTACAAAAACCTGGTATATAGTGTCTAGTAGTAACTAACAGGTAGGTACACTTAAACCAGACTAAATATAAAATTTCAAATGGCTAAATATAAATAAATAGACTACCTATGTATAATCTACTCGTAACATTACACCTCAACATAAATATGGAACATAAATCCTCTAATATCAATTGTTGTTAGTCTCCAAATTTATGATTGTTTGTGTTATAGGAACAAAACTACCAACTTTATTTGAAAACATCATTTATTATATTTTCCTCAAAAAAGTAAAATTTTAAAATAAAATATTTAAACATTACATGCAATGTGTGAACTCGCAGGAAGCGACCAGCATAGTTCAATACCAGACATACTCCCACTCGTCTCACACTCCACAAATATACAATAATCATAAGACGTAAACAACCAACTAAAAAAACGTGTACCATAATATTAAATAATGTGAAATTTAGACGTATTGCTTACAAAATTAACAATTTGTGAAACTGGCAGTAAAAATGACAAAAATTATTGTTCTTAAGTAGACACGACACTTTTAGAAGCACTTATGAGGCAATGAAGCGTACTTACAAGTTGAAAGAACGTACTGATTTCGCTGCGCGCGGCGTCAATGCCCACTAGCCCTACTCTACTTCTTAAAATACGAAGGTTTCTAGATAAATCTGATATATAATTTAAATGCGAATCAATGGACGCGCAGCGAAATCCACACATCGAAAGAAGACACTTTATAATGGAAATTATATCTAAATACAATTACGTAGCTTACGTTACAATATGTGTTGTATTGCTTTGATGTAGCAAAGCAGTCGATACTTTAATATTTAGTCAAGTTTAATCCACGGAAGTGGAGTCAATCTATAGAATGTAAATGCGGTTAATGTCCGACTTAGCTAAGATAAGAATCAAATGCGTTATCAAATTCCGTCGATTGATGTCATATTGGTCAATAAGTAATACGTTTTTAAAAATCTTTTAGTTTAAAATGAATTGAACAACGTACTCTAGTCAAACCGAATTAACATTACACTAGCTCAATATTATAATATAAATAATTAAAATATATAATTCTCAATCTGAACTTTTTAAACACTTAAAATCATCTATTTATAAATAGCGTCGCATTTAGAATTCGATATAAGTAATAATATGTATTTTAATAGAATAGTTATTTACTATAACAATTACACATTTCGGGTGGGGTTCCGTACATATTTCACCGAGGTTTTTAATAAATAGAGGCGTGATACAAACACACAAAGGTACCGAAACAGTCTCAATCATTTTTGTACGCAACATAAGGGTGTATCGGTGTATAATCCGTCGGTCGGTCGATGTGGCTGCGGACGACACGATTTCGTCATTAGCAAAGCTTACAAATAGCAAGCGTCATGAGAAAATGTCGCGTCCGTCGTCGCGTACGTGCAAGGCGTACGTCACGACATATCCGTGTAAGTCATACTCATGTTGGATCCGACCAAACTTTTTGCATCATCCTGATGATAAAATCTGTTATCATCATCAATTCTATGATCATCACTTTGCGTTTTAACAAACTATGTCCCAAGCAAATCGCATGTTATCATGAAGTTAAAATACTTATACTAGAGTATCATTATGGTGTTTGGTCGAACCCATCAGAAGTAAAGTAACGTAGATACGTCACGTAGTACTGAACGTACGGCGAGAACGCGCGCCTAATGAGGAAACAGCGGCTGCAGCTGCTCTCCACCGCTACACATTTAGCTGTACGGACAAACAAAATCACGTTAATTTGTGTCCCATTTTTGACAATTTGTAAAAAACGTAAAGTTGGTTAGTAAGGTTCAGTTCAATTTATTAGCAAAATAAAATTTCAAAGCATTTTTGTTAGTATAATCTGAAAGTTATGGTTTATTATAAACAATATTAGTAATGTAGGTTTATTATTCATAATATCATATTTAATTCATGCAATGCCTTGGCGAAAACCAGAACTAATTATATTCCCAAATAATATCCTTAAACAATCATAAGTTTTGTACTATTATAGCATTAGATACTTTAGCAGCGCCCTCCCGTGGCCACAACTATTTTCTTTTAACTATCTATGTGGACATTATTTTAAAGACTAACAATCCCCAACAAGCGCGCGGTACTCACAAATTTTAATGGACCATAATGACTGCGTACGAATGAGGTGACTGTAGAATTTAATTATTTTGTACTTGATGAAATGTTATCGGGCCTCAGAACTTTGCGTTGGCGAGCAAAAACATGCGTAGTGTTTATGCATTGTGGTTATTTTAATTTTTATGTCGATATACTAGATATGATTCAATATGCTTCATCGCGCCGTTTGAATTTTGAATAGGACCACAATTATCGCATACAGAGATGAAATTGGGCCCCATTACGTTACATGGCATTGGTTCTAATAATATGATCAATTTATAGTTGCAGTGTTTTGAATAATAATGCAGTCTCAGAACTAACGTCATAAAAAGTGACGTAAAAATTAAATAAATGCAGATAACATCTGGTTAATGATGAATTATGAAGCATGCAACATGCTAATGTAAATTATACTAAAATATTACAGCATGGGGCAGAAAAACTGAACACGGTTTCGAGGCTTTATAAAGCTATGTCAGAGGAATAAACTGTGTTAGAACAGATAGAAAACTTTAGTTAAATGCCACCGACTTAGCTGTTTGGGTGGACAAATTTGGAACTAAAGCCTGTCAGCCGTCATCGTATTAATTTGTGTTCAATTCCCGACCAATGCTCAAATTTAGAAATCAAGATTGACAGTAAACATAGAGATAATGTAAAAAAATTACGAAATTGTGGTGATACCATCAACAAAATCAACAATCTTAAAGCTTCTTCAAACAGGACGTATACATTTTAGAGCGCTAGCAGAGTACATTACGCCCTGTAACACCGGACAGTTTCGTCCTATCAGATTTGTATAGAATTTACATAATATCTCTGTTTACAATGTCAGTGTCGATCACCGTGGTTAGAGTGCCGAAAAAGGGGGTCAATTGGAACCGCAGAGTGAATAGAGATTAACTGGTCGTGTTTTTATCTCCCAACTCTGGCGTCTCTTTTATGTTTTTTTATGTTGTGATCAAAAACATTCAACGCACCATCCTCTACAAAGGGGACGCCAAAGCTGTTGGGGAAATATAAACACGACCAAATTATTCCTATTCCAAGCCACCTAAAATTACAAATACACATGTAGCCATTTTTTATTTTTATCAAGCCAATAAACACACGCGACGGTCACCAGGGCGGTGATCACTCGGAGCGATTAGTTAGCGAAATAAAACGAGTTCATTGCATTTCAAGATAGTAGAGCCGATATGTCCGTCTCTTTTCATTACATCGCGTTTCGCGCAAGTACGAAAGATCAAGCCGGTGCTTTTATAGTTAAAGTTTTCGTTAGTTTTCCGGGCTCGATAATCGCTCCGAGTATTCAGTCCGCAGGTGAATTGACGTGCAAAAGTGTCAGATTATGACCTATTTGAATAAATCTGTTTGAGTTTTTTTTTTTTTTTGAGTGTAGTGTAGAGTGTAGAGTGTAGGCAGCTAAGGTGAGTATAGGAAGGAGAGCGTGCGCACTGACTTCTTCTTGAGCGTGAAGAAGGATCTCCGCTTGGGCTCGTGCTGGTGCGCGGGCAGCGTGTGCGCGCGCGGCGCGGGCGCGGCGGTGCGCGCGCGCAGCGTGTCCAGCCACCACGACATCTCCGCCTCGTCATGCGCTTGCAGCAGGAACTCGGCGCCGCTCAACAACCTGTGGGCGCGCATCGCCACGTCACACGTTATTATTATATTATTTTTAGGGTTCCGTACTTCAAAAGGAAAAAAGAAACCTTTATAATAATAATATAATATGGGACAACTTCCACACGCGATCATCTGGTCCCAAACTAGGCTAGAAGCCTGTACCGGTAACCAGATGACTGATATACATACTTATATAAGCTTATAACACCCAGACACAGATCAAACAGACATGTTATCTTATCCGTCTGTCTGTCCGTCTGGCGAGACACTTTTCAACGGGAACGTGTGGAGGTATCAAATTGAAATTGATATCGACTACTCAGTTCTGCTGTCCCTTGTGGCTGTATGAAATCATACTTCTTAGATAACGCAATCAAAAGTTATGGCCAATCAAAAGTTATGGCCATTTTACTGCATATTTCCGCAAGGAACTAATAGATGGCGCTGTATGTTATTGGTATTTAGGTCTGGAACCCTACATTATACATACATACGTATGCCTTAACAATTTATTTTAATATATGACAATTTCCACACACGGTCATCTGGTCCCAAACTAGGCTAAAATACTATGGTAATCAGATGACTTATATACATACTTATATAAGCTTATAACAGTCAGACACAGATCAAACAGACATGTTCATGCACATAAATATTGGACCTAACCGGGGATCGAACCCGGGGCCTGCGACACATAAAGCAGAGTTACTACCATCTGAACCAACGAGCCTGTTGACCTTTGCTATAAGGCCTTTTGGTCCTACTAGAACAACATGCGACCTTCCTTCGCTAGTAGGCTAATTAGTAGGCTAAAGACATAATTCTTTGTATAATTAACGGCGACTTCTACAACAGCTCCGTTGAGGTCCAGCGGGGGTTCATCGCGATAATTTTGTTCCTGTGCGGCCTTATACAACTTAATATGAATGTATAAATTGTCTTACCGTAGTCTAAAGACATGCTTCTTCTTGGTATAATTAGCGGCGACCTCAACAACAGCTCCGTTGAGGTCGAGCGGTGGTTCACCGCGATAATGTTGGTCCGGTGTGGCCTTGTACGTTTTTTGGTCCTTGTAGAAAGACATGCGACCCTCCTTCGTAACCACGTACACTTTGTCCCATGATCTGGAAAAATGTACTATTGTTATAGGCACTCGTGCCGTAAACTTAGGTACCGGTTTGCTGATCCATTTTTTAAGAAAAATTTGCGTAACAAAAATCTGCTTCTACATCATATTTTCGTACATTTTATATGTACTATCGCACACTATATAATATGAGATACATACATCGTACGAGCTATATAATATATATATTGTATATGAGATACACTTTAACTATTACTACATATTTAGTATCATCTGGTAGACTAAGGAAAAGCGACGCAATAGCAGTATTATACCTAGAAGCTCGATACAGAGTCCTATACAATAATGCCCTTCATTAGTCACCTAAAAATTTGTTAAGTCGCGCGATTGTCCAGTACACTGCACTTTGTAATTTCTGCACACTTTAATCGTGCAACACTAATTTTTTGGCTGAAATGTTGCCAGTGACACTTAATTTTTTCTACGGGTCTGCTGGTTTTGAGGGCAACTAGACATATATTTGATCAAAAGTGATAGACAAACCGGACTAGATGGAAATCTATGGGGGAGGCCTATGTTCAGCAGTGGACTTCTCTTTGGCTGAGAAGATGATGATGACGATGATAGTAAGTACCTAATCTAGACCAATTTCCTGATTTGCACTAGTCTAGTGGGCAATGTCTTATACAATTCTATACAAAAAATATTATTAGCCGCTCTAGCGTAACAGCCCTATAACGTTCCCATGACGTACCGGTATAGGGGGCATTGTTTTAATTTCTCCTCAAAAGTAATCAAACAAGAACATAAATATGTTTCAGTATATTTACCTGTTAGAAGCCCGTTTGGCGGCAGACTCCCATTCGTGTTTGCGGACCAAAGTTCCTTCCACGCCTTCATCCTCGCTCGCGGGACTAGCTCCCTCTGTTGTAATAACAATCATATTAACATGTTATTAAGGTTCTATTTTGTTTATTATTCGGCAACGATTATGAAGAGATTATTATTCAGTGGTAAATTCTACACACTAAATTTTAATACCTAATAATAATAAGTAAAATAACAAATCCTACTTTATCTATCACTAGGTGAACGGTTTGATACGTATCTTAATGCAAATAGTCAGGGAATTTTGTACTTTATTGCTATAAACATAGAACACATAATTGCTATGGGGAAGGCGTATAAAAATTCATGCGCGCGCGACACACAACAGCACACAAGGCATTCATTGCAACAAAAAATCGCTTACGATAAAGTAGAGGGTATTGTGAATGGATCTTTCCGAATTCTAACAATTATACAGATTATTATCAAAAGGTGTAATAATACTAAAGTATGTTGATCTAACAATCACATCGAAGAACTGGTAGAAAAAACAATCAAAGTTCTCATACAAACAAATTAGCAGGTCCATTTTATATGAGAATTCGATAAATTTTGAAACTCTTTTCATTACAAGTAATTTGGTAGGAACTTTAAGAAAATTTAATTATCTCTCAATAAATGCAAGATTTAATGGTGTTGACTTTTACTTAAAGATATTTTTTCAGCTAATAAAACTATACTGTTAGTCCTTCTCCCATTAAATGAAAAAATGTATACACTTGTTTCATAAAGTGTTTAGTGATAATGATGGGATAGTGCCACCTCAATCCATCCACAACTGTCCCCTACTACGGATACCTTCGTCGTCGCTGTGGTGCGTTCCAGCGATCAGTTTCTTGGCGGTTTTCCATCGGAAGCTCCTGAACGGCGACTTGCTTCTCGATCGCGACTTCACCTTACCGGAACTCGATGGAGTAGCCGGCGTCGAACTCGAGCCGGCCGCTGTCCGATGATCGGGATAGGTCGGTGGTAGGGGGTCATGGATCGTGCATTATATAGGATTTATGATATTCGTGAACGAGATAGGCGAGGTTTTGTTAAGTTGGAAAAATTTGAATAAAGACAGGTACATATATTTTGGCATAAAAAATCGATAAATAACATTGTTATCAGGTCAAATGGATGGGACAAAGGATAGGCGGTGGAGAAAAACAAAAAAATAAATCAAAGCAACATAAAAAAATTGCGTCGCAGCAAAAAACAGAAGCTTTCATGCTAAGTTCGAATGTATATGGAATCTAAGACATGGTCACATGGGTTCACAAGACATTGGTTAGGGATTACATGCACGTACAATTCACAATAGTAATTATTATTAATCTGTTAATTTTCTTGGCTACTTTGGTTTTATTCAAGTTTTTTTGGAAAATCCTATATTATTATTTTATTATACTTATATACATGAATGCGTCTATAATATGAACGTTAACGCTTTGTAGCAGATATGTAATCATACATTTCTCGGAAAATTGTACCAATCTAAAAGCATCCCGGATAATGAATTTAAATTGAACAAAAACTATAAAACAAATTAGAAATTGGGGTGCTTGTATATCTCGTATTTGATGCCAAACTTGAATCAAACATCAACACCGTTAGCGTATCAGTAGTAAGACAATCTGATAAGTGCATTCTCACGAAAAGCAAATATTTGTTGCAAAGCTCAAGATATCTGCAAAATGGACGTATTATAAAGTTTTAGTCCTGTTCCAAAAAGAAGTCCAAAAAGACGACTGGTTCACTGTAAGATATGTTTTCTTTTTAAAACAACAGCACACATCAACAAAAAGATCAAAATTATTTCCTCATTTCGCAATCCGCCGCTTCGCAACAATCAAGCTTTACGCGTCAAACACAACATATCAGACGATCCTACAGTAAATCTACTCACTGGACAGACGGGCAGGCTTCGGGGGCGTTTGTTTAGAGGTTGAAGGCTTGGTTGGGGTGGGCAGCTCTACGGGCAACTCTACGGCCGCTACCGGACTGCTCGTGCGCTCTGCATGCGTACATCTACGTGCTAGTTACTCTACGCTACGCTACGTGCCATGCTACTACGTACATGCTACGTTACGACTATGGATGCGTATGGAAACAATTTGACCAGTGAGTGTTTTATACTCTGTTCTGAATGCGGAGAAAAATAACGGCCATTGATCCTAGGTATGATATTCGCACCAAAATTTTACTATAATATCGCTTTTAAGTATCGCATTTTTATAGTCTATCCCTGCGTTTCATTATATTTAGGAACATATGCATACATAGTCAGTTATTACAAGTACATGCTACGGATACACTTAAAATAGCTGTTTTAGATATCATTCAAAGTATAATATCAATCGCACATTCCTGTTAATAATCCTACCTTTTTTAATCACTTTTGGTTTGTTTATTTGTATTGTTGTAATTTATATTTTGTTTAATTGTGAAACCCAGTATAATATTATATATATAAATCCATAATGTATAAAAGCAAATTAATATAATATAGCACATTTAATATATACAATGCACGTCTAAGTACAAATTACCAGTTAAAGAAAACAAGCGAATATCTGACTTATATATACAATGTGTTACAAAGAGGTGTAGCAGGGATACATCAACCCATCTACCTTGACAACTTGCAAAAGAAAGAATAGCAAAAAAAAAATTCTACCTCCCTTACAAATATGTCGATCAGGTTTTTTTTTATGATAGCGAGTAACAAGACGAGCAAATCAGGTGCCTAATAGTAAGCATCATGATTGCCCATATCAGACACAGTGCCACCCAGTGTTTTAAAATTCAAAATTCTGCGCGGCACTGCACTGCGCCTGTCACCCTGAGATACGAGTTGTTGAATCTCATCATGCCCAGTAATTTCGCTGGTAACATTACCCTTCATACCGGAACACAGTAATGTTTGCACATTACTGCTTGGCGAATGAATAACTGCCTCGGTGGCGTAGAGGGCGCACGCTCGACTGCCAATCAAGAGGTCCCGGGTTCGATCCCCAGGTCAGGCAGTGTTAAATATTGGATTTTTCCATTAGGAATTATCTCAATAACTGCCTGGAGTCTGGAACTGTGCCCGGTAGATGGCAATAGGCTCGTCCCCTCTTACATGGGACCAATAACATACTGGCGAAATGTGGGTGTATCTACTATGGGACTGAGTCCTGGGTACACCTCTGCCTACCCCTTTGGGAAAAAAGGCGTGAATGTATGTTATGTTATGTTATGAATGAAAACTGGCAGAGGTGTGGTACTTCCCCCAGGCGGCCCCCTGCAAAAGAGGCCTACCACTACAGGTGATCCATTTTGTATGTGAAGTCGAAATTTTTTTAATTTGTTTATTTTCTAACTTCGCCATTCTTTCTTTTGCAAGTTTGAAAGTCATTCAGTTTGAGGGGTATATGCATCTCCTTAACTATTTCTACGCCTTTTTGTAACAGGCTAAACAGGCTGTAGTTTTGGACACAACAAATGATGAAATTATATAATATAACAACATAACAACATACATTCACGCCTTTTTCCCGAAGGGGTAGGCAGAGGTGTACCCAGAACTCAGTCCCATAGTAGATACACCCACATTTCGCCAGTATGTTATCGGTCCCATGTAATAGGGGGCGAGCCTATTGCCATCTACCGGGCACAGTTCCAGACTCCAGGTAGTTATTGAGATAATTCCTAATGGAAAAATCCAACATTTAACACTTTGCCTGACCCGGGGATCGAACCCGGGACCTCTTGATTGGCAGTCGAGCATGCGCCCACTTCGCCACTGAGGCAGTCAATTATATAATATATATAATATAATATGGGACAGCTTCCACAGACGGTCATCTGGTCCCAAACTAGGCTAGAAGCCTGTACTATGGTAACCAAATGACTGATATACATACTTATATAAGCTTATAACACCCAAACACAGATCAAACAGACATGTTCATGCACACAAATGTTTGACCTGGCCGGGAATCGAACCCGGGCTGTGTGTGGATTAAATGATAAGATCCATTTATAATATAAAGCACATTTATCAATTAATTTAGTCCATTCTATTTTATAAAGCGAAATAGCAATAAGACAGCGGTGCATGAAATTATATAATACTAGCGACCCGCCCCGGCTTCGCACGGGTAGCAGAAGTAGGTATAGTGGACGTTTATCAGGAGTAAATTCGTGATACATTGTATTTTAATAAATATAACCCTAATGGTTTACGCAGCGCACGCAAATTAATGACTATTTCTGTTACAATGACCAAACCTTAACACATGTTATAATTTATCGTGGGCTATTTTGAAGATATTGATGAGTACTACAAACCCCTAGTACATTACTTTATTCTACCACCAATACTTTTCACACCACATGAAAAATAATCACTGCTTCGATTATTGTGACTAAACCAGAAAAGATGGATATAATCTATGTATACTGTTTTGTAGGTATTAATAAGTACTACAAACCCCTAGTACATTATTTTACTCTACCACCAATAGTTTTCACACCGCATGAAAAATAATCACTGCTTCGATTATTGTGACTAAACCAAAAAAGATGGATATAATCTATGTATACTGTTTTGTAGGTATTAATAAGTACTACAAACCCCTAGTACATTATTTTACTCTACCACCAATAGTTTTCACACCGCATGAAAAATAATCACTGCTTCAATTATTGTGACTAAACCAAAATAGATGGATATAATCTATGTATACTGTTTTGTAGGTATTGATAAGTACTACAAACCCTAGTACATTACTTTACTCTACCACCAATAGTTTTCACACCGCATGAAAAATAATCACTTTTTCGATTATTGTGACTAAACCAAAAAAGATGGATATAATCTATGTATACTGTTTTGTAGGTATTGATAAGTACTACAAACCCCTAGTACATTACTTTACTCTACCACCAATAGTTTTCACACCGCATGAAAAATAATCACTTTTTCGATTATTGTGACTAAACCAAAAAAGATGGATATAATCTATGTATACTGTTTTGTAGGTATTGATAATTAATACAATCCCCTAGTACATTACTTTACTCTACCACCAATAGTTTTCACACCGCATGAAAAATAATCACTTTTTCGATTATTGTGACTAAACCAAAAAACATGGATATAATCTATGTATACTGTTTTGTAGGTATTGATAAGTACTACAAACCCCTAGTACATTACTTTACTCTACCACCAATAGTTTTCACACCGCATGAAAATAATCACTTTTTCGATTATTGTGACTAAACCAAAAAAGATGGATATAATCTATGTATACTGTTTAGTAGGTATTGATAAGTACTACAAACCCCTAGTACATTATATTATTCTACCATCAATGCATTTCACAGCGCACGCAAATTTATGAATATGGTAATTATATTATGTAACACCTTGGTTCACAATATTGCAGTTTTCTTACGGATCCCCATTTTTTTTCAAAATCTCATATAGCCTATAGCACTCACACTGAATTAAGCTATCCATAAGTGAAAGAATTTTTGAAATCGGTCCAGTAGTTTCGGAGCCTATTCGTTACAAACAAAAAAACAAAAAAACAAAGTTTCTCTCTTTATAATATTAGTATAGATTTTGAGTACAGATTAATAAACATATCTATTTTATAAAGCAAAATAGCAATAAGACAGCGGTGCATGAAATTATATATGTTGAGTACAGATTAATAAACATATAAAGCAATGGATACAGCAAAGAAAGAAGACACCTACCTTTCTGTAGACAGCGTCAAAGAACAGTTTTGTAGAATTCGTCGAATAAAAGAGACAGACAAGAATGAAGTATCAAACCATCACCGTGATCGAATATGATGAACAAAGACGTAAAATGTAATAAAATACATGTAGATTAAAATAATGAATATTTCACACGTACATACAAGTAACGTAGCTAACACGGCACAGTCAAATAGTATAACCACCCGTTGCCCACTTGTCGGATATGTCGGGTTTATCAACGTGAAGAAACAAGAGAAGATTTTGTCGCACGACGAATTATGTGAACAGCTTCATATAACATTTAGTCAGACCCAACATCCGACAAGAGGGAAAAGGATCATAAACAAAATAGAATCGACCTCAAAATTCATCCATAGAAATTACATGTTGTTTTATGTGTTTGTGCGTGCTAGAAACGCTGTTTGTATATGAAATGGTGAATAAATAAATAATAAGGCAAAAACTTTAAAGTAAGTTTTAAACCTCAACTACAATGATATTGAAGTAAATCTGTGACGTGAAATGAAATATAATTTAAATCTGTGATAAAATAACCATCACCTTGAAATGTTCTAACTAATAGTAAAGTGTGTAAAGTAATAACATTGAAATAGTGCAAAAGAATCTACTTCCCATCTACTACATAATCTTTACATTAGAAAGCTTTTCGGTTACAATTTATCTACCCCCAGTGGCGTCTAGTCGAGCGCAGTGTAACCCGTCTAAGTTAAACAACAACTACCGTTTAAGCTCATGCCTTCAACTTGATTATTTAAATCGGTAGGTTTATAATAAGCGCTCTTTACCTGGCTGGGAATGCGGTCGTTCTTGGGCCTTCTCAGCCGCTTTAGTGGATGTTCTCCTTACGACTACGCGTGTGCATGTGTGGACAACACATCGATAAGTTTACACCCTTTATTTTACATAGTCTTAAAACCTATCTATACAGTAGGAAACCAACCACCAAACAGTCACCTTGGTTAAAATCTGCCATAAAGACAAATAAATATTTCGGCGAATTATCTTACAAAACCGTATTATAAGCTCAAGATTTGGGCAAAATTATCAGAACTATTCTCTTTCCGCCACGAAGCTATGAGGTGGACGAAAGTTGACATCAATAGTCAATATGAGGGCTTAACAAATATAAGTAGATAATATTGTAGATCTGAGAGAGAAAAGTATAGCGGCGGCATAATAAGGCATTTGATGTAATGTGTATAGGTAAAGTGTGATCTTTAAGGGCGTTCGATTTCAATACATGAATGTTACACAAATATGAAGAAAATAGAGAATATGTTTTCACTCCATTATTGAATGTTGGCTATGGATCTGGTCTTCATTGGCAAACATATTTGATTAAGGATTACGTTTTTCTCATATTTATGAAAATTGTTAAAAAATCATTAATTTTTTTTTAAGTTTTCAAATATTAAAAGAACCATACAGTTTTTTTAATTTAGACCGGAAATAAAGACCAACCACAAAACAATTGAGTGGAAAATTGTTCTCCCTTTCTTCATATTTGTGTAATTTCATTTTGTATTTGTATGGAATCGAACGCCTTTAACTAACTCTTTATCTTGTATCTTGGCCTTATTACGCATAATGTTTATAAAAAAACCAACTTTAGATGAAAAAGAAAGTGATCTTGGTTGATATTGTAAATGACCTTGATTGACATTGTAAGAGACCTTAGTTGACCTCGAAAGTGACCTTGGTCGGTGGTTGACCCCGACCATGTAGACAAGTTTACTCAATCGAACTACAGTTATGTAATTAGATCAAGCAGACGATGTCAAAGGGTTTATAATAAACACGTAAAGCAAGCCGTAATAATTCTTCGGCTGCATCGCAGTGCGAAATGTGCTTAATATCTTTTTGAATAAGGTACATTATCGTTTGGACTCCTATCGTTTTGTGTTATTGCAATTTGCAAGCAGCATTCACCGGTTAAGGTGAAAGTTAGTGGTTTCTCATATTGAAATAGAATTCATTCGAAAGTGCTTAAAGTTTCATGCGTGCTTACATTGCAATCCGTGAGTCGAAGTGTTAATTTTGAATATAATAGAACCATTTCAATGTTTTATGTTTTGTTATTTAGTAAATGTAAACTATACGCAAGACAATCTCTTCAGTATACACCTATCTCAAATTGTATTTCAATTTCATGGTATTTTTTTGTATTTTATATATGATCTTTGACATTACAACATTACAAAAAGTAATTATTTATCATACTTTTAAATCAGATTAGGTGTTTTCAATTTTAAAACACAAAATTAAAATACAATTCATATCAATTTATCTCCATAACAAGTTCAGTTAGAACTAATATATCTCACAGGATAACTTTTTCATTTGTGTACCATTTCAGTGATCACAAAAGTCTTATAAGATTTAACTGTATTCTATGTGGATAACGCATATTCTTAACTTACTAGTCTTACTAGTATGTTCGCTGAGTCGAACTAGTACCGAGTTAATTTCCTCGCTCTTGATTCAGAGATCAGGAAGTGCGTTGCCGTTTATCTAAAGTGGACTCGCCATTTAATTTTCGAACTTTTAGTAACGCCCATTTAGTAAAAACTCGTTGACTGTTGAATGCAATTATGTGATAGAAACGGAGACAACTCAAACTAAAGACGACGCTATAATATGGGTACTTTCGCCACGGTTAAGTTTCAGTTCATATTTGCACATGACAAGACATACTTCGTGTATGAAATGTCTGAAGGGATCTAATAAAAACTAGCCCACCGACCCCCGCCGCATATTGTGGCGAATTCGTTTTCATACCAAAATTCATTACAGCGGCGTAATTAGGTTAGATAGAGATAACGCATTACTAACTCGTCTCGGCAAACACACTATAATAAGTATAAAATCATGTTTATTCTTAACATTTTTAGGTATCAAACAGTAAGTGACAATACCTTGTGGTTGTGGTTGTTCTTGCGGAGTATCCGCTCGGTCGACTGCGTCTTGTGCCGCCGCTTCGGCCGCTTCTGCCGCTTCGCGTTCGCGCTTCTCTCTTTCCGCCGCTTCGGCCGCTTCTTGACGGCGCTTCATCTCTTTCACTTCGAACTGGAATAGTTGAAATGAACGATCAACTACTGTAAAGTTACGAGAAGTTAAGCTTCGGATTTATTTCCGATTTAGTACGTTTTTGAGCTATACAAAAGTTAGTATTAATTTGTCAAGGTAACGTTCGAATGGGCAACGCTTTTAGTTATTTTTTTCAAGGCGTAGAAGCAGATAAGAAAATGTAATCAAATAGTCTTTACGGAATAAATATTGAGCATATTTTGTCTTTATCTCTCTTTAGTTCTTAATGATTTGCTGCGCTGTTTACACGACTTTTGGAATAAAATAAGTTTGTTGCCGATGTTTGCCTAAACCCAATATTTATTCAGGAGCATTGCATCTTTTCAAAAGGTACAATGTTGTAACGTAAACGTTTCAGTCTTATGTCAAAGGTGGCAAGCAAAGCATATCAAAATCATGCAGAAAGCATTTCAACCCATGCAATAGTTCAATCACCACACTTACACGATTCAAATAATCATAGTACCATGCACCCTCAGGAGCCAAGAGATTACGTGTCTGCGACAGGAGTAGGAGGGCTGGGTTCAAAGGAATATTCATCACCTCTTTACCAAAATCGTTAACTGCTTTATTGCTACTTGTCAAACCGGGTAAGGAAAGCACACCCACTTCCCCAGCGACATCACTATCCGAAGACTTACTGCTCTTTCTTGACCATTTGCGTAAAAACTTTCTCACACTCTTCGTCAAAGATGAACTACTTTTCGGTCTCGCGAGCAAAGAAACGTTAGGGTATACGTTCTGGTAAGAC
Source organism: Hemistola chrysoprasaria (assembly GCA_947063395.1). Taxonomy (NCBI): domain Eukaryota; kingdom Metazoa; phylum Arthropoda; class Insecta; order Lepidoptera; family Geometridae; genus Hemistola; species Hemistola chrysoprasaria. Next base: position 10,564,351 of record OX346723.1, read on the forward strand.
AATCTCTCCCAGAGAATAAGATCAATGCACGATAAGCAGATGTTGGGTGGTTCTTCGCTTTCGGGGAATTCAAAGAAAACTGAGCTGTAAATGTCTGGCGAGAGAGGCGACATTGGCGCGCTACTGGTTTCTGATATAGTCGACAGGCTGCTGTTACCGACTGCCGTCCATAAGAAAGAGTCGTTTTTAGGCGCGTTCGAGTAGTTTAGGTTTAAATTTCTAGCTTTAATTTTCTCGGGAATTTGATATTTGTTCGTGTTAACAATTATATTTTCGACTACTTGTCCTACTGGGCGTTCTTTAACTTTGGCGGATGATGGCTGTTTCAGTTTAGAGTGGAAGGTAGGAGGGGGGTGATAGGTAAATGAGGATTCGTCACATGGCACCCAAGGCTTTGTTTTAGGCCACAGTGACGCATCACGAAGTTCTAGCTAATGGTAAATAGAAAATTAAAAATTAGAATAAACCAAAACCAATAAGCAAAACGAGTGCAGGTTATAATATAGTTCCGTTGATGAAATATGATTTTATACATCAAGTTTTCTGAGTTCCTAAAGGAATTTGAATGTTAAAGTAATTTTAAATCATATTTGATCAACGTTATGAATGAAACCTATAATCTATAGTAAGTAAATAGAAGTGCATACCACAATGATGGAAACAAAACAAGACACAGGCAACTATTACTAAATAAATACTGTTACTGTTATAACTACATAATTCGATGAAAATTTTCATATTAAATTTCTGGCAAACTATCAAATAAGTCAGTAGTTAACGACGTTCGTGTATCTCTATTTGTGCTTGTTTTATGTTTGCGTGCGGCGTTCACTTGTTATATTAAAGTTTCATTTTCTGAAATTTTCGTAATTATGAAATGTACTACGCCACACACCTCCAACACTCAAAGCGCGCCAGAAATAATTTTGTACTTCAAGAAGCCTTGACAAATATGTCGAATACATTTCACTATGATCTGAGCTCATATTGGTATGATTATTTCTAAGAAAAAAATTATCACATAAAAATCACCATCACTATAAACCATAAGCTTTTCAATACCAGCCACAAGATATAAAATATTTTTTTTTATGAATTCTCGAAAATAAAAATCTATAACTTTTTCAACATCTCAATACAATCATTTAGATGCCACAAAGAGATACACAGACAGACACGTCAAGCTTATAATAAATAACCATTACTTTTTCGCTCGGGGGTCAACAAACCTTTAAAGTTCAAACAACTTACCGTGGTCAATCTCTGTAGAGCGCTGAACCTGTCTTCCTGCGCCGCTGCGGATTTCTCGAAGGCCTCGTGTTTCTTGATGAGAGACTCGACCTCGTCGATGGTGTGTCCCAACTCTTGCGACATGAGGTAAGGTTCTTGCGCTATGAGCCAGGCTTCTGCGACCGCCGCGTCGCGGGCGAACTGGTATACTTCCAGAACTGGGGAAGGAATATTTCTCTTACACTTCTTCTTCTTTTTTTCGAGTCAAAATGGCTAGTGGTTTATAAAGTTTTGGTTCGGCCAGATCTAAGGCGTTTTGGTTGGCTACGAGAATGTCTTTCATCGTAGCTGTTGACGGATAGTTAGGGCATTGCAGAAGATGAGCCATTGACTGGACCGACAACAATCACACTTGTCGCTAGAGAAACTTCACCTAACCCGGTTTTCTTGGCATCTTCCGACATCAGCGCGAAGTCTGTTTAAAGATTTTCAAACTGGCCAGGGAAGATTGCCCTCTTCCAAGAGGAAGAGGGCAACACGCGACACGGACGCGCGTTGCCCTCGGCGCGGAAATCGCGGACACTAAGTCCGCGACTTCGTTTCCGTCGGAATTTTGAAATTTCCTTGTCTACCTCATAATGAGAAGCTACGTGAGTCTGTTATTTATAGAGATTTTGCTAACATTAAACATTATTATCGATCTAATTGACTAGTAGAAGTACAAGCAGTTTCCTATCCTTTAAAATCGATCTGACTGTCATCAGTGGGAATAAGTGTAAACACAGTATAAATCGAGGGTACATCAACATTTAAAAACAGTCTTAGTATTTATTTTTTTGAACTCTTTAATCGATGTTCCGATTAAAGTTTTTCTGAATCAACTACTTTACATCTGACTCACCTAACATTCAACAATATTCTTCTACGTAATTCTAATTTGTAGTAATAAATAGTAACAAAAATCACACTGACAAGATAAAAAACTTGAGACGAATTCCACATTCTTGCCGTACGACTGGTGTTTATAATTTGTGTTGAAAGTGTTAGATGAAAAATAATAGTTGAAACTCACTAAGCTGCAAGTTCTCCCAGCGTTCCTCCCACCGACGTAACAGAGCATTCCTCTGATTGGTCAACTGCAGCAATTTCTCCTTGATATCGGCCGAAGCGTAATGTTGTCTGGATAGAAGTTCCTTGCCAAGTGAAATGCAAGCTGAGAAATTGTCTTCACGTGTATCGATCTCTGCTTTGAGTGACTGGTGATTGTTCATTAGCAGTTCTACGCCGCTTACATCTCTGGAAACGATATATTATTACATATTTTGTTTGAAAATTGATATTTATACCGAAAAGTTTTAGATAATTTAAAACGTTACATTGTTACAATGCCACAATACAATAATATAAGAAGTATTAACATGGTTAGCGCAATTTGGGACACGTTTATCCTAGTCAGTCTCTACGCCACATTCACAAGCCGGGTGTGGCTAAATTAACCATCCATTTGACCAACTATTTGACACAGTTTAACATCGAGCGCCAAGTTGCAGTGCGATTACACCGTCAGCAGACTTCTGTGATTGGCTGATATAATAAACCATCCTTAATCTCCATCTCAACGTAAATCCTTTAAGAATTTCGTCGATGCTAGGTGTTTTTCCACGTTAAGTACAGTTGAAAAAATGTAACCTTTATAGACCTTTTTTTGTGCGTTCTTCTTCAAGATGTATATTTACGAACGCGCGTTGTAGATGCCTTACTAGTTTGATATTGTTTATTGACGTTTAAAAGTATATTTTTAAGACTAATTAAAATGAATTTTCTTTAAGTTTGAATTTGATTCAAAAGTGGCAAATTGCAAAAGCTGAGTTGCAAAAAAAAAAATCCTTACCTAGGCTTCTCTCCAGTGTTCATCTGCCTAACAACATCGTCCATCCACAATGCCAAAGTGCGAACTTGGTTCAGGAATCTATAGAGATGGTCGGCATCTTCCAGCTTGGCCTTGCGAGCTGCGCACGCTGCACGCAGAGCTGCCCAAGCTTCTTGCACGTCGGCCGCGCGGCGGGTGATCTCGGCGGCCTTATCGCCGGCGTACGATGCTCCCAGGCGCGAGCATTCCGCGCTTATCGACTCCACCTGAGATTAGAAACGTGGGCGGTAATTAAGCCCTATGTTCTTTGTGCGTTCTTCTTGGTACATACATACATACATACAGTCACGCCTTGTTCCTGTTGGGGTAGGCAGAGACTATTTCTTTCCACTTGCTACGATCCTGACTTACAACTTTCGCTTCTTCCACTTTCATCACATTCTTCATGCATGCTCGTCGGTTGTTGGTACTTTTGACCTGGCCTTTCCTTAAGATAATATCAACTTGTTCATGAAAGGTACGCCTAGGTCGACCCCTACTGACTTGACCATTCACACTAGATTAATATAACTACCTATTACAGAGACACTGCACACATGGAGTTTTATACACGTGCAAGAGTGTGCGTGAGGTGATTTCCCAGCAAAGCGGGGCTCGCGGAGAGCTCAATCTCGCTCGAGGGGTGAGGAAGGCCCGATTGGTGGGCGGATGACAGTGTCCATTTTTGACATAGTATTATTATCTGTTCTGTGACAGTGGCTCATATTATCGTAGTCAAAAGCGGATATTACTGAAAATAAGTTTTATATTATCACTTTCTTGTCGTTCGGTTGACAACAAATATATTAATTTAAAAATAGTTTTTTGAAAAGACACGATATTTTGGTATAATTTTCTTTTTGTCAGCATGCTGCTCATTTATGGACAGGAGTGGTTGAGTTTGATATGTAGATAGCTTAGACTCTGTAATAACACATAGGGTACTTTTTATCCCAATATTCTCATGGGGTCGAAGACTAATAATAATAATATGGGACAACTTCCACACACGGTCATCTGGTCCCAAACTATACTAGAAGCCTGTACTATGGTAACCAGATGACTGATATACATACTTATATAAGCTTATAACACCCAGACACAGATCAAGCAGACATGTTCATGCACACAAATGTTCGACCTGGCCGGGGATCGAACTCGGGGCCTGTTACAGAAAGTAGAGTTACTACCATCTGAGCCAACGAGGCTGTCAAATCCTACTCCGGTGAAATACAAATATAACCTGATGCTGCAGCGTGCTAAGGTCCTGCATGAAGTTGTGATGCTTCCGTTGTAGAGCGCCCACAGAGATGGCGTCCCTGCCCAGCTCGTCCGACACGCCGCGAGCCTTCTCGTGGACTCGTTGGAGCGTGTCCTTGCAGTCGTGGAAGTACTTGTGCAGCTCGCGGGACGCACTCAACATCTGTTAACAAACATTCTATTTACACTCTTCTTATAAAACGTGTGGTACATCAACCCATCAAACCGAACGACTTTCAAAAAAAAGAATTGTGAATTTAGCAAGAAAAAATTTCCACTTCTCATACATATTTGCCGTGGAGTTACCGGCTTTAGAATAGTGCTCCACCCTCTCTCCCCGTGGTTGCCGTAAGAGCCGGCTAAGGGTTAACAGATCCAGAGGACGGACAGCAACGTTCTCTGCAAATAACCATCGACCTGCGCTCGACAACCCGCTTGCCAAGCGTGTCGAGTATTGGCAAAATAGCGTGTCGAAATTTATGGGGGAGGCCTATGTTCAGTAGTGGATCGCCAAAGGCTGAAATGATGATGATGAATTTTGTGGAGTGTCCCAGGCCTGCCTTTAGTAGATAAAGTAAATTTCTTCTTAATATTTATCTGCTCCCAACGAGATTATATTTTATTTGTGTCGCACGTATAGAATAATTAGCCAAGATCTTTTGATAAAATAAATTATTTAATTTTCTTACAATCGCAGCGAAAAGTAGAGTATATAACACACGGCGATAAGACCCATTATTACTCGGTTTCTATTTACTCCCGAGCTTTAGCGAGGGTTGGTGCTTGAAATCTAATATAATTAGACCGTTATTCGCCGAACGCAATTAAAACTAAAATCTAAAAAATAAATTGATTATCAATTATCATAATGCATACCTGTGTGCGCGTTTCAATAAGCTCCAAGAGATCCTGCCACGTTTCCTTTAGGCCCTCCTTCCACTGAGCGATAGTAGCGTTGTCGGAGTGTCCCATAGCTATCATCTGGTCGGCGATGCGTTCAGCCGTGGCCACGCGTTCTGAACCAACCGCTTGTGTTTCACGGGCGAATTCCTTGAAACGCTCCCATAGAAGCTATGAATAGAGATAATAATGAAATAAGAATACCATGTTAAGAGGTCACTCAAATCGTATTGACAAAATCCTATGGAAAAAAATGGATATCCTGATATTTTAAAGATGACGTAAACCATGTTCCTATAATATAAATATGGGACAACTTCCACACACGGTTATTTGGTCCCAAACCAGGATAGAAGCCTGTACTAAACTCCTAAATTTTTGTGAAATTTCTTGTGAACTTCTAGTGAAATGACAGTTTTACTCGCGTGATTAGATGTTCCTATAATTATTAGTTCATATATAAGAAAATATGCGTGCCATAGTAGAGGCCTATGTCCAGCAGCGATCAGGGGTTGATGATGATTATTTTTTTATGATAGTAGTGATCGACAAGACAAGCAAATCAGGTGCCTCAAGGTAAGCATCATGATTGCCCATATCAGACTCAGTGCCACCCAGTGTTTTATTCAAAATTCAGCACGGCACTGCACTGCGCCTGTCACTCTGAGATATTAGTTGTTGAAACTCGTCATGCCTGGTGCATCATCGCTGGTAACATTACCCTTCAGACCAGAACACAGTTTCACCAGAACATGTTTGCACATAACTGCTTGGAGGATGAATAACTGGCAAAGGTGTGGTACGCCTTACGGTAGGGGGCCGCCTGGGGAAAGGCGACCCCCTACAAAAAAGGCCTACAAATCACTACAAATGATGATGATAAGAAAATAAAATGATAATCGACATAATTTCCTTCATCTTAAAAATATAAATTTATCAAGTCATCATCATCTCATCCATAGGATGTCCACTGCTGAATATAGGCCTCCCCATAGATTTCCATACGAAGTGTGTTAATAATAAGAGTATTAGGAGGAAACGGGATCACGACACATCGAATTGGTAAATTTTTCATAAGTTGCAACAACTTCCTAAAAGGATCTCTTGATGAGAGGTATTTAGGGCAAAACTCTGCAGGAAGGAATACTTCAAAATGCTGTTAAATAAGAACTCCTCGCATTATCCTTCGCAAAGGTTTTCCTGCACTTTTGGGTTCACGTATTCGTGCGCCATAGCGATGTCAAATCTTTGTATTTCTGTGCAATCTATCGATGATTAATACTCACAGTAACATGATCGTAATCCTGCCCCAGCTCCTGCGAGCTAGCAACCAGTTCTCTCTCAGTGATCCATTGTTCCAAGTCGTCAACTTCACGCGACAGTTGGAACAGGCGCAATGCTTCATCCAGTTTGGCGCGACGTTCGCCCGCCAAGTCCTTCAGACCCGCGTATAATTTGTCCACTTGAGATTGTTTCACGGAGATTTGTTCGCTGGGAAGTTAAGAAGTTGGGTTGGTGAAAATGTAAGGATGTGTAAGATAAATTAATGGATGTACGGTAAAATTATAAATAATAAATCGCATATAATTTTATATAGACAAACACTTTTCATCAAAATATTACATTAGCTCTGTGTTTGTGGCCTAGCGATATTTTCGGCTTGAAAACAGAAGCGTTGGGTTCGAATCTCATCAAATTAAAATCTTAAAGCGATAGGTTTTTGTGTTATTATGTCAACTTACTGGATATTATGTGCTCTTATACAATCAATCACGCCTTTTGCTTGCAGGCTGAATACACTGACTTTTAGTTATTTAAGATCCTATATTATAATGTATATGTGTATTTTGGCAAAATAAAATATTTGATTTGATTTGATTTGATTTTTCCCCGAGAGGGTAGACAAAGGTATACCCAGGACTGGGTCAAATAGAAGGTTCACACGAATTCGCCACTATGTTGTTGGACCCATGTAATAGGGGTCGAGCCTATTGCCATCTACCGGGCACAGTTCCAGACTCCAGACAATAAAGATAAATTGGTTACCTAAGCGGATGTTCTTCGGCGGTCAACTGTCGCACAGTTTCGCCCAACTGTCGGATAGTTTGCGCGTAATCATCGACAGCTTGCTCCAAGATCTCGTGTTTCTTCATCAGATTCTGGGCGGAGATCTCGTCCTTGCCTCTATCTTCCACCATCATGTACAGTTCTTGTTCGCTCATCCACGCTTCGGCTTCGTTCGCGTCAAACAGATATTGCTGGGCTTTCTCCCATTGGGTCAGGTTGTCCTTACGTTGATCGATGGCATCTGTTCACAAGACACAATGTAAAAGTTAAGTCTCTTCAAGAAAGAAAGTAAATCTTTTTGTAAAATGAATGTTATTTATAAAAATACCTCAGAAAACTATTTTTGGAGTATATTTATATTAGTCAGCAAAACGTCTTGGTTTTATCAAGGAATACGCCATGTTAAGCGATTTTTATTAGAGTTATTCAATGTTACTCTGGACATCTATACGTCCTAAACAATACAGCACTTTGAACACAGTTATTAAGTCTCGTATGACCTGCAACTTCCTTGGAAATGTTAACTGGAGAGAATGTTAACTCATCAGCATGTTGTTCAAAGTCAAAACCCGAAAAATTTTATAAACCCTCCTACCGTTTATATATAATGTTAGTATATAAAACTTACCCTTCAGTTCGCGCCACCTCGCGGTAAGTTCTTCAATGAGCCTCTTGAACTCGGGCGAATCCTCGTGTCCCTCATCAATCAGCTTCTGTCCATTGGATATAACAGTCAAGATCCTCGGCTCGTGGTTATCCGTCTCGGTCTTAAGAGACTGGTTCTTCTTCTGCAGCATTTGAACGTTGAATAAGGAATTGCCGTAGTCTGAGCTGGTAGCGACAGGCATTTTCTCGTGGATCCACAATTTCTCGTCTTCGATATCGCGACGGAATTGGAATGCTTCCTTCTTCTTGGCCAAGTGACGTTGACGGTCTAGAAGAGGCGCCTTGAGCTGCTCGAAGCGTTGCTCCACAGACTTCTTCTTTTCCTTGATCTCTTCCATCTTGTCGGGTACGGTCTTCTGCAAATATTCAGCCTGAGTTTCCAATTCGGTGACCTGTTTCGCCTTGACCGCCATTTGAGTCTCGATCATCGATTGTTTTTGCATGAGTATATTCACAGATGCCAGATCGGTGCCGGTGTCGGTGTTCTCGATTTGTTTCTCGAGCTCGTTCATCCACGAGTCGATATCGTCGCAAGTTTGGTGGAGAAGCACCTCACGATTAGCGTCAAACAGACGCTCACCTTTCTCTTTGGTAGCGGTCTGGAGATTCTCGAACTGATCTTGAAGTTCGGTCATCTTCGGAGAAATGACCTCAACGAATTCAGGCTTCTGCTTCATCAGTTCTTCGGCCGCGTTCTGAACGGCGAATAAGCGTTCCTTGTTAGCCGCGATTTCGGCCTCGAAAGCTTGATGGCGGGTCCATTTGGAGTGGATGGTTTTGGCTGAACGATAGGTGTCATCTTGAGCGGTGACGTTCTTTTCTTGCACCCACTCTCCGAGCTCGTCGCAGTCTTGCAAGAACTGGTGGAGTTGCAGTTGATCTTGTAATTTCTCCATTTGTTGCAAAACCTTCTCGCGGTTTGCGTTACGTCGCGCCTCGATGTTCTCAGCCTTGCGCTGTATCTTGTCGGCATCGAAATGACGCTCTTCGACAAGACGGTTCGCGAACTGAACGACGGAGTTGATCTTGTCGTCGTTGGCCTCCATCGTAGTGAGGAACGCCTCATGTTCTTTGATCATGTTCTCTGCTTGTTCGAGGTTTGCGGGCGGCTCGGTCTTGGCCAATCTGTGTTCTTGATGCGCGAGTAGTACTTCAGCCTGTCTTGCGTCTCGCTGAAGGAGTTGTAGCTCGAGACTTTGTGTGAGCAGCGCTTGCCTATTCTCCCACATCTGCTGCAATTCAGCCCAGCCTTCGCGTAACGCCTTTAGACGTTCACGCAAGAACATATACTGCGGGTCATCCTGCGTCGACGGTTCCGCTGTTATCTTCTCTCCGTACTCCATCATCTTCGCGTACTCGTCCCTGTAGTTATCTATCTCCTCCTTGATGGTTTGATGTTGGGACAGAAGTTTCTCTGCTTCCGCGAGACTTGAAGGCGTATCTTCCGAGGCGACGTCTGTTTGAGTTTTAGTGAGCCACGCTTGGAAGTGGTCGACAGATCGAAGGAAACGATGCAAATCGCCCGCTTCCTCCAACTTAGCATCGCGTTCTTTAAGCATCTGTGTAAGTTGTTCCCAAGTAAGCGTGATGGTTTGTATGGTGTCTCGGATGCGAGCTGCCTCAGCCGGATGTTCGTCTTCTATGGCATTGGCCTCGCTTTCTAAAGAACTGATACGTGCTTGAATAGCGGCAAGATCTCGCTCCATTCCCGATAGACGACGCTGGAGGGTCATCACACCGTTGAGATCCATCTCCAAGTTGTCGGTCTGCTGGAGGATACGTTTCTTATCCTCGATCCAGGAGACAGTTTCCCGGCACTCGATGTGGAACGTTTGCACGCCTTGTGCCGATTTCAAGTCGTCTTTCTTCGCTTCGGCCTTTTCTCTCAGCTCGCTCCAGGCGTGGTTGAGTTTAGCTTGGCGTTCCTGTATGGTAGGTGCTTGTGGATGTTCAACGTGAATCAACTGTCTAGCTAATTGGTTCACAACGGCCACACGCGAGGCGTTTGCGTTCATCTCCTTATCGAAACCATCGTATCTATGTTTCATTATTTCGACGTCATCGATATCTTTAGGCGGCAACATGGTATCCAACATCCTATCCTTCTCGGAGATCCATTGATCGGCCGCATCCGCCTCAGCTAATAATTTGAACAGAGACAAGGCATCGAGTAGACGTTGTTTCCTCAGTCGAGCTAGTTCAGCCAATTCTCCGTGACGCGCGTCGATTGCGTTCAGGCGGTCGCGGACTTCTGCACTGCTTGCGTCTTCGGGACTAAGCTCTTGGGCTTGTTGTTTCAGTTGCTGAATGACGTTGGCGTAGTTCTTCAATTCATCGGTAACGTCCTTATGCTTCTTGAGCAAGCTTTGGACCTGAGCCTCGTCGACGCCAGTGTCTTCAGATGAGACCAATCGGAGTGTATCAAGCATCCAGTTGTCAATATCGTCAGCATCAGCAAATAGTTGATGGTATCTAACGGCAGCGTCCAAACGGTTCTTTCGAAGCGACACCATATCCAATAGATGGTTCCATTGTGATAGGATGTCACGTAGACGCTCCTGTATTCTATCGGCACCAAAGTGTCCTTGAGAAATGAGTTCGTCCCCAACGGCAGCTACAGACATTAGTTGAGGTTCGTGCGAAGCGACATCATCTTCCAGTGCTTTGTGTTTCGAAATCAGCAGGTACACAGTAGTAAGATCGTGGCCGATATCGTCGACGGATACGATCTGTTCCTTCTCCTTGATCCAGTTCTCCTCGTCGGCCATGTCCCAGTAGAACTGCCATAGTTTGCGGCTGTCTTCCAAACGCTTTCTACGTTCAACAGCGAGATGCACGAGCTCGGCGTAAGCGTTCTCAAGTTGTTGGATACGTTCCACAGTGATAGCGGGATCGCAAGGCCTGTATCCACCTTCTTCTTGTTCAAGGAAACGTTGCGACTGTCCGACAACAACCTTAACGCGTTCACCGAGCACGTTAATATCGGCCTCGACAAGAGCGTGTTTCTGCAACAGATCTTCGACTCCCATCAGATGTTTGCCGTAATCGTCTGTCAACAGACGCATCTTTATCTCCTCCATAGAGTCAAGGATGTACAACATTTCTTGGAAGTTTTGTTGCAGTTGCAAGGAGAGCTCGAGTCTCGCGCGTCTCGCGCGCAGCAGTTCTAGCAGATATGCCCAGAGACGAAGCACATTATCGCGACGTGCGATCACACGTTCCATATCGTGATATCTTTCAGTTTGCAACTCTGAACAAACAGCTACGACCGCTTGCACACGCTCTTCGTAAGCGAATATATCAGTTTCAATAGCCTCATGTTTTTTAGCAGCCGCTTCCACAGCCGCAAGGTCAAAGCCAAAGTTATCCTGACTGACAAGCCGCTGGTTCTCAGACAGCCACGTTTCACGCATCTGAGCTTTGCGGTTGAATCTAGCGGCCAACTGCTCCAACTTCTCCTGCCTTATAAGCTCCTCTCTCAGAGCCAGTTCCCTCTCGTGTTCAGATTTTTCCAGCCTCTCCCAGGCTCTATTGATATCGTGTATCATGCGGCCTTCACGTGGAGTGTACGGCTTTTGGTTGGCAGCTCGCATTCTCGACTGCAGAGTAAAGAGGAGAACTTCCAAGTTTCCTTTCTCCACGAACTTGGGAGGTTTCTCAACGGTGCGGTAGTTGGCGAACTGTACGAGTTGCTGTCGTACGCCTTCAAGAGAATTAGCGAATGTTCTATCGCCGAGAGCTTCGATCGTCCGCTCGATCCATTGCAATAGATCGCTTGTAAGCGACTCGTACTCCTGGATCATCTTATCGTTCTCCATAGCGATGCCGACCACTTTCCCAATCCTCTTGCCTTGTACGGTCTCCTGTTTCAACTTGCTGAAGTAATGGTAGTAAGTAACAACATAAGTTATGATCGATTTCTCGTCTGGGTGGTCTACCGCGATGTCTTCAGCATCCAATAGCTTGGTAAGTCCAAGTTTATCTTCAGCAACGTTGAAGGCATTGTTCAAGTTATGAATCGGATTGCTTCTATGAAGCTTCTCGAATTGAATCAAGTCTGGTCTATGTTTGTGTATGATAGCGTTGAAGGCTAATCCGTCACGCCATGAGGTGGTAAAGTTACGGACGTTAACGTTGTTATAGCCGGCAGTTTTCATCTGACACCAAAGAAGAAGAGCATCCTTGGCTGATTTTGTTTCCTTGTTGTCTGTCTCCTCAATTGTTATGTCTTGGATCTGGAAAGGTAGAAATTAAGGGTTATTGTATTATGGATAGAGTAGATTTTGCATTGGTAATATTTATAAAAAAATATAAATGAATAAGAAATTATAATAATATGCAAAACTTATACAAATTTTATGGCGTGGGGAAAATAATCAGGTGAATGATCTTTTAACCTTCATTAGCATAAAAAATATTAATAACTTCTCATACATGTATATCTACTTTGCTTTTAATTATTAAATGTGCCAGTGAAAATTAAATTTTATTTTATTCATACACTAAAATTCACTTTAAAACTCAGAAAATGTTAAACTTTCTTTTTGAAGATGTACAGCTGCATTACACTATGGCGGGGCAAAATGCTGTAAATTGATGTAAGAGATTTTCATGCACATGATATCTTTTACTCACCTGGAAGCGCAGAATTATGGTCCAAATGAGACCCAGGTTAAGCCTAGGGTTGCCATCGACGATGTCATGGGAGCCCATATTCTCCAAGTGCACTCTCTGTTCGCGGAGGAACTGCAGAGCTTTGTCAACATTCTCCAGGCAGTGGATACGCATTTTGCCTTTTGTTGGACGAGGCTGGAATAAAAAAAATAAACCGTCAACCAATATTATGACACTTGAGATCCTACTGCAAGATTTCTGAAACCATTAAGTAGGTTATTTAATGTATAGAAACTATATCTATGCTAATAGGTTCTCAGTTAAATTTTGGTCGTATCCTGCCAGAAGAAATAAACTTTAAGTCACTATTATAGTTCATAACAACGTTTCTTGAATGGAACCCTAAAAACGCTATCATTTTTCTGCACTAATTTGTATAGTATATTCAAATGAAGACGATGATTTAACCACAAAACTCAAATCGTATTAAATAAGCTAGCTTTCTTCAATTTCCATATCTCTTCAAGCAAGGCGAATCACTGAGTTTCCCTCACAATCGTAGAGATTGTGTATTTATTTACATAACAATTCTATATTTACATAACACACCTTATGTACAACGGGCTCATGTTGTTTCAATTATTACGCCCTTGTTTCTGAATGTAGGTCGTACAAATTATGCATGGAACAGCGATAAGCGTAAATAAAAAATCAAAGGATTTTTTATTTAACTAAGTACATATTTTGTATTATGTTATTGCTTATGGCATTTAAGAGGGCACGAAAGGCGAATATAATATTGAAGAGATCTGCAAGATCTGTGACTGCCTCGGCGGCGTAGTGGTTCTCAAGCACAAATACTGCCCATCATGAGGTCCCGCTATCTAAATCCCCCGGTTAGGCAAAAAGTTAACACTTTTGGATTTTTCCTTGAGGAATGTGCCTGGTTAATGGCAATAGGCTCAACCCCTGCTTAAAAACATAACTGATGAAGTGTGGGTGTACCTACTATGGGACTGATTCCTGGTTACACCTTTGCCTTTCCTTCGGGAAAAAGGCATAATGTTATGCAAGAACTCGTGAAGTCTCAGCAAGGCTCTGCATATAATGGTCAGAAATTAGCAGTGACCATGTTTCGGATGTTAACTTAAACCGTAGGACCCGTTTTTCTTCTATAATCTTTAGGTATAAGATATGTGGTAGGTGGTAGTCAAGTTATGGAGACGCTGAATAAATCTTGGCAGGCAGAGACTGATATTTGGCTATGGGTAACAACTAACAACACAACCCATAAAGGTCAGAGGTAAAGATTCAGTTTTGATTCCTATGCCAACCAATTATTATTTTTGCCCTTCAATGATGTATCTTGGGTTTTGGTACTGTTCACGCCTCATGCCCCCAGTTTAATAATTATTATGATATTATATTCTGTGAAATGATTTTTTTTCCTTTTCCATGTTATTTGCAGATGACCAATTTAAATACAAGTTAATAAGTAGAAGTTGTAAGAAATATTTTGTGCTCGTTCATGCTACTAAGTTAATTTATTACTGTTGCTATGAGCGTTGGGCAGCAATGGGCGCGCACTACACCGCAGTCCGCTGCGGTGTTGCAAATTTTGTTATTGTTTTGCTAATTTTAACATCGACCTAACACGAAGCGAAGGCTAACGTTTTACGGTTTGTGGGTTAGTGATAATCAATTTGATTTAGTTTTATAATTTTTGATTGTTGCCAGAAAAATACATATTACGATCTGTATTTGAGCTTGAAATATTAACAGGAACGATTTTTTGTAATGATGTAAAAGAAACCATCTGATCTGAATTTTCAAAATATCAGGAATGTTCTGGGTATGAACCCAGTTTGCGTACCTACCAATGTTCCTTCAATCCACCAAACTTTGAAATAAATTAGCAGGGAGACGTTGAAACCAAACGAAAGACAGCTGTGACCACGCTTTGTACCATTTTAAGTTGGAAGCTTAAAATGCTGGAAGCCTATGATGATGGCTCATAAAACTTAGGAACTTAAGTTAGGAAAGTTAGGAATAATAAGGATATTTACCAATCTCTCTCCAGATAGCACCTCCAAGAGCTTGATGAGCATCTTGCCATCCCTCATGTCGACGTAGAGGTCGCCGATACGGGACCCCACACGGACCAGGTGCGAATTCACCCATTTCTGGAACGTCTTCTTTTGTACGCTTTCTCGTTCGTCTGTGGGGAAAAACGTTCAATTGTTACTTAGAAAATGACGATCGCAGGCAAGATTTGGATGCGCATCGCACGTGACTGACAAGATGAGAATACCATACACCAAAAAATAGAATGCCCAAAGTAAACATTTGGAGGAAGTGCTGACAATTCAAATTCAACCAAGAACACCTCTTTGATATGGAAAACTTATACACGTTTACAGGAAATATCCCCCATCAAGAAAACTTCACAGACTTGTCAGACCCAAAAAATAATGCACGTAATACACCTTCATTGGAAAATAAAAATAATATAAACAAATAAATATGAAATAGTGAATGTTAACACATTAACCGCCAGTGAGGTCGACCACGACGTGGCGACCAGATCGCTGGTCTCCTGTATGTAGGGTCCATCCGGCCGTCTGCGGCGGCCATCGGTATTGTAGTAACGAGACATAGCCGAGACAATACTGCCAGGAGGTATAGAGTTCTGTAAATGATACTTGTAATTCGAGACGCAGATCGGGTTGCTTTCGCACGCTTCAGAGCGGAAAGCTTATAGGCCTAGAAATGCTGTAGAGTTGAGGGTTTGCCATTTTATAAGAATTTTATAGTAAAAGCCCAGATTCAGCGATGTAGCGACCAATCCTGTTTTCTAGTCAGGTTGTCAGAGACGGGTAGCAACTGATGGAGGCAGATAATTCGATCTAGACTGTAGGCGTAAACCACCAACATATACCGATGCTCATTATCGCCAGTTCCACAGAGAAAAAGAAATTCTTAAAACTTTGATATATTCTCCCCGAAATTCCCGATTTAAATTTTTTATGCCATAGGTGGCAAACAAGCAGCCGGGCCGCCTGATGGTGAGCGGTTACTATGGATACCTCCAATACCAGGGGTATTGCCAGTATGTTGCCGACCTTTCAAGACTCTATTCACTCTCCTTTCGAAGAGTCCAATCTATGTATGCTCAACAGGAAGTCCGCAGCAAGAAGATCATTCATAGACATAAAGCTGTGTGGAAGCCCTAAGTTGGACTACGGCACACTTTAAAATAAGAATGTCAAATAAGTTATAAATAAGACCTTACCGAAGCTCTAACTAAAATTACACACACAAAACTGATATCAACATGAGAAACAGGATAAAATATAACCACATCACGGTCTAATTATAACACAGTAACAAATCACTCCGTTATCACAAACACTACTAACCTCGAAGTTCTATAACAACCTTGTCGTAATACACTTCCAATCCAGGTACTTCTATGTCGATGCCTTTTTTTATGAGATCGTAGCATTCTGTCGATGTCATGTCGCGAAGTGACAACGGCACAACTGAGCCGGGGCTCAGTCAGCACCCAGCGAAAGACGGGAGGAATTAGAGCGACAAAATTCAACTGGCCAGTACAAGGATATTCGATACTTATACTCCAGATGTCGATAACACTCCGACCGGTTGTTAATTAACACATTTTATTACTCGACTCTGAAGATTTATAGAAAGGAATTAATTTCATTATGAGGAACGTCTCAAAAACACGCCTCGACTAAGAGATTACACGTGGTATTTGGATAAAAGTGAAAAATCGTAGTTTAGATAGCAACAGTCCACATCACTGATAAAGAGAACCACTATCAAAATCAGATAGTTCACAAAAAGAGTTTTAAAAACTTAAATTAAAAATGTCAGCACAGTAAAATAAAATCCCAAATGTTGAGTACTCCTGGCGCTTGGAAGGAAAAACGGAAATGTTAATGGCAAATTGTGTTCATTTACTCTGATAATATAAACATAATAAAGTGGCGATTGAATAAATATAGACATAACAATAGTACCTATAATAGGCAGGTATATTAATGTAATAATACAACTCAAAAATACTCTAACATTTGATAATAGATTAGTACCTAAGTTCCCTTTATTATGTTTTCAATTGCAGATTGCAGTACCTAGTTGATATTTTCCTGTAACATTATCAAAAGACTATCGATTCTTATCAGTAGTACTGGATAAGGTTAGTGACACACATTTAACAATCAACTTTGAAAACTCTGACACCGTTCAAGCTTGACAGACGTGGCGTTAGTTTATATACAGAAGTAAAAGATTGTACGCGTATACCATTTGTTCTGCTTTATTCCGTAGGACTTAAGTAGGTACAGTTGATTCTACAAGGATACCAATTATCGATTGATTTCTATAGTTTTTCAATAGTTTGAAAGAGAAGAAAAATGTTACAATGCATCTAGTAACCAGAAGAGAAGAACATGTGAATAACCAGAAAACATGTTAATATGAATACGTATCTCTGACTTCAATGATTTATAGGCTGACATAGATTTATAGGCTTCTTCGTAACAAAAGGAACATTTTATTTAATACAAACACAATCCCACTAATTCTACTATAAAACTTAAGACTTGTATAAACTTCGTGGATACGGGTGTAAAAGGAGTGAGGAAAATGGAAGAAGGCGTATTGTGCCAACCCTCTAGAGTGGGATAATAACGGGAAGCAGATTACACTCAACTAGAGCCCAACAGAGGCTTTGCCCCTACTCGTATATCACAGGATAATTTCGGCAAAATTCTTTCTTATATCTTTAGGGATCCTAACGAACACTCCCTCCAAAACTCAAATATTTACGATAAGCGATTTGTCCCAGGCGTTGTCTGTCAGTCAAGGAGTCAGTAATAATAATTTCAGTGTCAAATATTAGGTACCTGCTAACGCTTTAATGCGCGATCGTTCGAAAAGCCTCGACGACGAATTGCCACCATCGTACTCGAAATCATCAATGATCTCCTGACCGTGGCCGATGGAGGGGTCCCAACGGGACACCGATATGTCGGTCGTCATTGCGACCAACTCTTCTTCACCACGCCACGCTCAAACTATCTGCAATAAGGAAAGAGTTTTGATTAGACTTGGCCTAAAAAAATTTAGTTGTTAAATATATTATCAATTAAATATATTATATTTACAATTTATTATTTAATTATCAAAAATGTATGGCACTTATGAAGAAATAAACGATATTTATTTATTTATTTATTTATTTATATCAAGACAAATCAAGGGAAAACTGGTAACAAATAACAGACCCGTTGATATGTACACATTTGCGCAAATTGGTAGACGTCAGTAGACAGGTAACAAAATGTAGAGAATAGAGTGTCGAGTTATATAGCTGGGGATACGAAACGTGAACGAAATATTGTTTATTAGGGGAAATTACTAATAGATTACTAAAAGGCGCAGCGATCTATACTGAGTCTTCTATACTTCGTTTAATCCAAATGCCAAGAATCAGCTCCAAAAAATCCAAATATTTTTTAAGTGTCCATGTCTTGAGCTTTATAATTAAGAATCAAACGAAACTTACCTTGTGAAGTTTGATTCCAATTATGCGAGGGTCTCAACCGAAGACGATTATAATATTTACTTGCAGCAGTACATGGGATTGTACTGTCTCCGTCACACTTTTAGATACTCAACTATGAAAAAATCAATTCTCTGTTTCCTGTTTCTGTCATCGTCCGAGTGGTGGCGCCTGTAAGTCTTCATTAATTTTAAAGATAGAGAAGTATATATGTACATTTTCGCTCTCGGTATGTATTGTAGAGGGTTTCACTTTGGGTGGGTGGGAGTATAATCGTCTTCGGTTGAGACCCTCGCATAATTGGAATCAAACTTCACAAGGTAAGTTTCGTTTGATTCTTAATTATACTTCGGGTCTCAACCGAAGACGATTATAATATTTACTTGCAGATGTTCAGAGAACTTACCCACAAAATAAAAAGCGAACAATGTACATTCTCTTCTGTTTATTCACTAAATTATAAAAAAATTATAAGTTAGTTAATGCAACAACAAAAATTAAAACTTTCCAATAAAGTCAAAATACTAATTTGGCAATGATTTTTCTATAATCATAATAATATTATTAATTAATAATATTAAGTAATCAAGTGTTTAACATTTATTATAAACTTAACACAAAATGTCAATCAATAAATGCATCTGATTAGGTATAGGGATTAAATTAGATGGGTATGGTAACTATAACCATACTTATTATTTTATACATTATTAAATATAGCTTCGACAAATTCATTATTATCCGGATTGGAAATATCTCTATTATAATATTTTAAAAATACATTAGAGGAATCGCTCCAACCTGCAGCTTTACGAACCACTTCTAGGTTAACACCGAGGCGGTGAGCAGTCGATGTGGAGGCATGGCGAGTGCTATGTGCTCCAAATATCGAGATATCAATACCACTATCATGTAGAATTTTCTTGACCCAATGCCCAAGAGTTTGTGGGCCTACCTTATTGTGTGGTTTTCTTACGCTGATAAAGAGATGCTCATCAGGCTGTTCACGCCTTAGAGGTGATGTTTTATACATATATGCCTGTATAGCTTTTGCCGGACATATGGATGGGTTTTCTATTATGAAAGGTAACCTAATAAGTGGTTGAAAAGCACCAGGTCGCGATGTTTTAACTAAGTCTGGTACTCTTATCATAATCTTATCAAGATCTATGGATATATTATTAAGTTTTATTAGACTCAATGTTTGCATTCGCTGTGCAGAAGCAATTGCAAGTAAGGTTATAGTTTTGCGAGACAAGACATCAAGAGTTATATTGTCTTCATATGGGTAGAAATTTGAAAGGAATTGCAGAACTTTGTTGGTATCCCAGGTTACAGAATATTTAGGGTTAGGAGGTTTTAAGCGATATACTCCTTTGATAAACCTATTCACATTATCATCTAATGTTATTTTTGTTCCTAAAATTGTTGACAAAGCCGATCTATGAGTATTGATTGAGCTAAAACTTGCACCTTCTTCGAATTTTTTCGTTAAATATAAAAGAATTTCAGTATGAGTAACATTAAATGTATCATAATTGTGATCTTGACAGAAAGACCACCAAGATTTAAATGATGAATCATATTGTTTTAAGGTTTGTGTGGAAAATGAGGCCATAACAATACCTAAAGCCGCTTCTGGGACGCCGCGATTTATCAGCGCTTGCCTGATAGCCTCGCCGCCACCAGGGTAAGGTCTCGGTGTAGGGGGTGGCAAGTTCTGTAAGGGGAATGTAGTAAGTATTTATTAGGACTGAAGAATATTTTTTCTGACACTATTAATGTAATCCATAGTGGATACCAAGGTTGTGACTGCCAGTAGGGTACAACTACAATGCCTTCGGCTTTGTCTCTAATTATTTTTTGTAAGACTTTGCCTATTAAGCTGAATGGGGGGAATGCATAGAAAGGTAAATTTTTCCAATTAATTGTAAAAGCATCTACTATTTCTGAATAGGGGTCAAGTTTCCAAGATGCGAAACGTGGACATTTATAATTTTGTGAACTAGCGAAGAGATCAAAGGTTGGTTTACCTAACTTTTGTGTGATTTCTGTAAATGCATAATCTGCGAGTTCCCATTCTGTGTCAATGTTAATTTTTCGGGATTCGCGGTCGGCAATAGTGTTATCAGACGATTTAATGTAGGAGGCGAATATATAGATATTTCTATGTTCACACCATTGCCAAATATCGCGAGCCAAGTCATTTAACTGAGTGTGTTGTGCACCTCCCATTCGATTTATATAACAAATTGCTGTGGTATTGTCCACTCTAAGCAATATGTCGCAATATTGCAGTTCAGAAGCAAAGATTTTTAAACCATAATAGGCTGCTTTTAATTCTAAAATATTAATATGCATGGCAAGTTCAGATGTGGTCCAGTTGCCATGTGTACTTTGATCACCACAAGATACGCCCCAACCAGTACTTGATGCATCACTAAAGATCTCAATACAATAGTTATTGCTACGTATGGGACAAAATGAATGTTTTGCATTATGTTTCCACCATAATAGGTCTTGTTTGAGGGACTCAACTATAACCATTTTCTTATTATAGTTGTCAGAGTTACCTAACGCCAACATTTTTTCCCTTTCAAACAGTTTTGTATACAACCATCCATACTGGAAGGCTGGACATGAAGAAGTCAATATACCTATATATTTCGCAAAGTATCTAATTGTACATTTCTTAGTTTTTAATAGTTCTTTAGTTTTGTCAATAATACGTTGTTTTTTATCTTGTGGTAAATAAAGAGACATACTTTCTGTATTATATATGAATCCTAAGAATTTACATTCAGTGTCAGGTGTTAAAGAACTTTTATCATGATTTATTATGAATCCAAGTGATTGCAAGACATTAATTGTTGTATTTATGTTGTTATAGCATTCAGAATAGGTACGTCCGATAGATATAAAATCATCTAGGTAATTTACCGATATAAGGCCATTTGATCTAAGATATTTTAGTACTGGTTTTAAAAGTTTAGTGAAAACGAATGGGGCGGTACAAAGACCAAACGGCAGAACATTAAACTGGAACATTTGTGACTTCCATGTGAAGCGTAAAAGTTTCTTATCAGGTTCATCTATAGCAACTAGAAAATATGCATCTTGTAAATCTAATGTAGCCATAAAATATTTTTTATCTAATAGTTTAATAACTGTTCTGTAATCTTCCATTTTAAAATGTTCTAATTTAATACATTTATTAAGATTTTTCAGATTCAAAATGAATCGGTGACTACCATTAGCTTTAGGTATTGTAAATATAGAAGAAAGAAATTGACCTTGACACGGCTTGCATGTTGATATGAAATTTGATTCTAATAATTGTTCTATACACTGATCCATAATTATACAATCAGTTTTGGACTTAACAAGGTTTTGAGGATGAGTTAATTGTACAGGTTGTTTTTTGAAGGGTATTCGGTAACCTTTTACCCATGATAATACTACAGGGTCATTTGTTATGCTACACCATTGGTCATAAAAATATTGTAATCTGCCTGCGATAGGTACCTGTGAGCTTGCCGTTACTGTCTCCTGCTGTAACCTCTGCGTGCAGAATAATTGTTCCGGCGACTGGTGTTGTGGTGACGATCCCGGTCCTGATCTCGATACCGATCCTGTAGTGCTGGCCTCCGAGGAGCAGGGTTCTGACGCGGCTCGAAGGCTCCCGCGCGCGACGTACCCCTCCCGTTTAAAGCACCTCTCTGTGTGGTTCGACGTGGTGTAGGTATCTTGGCTGGCGGGCGTTGCACCACGCTTTTCATCTCATGGCCTGATTTTACAATCGCCTTTGCCGATTTCAAATGTTCTGACAAATTTGAACCAAATAAGCATTCGTCTATCTTTGTATTTTTTATCACATCCCTTGTCTGCTTGTTAAGGCTATTTATTATAGCATACCGTCTCGACTGTGACTCCCTATATTGACAGTCACTTATAATTCGGCCAGCGTCGCTTAGTGGCTTTATTATGTCTTGGGCCTTAATAACATCTTTCGTAGATAATGCCAAATTGAGGACTTTCCCAATAGCTGCTAAACAGCTGGATAGCTGATTTTGTTTGCTTTGACTGAATAAATCTTTCTTTATATTGATAGGTGTCAGAGCGGCTTCAATCTCTAAATTGAGCTTAGGTGCTTTCATGTTTGGACAGTTTTTAGGTGGCAGATATTCTTTTATTAGATCTACTTTGGCCTCTTTAGGTAGCCCATTAAGTAATATGTGTGTCCACCTGGCAGCTAGGTCTTTATGTAGGTCCTCGCCATGGTCTTTTTCAACTGTAGGATCCTCTCCCAGCATCAACAGAATGTCTGGGTCTAAAACTTCTTCTGAAATTGTCGGGTCTTCTGCAGAAGTTTCTTGAGGTAGTAAGCGTGCCTCATTTTTGGCGGCTTCTTCGTCTGTAATCAGCAGAAGTGCCTATGTAAGTACGAATATCTCGTGCGATTTACGCAGAGAGTAAATAGCTTGACACGATTTACGTGAAGCAAGTGTCTTGACTCATCACGATTTACGTGGAGTGCTCATGATGTACCTACACGATTTACGTGAAAGTAGTTATAATAGATAGTATATCGACACGATTTACGTGAAGGCGAAACTACCTGACCGTATAGGTATGCAGGCATACTAAATGTTAGGTATTTATGACGTATTGTCGGAGGGTATGAACATAAAATTATAATAATCTTACCTGATTTTTCCCGATATTCCGTGTCGTCGGGGTCCAAATCGTAATAGCTCGTTGGGCGTGGGGAGATATCATGTTCATCCTGAGATCCAATATAGCTATCGTCCATTGACATTGATGATGATGAGCTGCTTCTCCTATGCCTTTTCTTTAATTTGCGCTCCAGCTTCCTAATTTTTGCACTTATAACTTCGTAGTCGTTTTTCTTTCTTTTCCCCATAGTTTTTAGCACTTATTATTCAATTTTATGTTGATATTTAATAAATTAGAGAAAATTACGCTTGTGGCAAAGACACGAAAACGCACAGAATAAAAAGATAAAAAGATCGCGTCTTGTGACACAGATTAAGAATAAAATTAACGAATGTTACACAGAGTAAAATAACTTACTTGTAATGCCGAACAAAACGAACGCTTTGTGCACTATAACTTTGCGCGTATGAAGATAGTCAGACGGCGGAATTTAAACAGAAGGAAGTTTAAAATAAACAATCATGGACACAATAAGCATGCATTTACAATAATAATCTATTTTTTACTTACGAAGCGTGTGACTTCGACCGCACAAAAACACGTAATGAAGACTTACAGGCGCCACCACTCGGACGATGACAGAAACAGGAAACAGAGAATTGATTTTTTCATAGTTGAGTATCTAAAAGTGTGACGGAGACAGTACAATCCCATGTACTGCTGCAAGTAAATATTATAATCGTCTTCGGTTGAGACCCGAAGTATAATAATATACCAGTCAATATAATATTACCAATGGCTGTCACTCCTATTATAAAAACACTGCACCGTTAGGAAAAACATGGCACCTTATCAATACTTTTACTAGATATAAATTCCCACTAAAACACAGACTTTAAACTGCATACGGTCTTCATATATTTTGTTATTTGATATGACATCATGTCGGTGATAAGATTAGATAGAATTTTTCAAGTGTTCAGGCCACGCCTGACCGAACTTGAGTTGATTTAATTGAAATCAATATAATATAATAGCGATGAAAGAAACATTTGAAGTAGAACAACAGGATTCATCAGGATGTCTAATCTTGGTTGGTGAGATATAACTCCTAATATCAAGTTTTAAAAACATCTAAAATTCGTGTACTTAAAATATTTAAACGATATGTACGAGTAAGTCTTTAATTTAAGTAGTCTAGAAGAATGTACGTACCTACTTCTGTGTTACGAAATTATACTGCTCAGTATGTAATATCGACTCCATCAGATTTGGGTGTTGCGTAGCGTATGCGTCATAAATTAAAATCGAACCATGGAATTCGTAACAATTCAGTTTTGTTATGAGAATAAAGTTCCTTGATCGAACACCGGATGAATTAATTTGAGATTAATTAAGCATTATAATCAATTTACATTAAAATACTTTAAAAAATATAACAATCAACGCCTTAGACATGGCTCTCAATAAATCTGGGTGGCACTGTGTCTGATATGGGCAATCATGATGCTTACCATCAGGCACCTGATGTGCTCGTCTCGTCACTTACTATCATAAAAAATGCATGAAACTAAAGACACTGTCACAAACAAGCTGTGGCCAAAGCTGATATACAGCGTGTTAAAAAAGGTGTGGTAATACTTTAGGGGGTGTATCTACCCAGTAAACTAAATAACTTTCAAAAGCAGTTCTAGAGCTGACGCAGACGATCGAAGCCCCTGTAACTCCAGTTATAAAATTAATATGTATTTATAAGAATAACTCATAAAATATAAATAGATATTATATACTATAAAAAGTTATAGGCAATTTTGAATGTAAATCTGTGAATGATCGTACTTCGATTAAAGCGTTTTTCGGTAGGTTGTACGTCTAAATATAATTGTTGGTTCGTCGATGACTGTGACCTTTACTCATAAAGGCACAACTTCATTGATAAACGTCCTTTAGAACCATCCACCATCGCGCTATACGAATCGAATAATACTGGGTAAGGTATTTAATCTCAGAGTAAGCAATTCAACGTCATTGTATTTAATATAGAGTCGATTTTTAAAGCATATTAGGTATTAATCATCTTCCTGTCCTTATCCACACTCGGTGAGACCGACCTCATCATCATCCTCTCTCAAATGAAAGGTGTGCCTATAAGTATTTTTATCTTTCATTTCAATCCATCATCCGTCAACCCTGCAGTCACTCCTTTTGCACAACATCATAATAATATAATATTCTTTCACACCGTTCTCAGTTCATCTCCAAGTCTTTTAGAGCACCCGTGTAAAGTTCCAAAAATAATAAGTTTGAATACCTATGTTTGGAAACCTTCTGTAATTATTGTTATTCCCACCATTGTCTTTGATGATTTCCCAAACATTTGCGTAATATTGGATAAAAACCTCGAGCAGACACACTTTATGTAGTTATCGAAAAATTGCTAATAAGAACAATGCAAGCTGCAGCATTAAATTCCCCTCCGGCCTCATTTCTCATGAATTCACTAATTTAAATCGCAAACGCATGCCTATACGACGTAACTTGTACATATAAAAATTTCGACTTTTGAAAGATTTGCTTTCAAATAGGAGTAGATTATTTGAAAGATAAGAAGTATACCCACATAAAATATAAGTAGAAGAAACTACCGTATAATGGCTCCTTCGTCGTTTCGTCCCATGACAAGTTCGTCCCATTGGGACTAATTGATGAAAAATTTAAATTTATGTATTATGGTCTTAAGCAGACTTATTTAAATTATTTTATTTTATTTAAATTGGTAAAGATACATTGAAGTCGTTGATATTATTCTACAACTGTTTTGTATGACATTGAAAATAACCGGTCTATTGTATGACATAATGTAGACACTGAAAAGATAATATATAACGAAAAGGCACTGAGGAGTGAGGAGAATACAATGTCAGTAGTTATTAGCCCGAATATAATAATCCTTTGCCAATACAAAGAGATAAAAGACAAAGTTCCCGTTTATATAGGTACGTAACTCATGATTTCTCTATCAGAAACTATTGCAATATCCAATCCGAGTAACAATGCCGGTACGCGTGAACTCTCAGCATTACATAAACCTAGATAAAAGTTTAGAGCGAGCACGAATCAAGGAGCAACAAAAGTCGAACAAAGCAAGTGTATCGAATAGGCAAGTCGGCTCGGCCGTTGACCTCTGGAAGGCAGACATGGCGTCGTCGATACTCCATAGCCTGATATTAAACAGCCATGGTTGAACGGAGCGCTGGGTACTACGCACGAAGCAATTAGCTATCGAATAATTCTTAGTAAAAACATTAGGTTATACGAGTAAGTTCAAATTCAATTGAGAGACAATGACATTGCTTATAACATAAAATAATATTAGGTATACTTACTTATTTAAGTCAAACCTAGAAAGTAAACAATCCAGGCGAAGACAGACACAATAGACCCATAAATAACAAAATAGAGATACAATAGTAGACAGAAGTGGCGGCCTCATTTTTAACCCCACCCACGATGAAACGGCCTTCCAACCACTTAGGGCTGAAAGTTAGGCAATGACGATAAAATCTTCCGATATCAGCAAATGGCGCTTCGTTGGGTAAAATCGTTTTGAGATGTATTGGCAAAGGCACAGAATCCCTCATGTTATCGAAAATGCTATCAGACTTAACAAAATTATTGGGCGAAAATTTACAAATTGTACACCAATGAAAAGATCTTAACATACAAACATTCACGCCTTTTTTCCCGATGGGGTAGGCAGAGGTGTACCCAGGACTCAGTCCCATAGTAGATACACCCACATTTCGCCAGTAGGTTATTGGTCCCATGTAATAGGGGTAGCAGTTCCAGACTCCAGGCAGTTATTGAGATAATTCCTAATGGAAAAATCCAATATTTAACACTTTGCCTGACCTGGGGATCGAACCCGGGACAACTTGAATGGCAGTCGAGCATGCGCCCTCTACGCCACGAAGGCAGTCAAAAGATCTTATAGAGCTTAAAATATATACGACACACTCTACAGACGTAAGATACGATTCCTTTAAAGAACGCCTAAACTGACTGACCACTTATCGACTGCTCGTATTTGTAAGTCATTCTCTACAAACAAAATTCCATATAGATACATAATATCAGTCGTGGCCTACGAATATGTACAGCAAAGAACTTAAGATATCCATGAGCTACCAGTCTGGTAGCTATCCACATTGTTTATATCTGAACCTCGCAACCCCACAGACACTTCAAGTATGTTTGCTTCCACCAAGTCTCCTGACTTCGCACAAACAACAAAGTAGACATTATCCGGCAGCCCCCCATGTTTACCGCAACTACTAAACGACTAGACGACACGCCATCTGCACCGGAGGGGGGGACAGTATCGCCACCATCAGCATGCATATAATGAGCCGCTAAGGCAGCTTTGGCCAACGGATATCCTAATTTGTGGACGCCTTATTTGATAGATCTATCCCATTTATATATTGGCACTTTACAGATATTTAAACTAAATATTATAATTCGTAGAAATCGTCGCCACGTTTGCATAGAAGCTAGCGTAGTGAATGGATGCCAAGTTATATGGGTCGAAGTTTAGTCACAATCATATCAGAAGTATCAAGTATCGCTTAGCCGTCTGGGCATTATCGTTTATAACACCTAATTTTGCATTGAGTACCAATTT
Source organism: Hemistola chrysoprasaria (assembly GCA_947063395.1). Lineage (NCBI taxonomy): Eukaryota > Metazoa > Arthropoda > Insecta > Lepidoptera > Geometridae > Hemistola > Hemistola chrysoprasaria. The sequence goes on from OX346723.1 coordinate 10,591,948, forward strand.
ATACAGGTTGGTGTTCTTAAGATAAAACACGGATTATTAAAACATGAATTCAAGACTCATCAGTTGCAGTATCTTTTAGACGACGTTGGACGCTTGGACAGAATAAATGAATGCTAAGTTAATTTGATGAGAGCACCAAAGCATCTGAATAAAAAGCTCATTGTTTAAAACTATCATCACTATTCCACTGCTTATTTATGTAAAAACATTAAAATATGCTAATAACTAAATCTTGAAATCTCCGCGTTGTGTTAATCGCAGTTCATTCATGATTCTATCGTGCACTTATATTTTCAATTCCCATTTACAACCACAGGAAACTACGATTTCCATCATCGCGGTTCCGTTAAAATTGTCAATAGGTAACAATAGCCTTATTTCGATAATGATAAAGTCTATTTCAATTTGGCAGAGTAACCGTTAATTATAAGTTAAGTACGGATGAATGTAGTATTTACGGGCCGTAACAGTCACAGCACAGTGGATACCAGCGGAACACCATTCAATGTACTGCATTGCTTATCACAGTTGAGGTTTTTGTTTGTTTTTTTAATCAGCCTTCTGCTTAGAGCTTTAACTGTAAACCTTTATTTCTTCTCAAATTGCTGGCTGCTGTTTTGTAAACTTTACTATATTTAGTCAATTCCTCAATTTCGGTTAGGTCACAGAACAGATAATGATAATAATGATGATGATGATGATAATAATAATAATAATACGTGGTTAGATACCTAGTTGCTCAATGTTATTTTTCCTATATATTAAATTGTGAAGATCATAATGTAGTAGGTATGACGTTGGTAATATAATCAGGTAAATCAACTACATAATACGGTCAGAGATACATAATTTACAGTATTCAGCCATGACAGTTACAACTTCCTATAAAATCTATACTAGAGGCAGTGTCGCAAATCAAATACCTAATGTTATCCTAAAAATACACTATTATGTAAATATCACTAGACACGATGAAATCTGCAGTGACACGATTTCCAGTTTCCGATGTGTGAGCTTCTGACATCACACTGATGCTAAATATAGAGTCATTAGCTCAGCAAAAGAGGTTTCTAACCACGGGTTGGCGTTGGCACGAAATATTTACTTAACCAGAAAATGAGAAATTTTGCCGATAATAAGAGTTTGTGTTTACTCATTCCAATTTGTAGAAAATGTCAAACTTTGGATCATTCGAGACAATAATATAATCGGTCCACTAAACAATCATAATATTTTACTACAAAAGCTTACTAAAATTAGTCATCTCCGTTCTAAGATGAAAATTCAGAGTGGATGAGAGGATAAGGGTCTCCGAAAACTATTTGTAGGAAAGAGCGAAGTGGAGGAGTAAGATTTGGAACGGACTAAGGTTGTCTCCAACAATGTGTAGTAAGAGTAAGAGGTAGTAAGAGAAAGTGAACAAACAAATAAATGGTTATAATCCCGCGGAAAAAATCGTTTGCGAATGAAGGATCTTTGCTTTTTTCACTAGTTATAGTTCATTCAAGTTCATATTTTGGGTCTTCATATTTCTCTAGCCATACAGAGTTTATCTATCCTAGTCCTATAAGCCCTGGAAATGGATGCAGGACGGAGCAGGTAGAACTAACAGGCACATCCCATGACGGTGACGGTGCGCGGACAAATCTATTAACCCATATATATAGACCGCGCCCGAACTACTCGCGTGACTAACGCACACTGATAAATATATTTTATATCTTTAGTCTATAGGTTATATTGGTAGTGATAAGGACGTTTCTAAATGATCAGTATTTGATTTATTGTATGCAGATGCAGCTAACTTTATCGCAGATTAGCATTCTATGATTCATGTTAAAGTTAACTAATGTTTTGATTTATTTATCAAAACATTTGTTTAACATGAATCAAAGTTATAATATTGATTTAGGTCGTTTCAATAAACATATTATGTTAGACTCTGTGCCCCACGGTTTCACTCGCGTGGTTTTCGTTCCTGTGGGAATATCGGGATATAAAGTACCCTATCTGTTATTCCAGGGTCCAAACTATCTACTTACGAATTTCAGCCCAATCGGTTTAGTAGTTTTAGCGTGAATGAGTAACAAACATCCATTCATCCTCACAAGCTTTTGCATTTAAAATGTGTTGTATGTGTAGAAGTGTATAATCCAAGTGAAAACCATAGATACACCTTACAGCGAACATAATATTATGAAAATAAAGTAGGTACAATTAGTCTTAGGCTAGTACAAGTGGTGGTCTTAAATCGCTTAAATCGTTTTCTTCCAGACAACCGAACGGAAAGGAGTGGAATGCTTAATGAAACAATTAAAATGATGAAAACAATGCTATGCTGCAAATGACTGCCTCGGTGGCGTAGAGGGCGCATGCTCGACTGCCAATCAAGAGGTCCCGGGTTCGATCCCCTGGTCAGGCAAGTGTTAAATATTGGATTTTTCCATTAGGAATTATCTCAATAACTGCCTGGAGTCTGGAACTGTGCCCGGTAGATGGCAATAGGCTCGCCCCCTATTACATGGGACCAATAACATACTGGCGAAATGTGGGTGTATCTACTATAGAACTGAGTCCTGGGTACACCTCTGCCTACCCCTTCGGGAAAAAGGCGTGAATGTATTGTTAGCGACGCAACCTAAGGCGGCCTCAACAGCCACGTTTGCAGATTTGCATGTGTGGTGTGGCATCATGTTGCGAGGCCCGGGCAAGGGGTGCGCCTATGGTCTAACTTGGACAGTCGCCCTTCCTCCCGCTCGCAGAGCAACGGTGTAGCCCGGTGGCGCGAGTGACGTGATCTGATTGTTTAATATGTTACAAGTATTGATTTGGCTGATTATAAATGAGTACTTAATTCGGTGACTTTCATTATATTTCTAACACAGCGGTGGGATATTATCCTTAAACTGTTTCTGAAGTGAAAGTAACAATGATTCGGTTGCAGTGATATAATGACACTGGTTGAATTGGAGTGATAATGACTCTGGCTGAATAGCAGTGATTGTGACACTGGTGGAACTGGAATGATATTAGTTATCGCAGTGATAGTAGACACTTAAAAAAATGTCGTGGTTTTACAAATCGCGTTGTGTAGTGAAAGATCGTCGTCAGGGGCGTCGAGTTACAACACTACGCCCTACACCGGAACTGGCCTCTGTTCCCGGTTTCAACCCTAGCAAGGAGGGGAGCTGCGTCAACGAATGACTCCAACAAGTCGAAGATATGGCTGTCGCCTGTGAGTGAAGCAAGCGGAAAAAGTTACACCAAGCAACACAGGCAGGTGAACGGTTGAATCTCACATAGGCAGGTGAGGGGTTGAAATTCACACAGGCAGGTGAATGGTTGAATCTCACATAGGCAGGTGAGAGGCTGAATCTCACACAGGCAGGTGAGAGGATGAATTTCACACAGGCAGGTGAGAAGTTGAAAGACACTCATGTACGTGAGAGGCTGGACCTAAGAGTCACTTTTAGATAACTATCTCACGCGAATAGGCGAGAAGTTGTATATCACACTGGCAGGTGATTGGCTGGATTTAAGAGTCACCAGGGCATAAACCTGTGAGCTTTTGGATGATAACCAAAAGTGGCAGATACGGTAGTTTAATTAAAAAGGGTTGGTTACAAACCTGGAGATAATATGGTATTCATATACGCATTTTTATGGAAGTTAAAAGGCAGATTCCGGATTCCGGAGTATTTGGTATAAAGTACTGAAAGTTCTAAAGAACAATTGATTTGAAGTAGGGCACTAGACCCAACGGCAGCACTCCTAGAGTGATGGTCAGTTTTGATGATAAGCGTTGGCCAGGAAAACCGATATCTGACTAAGCTCAGGCAGAAGGCATATAGATGCAGATGGAGAAAGGGTTGTTATTTGAAACCTTCTCTTCTGTAATTCTTTTCTGACTACAGTCAGGTGGAATGGCAGGCAGTGAGAGGATTCTAACCCCCTCTCCTGTATTTCAGTTGAGCTCCGAGGACAGAGCTGTCGTCAGTATGGCCGTGTTAGCGACGCAACCTAAGGCGGCCTCAACAGCCACGTTTGCAGATTTGCATGTGTGGTGTGGCATCATGTTGCGAGGCCCGGGCAAGGGGTGCGCCTATGGTCTAACTTGGACAGTCGCCCTTCCTCCCGCTCGCAGAGCAACGGTGTAGCCCGGTGGCGCGAGTGACGTGATCTGATTGTTTAATATGTTACAAGTATTGATTTGGCTGATTATAAATGAGTACTTAATTCGGTGACTTTCATTATATTTCTAACAGTATGTATGTATGTATGTATGCTGCAAATATCTATGGTATAATGATAGATACTGAAAGCAATTTCGTATTTATTCGTAAAACTTAATAAAACGTAAAAATATTATTTGAAAATAGGTAGGTACACGGTAAGTGCCAATTTATTAATTTATTTATAATTCAGCACAACGCTAGAACTAATTTAATGCTAAAATAGAATTTTCTGCCAGTTATCCTGGAAACTGGAGAAAATGCTACATAAATCGGGTGGGCTGCAGACAAAGGGATTCACATTTTGTACAACGAATAACCCAAAAACGTTAGAACTCAAGCTTAGGCATCGAGGTAGGAGTATACTCAGGGCTAATTTAGCCGATATAATCAAAAGGCTCCCTCACGTGTGAAAACGTTCCCCTCCTGGCATCGCCCACAGCCGCCCGCTACAAATAATAAACAAAACTATCACTGACACGAAACATGACGCCCACAACAGAAACAAAGGGATATCCGGTCTAAATACCATCTAGCGTTGTTTTAGAAAATCGCATCGGTCATTCGTCAGGTGTAGCACTACGTTAAGAAGGGGCTTAATGAGTCTGATCATTTAGAAGCGCCTAATTGACTCTAATGACTTCAACCACAGGAATTTCAGCAATGGCACCAGCCGTGCATGGAATAGACCCTAAATTTTATTACTGATGGGAAGGTTTTCAGCAATGTGACAATACACACCCAAAGTTAAAGTAATTGATTGATAGTCGAAGGCCAATGCGGCGCTTCACCCACATGTCGCATTAGCGAGATTGGTAGGCAGTATAAGGCACTGAACCCACCCACTCCTACACACGGTGGCTGTTCCTACCCTGTTAGCAAAGGGCGGAAAAAGAAAATGCCAGCCACTGACATAAAATAGGCCGCTTAACTTTCAGGTCGCTCGTTTTATTTTATACGACAGTAGATAACTATTTTAAGATCGTACGCATGTACTCAAAATATTAGGATTCCCTGAATCGAGGCTAACGCTCCTGGCTCATCGTATTTACGTTTTTATGAATGCATCACCAGTCTGAATCAGACCGTATTTGTATTCATTTACATATATATTTCAGGAAATTTAGCACGTAATTTACTTTCCTAACATAGTTCTGGTGTAAGGGGCTTTTATCCTCGTCTAGATTAAAAATTTCAAGTCACTGGCCGAATCACTGCCCGATTGCCAGTTGCATTTAATTACATATTGGAGTTATTTTGCAGTATTGTCGTTTAGCTGTGTCATCTATCGAAATAGATATGGTTGCACCACGTACTCGTCTAGTGTGTTGGAAGTCAATGAGTCTAGCGCGTGGGAGTCGGCAGTGAACTTTGAGTGGCAAGAGGATGCTTCCAATTTGTTGCCATCTACTTGAAGTTGTTCCTCTGCATTTAAACATTTTAGGCTGACTTAGTTTTCTAACGTATGTGGTCGTGGTTGCACACATATGGGTGGTATTCATCTTTGGGGTCTTTCTGATGGCTTTTGAGATGTTCCGTGTTTTACTTTTTAATTCTTAGTACGAGGGGAGGTCAAAAAGTTCGCGGAATGGAGGGTTTAGAGAGGGAAGGGGGTAGTTATTTTTACCTGTCGCTACTTGTTGACTCAATACAATTATAAATACTAAGTTTCAGCCCAATCGGTTCATAAACCTTTGAGATATCGCTGAATAAACAAGTCAATCGGGTAGAAAATATCAACTATGGAGAAAATTGAGTATCGTGCCGTGATTAAGTTTCTCACTAAGCAACGAAAAACGCCTCAGAACATTATGGAAGAAATGTCATCAGTTTACGGGGACTCCTGCCCTGGAAAAACAATGATTTACAAGTGGCATAGTCTTTTCAAGCAAGGCAGAGACTCAATTGAAGACGATCAAATTCAAATAACTTTATTTCAGACAATGTCCATACAAATTGCAAATTCATCATCACAGCGCTCAGGTCGGCCAATTGAAACAACGTCCTCAGACATTGTTGAAAAAGTTCAAAAACTTGTTCTAGAAGATGCACGCCTAAAGAAGAAACAAATCGCAGAGATGACTGGAGTATCATCTACGACCATTTTGAATATTCTCCATGACCATCTTGGCATGTCTAAGGTCAGTGCAAGATGGGTACCGAGAATGCTCACAGCGCTTCAAAAACAGCAACGCGTCGAGTGTTCGCGCGAGTTTTTGGAGCTGTGTAGTGAAAACAGGGATGAATTTCTGAACCGAATTGTGACTGGAGATGAAACTTGGGTTCATCACTATGAACCTGAGTCGAAGCAGGAGTCAATGCAGTGGCACAAAAAAGGCGCAGCACCGCCCAAGAAGTTTAAGGTGTCACAATCGGCCGGAAAGATTATGGCTACAGTTTTTTGGGATTCCAAGGGGATTTTATTGATCGATTATAAAGATAAAGGTCAATATCACGGGGAAGTACTACGCTACACTACTGGAAAAATTAAAAGTAGCAATTAAAGAAAAGAGAAGGGGACAATGGTCTCGAGGTGTGCTCCTTTTGCACGACAACGCACCCGTTCACAAGAGTCATGTTGCGATGGCTGCCTTACACAAGTGCGGCTTCGAAACTTTAAACCACCCTCCCTATAGTCCAGATTTGGCCCCTTGTGATTATTATTTGTTCCCAAACATGAAAAAAGAGCTTCGTGTAAAGAAATTTACGGATGACGATGAAGTGAAGTCGGCAATATCTGCTTATTTTGAAGGCCTTGACGAATAATTCTAGACTCGGCGTCCACAAGCACTTAAGTCCAAATTTCCTCAAAATACTAAAATGTAACAGAGCTTTGCTTTTAGTGATATTCATCGGCGGGAATAAGCAAATAAGTCATCTGATACATAATACGCATGCTACAGTTTCAAGCACCAAACAACTTAAGTTTTTTTAATACATTCAGCGGCAGTAAGAAGCACTTAAATTGAGTTAAGTTCTTTTAGTCAGGACTATTATTATAACCGTTGTTTTTATCACTGCGGCAGTAAGAAGAACTTATATTAACTTAAGTACTTTAGTCCGGAATATTATAATCGTTGTTTTTATCACTACAGCTGACTTATTTTTATGGACTATAACAATCTTAAGTACCCTAATTTTTATTTTGTTAAAATGCATATTGATTTAGATGACTGATAAGTCAAGTATAGCTATGAGAATTTTTCGTTTCTATTCTCGACCATTTTTGAACTTTCTGTGCTGTAGTTGTGTTGTGTGATTTATGTTATTGGAATTATGGAATCCAGAGGAAGAAAATTACTGAACCTTGCTCTAAAAACATAAAATACTGTTATGTACCTATAAAATTCAAGTTTTTATAAATGCATTATTTTTCAATTCTATAACCAAACATCTAACTTTAATCTAAAAAAAAATGTTTTTTGTAGCTTCAAGTATCGTTTACATTTTGCAATTTTAATTAATCATGAAATTAATTAATGATAAGTTTTTATAATTTTCTGTATTTTGCTACAACCAAGGTACGATCACTGTTGCTCAACCAAGTATATCTGAAACACAGAATACAACAACTTTGAATGAGATACAAATTAACTTTCCTGGCACTGACTCCGTGGCTGTCCTAATACACTCTCCACCTAGCCCCAGTCCTCCTGCATAAGATAATGATACATCATAATATACTGTAGCAGGTCCCAATCTATCTAAATCTAATGAAAATGAAAATAAATGTATCCAACGACGAATATGCAAAAAGAGCCCATGAATGTGAATTACATCTGCTATCGGCTGATACGGCGAACAATGAAAATAAGATTGATAAAATCACTGCATACACGCAGACAAACAATTAAGTGCCTTCCAATCGCCCGTGGCCTTTTATATAGAAGACACCTTCAACCTTACTATGCACGACAATGCATCGGGAATGTCTACGCATTACATGTGGCATGAGGGGATTTCGGGTCGAGGTGCAAATCAAATAGCATCTTGTTTGTTCATACTTCAAGATATCTCCAAAGTTATTTTGTACTCCGATACATGTGGAGGACAGAATGAGAATACCCACAATACAATAATCCTACAATAATAACAATAACAATAATACAATCTGTAGTGGTAGGCCCCTTTCGCAGGAAGCCGCCTGGGGAAGTATCACACCTTTGCCAGTTATTCATCAAAAAACAAAAAAGTAAAGTGCAAACATTACTGTGTGCCGGTCTGAAGGGCAATGTTACCAGCGAAATTACTGGGCATGGCGAGATTCAACAACTCATATCTCAGGGTGACAGGCGCAGTGCAGTGTCGCGAAAAAATTTTGAATTTTAAAACACTGGGCGGCACTGTGTCTGATATGGGCAATCATGATGCTTACCATCAGGCACCTGATTTGCTCGTCTTGTCATTCACTATCATATAGAAAAGAAAAAGAAAAAACTGCCATTCAAGTGTTTCACCCACATGAATGGCTTCAATTAGTGAGGTCGAGCAGCATAAAATTTGACGTAATGCATCAAGCTGATTTTTTGGATTTGCTAGTTTGTTGAAAGGACCGTTGACAGCACGAAAAAAGGACATAGAGGGTAATGTCCTCAAATGACACGATGTAAAGTGGCTGTGTTGCGAGGCTGACTTTGGCGTAATAAAATACATGACCTCGCTGATCAGAGATGAAGAGTTTAATGTCATTAACTTTCGACGAAGCACTCAAATAGGTCGTAACGTAGATTTAAATTTATTAGCAAATACTACCAAGCCATTGCCAATAAGTATTGAGAAAAACGGGACATCATTTCACTTTTATCCCTGTACCGGAATATTTCACGTTTTTTATCAAAATTGTGTAAGCACTGCAGATCTATGCTTTAGATGTCGACACTGATTTGAAAAGCCTCTGAACACAGTGAATTTTTATTTTGTGATAAAGTTTACTGTTTCTACTAGCTATACTTAATAAATTGGCGGAGACTAGTGAAAGGGTAATTTTTTTGTGGAAATTTATTTTTATCCATACAAATTCTTACAAGAAAACGTACATAATTGCTTTTGCAAGCTGACGTAAGTTATACCTTAAAACTTAAATTATGAAAAGCTTAGACGCCCTAATAAACTTAAGTCAGATATTTTAGGTATTTTATGAAATTTTACTTAATACGCTTATCTAGATATTTAGCTCGTTGTTAGGTGAGTAATAATATATAATAAAAATAGATTACCTAGTATATTTTTTTTAAAGCAGACAAAAAAAACTCCGCCCTGTAAAAAAATATTGTTACCTAATTGATGACTTAAGTACTTTGGAATTCCGGGTCTAGAATTTTTTTTCGAAGGTATAAACAAATTATTTGAAAGGTCTGTAAAGTGTATTAGGGTTAATGGAGAATATATTGAAAAGGAATAATAATTTAATGTTTAAATTCACCCCCCTTCCCTTTCATTCCGCGAACTTTAGACCTCCCCTCGTAGGTCTACCTTCTAAGAATTAAAAAGTAAAAAATCTTCTTAGTAGTTTCTTTGTCTGTTCGGTTTCCTTAAATTCCCATATTAGTTAGGAATCTTTATGAAAGTGACATCATACTTTACAACTTGCTAGTAAATAATTAAATTCCTTACAGCAAGCTTGTAGATTCTCATATCAAATATCATCAGCCTTTCTTGGAACATGAAGAGATGATCATTAAACTTAGTACTTATAAGTATTTATTTAAGTATATGGCGCACAGCTAATTGGTATGACATCAGATTATCGGCTATTCGTAAATAAGGGAGAAGAGTTCAAGAAACAAGAAGGTTATTCTAAATACCCAAGTTTCCGTGGTGCATAATGATGAGATAGATAAGTGTAAATATGTACAGATAAAATTCGTAGAGTATATACTATCGTAGGATCATTGTTGGAGATGGTATGACATAAGCGAGGATGACGTCAGCGGGTGTCGGCAGAGCAGGCGAAGGCCGGCGACGCGACGCGTTGTTTGCGCGCCGCGGACCGGTCTTATAGGAACACATGCACTGCACGTTACATATTATGGAAGATATCACGCGACGTTTCCAGTGTAAGCTATAAAATCAGACAAAATATTTCTATACAGACAGTAATAGTTTTGTTTTTGTCTACCCTTCCAGTTCAATAAGTTCAATTTCTGGCCAGGTTCATTATGATAGTAGTCAGAGTGCAGTTTCCTCCTAATTTTTCACTCATCGACCGCGCCCAGATGCAACAGTTATGCCCCGATGAGTTAAAGCGATGACACGGCGACTTATTTAGGTCAATAAGTTACTCACACATTGCGGCTATTAAAACTATATGCACTTACTCTCAACCAGTTATTGTTTCAATGACTCTTGAGATTATGGTATACAGCATGAATAACGACTGGTTGACAGTTGACACAGTTTACAAGGCGACACAAATTGTATTATTCTCTAATGTTTTCACAAGCATCAGCATACAATACATAGTTGCGAATATGATTTCAATAGCTGAGATGAGCGTCCGGGCATTGAAATCTGGAGAGAATTTGACTCTGTGCCAACTCATAAAGAATTACTTATCGCACTTTTGCCGAGAATGAGAGCCTGAGAAAAACGCTCTATATATTTGATCACAAATCTTTGTATATCTACTTACGAGTGTCTTGATTACGAGGACTTTCGTTTACTAAAGTTTTTTGTTTGTTATAGCGGCTATACTAATACACACTCTATAGGTACCTATATATACTTATTACATTGCCAGAGAGAATCCTGTAATTGACGGATAGACGTTAAGCAAAGTCTAGGTAACGGGGATCCATTGGTATAGCAAAGGACACCAATCACTGAGGAGGAGCAAATAGCTCCTCAGGTACGGAACTCCAAAAATGGAACACAATCCAAGCGAGGAGTGAAGTCAATATTAATTTAACAAATGGATTCTCTGTCGAAGCGCAGCGCGGGGCAATCAAGCGAGTATTGAGTTACTATCGCTAAAATAAACAGAAAAGGTCATGTTCAAATACAGTCACGATATTAATATAACTTTTTAATTCCATTACCGTGAATACATATCGAGGACGACTATTTTTGAACAGTATTATTATTTTGGGGATATAAAATGTTCAAATCATGTTCTTTTTCAAACTTATAACTCCTGAACTCCTATAGACTTTACACTTTACACCGAAGAAGAGACTGCATTCTTCAGAATAATCTATCACTTCAATTAAAAACATAGGTGGAGGTCCTTACGTCACTGCAGCAACTGTATGCATATTCTCAGAAAAGAAAATAGGTGAATGCTATACGACTACTGTTACGAGTTTAATATAACGCTCTATGAATAAATCATAAGCCACGATTTTACAATGAGATTCTTTGTGCAACGGCACAGCACGTCATACTTTCCATAATATCAACATAGGAAAGTAGACAAAACAATGTCAAATGATAAAAGTACAGAGAGAACATTCAGTTATAATAGGAACCGTGCAAAAATAAATATTTCGTCATAGTTGAAAACGTTTCGATCGAACTCGATGTGGGTGATACATTCAAGAATATAATAACAATATTTGGCATCAATAACACTCAGAACGGAATTTGAAGTGAACTGAGTAAAGTTATTTTGAGTAACTTTGTATTTTAGAATCCAGACACAGCGCTAGTTAGACGCTAGAATGCGTCGTGATGGTTCTTAGGTATATTTAGTTCTAATTTTTGACAAGTGCAAAGTAAAACATTAGAGGATAACGGCTAACCCATTTGTTAGCCGTTAGCCTCTAATAAGATATCTGCTATAACCGCTAATATTGTTAATAATATGAGCTCGCATTATATGTTTTAGTTACTAGATTACAAGCAAGATACTGTAGCAGATAGAAAAGTAATTCCACTGAAGCTCTCGCTGTAATTTCGAGAAGGAAGTGGAAGCAGAGTATAATGAACTGCCCCATTGTTTGCAGACAAATAGCTCCACTAACCAACAAAGCTCCACTGTTCCCTCTAGCATGGTGGTAACCTCAATACAGCTTTCAAGCGAGATGAAAATATTCCAGTAGAAATAACATCGCCGTGTAAAAACCTTGAAATATTAACACCATGGCAAAGTGAAAACATTCATTAAATGGTTGATTTGGAAAAGAAATTTACTTAGCAGAGTAACCTTGACATTAAACTGAGACTCTGTTTTCTCTTATCGCAATATGGGACGATGTGTATTACAAATACCATAAAACTAAAGTTCAAGGTGAATTTTTCCACGCCTATCCCACTTCTTACAGCAAAAGTTTTTTTAACATTTACATACTCACATTATAGGTATATATGTAAACAACTTCGTCAATATTCAAGATTAATTTGTTTTTCTGGGCAACGAAACAGCCAGTAGTCAGTGGCGCCCACATTATTTTTTACTCATTTTGCCAAACCTATAGTAGATTATACTTCATAATATTATGTTAAACAAAAAGTCAACTACAAATGCAGATGATGTTATAACAGTAACTATTCCGAGGCTATACGACAAGTGGGCTTTGATTGCCTTAAATTGACGTCCAACAACCGGCAAAATGTGTGCCTCGGTGTGTAGCGAATCAGTTCCATTCAGTACTTGTGAAGTGATTATAGCATTTAGAGATTTTTACTTGTATGGCAAATTCATCATCAACCGTTATTCAGGCACTCTTAACAAGCTTGGAATTGATTGAGATTCTTGCATTCATGTTTTGTTAAAAAGTTTGTAGAATGACAAGATGATAAGCAAAGCTTTTGATGATATTGTAGTCGGAGTCTGTTGGAGTCTGTTCAGGTCAGGTCGAGGCGAGTTGAGGTTTGTTAAATCATTCAAGTTAATATAACTTAAACTCCCTACAATAATACGCTTGAGATCCCTATAGATTTCATATCTTCCTGGCATAAATCCTAGAATGTTTGGAGAATGAAAGCTAAATTGCCAAACATTCCAGTTATGGACTCTACTAAGCTGTTGGCCAATACGAGTCTCAGCATCTACGGGACGTTGAGTGGTCAGGCAAGTAAGTGGCACATTTCCAACCGGTTCCTCCGTCAGATAAGAACCATAAAACTTCGAACTGACGCCGTTTCCGCAACGTTCATATCCTTCTATCTTTTAAGTTATGCTGCTTTGATGTTTCTTGGGGATATTAGCTGTAAAATATGATATGAAAAATCACTTAAAATCTATCTTACAAACATATTATTATCATCAAACATTCAATGTTCTGGCATCGGAACTGAATCAATCAGACAAGGCAAATTGATTTTCAAAACTATTTGGCAACTGCCAAAAAATTCTAATATCTTTGCAAGATCTTACGAAGTCTTTAGAGTAGTAGACATGCAAGTACAATTTGTACAGAAAGCGGTAGTTAATTACGTGAGACGGCGAATGCAAGACATGGACTGGATATAAGGTCATCGACCTCGATACAGCGGGACTCAGGACTTCACTGCCGGAATATTAACCCAGCCAACTCGACTGTTGATGGAACTACATTAATGTAACTCTATTGGCATAGTTCTGAGGGTTTGAGTCACCAAATTGAAAATGTAGTTGGTCTAAGATCTTAATTCTTAATTAAGTGTTAAATGTCTATGTCTATTAAATGTGGGCTATGCCGTTATCGTTTAGACGCTACGGAAATTCAAATTGGGAGTAGGTACTAGGTACTACTAAGTACTGCCTTCATTTCATTCGGCTATTACATACACACACCCTCTCACACAGACACACACACCCCAAGTAGAAAAGAGAATGATTTGGCTTGCCCTCATGCTGTGCAATCTATTTTAACTTGGGTTTGTCACTTTATGATGGGAAAATCACGCACGCAAGCAGTTACGGTTTAGGAAAGCGGTTGAAAACGAAGTAAACAAACCAGTCGACAATGGGCCACTGTTGATAATCTTCATTAGAAAGGCAATCTATACAGATTGCCTTATACAAGCATGACCTTATTGTTAGCTCGATTAAAGCCTCCATGCTCGACTCGTGAGAGGGCTGAATGTCCATACCGAATGCCGAGGTTTCGGCATCGACAATTTTATTTTCATAAGTAGACTATTTTAGAGAAATTTTAGTGATTTTGGGTCCATTATTACTACAGTGATCTTGCTAATATTTTTGTACCCTATCATGTCTCAATAAAACCTTTTCAGGATTCAATGATTTCGAATCAAATTTTTTGTAGAATTTGTCGAATAGTTCTCTACTCGTCCATTTCAGATTGTACCTGCCATGTGTCTAAAATTAGCGTTCTATAAAAAAGTACTGGCGGAATTCTGAGAATCTGTATCTATTGGTATTTGGTATATTGGTCTTAGTCTTCTCCGGTACCTCTTTACCTATTAGTGTTAAAGCATTGGCGAAATTATCAATATCTCAAAATCGATGAATAAACAGTTATTCACGATGCATTGAGTTGTGCATGTTGATTGTTGAGTAAGTTATTTCTGTCACGTCCAAGGTTCCACTGCTCCACTACATCATGCACTCAACTTACCTGCAAATAAAAAAACATTTGCTAACCAAAGCGCAAACTACAGCCAGATATACTTTTAGATATAATGATTGAACACATGAAGAGATACTATCATTTTATATAAAGTAGCCACCAATTTTGTCTACTGTGTCATCGAGAAATGTCTAGAGGTCAATTGTGAGGTCGCATGACCAACTAATGAAGATAACATTACATTCACATTTAGTAGGTGTATTTACGTTGCTTGATAAGTATCTTAAACGAGCAAACTAAGTATTTAGTCCTTCGAAAACCAGTCAGAAAAATCTAGGTAATTTTGCAGTGAGGTCTATAGTCAATACGTGCATTTCGTAAAATATCGTAGACGTGCAACGTGTACAAAACTGGGAAAATCATATTTTATCTTCAATGAGGTACGAATTGGAATAGATAAAGAAATGATAGCCTGTGTCGTAAGGCCCCTTATCATCATTGATTTCCATTTTTAAAGCTAATTATAATTGCCTTCCTCTCCATTTTGAATACATAAATTCGATGATCCGAAGTTGCCTATATGGACGAGCAAAGTAACTTCAAACATAATATTGTAAACAATCGAATGGTCATCCAATGGACAGGTCTTGTCGATGACTTCACCTATTATTTCTTGACATTAGCAGATGACTCTACCGCATATACCTGGTCATAATGACTCATTAAACCGCATTCGGACGAATTGGAGCTCATCTTTTATGTATTTTATGTCGTTGCAATGTGAGGGTGCGGCTTATCATAAATTACATTCCACAGAACTGTGGCAAACTGCAACAAATTCCAAACCTTCCTGTCCTTATCTCACACAAAGTGGAGCGGAGTGGAGTGGAGTTAACACAGAACTTCTTCAATTCTGGTCTAAAAGCCGTTTTCTTTGCAATTATGTACTTTCATTTAACCCATATTTTACATAATCCTCATTCACGCTCATCCTAATGTACCTATATGAAAAGAAACATCTTAGATAAGAAATGACCTCATAGCATCCTGAGAGCAATAAAAATTTAGACTCGTATGATATCATGCAGAGATGAAACAGAACGAGGCCCCTATTTTATTTAATCTTTTGAGCCTTGAGCACTGGGAACTGGGAACGTTGCAATCGGTCGCTGTACCACAAGTACTAGACATAAATTTACCGCATATAGACATTTCACTGTCTTTTTTGGCCTGACTACAGCAGCTTTATCTTTATTCAGAGAAGCGCGACCCAAAACTGGATTACGGGCGACACTGATTTGACATAAAACTGGACCTAATTAGGTTAAAGCCGGGCCCAAGTTGTACTTGGTGTTATAATCCAGTATCATTGATATACTGCGCATGACCTAGATGACGACAGGGGGCGGGGCGGCCGGCGAGTTAGTCTGGAGGAAACTATCTACTGAACCGCAAACGGGAAGCACAGGTCAATAGGTGGAGAACTGAACAGGAACAACACTGCGACGTAGGAAGCGCGCATGCCATGAATCATCTAATAGATTTTCTTCCTTGGCAGACTCAACCATTGGACTAGACACAATGCTTAAACGAAGATACTATAAACCCAAAGAAACTTCTACAGTTTGCTTTTTGAGACGGTATTGTACGCAAAAACGAAATTTTCTTGCTGTTGTAAGCCTTATCAAATGAGAAATTTCATTTACAGAAAGTCGAACGCCTACGACATATTTACTATTTACCTTTTACAAAACTGGCTTCAATTCATGCACCGCTTCAACCTCCGCGACTTTCTCTTCAAGTCCCTTTAGGTAAATGTGAGGAAGGTAAATCACGACCCACATCACAGACGGGAACTAGCTGTCATGTGACATCACCAAACAACTATTGATAATACTGTTTTGCCGTTACACAGGGCATGACCAACAAAGATCTGAGACTCACCGTTTTGAGACTATCTCATCTCAGTACCAATCCTATGAGAATATTCGGAATCCACTTCACTGTGTAAAAGTGAGCACAATACGACACAGAAGCGTGTCGCGAGAACGACTACGCGGAACGGAGTGGGCCGCGAACTGGAATATCGATCGGACTCCTGTCGGCTGGCGCCGGCGAGCCGCATATCCCTGGTGCACGCATACCCCGCCCCGTAGAGTTGCCACCCCTTATATTAAATTATACCCCAAAACACGAGGGATTATTACGTGACAGGTGACTAAAAAACTGTTGAGCTGAACAAAACTGTCGAACGATCAAAATTCACGTTTTTTATTTTTGTTTTTCAATAAAATAATTACTGGGCATGATGAGATTCAACAACTCATATCTCAGGGTGACAGGCGCAGTGCAGTGTCGCGCAGAATTTTGAATTTTATAACACTGGGTGGCACTGTGTCTGATATGGGCAATCATGATGCTTACCATCAGGCACCTGATTAGCTCGTCTTGTCACTCATTATAATAAAAAAAATAAAAATAAAAATTTTTCAATCCCAAAACACAGTAATCAAAAATTTCAAAATGCACCATGAATTTCCTCAACTTAGGTGCTACCTACTGTTCTTCTTCTTCAACTCCTCGTTCACAGTTGCTTATGGTTTCTTGATTATTGGTATGCCATTCGCCTTAAAGCGTTGGGAGAAGGGAGAATCAATATTCTGATATGGAAACCCTGGTTTGGTTACGATTTAGTTACCGACCTTGTAGACGCGCCACGCAAACCATGTTACCCTCAGACCACAGACGAACCGGGAAATTTCTTAAGGGAATTAAGTGGGATCGAATTCAATAAACAGAAATGGAATAGAGATGAGATGTTATATTTTTATTCAAAAGTTTGGTTCACTTCGTAAATTAACTTGAATTATATAGTTCGATACGATATTACATTTGGTATTGCCAAATTTTCTAACATTAGATGTCCCCTTCACAACTACTACCTACTTATAATGTCCAAAATATTATATTAATATCCATTTATACCTTGATAGATGGAGTCGAAGTATTTCCTATCCTTTACTTAGTCTTTTTTCTTCTACTGTGTGCCACAGTCCCGCTATGTTTGAAATCCGATTGAAATGAGAGCTTAATGTAGCTCTCATTTCCTGTAGTTTCCATCAAAGTGAAGGGACCAGACATCAGATGTGAGCGTGAGCCCTAAGGCGTAATAAGCTAAGTTGACACGCAAGTCTGTTGTCAACTGCCTGCGACATTAGACTTCCATTAAAATGCTTTCAGATCATGGGAAATGCCTGCAAAGCTTAGCAACTTTTGTCGAAACTTTAAATAAAAAAAATCTAAATTTCTTTATTGGAACATTGTAACAAATCTTTTGTATTGAAGTTACCTAGAATTTGTCCCACTATACCTTCTTAAGGCAGCACAGGGTCATAAGTCATAGCGTGCTCTGCCTTCTTTGTTGCTCAGAAGTCACAAAATATTCTGATCTGTATCTATGTATCTATCTGATCTGTATCATAGTGATGATTTGATATTGATGTATTTTACAATCATCACTATGTAATGGCGCCATAAGCTACTTCCAGTATGTACTCTTTTTTTCTGTCAATTTTCAACAGATACAGTATCTCTACATTCACAGAATAATCATGCAAACAAGTGTAGTAAACCTTATTTCAGCAGTTATGTGTGTCAGCGGTCGTTTTGATTACGTTTATGGCTTATTCTGCACTTTATGGCCCCAGCAAAGAAGAAATCCTTGCGGTGACATTTCCATAGTTCCTTTATTTTCAAGATTTTATATACCTACTACTTAATTATTTCAAATTTAATGTAATTTGAGCTTTATTAGATGTAACAATAAGTAGAATTCCTTGGACTCTTAATAAAATCATCCATGCTCCAGTCAGCAGCTATTAGCTGTTGTGGTTATCCGAAATAAATAACATTTTACTTGTATCTTGTCGCAATAACATTCTAACAATTTTGTTGTACTTAAAGACCTATTACACATAAATTCAATCTGTGTCCCTAAAGCTTAATAAGTGTGGTGTAACGACAGTAAGGTGACAGACCATAGTTTCAATGGGTCCGGCCGTTAGGGTCTCATTTCGGTACGTCCCCAGCCGGGACGCACCCACTTCTATCCCACTGTTATCTTTTAGAACCTAATTGTCTTAATTTATGTGATTACATGTAGTATTTTTTATATCTTCAAAAATGTAGGTACATGTGAGCGAGAGGGCGAATTTGCTTTGGACAGCGCCTTAACAAATTTTTCAGTGTGGGTGTATCCCGGACCGGCAACTACTCAGAACTGCGGTCCCTGGTGGCTGTAAAAAAAATCATACTTCTTAGGTTAATGCAATTAAAAGTTATGGCCATTTAACTGCATATTTCCATACTTTGCACAAGCAACTAATAGATGGCGCTATATTATGTAATCTTGGTACCTATGTATGGAACCCTATACTATGCATACATTACATATGCCTTAACAATTTATTTTTATATTATAGTTACAATGTATGCGTCATGCTACCAGCCTTATGGGCATTGAGATACAGCAGAGTTCTTGAAAAAGTGATTGTGCTGGGATGCATGAGATTACATGATGTCAGTATGTATGGTTGACGGCTCATGTGATTTAAGTTTTGCTTTTATTTCTTCTCTGACTGTTGGAATCCAGAGGTCCCTGTGTAACTGGTTGTTGGTGACATACAATTGTGCGTTGGGGATGCATAACATTTCGAATTGAAACTATTGTTGGTATTATGTCCAGGTTTGAATTTGCCGCAGTAACCCGAAGCTCTTAACCATATGGGTTGTAGAAGAGATTTGTACATGAGAAGTTTGTTCTTAGGGATTATTTTCTAAGCTTTTATAAGAAGCCACTGGAATTTGTGAAGATTTGCCTATCTGAACAGTGAAATTGATGGCATTATAGGTACCTATTACTGGTGTTGATAAACTATAAGGACTCAACTGTACCAGTTAATGAGAAATTATGAGATAAAACTGAACCACTAATTTACATATTTGTACCTACTTATTGTTTACTTGTTAGATAATAGCTGTTATCAAATAGGTTTGTATAATAAAATAGTGAGCATACATTTTGGTAGATCGGTTTTCTTTCTTCTCAACAAAATAATGGATTGATGAAGTATTAATATTCTCCATGGAAATGTGTGAGCTAGAAGACATTGCACTCACAGGGTCGGATTAGTGTTAAGAAAACTTTTTGCCGGACCTCACTCCACACCAAAATTTTTTTCTCTGTACAGAACAGATCTACTATGGGCATAAAATTTATTTTTTCAGATTGTGTTGTCACTTGTTAGAACCATTAACAGTAAAAGTGGCAATTTCCACATGTCACCAATGACATCACTGGTGGTGACTGGTGACAAGTAGGACACATTTTTTAAAAATCTCATGGCATCACTGGTGGTCACAAGGACAAATTCTAATAAATATCAGTGTGAAGTACCTACATAACGATTGTTTTAACTTGACCAGTCTGAACATAAGCTCTAACTTAAGTGCATGTAAACTAGTGAAGAAAACTGTACCCAGTTATCACTTATTTGTTTTCTTTCATAAAAAGTGCCTAAATAGGATGTAAAGAGTTTTAGGTCTAAATCATCATGGAGAAGAATATGTAGATGTAGGTACCTAATTGTTTCTGTGATGCACAGTTGCTGGAAAGTAAACCCCTGGTGTTTTGTATTTCCTGCATCTCTTAAGCATGGGGCGGTATGCATAAAGAATATCCACAGGAGCAATAATGATACAGCAAAAGTTCCCAAAATTAACTCTGATCGAATATGCCCCTTCATTTTATGGAGGACACCCTCAATTATTAGCTTTAAGAAATTAGTAAGGTAGTAGGTATACCTTTATATTATATTATGTGGATCAAAAGTTAAAGTCAGAAGCACTTTGACCAAACAAGCACTTGTACTCTCATTCTTTGTCAAGGTTCTTCACTTATTCATGCTAAAATAAGATTTTTACTTTGTGGTTATTTTAACAAAGATATTTTAAGGCTAAAAAGGTTATTTATCAAGTTGAATAGGTAGGAAATCGCTTAGTTATTTGTTTTAGATATTATATATATTTTGGGTAAATTTCAACAATCCTATTTGTCGCTAAATATATATATAGTTCTTGGTAAACTATCGATCAGTCTTTCAGTAGTAGGTATTATATCAAGGCATTGACTATTTATTTGATTTACTTAAAAATAAATAGTTAATATATCATGCAAATGATAGAATGCTAGTGACTGATGAAATCAGGTATAGATTCTGTAAATTTTTCAAGAAGTGGTACTCCTTGACCTAGTAAAGGGCAAAACAGCAGGTGTTTATTTTGGTCTGTTTACCTATTCAAGATAATTTTATTTAAATGTTATGGGCACTATTATGCACAGAAATTACACAATAATAAATGATCCTAGTTAAAATTCACTGTTATTAGGGAGGTCATTAGGGTTAAAAGAGCGCTAATTGAAATAAATTAGTGAAAGCAGATGTCCACTGCAAAGAAATCAAGTTTGATCAATGTAGGGAATAATCTTATCGCCTATTAACTATAAAAATATTAAAAGTTGTGAAACAGGTTCGAAATTAGCTTGTGCGGTAAGATAATTCGGTAAGCGGGTTAGCCCACACAAAATTATCCGAATTCTGAATTGACTCAAATAAGATTAGTATTTATTTTAGCACACATACCTTCTGTTAAATATCCAGGAATGCTATTTCAGCACGTTATACACAGTCGCGTCAGCACACACAATTTTATACACTTTGGACACGGGAACCGCGGCCAAGCGTTCCAAACTCCAAACTTGTCTCACTCAACCGACAAACACTAGAGTTTTAAACCGACGTCTGGAATTTTTAAACCACAGTCACTTTTGTTGTTCAGTTTATAAATAATCGCTATTCATGTAGTTAGAATATCATCCGTGACTGCGAGTACGACACGGCATCGAAGTTCGAAGACGAAGCGAACGCAAAGCCATTCCACTTCTCACTTCGTTACTTCATTCATTTCGTTCCGCCCAGTGTCAAAGATTATGCAATATTAATATTTTTGAAGATATTACACATATATTGTTGATTGTGATTTGTGACCCGCCAGTGGATTATTATTGGTATTTTTACCTACCTAACCTTATATTATTACTGTGTAGACCCGAGCCTCGAGACGTGCCTTTAGTTCCGTGTTCAGGATTCTGTAGACGCGAGGAAATATTTTGCAGTGCTTAATAATTTCACTGTTTTCCTATTATGTACCTACTAAAAATGTATATTTCTAGTATCTATATAAAAATGTAATTATGATGTTTAGCTAAAAGAAAACGGCGGGATTTATAAATCATATCATGGTATGTTAGTGCACAATTATAAAATTATTATTATTATTCATTATTTAGAGGGATCGTTTCGATAACTGAATATTAAAATTTTACGTTTTTGCTACCTAGGCTAAAGAGAAGTCGTAGTTGGTACATTATTAAATATTTATAAATATTATCATGGGACTAACTCTAGGTAATTTAAGGCTCACTATGTCATTACGATTTTTGGAAATATTTTAGTCTTTGCCCAACATGATGTCATCGCCCGTCGGTTCGTGCTCAGTGCATCGGCTCTGTGAACGCTGTACTGTGATGCCATAGCAAAATAGTATAATCGATCGATTTAAGTTACAAAAATCTTTTTACGTAGGTGTATTTTTATTATTGTAATACAAATTACTCATGTCGTTTTAATAAGCAATGACCATAAATTGTTTACAAATTAAAAATACCTTACGATAATATAGAATTATAGATTATTAGAGTCTAAACTAAACTATACTAAAGTACTCTAAACTTTAGATGAACATTATTTCAACGGACCGAAGCAAGGTCAAAAAATCCGGCGGGGGGGAGGGGGTGTTACCAGTTCCTGCGGGACGCCATAATGTGTAAGCCCTATCTTTTTGCGAGAAGGGCGCGCGGAAACACGCGTGCGCTACCTGGCGGGCCTTTGAGAATCGGCGATACCCCCGCGCATCCGTCGCCCTGGCCCCTGGATGCTGATTCTCTGGTCACCATCGCATAGAAGTTCTTCACGGAGACGAGCGGAGAATCGTTCTTCGATCCGGAATGGTGTTACCTACAGGTGTTACCCCAGTGCTGAGATCGACTTCTGCACAGACGAAAGCAGAAAACCCTCTTCACCATAAGGGCCGTCGCAAACGTGCGGGAGGACGCGAAAAACCTTTCCCCGCCCACCACCACAGGACGCGCAACAAGCGCAGGGATACTCTAGTTGCCCCCGCGCAGGGGTGGATCTGCACAGGGGAAAGCAAATCCATCTCTCGGCGGTGTTCAACTGAGCCCGCCCACGCCGTCCGCTAACTTCATAGGAACGCGAGGAGGCGCCCTCCCGGGCGTGGCGGTTTACTTATTGAAGAAGCCACCACAGCCCATTTGGCAGGATATCGGCCGGCGTCTGGCAACAGTCGAACAGACCTCTTGCCAGAAGCCGTTGCCCAGGGTGCACCACGAGGTTTCCTACACGCACCCCTAAAGCTAATCCACTTTAACCGGTAAACGGCTGTAGTAGAATCATTTCCAATGTTATAGCTGATATTATTTTGGCAAAGAACTCCAAACAAATATACCTACCTACCTATTTTTTATAATCGCCAAGAGATTCTTATTGTCTCCTAGCAAGAGATTGAAAAATAGGAAACGAAATCCAAGGAAGCTGATCCCAGAAAACCTTACACTGTTCATCCTATATTGCTGGTTAGAGAATATTTGAAATAATATTCCCAAACAAAGTAGCCCTCTTATTCATCATCATCATTATCTCAGCCGTAGAACGTCCGCTGTTGAACATACGCCTCCCCCACAGATTTCCATCCAGTCCGGTTGTACGCGGCCCGCCTGACTTACGGATCTGAAAAGTGGTCTCTGACTGTGGGACTTAACAGCAGGCTCAAAATAGCGCAACGAACCCTTTTATTATCCCCGATTAATTTTTAATTTAATTTGAATAAAGTGAGGTTAAGATTTATTTAATGGCGACGCGCGTTCCAATTTCAGTCGAACATTTACTTAAATTATTTTAATAAATGGCGGTGCTAAAAAATATTATTTATGCGCATTTGAACATTCTATAGGCCTATCTTTGGCTTATCAGATAAAACCAAAATTACAATGTCAGGTCGAAGTGGCCCTGAAACCTTCAACTTTTTTTTTTATGATAATGAGTGACAAGGTGATGAAATCAGGTGCCTGACGGTAAGCATCATGATTGCCCATATTAGATACAGTGCCTGGGTGTTTTAAAATTAAAAATTCTGCGCGGCACTGCACTGCGCCTTTCACCCTGAGTTATTAGTTGTTGAAACTGGTCATGGCCAGTAATTTCGCTAATTGCAACAACATAAAGCCGGGTCCGCAGCGGCATGTTTTTGTGTTACCTAACACAATAACATGAAAAGTGGGCGTGGCTTTGGTGTAATATAACAAAATATTGTTATATAACACGCTAACACGTTATCCGTCGCGGATGGAAAACATAACCCGATTTCGCCTGCGGGGGGGGTTCGTAGTTCATTTTTTGTTAGCGCTCGTGCCGTCAACATCTCTGCTGGATATTTGAAAATCATAATCTCCTTTTGTAGCATACAATATTTAGCAATTTTCTATTATTTAGAGACTGTAGCATATTGTGAGTCGGAATCAATGGATTTTAAACAAGAAAACTTGCCCTTGTACGGAGCTTACTTTAGAAAATGATAATTGCTAACAAAAACATTTTCGGTGTCAAGTCGCTGTGGACGAGTTGTTAAATAACACGTGTTATATAACACGGTTAGATAACAATGTTTTGTTATAGTTCGACACAAAAGAGTAGAAAATAATGGGGGCGCCACTGTCTTTTACAAGAGTAAAAACAATTTCATCAACACATACACTTTAAATTAGTTCCGTTTCTACTCTTTTGTGTCGAACTATGCTAACATTTAGCTGTAGACCCGGCTTAACACAACACAACACAACAAATCCGTGAAATGTCGATTATCGATTCCAATTGATTACTGAAGGGCATCACTATAGTTTTATTTAGTTATTATTTATGCTGGCAATACAAAATGTAAACGTCAAAATAGCGCCATCTTTCCTCACAGTCATTAACTAAAAACAACCTAATAAGTGTAATAGTTACTTCAAGTATTTCACGATAGATGTCACTTTTTTACAAATCAAGGAACTTTTAGGAAAATGAATATAACCACCTCGCCTAACGTGGCACGGGGAAAACTCATTTTCCTCGTTTTTGTATCTTTCGCGCCCGAATATTACATATCTACTGTCACGTTCCAACCCCTGGGACTTCGTTTTCCCTGGTCACTGTGCTACCGGGGCTGGGGTGGATTTGAAGATTGACCGGTCACCTCCAGCAGTATGTGGAAGAAAATCAACAAAAATAATTAGATACATCACAAATACCTACATTAAAATTTTCATTGCTTTGATTATGTATATCAAGCTTATTTATTGTCCTTTATCCTCTTTACCTACCTACTAATTTCATTTATAATTCTTACCTACACCTAAATTTTTCGCATAATAACGAATAATTAAAGAATAGGGTGGATGTGCCGGTTGGCCGACCACCTCCGGTACACGGTCACTTTGCAGTACTTAAATCATCAAAAATAACCCACCACAACCACCCACTATGGACAAACGCTGTGATAAAGACTGCAGGATCACGCTGGATGCAGGTCGCTTCCAACCGGTCTAGATAAAAATCTATGGTGGGGGGGGGGCTATGTTCAGCAGTGGACGTCCTGTGGCTGAGATGATATTATATGACAGCATGATAATACATCACAGATCAATTGGGGAAACTCTGTATAGACATTGAAAGGGCCTTTAGGACTCAGCAACGAATGTATATCCGCGCCCGCTGTGTCTCGCAAAATATCGAGACAAATGACAACCTTTATTCAAAAATCTGAATATTTTACCTCTACCAAGTCTCTGATGACGAGTGACGAGTGTATACCTACCTACCTATAGGTCATACCAAGTATTCTGTGGTCATACTGAAATTCAAATATTATGGTAAGTATTAGATCGTATTGCATTGAAAAAAAAAAAACAATTTTCTACACGAAATATTTTTTATTATAAAAATGAATAAAGTTCATAAATATTGTATATTCATATTATGAATACAAGTGGTTAAAAAGACAATTTCGTTTTCCAGAAATAATATCTCACAATAATAAAATATTATTTACCATTATTAAATTATACCATTTTAGCTTACATTACTATACATATCATATCACAAATAAGTATAAGTACCTATAATAGTTTAATTGTTAAGTTTAAACATAATACTTACTTAATTACTTAAAAATTAAATGTGAAATAAAATTAGTTGTCGTTAAAATACTTTCGAGGGAGTGCTAATGAAAACCCAAATGATAACTGTCATTCCCTTGACCCAATTTCCCAATTAACAATAACCATTTCACTAATAATAGGCAAGATGACACATTTTGAGAACCCCTTCTATATTGTATCTATAGATAGGTAAGTAGCAGTATACACGTGTACTTTATCCTACAAAAACAGTATTTTGTAATAAGGTACTAGGTGCTTACAGTACGTGCGTTTTATCTCAGTTTTATCTTGGCGAGTCTATGTTCAGACTCGCCAAGATAAACCGCACGCATGTATTTAACTCAGTATCATTCAAAAGCAATGTGCTGCAGTTTAGGATCAATCTTAGTATTAACAGTATTTATATTTTATTTATTAAATAGTCAACTGACTTGATTATTACTTGCAAGTACTATCGGAAGTGATCTCATTCGAGCAGCGTTTTGGCGTCGAATTAATAAAAAAAATACTATAATTAGCTACTACAATAATGCATAGTACGTGCGTTATATCTTGGCGAGTCTAAACATAGGCCTTGCGAACTTTAGCACACGTAAACTCGTGAAGAAAACTGTTATTCCCAGATAAATAAACATACGAACAAATGCTTATTGAAAATGTAACGTTCAGTTTAGTCCAATCATAATAATAACAGTTTTCTCCACTAGTTTCATACGCTAAAGTTCGCAAGGCCTATGTTTAGACTCGCCAAGATATAACGCACGTACTATGCATTATTGTAGTAGCTAATTATTGTATTTTTTTATTGAATTTGACGCCAAAACGCTGCTCGAATGAGATCACTTCCGATAGTCTTGCAAGTAATAATCAAGTCAGTTGACTATTTCATTAATAAAATATAAATACTGTAAATACTAAGATTGATCCTAAACTTTCCTAAAAAATAAATTTATTGTTTATAAAGGTACTTTATACTCACCTACTGCTTACTTATTGTTATTTCAGCGCACATTACTATTAAGTACATAAAAATATTAAACAAGTTGAACTCCTTTACCGGTGACGTCTCCTTGTTTTTTTTTTTTCAGATATAATGGCCGATAAAAGAATTTCATACTATTACACATATTATCATTTCAATAAATACCTTAATAATCTCAAAGTTAATATTAAAACTGGGTATTTGTTTCAAATCCTTACACCATAGATTATATCCAAAAACCAATCAAGTTAGGGTTCATAAATACTGTCACCATGCCTATTATTGGCATACTTATGATTAATGTAAGTAAAGCAACCGAAGATTTTTTTTTTTCAAATTACGAATTAGGAACCTTTGGGAATCTGTAATGTGTAAAATCCTTTGTCATTAGGTTTTACAATTTGGCAGCAATTTAAAGTCTCGTTCGAGGGTCAAAATGAATCATTTTCTTTATTCAAATGCATTTTGGACGCTCGACAGATACTTTTAATTGCTGCCAATTTGTAAAACCAAATGACGTATGAATTTAATTCACGAAATTTAAAAACATTTCTTCAACAGCTGCTTTTCTTACTGGCCTATTTTAAAAACATTCAGTATTATCCACGTACCTACCTAAAGTAAGGTACTGGTAGGTACTGCCTAATTATACTACTTTTATGAATTAAATTATTTAGTTTTTCATCGATATAGGGACAGAGGCGTTCTCTAACAAGAACATTATAAATCCTCTACTTTTTAAATCAAAAGCACCGCCTCAATCGACAACTTGTCGTATTCTTAAAAAATAACTTAAGATAATATAGTAATCTATAATCATAATAAAATATTTTATAATAAATAGCACAAATCTGTCCCACGTAAAGCCGTGTTTCCACAGTCGCAGTGCCTCTAACTAGTCCTTTAGACTCTAGTGGATATGCATTAACACGTATGCCTAATGCCTAATAGGTATAAAGTACCTAACTAGTTTCTCAGATGCTCTAAGACCATAATATAATGTGCAATAAAGTATTTATTACACATTTGCTACGACGCTATTTTCTCATTCTATGCAAAAGTGGCGAACGCCAGAACGCACTACGGTTAGCCGCGTGCGGTTTTTTGCCGCATCAATTTGTGATTCAAGTCAATATAAGTGAACGCCGGATTTATCCACGGCTTATTTGCGGTTGGAAAAATAATCGCGTGCGGCAGGATACTAAAAACTATAAACTTCCATCTCGCTCGCACATTTGCAAGTTAAGGTACTTATGGCATTAAATTTCCAAAAATCATATTAAGTTGTGTTTATCACTCATACACGTGGTATGAGTGATATACTTCATATATAGAAAAAGTTTGTTTTGTTATCTTATAATTTAACAGAAGAGATCTAAAAAAAACATTATTTCCTTTTTTTTCGATCTACTCGATCAAATAAAAAGACAAAAAAGACGAAATATATTTATACTACAAAAAAATTAAGATTCCAAACATAAACAAATTTAACATTTGTTTTTTGAATATTCACATTTAGTGATTTTTTATCTTCAATATTGTAAATGGCGCGAGCGAGATGGAAGTTTGCTGCTAAAGCTTAATTTATCTAAAAGTATTTGTCCGTCTGTCTTACGTGGAACAGATTACTCTACAACATAGGATTATAGCTTTGGAAATCCTGTTTCAGTCTCTACTCAAAATGTAGGCCGATCAAGACGTTTTTGAATGTCGGCGACTTCGACCAATGTCGGCGAGCTCTTGTGGTGTTAGTGTCTATGGGCTAGGCGACCAATATAGTGTAACGTGTAGTATAATGGACACAGACAATTATTCAGCCTGAAAGACTTTCATGAATTATAAGGTGTGGAAAAAAAAATCGCCAATACTTAGTGGGAAGCGGACGTTGGCTATATCGGCTCGACATAGTTCATGTCGTCATGTCTTGCGCAAACATTAAATCGAAAAGGATGGGATCGGTGGATGTGCAGTGGCAATGCATAACCTTGGCGAAATCAAAGCCCCTAATCGTGGTGTTGAGGTTGAATTAGTGTTAATGGATAATGTTCATTCCAGGCCTTAAATAAACAGAAAGCTCAGTGTAGAATATAGAGCTTACATAATAGGCACATTGCGATTTTTTTAAGTTTTTCAGAAAGCTCTCGAATATGGCCAGTTATTGCTTGAAGACGAATGATGATCGAAGTACGGACTATCTGTCAGTAACAGTTTACTCCCGCTGAGACCTGAACTAGAACTTTCGCTTGAAGAAAACATACTTTTACTTCCAGTGTAAAAGGATAATGAAGTGTTCAAAGGCTCCCTGCCTATACGCCGCCTCGCTCGAACTAAAGAGACGAAAGCGACTGCGATAGCGCACAGGAATATAACCCCTAACACACAGAACGCAAGGGCCATCTTCCCTGGTGACATGCATATAGTTTTGTCGCCGGGTGAAAAGCCGCGGGCGAATTCGTCTTCATCTTCTATTCTTCTGGATCCTGCAAAAGAACGTTTGATTTTTAATAGAATTTCTTCATTGGCAGGTCTTAAAGCTGTAATCTGCAAATGTAATAACATCTCTAGAACACCCCCTGGAAATTATTAGTATCCCTTTATCACTGTCCTATCCAACAATGTACTGTACTGTGGAACGGACTACCCAATTATCCTTACCTCGTATGGAAGCTTCATCTTCCAACTCAATATTAGGTGCATGCACTTCAATACTGTTATAAACCTCCAGTCTATCGATCACCTCTCCTTTGGCATCTTTGTCTAAACGAGCCTTCCTCAATAACCCTTCCCTGGTCTTCTGAGGCTTCTGAAGAGCCTTACAATCCACTGGAGGGCATGCACCCTTACATAGTTCAATAGCACATGTTAAATGCAACTTTGCTCTGTCAGGAAATTTGAAAGCGGAAAATTTCGTCACCGCATGCTGATAAGTCATGATATTCTTTAGCATATATTCTGGATCGGTTCTGGACAGCTTCATATAAGCGTTCTCGTCTATATTCTTCTGAGGGTCGACAGGTTCTAAGTCGGAGAAGTCTATTTCGGAGGTGCGCAGTTTATGTTGGTGGATGGTGGGTTTCGTGAAGATTGACTCGTCGATGGGGCAGCCGGCCTCGTCG
This sequence comes from Hemistola chrysoprasaria, assembly GCA_947063395.1. NCBI lineage: Eukaryota > Metazoa > Arthropoda > Insecta > Lepidoptera > Geometridae > Hemistola > Hemistola chrysoprasaria. The sequence goes on from OX346723.1 coordinate 10,622,127, forward strand.
AGTAACTTCTGAGATGCTTCGTCGAGACCGTCGTGAGCCACGCAGTTGGTGACTCGAAGACCTACCCCAACTGAAACATTGTGAAGTAAACGTCAGTTTAAAATCTTATCCAAATGTAGACTGTAGGTAAAGCTAGGTCATAAAATCTTATCCATAGAATCCGCAGACAAGCACCATAACTGGAATCTTTGCAGGAATATATTTTATCTAATTATGAAAGTCAGAACTAAGGACATTCATAAAAATAATAATTAATTAGTTTTGAAATAGATTCTCCAACACAGATTCTAGAGGTATAACACCGACTCTCTGACCCTATAACACCCCTCTACCGTGTTCCTGCTTTCGTAGGTTTAATTTAACGTATGAGTTTGTGAGATCTCTGAACCTTGTCTGCATTCTGTTGTGTGTCTACTTTACAGGACAACTGGTATTCACTTGACTTCCTCTTATTAGTTCAATATACCCAATTAATATCAGATTATAAAATTTTGAACACCAGGGTCAAAAGTCATAATATCTTTTCGCCGTTTCTAAGTTGGTTTCATAGGTAAAATAATGAATACAGTAGCACTTTAAAGAGATATTAATTGATTTCCCTGTAGACTGTAGCTTAGCTACCCAGTAAGAACTCTTACCGGGTAGCGTGGAGTATAGCAGCGTCAGCATCTGCCCCACGCCTTCTTGTTCTGTGCCGCTTCTAACACAGCCAACCTCGCTGATAGCTCCACTGGAGACGTTAACGTACACAGCCGTCCTTACCTGGTAGCGAGCAGCATCATAATCGATCACCTTGAAAATCTTTCTAAAAGCCAAGAGGCCTGTAGATGAATATTACTTACCAGGTAGCGTGCAATGTATGAGCAGCGTCATCATCTGGCCAACCTCCACGGTAGCAGGTTCTACGCCTCCCGCCGCTGGAGACAAGGCGAGCCACGCACGAGCCGCTTCTACTGCGGCCGATCGTGTTGATAACTCTATTGGAGGTGCAAACCCTTGTCGGTTGCGACCCGTTCTGGAATGGATATAAGACATTGTGTGATTGTAATGATCTTAGTAGCATAACATAACAGATAGCATTACGTCTTTTTTCCAAATAGGTAGGCTGACGAGTACCCAGGACTTAGTTCCATAGAAGGTACACCCACAGGCATGGGCGAAGTGCCTGTATGTTTTTAGCTTCCATGTAATAGATGGCGAGCCTGTTCCCATGTACCAGCACAGTTCCAGACTCCAGGCTAATAATAATTTCCAATTGAAAAATCCAAAAACACATTGCCTGACCTTGGGATAGCACCCGAGATAGGACCGGCAGTAGAGCTTGCGAACCACTACGCCACCGAGGCATTCTTTCACCTGACAAAAAAGGTCATTGACATTCTATAGTTGTGCATCCCATCATATCATAACCTAGGGAAGTAGGTACCTGTCTAATATTGGCAATTGGCAACATGGTTCTCTGTACACGAATATCTAATGGAATTTGCCAAATTCGTAGAGGCTATTTTAAAAAAATTACCTAGGTATTGTATTTTATATGCCAGTAATTAAAATGAAATTGTTTTCTTTAAACTAATCTTTAGTTATCCTAGTTGTTTTGGCAATCAAGAATTAATCTGTCTAGTGGAACATCTTGGTCTTCACATTTCAAAACTATTGCGGATATTTTCTTCCGAGCTAACCTAGAACTCACTACTTTATCTTTTCGCATCAATCTAAATATTCTAATCTTGATACAGGCATGGTCCGAATAAGGTCCATTGTTTGAAATATCTACGTTAAACTGTAGGCCCCGGCTATTTCCTATAAATTATGTAGCGAGCAGTGTTAGGACATGTCGGGGCTTTATTCTTGGCGACCTGAAACTAACAATAGGAACCTAACCACATAACCCATATGAATTGACAATTGACTTGAGCAATGAGATTGGGTTACAGTTACATTACATTGAGTATATATTTTTTTATTATAATAGTTATTATTTTATCATTTCCACGAAAGGATCTCGTGCTTACAACTAAATCGGTTAAGGATTTTGCGGTCGAGATACGTAACTAATAGGTAAGTATTTGGTGTCATGGAAGGTGCCACTAACTAGACCGACTATCTTTTTGTAACTGAGCAGTAAGTTAGGTACCTTGTTTTCTTGACTTCATGTCCAGCCATTTCTCGTAGTTTCGTGTTGATGACAGATTCTAAAGCAGAACTGTTGATTTGCACCGCTTTCGGTTTTAGTTTGCATCTGAAATGTGAAATATGCATCATGCTTAGAGATTATTAAGGTACCTATTTATTTGTAGTGGAATCCAAGTTGCTGAAATGAAGATGCAGAGGTGGCTGTGCGGCGTCACCAGGATTGATAAAATATGCAATAAATGTGATGAAGCCTGCGGGCGTGAACGACATCGCCAATAAGCTGCAGGAGATTACAGTCTGCAATGATTATATGGACACGTGAAGAGAAGGCCACCTGACTGTTGGTAGCTTAGAGCTACAACTTTCCATTCTTGTTGGATGAAGGATCAAAGATCCAAAGGTAGACCTAAGATTAGGATGGAGAGATGTAATGTTAAAGGATATGAACAAGTGTGAGGTTTTTGAAGAAGAGGTCGAGAATAGAGCGAAGTAGAGTAGAGCGCAAAACCACATCTAGTCATAAAGGTCATCGTAGCATAGTACCTGACTAGTATATCCTGATCAGCAGACTGCTGTAGCTTTGGATCCATCTGCACGACCAGCTCGGCACTGTAGTAAAGGTCGGCCTCGTCTCCCCCTAACGTCGAGTTCATGGTAGACGTCCGCACGCCACAAGCGTTTGATGGCAAGCGAAGGGATACTTGGTTTTGGAAGGTACCTGGAATGACATGACAAAATGGTCTTTATTGGAGCGTTTCTTGTTCTTTTTCAGAACAAACGTACTAAAACGTTGCATACAGCAAAAGGGCTAGATTTTGGCAAGGTAAGTGGTATTCGAACCACAGCAAAGCTTCTTAGTTAGGTTCTTAGGTAAGGCTCTTAGGTCTTTAGGTAGTTGGACAGGTACTGAAAGGTCACTCTGATTCCTTACTATTCAATGATAGGCTCTCCCCCTAATACATGGCACTTATTTGGCGAAAACATATTTGGCAAAGTGTGAGTGTACTATGAAACTGGGTCCTGGGTACCTCTGCTGCCTAACACTTGGGGAAAATTACCGTAGTCTCAGTGGCCCAGTAGGAAAATATTCGGATTCGAATCCAGTACATCCCGTCTCTGGTTTAAATCTCATAATAATAAGCGGCATTACATCTGAAAGCTATACCGTACTTCGCATGGCGTAAAACTTTTGGTCCCAGCTGTCGTCGTTAGCAGTCTAGGACGATTAAACCATTAGCAGTGGGTATAATCGTTAGGTTAGTTATTCATGATTCATGATGATGTAAGAGACCTGAATAACCCACCTTGAACCCGACATTCCCTTGAGAAATCCTTACTAAAGACCAATCCTTTGAACGGCTGGTCCATCTCAATAGTGATTGTGATGGAGGTCTTGTCGCAGGCGGTGGTGACGTTGACAACTCGGTTGGGCTTGCTCTGTTGCCCTGGTATGGGCGTAGCGAGGCACAGGAGTAGCATTGCACGCCACATCCTGTCGTACCCTGAGAAAATAACGGAAACTTCAAAATATGACGACGACCAGATGAAATTTCTGAGATCTATTAAGGATGCAAAGGCAGGCAATGTCTGCAAGCTGTTATTGACTATTTCGTAATAGGTATTCTTTCATCTGAAAATCCTGAGCGGGGTTAGCATGGGAGCTTATTCCACTAGGAAATGCTTTCCATTCCACTGGCAGAGTTAATGTGAGATAGATATGGGAGTCTAGAAATGAAATCTGAATTCTTGAAGAACTTTCGCTTAGAGAAATTTATTTCTAATATTCAAAGTACTTAGTCCAAAATTTTACCACGGATAAGAAAAAATAGAAATACCACAAAAACTTCGTTATGTTAAAAGTTAGAATCTAACTTTATGCCTGACGCCAGTAGCATAGTAGACGCCAGTAACGAATTTGCGGTTAAATTGTGGTTACAGCGGCGGATATGAAAGCAATTTGAGATAATCTTACGACTGCGCTGTTTGAAATGTCTTGAAATGTTGTATCAATTCTAAGATTCCAAATCTAATGAATTAAAACGTGGTAGGTACAACATACTTTACTAAATTTAAATCTCACTAATTTAATATTTTATTACCTACTTTATGTAGGTAATATACCTTTCAGAAATATGGTAACCGGAACAGAGGAGATAACACGACTTTATGCAATCTCGAAAATTCAGCTTTTTTTTAAATATTATGGGACAGCTTCCACACACGGTCATCTGGTCCCAATCTAGGCTAGAAGCCTATAAGCCCTTTATATATATAAGCTTATAACACTTATTATATGCTTTGTCGTCGTTTGACTTGATGATGATTAATTTATTTATCACCCCATTAGTATCGCATAGGTCGAAAACCATAAGTACTATTACTATTATACTATTTATTGGGTATACACCCCGGCCACCCCGGCCACTCGACTCAAATTCCATACAAAAATCGCGATATAACTACCTACTATACAGGCACTGACTGCACAGAGTTTTGCACACGTGCAAGAGTGTGCGTGAGGTGATTTCCCAGCAAAGCGGGGCTAGTCGAGGTCTCAATCCCACTTGCGGGATGAGGAAGGCACGATTGGAGGACGGATGACAGTGTCCATTCTATACGTAGTATTATTATCTGTTCTGTGACCCAAACACTAAATTGAATGGTAGGTAATTTACCGAGGAACAGTTCTAAGCATTTTTGAAAAAAAATAAAACCTTTTTTTGGGAATTAAAAGAGGGAAAAGATATGCAACACAACATCGGGGGTGTTGCCATATCAGAATTCAATCATATACACATCAGAGCTACTTACCGTTACGTACGGTTAAAGTTTTATAGCTTCTGCCAATTTTAACTGTAGATTTCGAGATGGACCGGGATTACACGTAGATATCCATATCCATATCCTCGGATCCACAATGTTATCTTTTATTAGAAGGCAATCCACAATCCTATTTAGTTAAGTATTCAATATAGATAACTGTTGTCCGTTCTTCGTCGGTGATCTCAGATACTCCAGTTAGATAATAAAACAATGATATCGCGTTATTTAGGCCGAATAAAACGAGTAAGTATATCATGTCAGAAACGATCGTCATTCTATCGAAGTACTCTCCTACTTTCGTTTATTTGTGCAGGTCAAGGTATCGGCTTATCGATATTGCTTACAATTAATATATGAAAGGTATGAAATTATCTGATTCTACAGGAAAGAGATTTATATACTTTTGTATAATTTAGGTAAGTAGTTAAATATGCTCATTAGAGTTGCAAAAGTTTTGATATCAGGTTATCTTACAATAAGGAATCTGGCCTGATCTGTGGGGCTATTGGCGTTCTCAGTGACTATCACTTTAGTGACTATTATCTTGATTTGACATTAACTACAAATGTCAAAGTCCGGTTACTAACCAACGACATTAAGATATACTTACTAAGTAGACTGTGCACTGTATCAGTCCCGAGTGAGAACCACTCGCAGTGTCTATCCTTTTCCTTTTCTTTCCTCCAAATTTGACAGTGCACAGTCTTGTTAGAAAGGTAAGACGCCTTTGTAACTAACTCAAACCACAGAAAACAAAGACTTAAGCCTGATAGCGACTGGTGATTATTAAGAACGCCAATAGCCCCACTGATAGCATGGAATATGAAATATGGGAACATAACACATTGTGAGAATCCCTGATATAATGTAGGGGTTGTTATTACGTCACACAGTTATTTCGCATAACTTTAGGTCTATCTCCTACGACCTACAAAATCAGTAAGTATAAGTACCTACCTATTTCAGTTAAGTAAGTAATAAACTAATAATGCATTTTATAGCTCCTTTGAATTCGACGGCAAAACACTCATAAGCCATGTTAAGAAGGCAAATGTTTAACGCCCTATACCTAATAGTACCTTCAAGTAATAAGGAAGACAGGAACTAGTTAATAATAATAATAATAAAATAAGGGACAACTTCTACACACGGTCATCTGGTCTCAAACTAGGCTAGAAGCCTGTACTATATGGTAACCAGATGACTGATATACATACTTATATAAGTAGTAGGTATTACATATATTATAAAAATAAACATTTTTTTAGTGCTATCTATACTATCATAATCACAATCCATAATTTGATGTTCGTGCTTTTATCAACATTTTGTTGGATAAACTATTCAGCTTTAACAATCGTCATGTTATCTATAGAAGTTTCGTGTCACACTTCCGTTGTTTCCGTCCCACAAAGACTATCCCAGAGAGACTCCCAGACACATTCGACAGTTATGCAAGTGTTACGGTATTGCGTAATTTCATTAGCGAACAATTAAAACTGTATACTATGTGACCAGTAATTTTACCGGTGCTACGGATGCGTAGCGGTTTATCGTGTGCGTGTGAAACTGAGAAGCTTAACTTATCACATCTTGCTGTTAAGATTTTATTTCTTGAAGGTATGAATGAGGTAGGTAGGTAGGTAGGTTTGATAGTGTTGAAATAAATTAATCTCTTCAAATTGGAATCCCAATCCTACTAATTAATACTTATTTACGTATGTGCAAGTTTATGTGGGTGTAGCTTGTTGTTTGTTAACTCTTCAGGCAAAAAGTACTGATAATTGGTCTGTTTTAACATTTATAAAATTATATTGACTATAAAACTCCCATATTAAGTGGGTCAAAACATGAGACAAAGATGGATATGATTAAATACTTTTAACAACAGCTGTTATCACGTATTATAATCTTATTATGTTAGTTCAATATTACATCTAAGTCCAGATCAGACAACATATTATGCCCAAAGGTGGGATAGTATGGGACAAATCCCTACTTATGTATAGACTGACTGACCTGGAACGTCTCAAACACAACACATGACTAGACAATAATAACTGTTACTGGAAATTATTGTGCTTAATTATTTGTGTGCTCATGTCTATTTACTTATTACTTGTAAAAATGCATGTAGAAAATAATTATTGTAAAATTACTATTTGTATAACGGTACACTCACACACTAAAACCCTCACAAAATACTTCTACACAGCCACTCATTACGGGAGCATTATCATTACTCTATTATGTACAAGTCTATATAGCTACTCTCACCGAACTACGGTACCACACCCCGGAGTAATTAATAATTACATAGGAAATCTTTTTACATTGTTCCACCATTGATCTTCTAAACATAAATGGATAGTACACTTAGTAATATATCTACCGAACTAGACAATCATATAAATCTAACGCGTGCCATCTCATGTGATCCTGATAGCTGTCTTTCATTGTTAGGTAATAATAACTTAAACAATATTATTATGACCCTTAACATACGCAGTGTGTATAAGAACTTTGATCAATTGCAGGCACTAATTCAGATATGTAGACTAGAACCTCAATTTATTATTTTGACAGAATGCTGGCTGGAAAATCATAAACCACCCCCGACTATGACTAATTACAACTGCTTTTTCACAAAAACGTCCAAAAACCAAAATGATGGTATAGTTGCCTATGCAAGTGAACATATTGTCTGTACCATTGATGAACCACTTTTTATTGATGGGACTTGCTTGGTAATTAAATATAAAGACTCTGCCATCATTTCTATTTATAGATCTCCTTCTATACGAGTGGCTACCAATTTTATTAACTCACTAGAATCTTTAACTATGAGCCTTAATAAATATAAAAACATATGCATAGTTGGGGATATAAACATAGATATAAAACCTAGAAATACTGATACTAATAGCTCATCTTATCTGGACTTACTTTATGGTTTGGGTTTTCTGCCTGCACACACTCTGCCAACTAGGGAGATGAACTGCCTTGATCACATTTTTATTAAATCAAACTATATGGGCACATGCCTGGTACTTAATACTTTCATAACAGACCATAGAGTAGTGCTCCTCAGTATTAGTGATATCCCGAAAATAAAAGATAGAAGAATAATAAAAAAAACTGATTATGATAAAGCTATAATTCAGCTACAAGACACTGATCTAAGTATTATCTATAAAACCTCTGACCCTGATATAGCTGCCGAAACCCTAACTTATGCTATAATGAATTCTATAAAACTTAATACTAGAACTTTATCTATACCTAGAAATCAAAAAATATTAAAACCATGGATCACTACTGGTATATTGAGGTGTATTCGAAATAGAGATCGTATGCATTTAAAGGTTAAAAAGTATCCTAACAATATAATACTTAAAATAACTTACACGAGATATAGAAATTATTGTAATTGTACTTTGAGGAATTTAAAAACTGCTTATGAAAAATCTGAACTAGAAAAAGCTGGTAATAATACTAAACAAATGTGGAATAAAATAAAAAATATAACCAATACTAAAAAAAATAATTCGTCACCAATAGAACTACTCTCCATTGAACCTAGCCCTAATGATGCTGTTGATAGGGTCAACGACTTTTTTGCATCCGTTGGAAAGAATCTAGCTCATGTAATTGAAGCTTCCATAACTCCCATAGGTATCCCAGACGTAGTACAAACAACTTTACCTTCATCTCATGCTTGTAACTCTCTGGTCTTACTGGAAACTACTGAAGCTGAAGTTAACTCACTTATCCTTAATCTGAAATCTAGTAGTGCTTGTGGATGGGATGCTATACCAACCTCGTTTGTTAAACAGGCTAGACACGTCATCGTTCCATATTTAACCAAAATTATTAATCTTTGTATAGAAAAAGGTGTTTTCCCCAAGGTCTTCAAGAAAGCTCTTATTCATCCAGTTTTTAAGGATGGGGACCGAAATATAATTAATAACTATCGTCCAATATCTGTGCTACCTGTCCTTTCAAAAATCTTAGAAAAAATTATTAACAAACAATTAATAAAATTTTTAGAAAAATACCGATTACTCTCAGATAGACAATTTGGTTTTCGAAGGGGCAGAAGCACTGAAGACGCCGTCAATAATTTAGTAGAACATGTCACTGGTCTTGTTGACAGAAAACAGAAAGTAATCGGGGTGTTTCTTGACTTAAAAAAGGCATTTGATACTGTCTCTGTTCCCGTCCTTGTAAAGAAGATGGAAAAATGTGGCATACGAGGTATACCTTTAAAACTTTTTATAAACTATCTCCAGTATAGATCCCAACGTGTAAAGATAAACGATTATGTTAGTAGTGACTCTTCCTTGACGTTCGGTGTCCCCCAGGGCAGTGTACTCGGCCCAAGTCTCTTCTTGATTTATATCAATGACTTGTGTATTATGAAATTATCAAAAGGGTCGGTATTTAGTTTTGCTGATGACACGGCACTGATCTTTCAGGGCGAGACTTGGACCGAAGTGAGTTTAATTGCTGAAAGAGGCCTTGAAAATGTTTATAAATGGTTAAATCATAACTTGCTCACACTAAACCTTGATAAAACTAAATTTATGACCTTTATTATTAACAAATCTTCCAATAAGGAGTTTGTTAAGATTCAAATTCATAATAGTAGTTGTAATAGAAATATAACCCATTCATGTAACTGTATTTCCATAAACAGAACCAGGGAAATAAGATATCTAGGCGTCATAATTGATGATCTTTGTAAATGGAACCTTCACATTGAACTCGTTACTACCAGAGTGCGTAAATTATCATGGATCTTTAAGAAACTAAGAAATGTAGCAAAAGAAAAATTGATTATCATGGTCTATAAAGCTATTTGTCAATCAATCTTTCAGTATTGTATATCTGTATGGGGGGGAACATTTAAAGCTCATCTACTGCAAATAAAAAGAGCTCAAAGAAGCATTCTTAAAGTAATGTTATTTAAACCATTCAGATTCTCCACCGAACTACTTTATACTGAATGCAAACTACTTACCATAAGACAAACTTACATATTACATACAATATTAAGGAAACACAGAACAACACCTTATCAAGAACAAACTTCAAAACGAAGGAGGAAAAATGTTGTAAGTGTGAATGTGGCTACCCGTACAGTTTATTTAAAACACCAGACCAAGTACATGTCTAACTTTATGTATAATAAAGTAAATAATATATTAAATATCCATGGTCTCATGCTCTCTGAATGTAAAAATAAAATATATAATTGGCTACTAACGTTAAACTATGAACATACAGAATCTTTTTTGGCGTATATAAAATTATAATATCTATATGTTATTAAAACCATTTTCACTACTGTTCCCACACCACCTACGACAGTGACAGAGACTGCACACACACACCCTCACCCTCTCTCAACTCACCTTTGTACAACCACACACACTCACACAACATACTTAGTGGCACAACACACAATCTTATTTTCAACTATTTCATTACTCACCTAATTTCTTTAGTATAACCTACCTACTTGTATAAATTTATTATCTTTTATTATCTTAATTGTAATACTGCTTTAGGTATATAACGTTACTTGTGAAAATTATTCATAATTGATATTGTTCATTTGGGAAGAAGGCCCCCAAGATACAGGTTACACCTAGTTTGGGGACCATTGTTTTGTGTGATAAAATTCATGTTAAATATCAATAAAACGTTATCTTATCTTAAAACGTTATCTTATCTTATAGATTTGAGATGCATTTCATATTACGCTTAATTTACGCTTTGCATCCTTTATTTTGTGTTTCATCTCTACGATATTTATATTCTTCTCTACAAAGGTCGTGTCAAGGTTTTCATATCAGCGTAAACTTTTTTCTAAAAGTATAACTTTCTCCCATTTGTACTCTCCGCAATTGTTCCATAAAATCAGTACCCACACGTGACTGTGATGATTGAATTAAAACATCAATTTCAAGTGAAAGCATTTCATTGGACGTGAGCCCAATGCGGGTGCATGTTATCTGTCCATCAAATCTGTGCGCAGATAAGATCCATTTGGAATTCGGGTTAACATTGAAGAATTAACAATAAAAATCAATAAGTACTTAATCTTTTTGATAAAGAAAGTTTTTTTGTATTATATTATCAATTAATTATAATAATTATTATAAAATAATAATAATATGGGATAACTTCCACACACGGTTACCTGGTCCCAAACTAGGCTAGCTGCTAGACTAGCCTGAACTATGGTAACCAAATGACTGATATGCATACTTATATACGCTTTATTACACCCTGACAACACAGATAAAACAGACATACTTACAAATGTTTGACCTGGCCGGGGATCGAACCCGGGACCTACAGCTCAGAAGCTAAGCTAACCGGCCAGTCATTAGGTAACTAGGTAATATTTAGATTATTAACTAGTACTTACTAAGAATTTTTTTGGTGAGGAGAGGTGACACTTATATACCTCTACCCCTTAGGGTCCCCTTCATATGCGAATCCCATTACCATTGACCAGCTAATTTGATGTAAGTACATTACAGTACATTCCGGTACATTCTTGCACCTCAGTAAGTCTCATATCGTTCACGCGAGCTAAAGTTAATTATCCCCAGTCATCAAGCTAGTATGATTGCGTGGGACAGTACCGCCCATGAACGTAGGCCTACATTATCCGAGCATCCGAGATTTAACATTACATTTGTAATAATAACCAGTCGCCAGTCAGCTAACAGCTAACCAGAGCCGTAGCCAGACATGGGTTTAATGAAGGCGGTTGTGGTCACAGGTAGGGTTGAATTTGGAGATGGGTAGGGTGGAGGTTAAAAATGTTACATGCTCTGATATAGTCTTTGTTTTTTGTGGACCTTTTATTCCACGACGAGGGTCTAATGATGAAGTCGAAAGATTGCCATTGTACAATTATAACTACTTTACGAAAACTGCTAAGATAGTCAAGTCGAGGGGCTCGTTTACTTTGTTGTTTCGGGGATCTTTTGGGGAATAAAAATGGTAAATAGAAAGTATTTTTAAAAACTAGCTTTTATTTGCTTATATTTTTATAAATGCTAAACTAAATAAAATAATAAGTAAACAAGTCCATTAAGTTATAATATAACACAATTTTCATGTCATAAAAGCTTGTCGGAAGATTTAATTGCATTGAATATAATAAATTAACGATTATATTCTTTTAAAGATTTGGAGATTATTTTCTTCATTTTAGAGCATTTATATACAAGCTTGTTTTTAAAAATATTTTCATATTTTTAAAAACAAGCTTTTTTAAAAACAAATTTATTTAAGGTAGGGCATTGCCCCCCGATGCCCCCTAGCTAAGGCCCTGCACCTAGCTCAGTAATTCTCTCGGTATGATTCCCAAGTTCATTGCCGTCTTATTCCGAACGGTGCTGGTAATGACCAATTTTGTAAGGTGTGACTAGAAGATAATCAATTCTGAGTTTGTATTGCATGCCATGGTATTAGATATACTTTTTGGATTCCACAGTTTTTGCTTGGTGAATGAATTTGTAGGAATTCTGATCAATCTTATGGAAGGTAATATTAATATATTACCTTCCATAAGATACCAAATAATGTTACTTCCTAGAATGCATTTCTTATTAGACACTTTCAGTAGACACAATAATACAATGTGTGTATGTTGTAAAAATAAATTCGATTGATTCCCGGCAAGAGTACCTACAGATTAAGACTATTAATATTTACAGATCCAGAGGACGGGCAGAGCCTTCTCTTCAAAAAAACCATCAAACTGCGCTCGACAACCCGCCTGCCAAGCGTGTCGAGTATTGGCAAAACGGCAAAACCCCCCTTTATGGGGAGGCCTATGTTCAGTAGTGGAATACCAACGGCTGTGATGATGATGATGGTGAAGGGTACCTACTACATCTTTTTGTACTTTTTGTGGACAAAAAGTTCGCCAATCCCCATTACGAGCACTTTGAGACGCCAATGGGGATTTGTAGATAAAATGTTCAATGGGGATTTTGGTAATAACCCAGGATAATTATTTTGTGAAATATTTTATGATGCAGTTTCTAGACACACGGCAGTGTAAATCGGTCACATGAGTCCTTTCAACATTTTTTGAAATTCGCGGTAGTAAGATATTAAGGGCATAAAGACTAAACTGGGACTTTTTAAACATTCACCTGTATAGACAATATACAGACATTACATCTTTTTAAAAATTAGGTATGGCTTCCTTATAAACACGCCGCATTCAAAAAAACGGTGAAGCAGTCGACCCACTTGCAAGTGTCGACAGAATGTCCAAGATCCAAATCTTCCGGTAATAAAGAGGCACAAATACTATAAACCATTTGCCATTTACTGCCACTGTCATTAGCCGAAACGCTCGTAATATCTGGTGCCGTTACAACTGTTTCTGCTTCTTCGACAGATCCATTTTAATGATTTATTAGAGCTTATATGTTGGTTTAGTTACAGAATAAGTACAAAGGGTTTAGTGTGATGTCTTTGTTGTAAGTACTTATTTAATATGCAAAACTCTTTGCCCCTAAGAAAATTAGCATAAAAATCATCGATTTGAGGAAATAATTCCAATAGTTTTACCTGATCTTTTTATCTCTAGGGATAGCTGTTGGTACTTTCAAAAGTATTAGAATTATTTCCTCTGATTTATTTAATTTTCTCAGGCTATATGAGTGGAGACCACTTTTTATTTTGAGGTACTAAGCCGTTATTCATCGTCCAATGCTGAACATAGGCCTATTGATATGGGGAGATTTTGCCGTAATCACCACGATTGGCAGGTGGCTTGGTGATCGCAGTAGTTGGAATACTTAGAGTGCTGCTGCCCACTCTCCGAATATGTCCCTCTGCCGGGTCTTACGGCTCCCACGGGATGAGAAAGGCCCAATAGGGCCGTGTGGATCTCGGCTATATAATAATATAGCCGAGATCCACACGGCCATTATTCGTTTACCTATAATATGTAAGTACTCGTTGATATTATGTACAAAAAGTTTTACCTACCTATGGTATAACTATATATGAACTTTTTAGTGAGTTATATAACATGATGTTATAGTCGCTGAAAGCGGGCGATTTATTAATTAATTATTAACATTAAACTTATTAAAGTTTTTAATCCATTGGAAATGTTCTTATTTAAACCAGTTTCAATAATATTATTAAATAGCATTTTAAGGATCTATAAAATGATACATTTTATTGACTTTTTCAATTGGAACGTGATTGATAAAAGTAAGCGGTTGTCGATTGTATTTCCATCTTCGGGTCTATAAAATTGATTCATTTATTACTTTGATGGTATTAAACCGTGCAATTAAAATGTGTAAAGAATCATCTATAATACCTAGCTACCATTATTCCTTAATACTTGACAAGTCCATAAGTTTTATTTCATGTTCAAGAACTTTGTTTCTTCTTCTTTCATTATCATCGTCAATCCACAGCCAAGCAAACACTACTGCATCAAATAAGCCTCTTTCCTGTCGCCATTTGACCCTGCCCTATGCCAAATGTCAACTTAGTCCAGTCTAGATAATAATTGTGACTTTGATAGGTATAATAGGTACATCGCCAACGTGTTTCCGGAAGACTTCTTTCATTGATCTTATATTTACCTTTTCACGATCATCAATCTTCCACAGCCTACTTACATCCCACGCCATGGGCCATGGGTCTCCTTCATGTCATACCAATTGACCCTGTCATGTGACCTGGACAAGTCGCATCCAGATGCGATCCGCTGCTTTTGTTAGGTTATTCGCCCATCTTTGCTAAACGACCGAAATGACGCGCCGACCATTCAGTCAATATCTTAAACCACCTGTCGCCATAGCGCCTGGCCACGAACAAGGCCGTAGGCAGGAATTCATTTCGGGGGGTCGAGCTCTAGTCCAGAACCTAACCTATAGGGCTGGGTTTCTTTTACATTTTATATATTAAAATGTCAGCTAAATTCGTAAGGTAAAAGTTATGATACTGGCGAAATGTGGGTGTATCTACTATGGGACTGAGTCCTGGGTACACCTCTGCCTACCCCTTCGGGAAAAAGGCGTGAATGTATGTTATGTTAAAAGTTATGAAAAATGAGGCACCCGCACACAGCTGCGAGCGCGAGTAAATTATGGAAATAGTTATGAGGCCGTGAACGCGACGAATAATTGCATGGTTATAATAATGAAAGCGCGAAAATTTTTACACAGCTCCTAGGTTATCCGAGGGGGCGTAGGGGTCTGTCGGGGCCGCGGATGAGTGCTTCGGCATGCCCGCAGCCCCGACACATGGCGGCGCGAAGGAACACCCCGGGGTTTTTAGTGGGTATACCCGCCGACACAGCAACGTACCGACGTACGGTGCTGTGTCGGCGGGGAGTCCCACATAATCACCCTGCGCTCCTCCGGGTGCGGGTGCATTTTTCCCCGGGCAACAAAAAAAAAAAAAAGGGGGGGCGTAGGGGTGTTGAACCCCTATAACCCACCCCCTGCCTACGGCCGTCGCCACTTCTTCATTATTGTGTTAGAATATTAAATTGTTGTTTAGCTTTGTAGCATTCTGCACCTATATCATAGGTAAGTATGCGTTTTCCATTAGTGCAGGTTATAGTATATTAAAACATTTGTTTCCATATCATTTCTCACGATTGTTTCCTAGCGCGAGCCATCGATGAGTTTCTCCCCATTGTCTGAAGCCTCCGAGGTACTTCGGCGTAATTCAGAACCAGCGTTAATTGACGGTAATCATTTCACCTCATTTTCAATGAAAGTGTGTTATGATCAATGTTAAGGAACTTTGTTTTATCTTTTAGAGTATGGAAATATTATAATACTTAGTTGGTATCCGGCGGACCTAAATCTGTTTCGCAGTTTTCGCTCAATAGGCAGTTTTGTCTCGTTTTATTTTTATTTTCATAAGTCCTACCTAGGTCCTAACTATATAAATAATTCTAATAATTATTTCTCGTTAACGTTCTTCGTCCAGTTATAGATAGCATCCTGCCTGCATTTATAAATAGGTAATAATAGAATATAATCGTTCAAATGTGCTTACATCGTAAAACTCAAGTGTTTCAAATATTAACACAGTAGATAAGTCACTCTTCATCATCATCATCATCATCATCATCATCAGCCTATGGTTATCCACTGCTGGACATAGGCCTCTTTTATAGCCAACTCGGTTCTGTGTTCCCATTCTCCAACCACTCCCAGTGATCTTGCGTATATCGTCGCTCCATCCAGCCCAGGAGCGTCCCACACTACGCTGTACAAGTCACTCGTATGACAGCTAAATTCAAAGTCAAAATTATATTATATTCAAGTTAGTCCGAAGAAGACGCAAGTCAATATGAAGCTAATAAGTACATAATGAATCAACCATGAATGATGCCTCTACAAAGCACAAGATTCTTGAGGGATTCTTTTTTTACTGACAGTATAACAATGTTTACAGTATACCTATACAATGTGTTACAAAAAGGTGTAGTAATATTTAAGGTGGTACATCTGCCCATCTTAAAAACTTGCAAAAGAAAGAATTGCGAAATTAGCTTGTTTAAAAATGTTTGACTTCTCATACAAATTTGCCAATTAGCTGATCAATTTTCTATGAGAAATCAAAAATTTTTTCACGACTTTCGCAATTCTTTCTTTTGTAAGTTGTTCAGTTTGATGAGCAGATGCACCCCGTTAAGTATTACTACACCTTTATGTAACACGTTATATATATTTTCTAAAGTTTACTAAACTCTATATAAGAGAAGAAGCTATATTTTTCCAACAAAGTCACATATACCTATTAACTATGACAAGCAGTACACAAAGAACGTTCAAACAGTTACATTCCGTTACTCGTACAGTAACGTTACACATACTCTGCACTGCAAGGCCACATCAACAGGGAATGCGGATGGTGGAACGGAACGCATCTGGCTGCGGTATTTTGATACTTTAGATAAGTTATTGAATCTGTTATCTGTTTATCCACTATCTAGCACATATCCGCATTGATAAATCCAGTGTATCTAAATGTATCAGATGAGTATAGAGAGATCCCTTTTCCTCTACGGTTTGTCAACGAACTTTAGGAATGTCAGAAAGGGCGCCATAATGTAAAAAAGTTGTCTTTAAACGGGAATAAACCCTGAATTTTAGATCAATCAAGAACTTTTCGTCCACAAAATGAATATCTACTACATGAATATGAAATAATAATATATTTTAAGCTTTATGTCACGTTAGCCGAATGCACCCTGACGGCTGGGCTAAGATCACCACAAAATGGAAAGACGGCGTCGTCGAGGCCGGCCCAGAAAATTGTGGTGATTTGATCTGGACGCATAATATATATTATAGACTAGGGAGCCACCCTCGCTTCGCTCCGGTTACTAATATACTTATAAACCTTCTTCTTGAATCACTCTATCTATTGATTAAAAATCCGTTGCTTAGTTTGAAAGATCTAAGCGTGCAGACGGCAGTAAGCGACTATGTTTTATAATACTATGTAAGTATAAGGAAGGAAGGATACATGAGCGACAGGCTGAGGTAGCGCAGGAAAGAGATACGTGGAAGGTCTTTGCTCAGTAGTGGCACAGTATAGACGAAATAAAAAAGAGAATATGAGAACGGCTTGACAAGCCACGTAAATTACAGAACCTTAGCACATAGTACTTGAAACGTCGACAGTTATAACAGATCACATGTGAATCTACCAGAACGCTTTCACTCTCAACACGACTAAAGTCGTCAAGTATTGTTATCTAACAATTCGAGGGCGATAATTTGAACTACGTTACTTAAATTACATTAATATTAAATTGGCCCATTTTAATTTGTCTAATTGAAACCAGTTTTTGTTCATATTTAATTTAAACGTTATTTACTGAAACAATTTGGACTCTCTACCCTCATTATCATCATCTCAGTCGTAGGATGTCCACTGCTGTACAAAGACTTCCCCCATAGATTTTTATCTAGTTCGGTCGTAAGCAGCTTGCATCCAGTGTGTTTCTGCTGTCTTTATTAGATCGTGTGGGGAAGTTCTACGCTGCACTTGCCGGTTCATGGTCGAACCTTATAGCCCCATCGGCCATCAGTTCTACGTGCTATCCCGAGTCCCGAGCGGGCGAGTTAATTGCGGTCTAGTTGACCCCCAACTCTGTATTTACTGTAGTATAAGCACAGAATAAATAATAATATAAACAATACTAATAATACTTACCTAACCAAACTAAGGTTAGAATTAATATAAGATAAAAATTTTTAGCGAATTCTTATTATTTTAATTATGAGAATTCATCGCGCAAAGCAAGTATGTAGGTACAGTCTCTCTACGATTTTTAGGGAAGCAATATAATTGTAATGAAATCTCAAAGAAATTAATATCGTACACAAATCAGCTTTCAAAAATTTATCGTTACAATTAAATTATGATACCGTCAGTGAAATTGAAGTCCAAAACGGTTATGGCCATCTTTATGGGGCATTAAACTTTGTAGTGGCTCCTTAAATCAGTTGGAACGTTCATCAGACGTCAAAATTGTCCCGCTCCCTTTCATCACCATTCTTATCACGTTTTGAAGCCGTACATCTATTCCAAATAACTATGTATATGATCCATCAAATTTAACTCTATTTCAATGTGGTTAAGTATAAAATTGAATACGATATAGTGTCGATTGATATGGGTACCGCGTATTGTCCGACCCCTTATACTTATGACCTAGAGAACCTTGACTTTTGTTCGGTGAAAGTAGGAAAAGGTTTTAAATCAGAGCACGACAGGACAGCATAACATTTATAGGCAAATAGGTAGTTTGTATTCAAGGGATTTCGTTTGTAATCTTTAATAATGCTCCTAAACCTTCTTATTCGGCTCTGCATCTGTTTTAAATTCTGTAAAGTCTTAGCCTCAGCGCCCTTTTTCTTTGTAGTTTTTATGATTAACCGGCCAAGTATATTTTATAGATACGACTTATTTTAAAACTATTCCTACTTACATAAATCGTAAAATGAAGTTAATCGGTACTCAGATAATATGTTTAAGCGTGTCAAATTGTTATTAAACTTGATACTCGTAATAAGGTATTTATGATTGTGTTTTATAGTAGGTAGGTATAGTTTAGATTATAATTTTAATTAAGGTTTTAAGTGCTTGAAACTAGTCCCTGTTAATAAAGATCAATGCTTAAATCACTATTAAGTCAGTACCTTTTTCCCTATAATTTAATACGTTGGTTAACTTGGTTTAACTCACTAATTAAGTTTCGTGTACTTTTTCTAACTTATTATTTTATTTTTTTATTTAATTAACTTAAGTTACAAAGCAGGTATAGTAGAATTGTTATGAATCGTTACGAAAATAACATTCAATACGAGTAAGTATAATAATTATTAACCTAGTTACATAATGCTATATTCATTGCGCGTACTTAGGTACGGTAGTTAACCATAATAATATTAAGTATATTATAATATACAAATCTTAGTAAAAACAATTTAAATAAAACTATAGGTAAATATTATGTCAGCAAAGTAAGCCACAGTACTATCTTACGCTCTTATCTATACTATTATATAAAGAGAGAAAGTGATTCACTGACTGACTGACTCATCAACCCAGAGCCAAAACTACTGGACCGATGATGATGAAATTTTGACAATAGATTATTTTTACAGTCTAGACAAGTAATAAGAAAGGATTTTTCAAAATTTTATCCCTAAGTGTATTAAATAGGGGTTGAAAGTTTGTATGGAGTAGACTTCATTTTTCAGCCGATTAATTTAAAATTTTGTAGAAACATTCTAAAATGAAAATAATTAAACACGTGTTTCAGCGTTTTCAAAAATTTCAGCCCTTTTGTGAAAAAATACAGTTTTAAAGTTTCTTATGAATATTTTAGTTCTAACAATGCTTACTAGATGGCGCTACAGAAAAATTTCAATATTTTCTTGCAAGACATAACTACCCTAAAGCAACATTTTTAGGTAATTTAGTTCCAACATTACAT
Source organism: Hemistola chrysoprasaria (assembly GCA_947063395.1). Taxonomy (NCBI): domain Eukaryota; kingdom Metazoa; phylum Arthropoda; class Insecta; order Lepidoptera; family Geometridae; genus Hemistola; species Hemistola chrysoprasaria. The sequence goes on from OX346723.1 coordinate 10,642,123, forward strand.
AATAGATGGCGTTCTGTAAATAATTAAAACGCACTTATGACTTTAAAAAAAACATAACAAAAACATACATTCACGCCCTTTTTCCCGAAGGGGAAGGCAGAGAGTGTACCCAGGACTCAGTCCCACAGTAGATAGACCCACATTTCGCCAGTATGTTATTGGTCCCATGTAATAGGGGACGAGCCTATTGCTATCTACCGGGCACAGTTCCAGACTCCAGGCAGTTCTTGAGATAATTCCTAATGGAAAAATTCAATATTTATCACTTTGCCTGACCTGGGTTTCGAACCCGGGACCTCTTGATTGGCAATCGAGCTTGCGCCCTCTACGCCATAGAGGCAGTCGCTCTATTAAACTGGGTTGCAACAACATCGAATTATGAATGCTCTTCTTACTGTTTTCACTGTTTTCGTAATCCGTATATGTCTCCAGATTATTCAATCTATTACCAATACCAATATCATAGTATAAAGTGAGAAACTTTGTTTTTTATTTGCAACGAATAGGTTCCGAAACTACTGGACCGATTTAAAAAATCTTTTACTTATGAAGAGCTTAATTCAGTGTGAGTGACATAGGCTATATTACGAGGTTTTGAAAAATATTAGGGATCCGCAAGAAATCTGCAATATTGTGAACTAAGGTGTCACATAATTGCCAAATATTATGTTCATTAACTTGCGTGCGCTGTGAAATCTATTAATGGTAGAATAATATAATGTACTAGGGGTTTGTAGTAGGTACTTACTAATATTTACAAAATAGTCCACGGACATTATATCCATCTTTTTTGGTTTAGTCACAATAATCGAAACAGTCATTATATGCATGCGCTGTGAAAAGTATTGGTGGTAGAATAAAGTAATGTACTAGGGGTTTGCAGTACTTACCAATACGTACAAAATAGTGAACGGACATTATATCCATCTATTTTGGTTTTAGTCACAATAATCGAAGCAGTAATTATTATTCATGCAGTGTGAAAACTATTGGTGGTAGATTAAAGTAATGTACTATGGGTTTGTAGGACTTATCAATATCTACAAAATAGTCTACGGAAATTATATCCATCTATTTTGGTTTAGTCACAATAATCGAAGCAGTCATTAACTTTCATGCGCTGGGAAATCTATTGGTGGTAGAATAAAGTAATGTACTAGGGGTTTGTAGTATTTACCAATATCTACAAAATAGTGAACGGACATTATATTCATCTATTTTGGTTTAGTCACAATTATCGAACAGTCATTATATGCATGCGGTGAAAACTATTCATGGTAGAATAAAGTAATGTTCTAGGCCTAGGGGTTTGTAGTAATTATCACTATCTACAAAAAATAGTCCACGGACATTAAATCAGTCTGTTTTGGTTTAGTCACAATAATCGAAAAAGTCATTATTTTTATGCGGTATGAAAATTAATTGTGGTAGAAATAATGTACTAGGGGTTTGTAGTACTTATATATCATCAAAATAGGCCTCGGAAATTGTTTCCATCTGTTAAGGTTTGGTCACTGTAACAGAAATAGTCATTAATTTGCGTGCACTGCGTAAACCATTAGGGTTATACCTATAAAAATACAATGTATCACGAATTTACTCCTGTTAAAACGTTCACTTCTACTTCTCCCGTGCGAAGCCGGGGCGGGCCACTAGTGAAGAAATATTACAGAAGTGACGTAAAGTTACCGTAGCAAGTAAATCTTGCCCTTTTCTAGGGCGCAGTGTTCCGTTAGACGTCCATGACCGTGGCTTTAAGACATCGACAGTATACCCTAATAGACCTGACAAAATAGCATTAATTTTTAATCTTTACAATGTGTTACAAAAAGGTTACAAAAAAGGTTAAACATAACATACATAAAAAACATAGCTTCACGCCTTTTTCCCGAAGGGGTAGGCAGAGGTGTACCCAGGACTCAGTCCCATAGTAGATACACCCATATTTCGCCAGTATGTTATTGGTCCCATGTAATAGGGGGCGAGCCTATTGCCATCTAACGGGCACAGTTCCAGACTCCAGGCAGTTATTGAGATAATTCCTAATGGAAAAATCCAATACTTAACACTTTGCCTGACCTGGGGATCGAATCCGGGACCTCTTGATTGGCAGTCGAGCATGCGCCCTCTACGCCACCGAGGCAGTCAAAATCAAAAAAGGTTAAAGTTACAAAAATATCTAAAGGGGGTATATCGAACTGTCAAACGATGGTTACGTTTGACAGTTCAAAAGAAAGAATTGAGTAATTCGCAAAAAAAATCAAATTCCCATACAAATTTACTGAACGGTGCGATTTCCTATACAAAATAGATCAGCAGCATATTTTGTATAGGAAATCGCATTTTTTTAAGTTCGCAATTCTATTATTGAAAGTTGTTCAGTTCGATGGGTAGTTGAAAAAGAAATTCGATTTCCCAAACAATATGAATCAGTTGATAGGAAGTAGAAAGATTTTTTCGCGAATCTTGAAATTTTTCTCCTTCGCAATTTGTTGACTGGAGTGATTGACGGGACGAATATGCACCACCTTCATAAGTATTACAAGGTAGACCTTGCTTCCCGGCCCAAAGGGGCGGGATTACCTACTCTCGTTCAAAATAAAATTACAAGAAACGAGAAATAAAACCTCTAGTTAGTCTAAAGTTACTACTATTGACACAGAATAAATAATAGCACTAACCTACCTGGCTAAGACATTGGCTAAGACCACAGTGACAGTTACGAAGAATATGATGACATTTAAAAGAAAAATAAATAACATATGTACAATCACACTTTTTTCCCGTAGATGTATAGAGGTGTTACCCAGAACTCATAGTCCCAATAAAAAAACGCCAAAATGGGGAAAAGAGCCGTGATAATTTTATAAGACCTAAGAGTCTCACAAGTTAGAGACGAAGCGAACTAACTATGTAATCCTCTTGCTTCACCGTGACTTTGGGTTTTCTGTTGACGACACGAGATTACAGCTCAATCTATAAATTCAATCGATCTGGTGAATGGATTGTATGACCGAGTGGAACACAACAAATCATTTGATTGACGCCTTTGTTACGGTTTTAATAGACTTCTTAGTTTGGATAATAATTGTATTTTGGACGTGATTCTTTGTGCCCTAAAGTGGGTCACACATTCCATTAGTTTTTTCATTTGGTATAAAGCAAGTCGGCATGGGACTAATCGCTTGTAATCAGTGTGATTGACAGCTCGTATAGGTGCGTTATTAGGTTCTATTAAATGCTTGTGACTATTGGCCTAATTCTAATCTTTAACAATAAGCAATGCTTGACCAGCTGTCAAATCTCTGGTTATACCAAAATTACGTTACAGTTAATGTTACGGGGGTCGCTGTTCCATACAGAATAAAATTTCCCAAATATTGGAGAATGAGAAAACATTTTCACTCAATTTTGTTTGGCCTTTATTTGCGCCAAAATATATTTGGTTTGAAGAAACCATATGATTATCCGTATATGGTTTTTTCATACGTATACAAATTGTTTAACATATAAACCGTACGGTTTTCTTAAAACAAATATATTTAGGCGCAAATAAAGGCAAGATTAGGAGCCGACCACAATCAATTAAATGGAAAACGGCCCTATCTCAACTACCCGGCGTTCGGAGCCATCATAGTATTCAATCTGAAATGAGAAAAATGATTTCACCCACTGGCGGAATTCGAACCACCCACCATTCCGCGAGGTAGGCACACTACCACTTGAGCTACCGTGAAGATACTAATCATCGGCGAAATTTTTCTATCCCATCTACCCTACGCCTATAGGGGCGTGATTGAAATTTTTCTTCTCATTTCAGATTGTATATCAAGGGATTAGACCGCTGAGTCTATAAAAATATAAAATAGCATAGCATTGGTCTTGAATACGAGTAGGTATAAATAGGTACCTATATGAAATACCTAATAATGTCACGCAACAATTTTCTTTGCGGAACTGGCGTTGTACACATGAACTTATTACGTTAAATTACTTATTTAATATTGCAATAGGAAAATACTAGCGATTAAAACAAAGTATGAGGTAGTAAAGCGTGTTTATAAACGCGAGAACAAGCATTTATGTTAATGTTCAAGCCTCGATCTTCCGTTATTGTACTAGCCGGGCCAGTAAGGTACCCCACCGTTATTTAGTTTGCAGAAACTCGGGCGAAATGTATGAATATAGGTACTGGATCTTAGCTCACGAATAGCGAAGCGTGGGAACTGCGAATATTACGTGAAGACAGAGAAATTGAAGTTTACATTAGTTAAACCGTAAATTAAGGCGTGGTGCACACCTAATTCGCCCTCTCGCTTACCCATATTTTTGAAGATATAAAAATACTACACGTAAAGTCTCCTAGGAACTAGTAAATAACAATACAAACTTTCAGTAAAAATCCAATTTAATATTGTGCTGTGGTAGTAATTTTAAGTTTTAAATTACGAACTATTTAGTGATTATATTTACTAATTAATTATACTCTTAAATTTGTAAAATTGTAAAAATAACTGCTATTGTATGCTCGAAGAGGGCAAGCTGTTGAGACTAATTAATTTTACATCTGTTTATGTACACAGTTTATCAATAAATATATTATTATTATTATTCTAGACGTATGAGTCAATTACTTCTAGAATCGAGTTCACAACCGATACTGGGGTCGGCACAACATGGGCATTACACATCACCTTCGTCTTCTCCAAGTTCATTTTAAGACCGACCCGTTGAGAAACTCGATTGAGGTCTTCGAGCATCATGCCGAGATCTTCCATCGACTCTGCCATGACTACAATGTCGTCGGCAAACCGAAGGTGAGTGATGTATTCGTCATTAATATGCCTATTATTATAAATCTTCAAAATAGATAACATTACCTTAATGTAGTTTTAACATGTGTAAAGTGAATCCACATTGCAAAAACATTAAAATTTACTCTCTACTATAGAATTTGTTCCGGTAAAATCTTTTCGGCATTACCATAATGGCTTAACACTACTTAGTTGCATTAATGAATATAATTACTCAATTTAAATATTAAAGCGATAGTCTAATTTTATTACAAAGTAGCAAACAATGGATCTCCCACTGTCATTAACGGGATTAAGGTAAGAAAGATTTTAGTACTTGTTAGTGCCATTATCTAAGGCCTAGTTACTGGTAATCAGTTAGCTTAATCTCATACTCGTCCTTTGGAATAATTTTCACTGCGAAACCTACTCAGAAATGCCAAAAAAAATTGTTAGGTTATAAGTAGGTCAAGAAGAATTTTCTTTGAAACATTTGATTTATATTTGGCCTTATATAAAGTCAGCCAGTACATAGAGGATAAACATGCCTGGAAACTTCTGCATGCCTATGCAAAATTAGAGGATAGAAAGAAAGGCATCTATCAAACAATAAATATAACCACATGAAATATTATTAAACTTTGAGTAGAAATAATTCAACTCTACAAGTTTCTTGTGCACCAAGCCTCCCCACAAGCGTGGTGATTACGGTAAAATCCCCCCATATGAAAATATAACTAACAAATAGTAAGTATTATCAGTAACACTATACCCATCCCTATTTAGGGCTCATTCATTAACTTATCAGGACGTGATCTAGAAAGGCGTACATTGACCGAGCGTGGCGTGGGTAGGAATTGTTAGAGCTGTTCAAAGATTTATCACAGAATGATGGTAAAAGGACCACAGGGAAGAGGATCGATTGGTTTCACATGGAATGGACGTGGGGTCCAAAATGATTATCATTATTGTAAAGAACATATTTGAAATTTATGACGATTTGCGTATACTAGTAAATAATACGAGTCTACTAGTAAATAATCACAGACACACGGACCTAGGTAACGATATTAGCGGTATGGTCGAATTGAACATTCCTAGTTTTGGCACAAAATAAAACATCTGAATCTTAAAATTAATGTAAATAGGTACATATATACATAGGTAGGTAGAACTAAGCCAGCTTTCAGACGAACGTCGGCGTAACGTCAACACGACGCTAACGTGGCGTTGTGGTCGGGTTCTGATTTTTATGAAAAAGAACAGTAGAAAAGACATTTCGGCGTCGCTCGTCTAAAAGCTCGCTAAGTGTAAGTACTTTTACGAGTATAGATCTAGCATTCAGCTGCTGGTGCCCTTCCCTACCCATAATGTCAGATGTTAGTAGGTACCTACTAGAGATTATCCGATAAACATTATACCTACTTACAGGGTGGTACTATATTACATTAATAATGTACCCAGAACTCCCAGAATGAGTTCTGGGTACACTTCTGCCTACACCAAGTTTCATTGAATGCACTTTAATTATCACAGACTCAATGACAAAAAAGCGCTGTTCCCATTTTCTTGCACATTATTAATGTAAATATAGAGTACCACCCTGTAAGTAGGTACACTCTCCCATAGAAGGTACACTCTCACTTCGCCAGTTATGTCTTTGATGTCCCATGTAATAGGGGTCTACCGGGCACAGTTCCAGACTCCAGACTGTCATTAAGAAAATTCCTAATGGAAAATTCAATAAATTTTTTTGCCTGACCTGGGATCAGCAGTAGCGATTGCGAACCACTGAACCAGTCCAAAGACAATAATATGCCGCTATACCATGTTATCTACAACTTTCATACACCGTATGCAGCAGCGGTTAACGATAAGTAACATCATTTTCATAAGGACCTAATAGGTACCTATCATTATCTATTCATACCGGATCCGTTCAGCCATATTAACCCATTTCTCCCAGCATTCTGCTCAGGGCCCTTCTAGGCACCGTTACTTGAAGGCGGAAGATCACGCTTACATAGATACCAGTTTGGACCGGTCTAGGGCATCGGCTGCCTTATTTACTGTATTAATATCGCGGTGATTTACGAGAATGTTCTCTTGGTAGAGTATATATTTCATAACTGTTGAAATATGTGCACCAATTAAAATTTTCGTATTTGAACACGAAAACAGATATGGCGGAAAGAAGGTTCAACAAATTTTATTTGATAAAATTTAAGAGTATAATATTAAATAATATAGGATAAGATATTGACCGGTTGGTGAGCTCTACTTCTTATTGTAGAGTATTAGTGTCTTAGTGATTAGAGAGATTAGAGTATCTTAATGTAGAGGCGTCCAGGAAAAAATATATTCCAGCATTTTGTCGGGTATTCTTGACTGTACCCAAAGATTGTGTTACAACGAGAAGGTAATCCTTTCCTTTCTTATTTGAAAACTTTTTATAAACTTAAACCCAAAGAAAATTTAAAAAATACATTTTTAAACGTCAATATCAATAACTAGTGATAAATCTACCGTGCGTTCGGAAATATACTTCTACAAGAAGAACGCACAAGAGACGTGTAGTATTTGTTTGCTTGTAAGGTGCCGAGTGTTGGCAATGCAGAAGTTTCGAGGCATGTTTTCTTTGTCCTCTACGTGTATTCATTTTATAATAAGCCTTCCTTAATAAAGTCGATTTTTACAGCTTTTGAATTTATCCACTAAGAGCCCAGTTATCTCATTGGGATTTTATTATTGAAAAAAAACGTACACGTTCTTAAACGAGAGATGAAATTCACACATACGAGTAGGTATTCATTAGATAAATGTTTTTGACTTTATTTCACAAAAAGTGGAGTCGGCACAGCAGGCCTTCTTTTAAGTACCTAAATTGAATAGAGTCGGAATTGAATTGCTAGCCTATAAGTTGATGGTAGGCCTGCTGTGGCTATCATTCGTCATAATATTATATAATATGCATTCACTCCCTTTTATGCATGACGTATTCTTTTCACGTATCCAATCCAACCAAGTAACTACCTATATTACTTAGGACACCGCGCTATAAGTTTAGAATTTGGTCATTATGACCTAAATTTTGATTAGAGATAGTGGAAGAACCAAAAGTCGTACCTATAACAGGTCGTAGCTATTATCGTACTACTCCATCGTATAAGTAGGAGGAAAAACAGTTTCCGCTTACCCCAACGGGAACAAGGCGTGACTGTATTATATAGGTATTATGTATGACTGTCTCGGTGGCGTAGTGGGCACAAGCTTGACTGCCGCCAGATTGAGCTCTCGACGAGCCCCGCTTCTATAGGAAATTACCTCACGCACACTCTTACGTGTGTACAAAACTCGATGTGTACAGTGTCTGTGACTTTATATATCGTGACTTTTGTATGGAATTGAGTCGAGTGTCCGGGGTGTGCCAATTACTGACTATATATCATCATCATCTCAGCCATAGAATGTCCACTGCTGAACATAGGCCTCCCCCATAAATTTCCATCCAGTCCGGTTGTAACTGGCCTGCATCTAGTGTGTTCCCGCCGTCCTTATCAGATCATATTCGACTATATATTTTATATTTGTTCGAGAACATTTTCCCACAGATAACTAATTACCAGTAGTAATGATATTCTTCAACTACAACATAATTATAATTGATTCAGGTGTAATCATAATGTGCGTGCTGAAGTGTACGTGGGTCATTATGGTTCGTAACATAATCATCTGCAGAGCCTTGGATATTTTGTCACGTACAGGTCGTGTTCGAGGCAATTAACCTACAAACTAGTATGATTTTACAGTATCTTTTTACCGTAAATTATGTACGTGAAAATTATATTTTTAGAGATATTCTGCTACCTACTTGTGCGTATCTTTAGGTTTTTGAAGAGGGCTCGAAAAAGACAAGAAAGGGTTAATTCCTTTGCCAGTGATTCATCCGCCAAGCTGTAATGTGCAAATGTGTGCAGTAATGTGTTCCGGTCTGAAGGGCAATGTTGCCAGCGACATTACTGGCATGAAGAATTTCAACAACTAATATGTCAGGGTGACAGGCGCAGTGCAGTGCCACGCAGAATTTTGAATTTTAAATCACTGGGTGGCGCTGTGTCTGATATGGGCAATCATGATGCTTACCATCAGCCACCTGATTTGCTCGTCTTGTCACTCACAATCATAAAAAAAAACCGTACCTAACCTGAAAAACAGACCCTCGACAGTAGGTTAGGGTAGAAATAGCAAAAAAGAGCAGCTTCAAAAGTTGTAGGTAATATTTCTCTTTGCACTCGAGTAACTCGTTGCTGTCGCAGTGAAGAATCCAGTTTTAAATTTTCAATGTTGTAGGCTTGGATTAAATAGCGTTCCCGAGTGTGTGGCGGGGCCGGGAATCTGGTCTATCACGTTCGCCAATATTGGTAAGTAATGGGAGCATTTACTGAACGCGTACAAGGAATCTGTAACTATTTGATCTAAGATTGTACCAACACCAGACCTAGGACACACCGCAATAAATGTATGAAGCTACAAGTGCCTGGGGTGTCCGTCTTGACGGGACTATGGGCTAGACAGAGAGATCAGATAGAGAGATACGCGATAGAAAGAGAGGCAGCTTATATATTAATATAACGATAATTAGTTGCCGACTGAATTGCGTCGGAGTTAGTGTAGCTATTTATTTGAATGATTTTGAGGAGTGTCCTTTCTGTCCCTTTAGAATTCTATTCTATTACGTAGTAATATAAATAATATAATAATAATAATATATCAGCTTTAACTGAATTTCTGCTTCAAAGTAATGCTTTAGAGCATTTGCACATGACGGGTAAAATATTATTATTAATTTTTTCTGAGGTTCTGATAGTAGAAACATTATGTTCACGTTAGGTATGCTTCTCATTTCTCTTCACTGCGTAATCACGTTATAGACCAACAACAAAAACGGGCAGAATCAAAGGAGTGCAGCGTTGCGGTAATATTTGCATGACCAGCTCGAGTTATCGCTGTTTTTCCATTGATTACCTTCAATTACCACCCTTATTGATGCCACAAAAGGCCATTAAACTTGTGAGATCGCGATACTCACGCGGAAGACAAGATTCGCAGCGAACTTGCTCTCTATAGTCACAGAATAAGTTAATACAGAAAGACGATTTAATCGGATTCTCTGTTTTAAATATCTACGCGCTAGGGTTGGCACCGGCACGCCTCTGGCTAAACTGTACGTAATATATTGTATAAATCCTTATTACTGCTGAATGCCTCGTTGGCGTAGTGGTCGCAAGGTCTACTGCCGATCATGAGGACTCGGGTTCGACCCCCAGGTCAGCCATAGTGTTGTTGGCTTTTTCTATTATGTTGTCTCAATGATAGCCTGCAGTCTGGAACTGTGCCCGGTAGATGGCAATAGGTTCGCACAAATAATGGGTACCTGAGTAAGTACCTACTATTGGTTTGGGTCTTGGGTACACCTCTGCCTACCCCTTCGGGAAAAAGGCGCGATGTATGTTTTGTAAATCCTTATCATGGTAAGAAAATATTTAACGTACTTATTTCAGTACAGAAATGATCTGTGTGGACGTTTTTATGTGCGTACTATTAGGGTGGTTACGATTGGTCCTTTAAAAAACACACACATTTGCTAGAATATAAGGTTTTTAATTTTAAATACTCAAAAACACCAAATACATCACTTGAATTTATTAACTAATTAGACTCGATATTCGATATTACTGCCGCGGACAATGCCCTATAAGTACTGAGGCAGGATAGATGGACTCTTATATATGACTTGATGCGACGGGGGGTGATCGCTGATCTTACAAAATTATTATAGAAATCACAAAAGATATATTCTTTTGTGATAGCGCTTGCAAGAAGCCGCTGTTCTGTATTATGTATTTACTTTAAGCTTTAGTTCAATAGTCAAGTGCAATCAACCAGAACTAAGTTGGCCATTGTTCTAGCAATCGACCAGCGAAGCCTGACCCGCCACGCCCCTCGGAAACGCAACAATAGACAGGGCTGTCTTAAATGGAAATATGATTTATAGCCGATGCTAGCACTGACCACCAAGAACGTCTCACGTAGAATTGCTGGTGTAAAACTGAACTTGGTGAAATGACTTTCGCTGTTACAAATTGAATTAAAATTAATTACTTAAGTTACATTTTTATGATAGCGAGAGGAGAACTTGAACCATATATGCCCTAGGCAATATCGCAATGTGCTTCTACCCTGAGACATGAAGTTAGTCTTTTTCGTTAAATTTTCTTATTTTGAGAGTCTTATTAACTAGTTAATGCTTCCCTTGTTCATTGTCTGCATCATAATGAAAAACTACGTGCAAAATTTGAGCTGGGCGATATTGTCTGTAGTAAATTAAAATAACTCGTTGTTTCACTGTTGTTGTTTGTCGTTATTCTCGTTGTAGAGAAATCGCTCTGAGCGATAAGGCCGCCAAATTTTACTGTTTCTAGTTTTAAGTTTTCTTTCTTGTTATTGTCTGTATTATTGTGGTACCAATAAAGTTATCATTCTATCATTCGAGACTAATATTCATGTTTATGACATTTTCTCTTCTGACTGTACTAAATTGCGCCCGCGGTGAGTAACCCCCCACAAAATAATAAATTATTAATAAATAAATAAAGGTTATAAACGCGCGGTCGAGTTCATTGCGGTGGAGATGCCCCCCAACTCGCGTTGACGAGTGTTAGTCAGTCAATCAGGAATTCAATTGTTACATAAATACAAGGTTTACATTTTATATCACCTAAGTGGAGTAAAGTGTACACCTTCTCTCTAAAGAGGAACATAAAAATTACATAAATTCTTTTTATTTACGTAAGGCTGCACTACGAGCTCGCGTTGAAATATTTTCCATTGAAGTACAACAATTAAGTTTTTACAATAAATATTATTACAAAATTATAAAATCCTAAGCCGTGTCTAGCCTTAAGCATGGCTACGTTGTCCTAAAGAGTTGTTGCGTCGATGCACGACCGAAGATAGTAAATATTGAAAGGAAAGCTTTATGTCCCATTTAAAACTTAAAATAATAGCTCACTGGATACAATAACTTGTTTAAAACGTATATATACTCGTATCTTTAAGAAACCTTACTTAAATTTAACTTTAGATGAGTCGCTTATAGTTATCGTCGAATTTCCCTAGGGTTTACTCACAAGCGGATGGTTCACATATTTTTCAGGGGCGGTCGCCCCTGAAAGACGCTTCGCCACTACGGCCTTCGCATCGCTACAGAGGTCGTGGCTCCCGCATTTTATAAATAAATTGTTAAGGCATACGTATGTATGCATAGGGTACCTTTATACCTGAACAAATCGCTTTGAACATACAGCGCCATCTATTAATTCCTTGCGCAAAGTATGGAAATATGCAGTAAAATAGCCATAACTTTTGATTGCGTTAACGAAGTATGATTTTTATTTTTTTACAGCCAGAAGGAACCACAGATCTGAGTAGTTGATATCACCTTGATACCTCCACATGTTCCTGTTAAAAAGTGTATTGACAAACGGACAGACAGGCAGACAAGCGGACAACAAAGGGATCCTATAAGAAGTTCCTTTTGAGGCACGGCACCCTAAAAATACTTTAGGGTGTGAGCCGCAAGACCACGTGGAGTCAGAGTGCTCATGTCGGTTTAATCACTCTATTTGATTTTCTATTTCGTCACTGAATCTGCTATTGGCGTTTCGCCGGGCACTACCGCAGCATGCTTGCATCGCTCGCTCAGCTCGCGCGTTGTGGTCACATAACGTGAATCGTCCGTTATTTCAATCAACCTTAGGTTAATTAAAATTGTAGTTGAATAAACCGTAGGTGTGTTGTCCGTCATGGATTTCATTCATTAGTTATTTGTAATATATTATGTCAAACGATCATTAGTCTTTTCACCGTAGTCATATTGATAGTATAGTTGAAATAGGATTAGTTAATTTAATACGAACCCTTGCATACAATGTATATCGAATACATACATACATTCACGCCTTTTCCCCGAAGGGGTAGGCAGAGGTGTGCCCAGGACTCAGTTCCATAGTAGATACATCCACATTTCGCCAGTATGTTATTGGTCCCTTGTAATAGGGGGCGAGCCTATTGCCATCTACCGGGCACAATTCCAGACTCCAGGCAGTTATTGAGATAATTCCTAATGTAAAAATCCAATATTTAACACTTTGCCTGACCTGGGGATCGAACCCGGGACCTCTTGATTGACAGTCGAGCATGCGCCGTCTACGCCACCGATGCAGTCTCATGTATATCATGGCATGTATATCGAATTATGATCGTAATGTCAAATCTCATTAGTTTTTGAAAGATAACGCTCGAAATCTAAACCATTGCAATCGTCAAATAATCTCGTGTTACGCCTCTGGTATAAAGTTACGTATAATGTATAAAAAAATAAACAATTGACAGAAGCTATGTTAAGTTTCAGTTACACAACATACAATAATAACTAATATTACTAACATTTTAACTTCGCGGAACAAGAAAGGTCGTACACATGCAATGTTTTATGTAAATTCAGAAGAAATATAATTCACTCTCGGCAGCGCATCGAATTTGCACAAAAGATGTAAACCAGTTCAGGGGCGATGAACAAAACTGAATAATTTGTGTACTTATTACCATACGACTGACTTATTTAAGTAACTGCCTAGGATTTGCGAAAGAGTTCAGCAATTACCTAATGGAGATCATCTGTAGTTTATCTATCAAATACCTACCTAGTAGAAGTAAATAAGATTTGACTTAATTTCTGCTTTTAGAGTTGCATTGTCGATGAAGTCACTGATCGACTTAATTTTACAAAAAACTACTTTCCATACAAATCGACTACGATGCGATGCCATTATTTTGTAATTTTGTATTTTGTTTTTTGTAAATAAAATCCTTTTATCAGGTACAGGCGTGTAGATGGAATTCAGAGGCACCCTCTAATATTAGATAAGTACGTACTACGTACCTTCTCTTATTATAAACCTTATTCTATAATCAACTCAGTCATGCCGTGGCCGTGGCCGTAACCGGCTTTAGAATAGTGCTCCACCCTCTCGACCTGTGGTTGCTGTAAGAGCCTGCTAAGGGTTAACAGATCCAGAGGACAGGCAACAGCGTCCTCTGCAAAAAACCATAGTACTGCGCTCGACAACCCGCCTGCCAAGCGTGGTAAGTACCTATTGGCAAAACCACCCTTCATGGAGGAGGTCTATGTTCAGTAGTGGATTACCAACAGCTTAGATAATGATGATGATGATGAACTCACTCATTGGTCTAGCGCTCTTTACATTACCTAATCTAATTAGTATCCTAGAGTAATTCGTTAGTAGGTACCTACTATACGTACATATTCAATGTGCAATTGCAATATTACGTGAATGCTTTTATTTGTACAAATCGATCAATCTGAATCCACTTTCTAGTCTTCTCTTTGAATTTAAAACTGCATTACGTGGTATGTTTTAGTTTTGGGAAATACTTAAGTGTTTACATTTACGTAGGCAGCTACATGCCTTAGGTTATTTGCAAATTGCATAATTTGGCAAATCGAAAAGAAAGACGGAAGTAAACCTTTTCCATTGGTCTACCAACTTTATTACGTTCAATTTCGATTAAGTATCTACTTATTACAAAACATATGTATTTATTACATTTATATACAAGTCTGCTTATTACATTAATTTTACATTGTGGTAGTAAATCCAGGTACCTACTTACTTATCTCAGGGCTGTAGTCAGTTACATTTAATGTAGGGCAGCTGTGGTCACAGGTAAGTACGGCCGAAGTAAAAATGATGCATGATCTGACATGGTAGATTTAAATCGATAACTGACTGAAAATCCGTACCGGTACAATACAGGGAAATGCTCAGTGTCGAAGAGCATTTCCATGTAATGCAACGTTCTTTTAATGCTTGACGCTCCGCTCGCAGAAATTTTAGAATTTTCACAATGAAGGCGCGACCAGCTTAAGGTTGAGCATCAAGTGCCCTAGCATTGTCCTGCCCTGGCTACGACCCTGACTTATCTATAATAGAAAATTATCTGCACATAATACTACCTGGTTATCACGCGAATAACAGCATACTCAATGTTCATCTTCATTGTCGATACAGATGACCCAAAATGCGCACAAAACGAAGAGTTGATTAGAGAAATACACCTAAGAAAAAACCCTATAGCCTATAACCTACTAAGGCGAAATCGCGGGCGGGCATTGCTATAGGCTATTGAGTTGAAAATATATCTATAAATATTCTTTAACTACTATAAAAAACCTAACTTAACATAAAACCATCTTTTTGCAGGTTCTCGTAAGTTCAAATCATTTTAAACAAGCTCACATTGTGTAATAAATCCTACGCCTCAATTATAGCAAAAATACAGCGCTCATCTGCATTGAAATTATCCCGTAAACCATTCTTGGCAATTAGCAAAGATTTCAACTATCGTAAAACCAAGTAAGGCGGAGCAGTCCTTTTATTGACGTCGTATAAGAGTGGTGAACGAACCGGCACCTGTTTTACAATCAGAATAATCTCAGGGATAGTGCCTTCGTACACGATGCGTAGCGCTATCGTTTTGTAGGCGTAATTGACTTATTTCTCTTTGTCACGCTCGTTGGTATATGTTTCAAGCACCACCAGTTGGTGTGCGCTAATGTTAGCGTCGTGCGCTATAAGTGCGAAGGTTCTAGTGTCAATATATAAAAGACTGATTACCCATTATTGTGAAAGTGTATTCAAATCTCTCTAAAGGACCTAAAGGATATACCTAAGACGCCGACTCGCCAACACAACCCAGATGATTTGTCGGTGACGCGACGTGGATTCGTATGCGCAGGACATGTCACATGTCGCAGACTTGATTATTGTCAAATTTTGTTGTTAATGTCTAATGTCTAAGTAATTTGTCGGCTTAGGTGTGTTGAGTATCTCTCCTTTATACTGTTTTTCTATCACAGCTGTACTTTTAAGTTCAGATTCCTGAAAATAATGTGTTTGAATCCGAATATTTTAATTTCATTAATAATAGCGGTAATTGTCCAGTAGACCTATATGTTTTAACAGGTGTCAAACAGTTCTCGAGAAACAGCAGCTTTATCTCTCTGTGATCTTTTAGCATGTTAGTAAATTGTTTTACTATGTAAAAAATGATCTCAAATATCAGAAAACCTTCTACTTAGATCAAGCACCTTGATTATACTTCATAGGTACACAGATGTTTGATAACATGCCATTGAAATGGAGATGCGCCGGCGCCGCGTAAGCCTCGCTCAGAACACTTTCGCATTACATAATCGTTTTATATCCAACTTTACTTAGTTTTATTTTAATTCCACGAAGTTCATTTTGCCCGCGGGTTGCGTGCTCGTGATCGGAAGGAAAGAAGACACTTCATACTCGGACTAATCCCATGCGTTTCTTGTTTTTTACGCGTAATTGGCGTCATTAGTTCTGTAATTCATGCTGATAGGTCGTATTTCTAGCGTCAAACCAGTTGCGTATCGGTTGACTGACTCCTTGATTCTTGGATCGATAGACCCTTGCAAGTTTGCACGCACTTCTCTCTATTACAATACCGCCAGTAAGCGTTTAGTTTTCTTACTAAGTAGGTTTAGATTACCTACTTCCAGTTTATGCATGGGGCATTCACTCGAGTCTTATCTCTTCAACTCATACACATTTAATAATAAATATTAACTAGCTCTGTAATTGCGCGTCGACGCCTCCAGAACTAATTGGCGGTCATTTTTTTAATTAAAATCTAACTAGACGTTTCCCCTAGAAGAAAATAAAGTTAAAACGTCACGGCCGTTCACGACTTCCCAGAACCGCGGCGAAATGCAGCCCGCTTCTGGCTGTTGGCTGTATAACGGTGATCCCATTAGGTCTGGTATGCTACCGTCATCAGCTACCATGCGACATTGCGCTTGGGAACTAACATTCTTGGACGTTTTAAGATGTAATAAGAAACTAAGTATAAATTGGCAGTTTGTGAAGTTCCAAATTGGAAAAGTCATTGACGCGAGGTCTGGCTAAGGTATACAAACCTACTTATAGCACGACTTTTCCCAGTATTCTGCCGAAAATCGCTCAATTTGGAAGGATAAAGTGGCCACAGAAACTTACGATTAGGTATGTCTTTGGTACCTTTAAGACTGTTGCGTAGGACTTCGCTGCAATTATGATATAATTACTTATTATTATTATTATCAGGATGAGGAATATAACGCCGAGAATTTAGTAAAAAAAATGCTTTCATATGTCCGCTGTCCGTCCATGCAGCAGTTCTCCTCTACGGGTCGTATTTCTCAAAAGATGTCACATCAAATCCCAATAGGTAATGATTATTTTTAAATACACGTACTTACGCAAAGACAGACTGGAAAGGTCTACAGCTTAGAGTCACTATATAAAGCAGAATTAAAATTGTTTAATTCCCGTTAAACGTATTACGATTAACGATGGATCTGGTTTGGTCCAAGCCATTGTTCCCTTTGCCCCATATATCACTCTTGCGTAAAACAAACAATACCCGCCATACAATTGGATAAGATTGTATAGAACGAAGTACGATAAATCTAGTCCAAAGGATCCAAGGCCTCAGAGAATCTTTCACAAGCACTCGCGAGTATCGGTCCCGATTTCTACATTGGGCTTGTCCGGCAATTAGCTTAATTGCTATTCCTAGGCTTTATTCGTGCGGCCTTAGAATTTGAGATGTATTAGTTCCAACATTTTTCTCAACAGTCTGTGCCAGAAAATAGTGTGCATAGAAGATGGATGGTCCAACTCTTTGAGTTCCAAACTATGTTGGCACTACTCGTATTTACTCTACTTTTAGTTTTTGTAATTTCACCTAAATTCCAACCGAATCCATATAATATCCATAGTGTTAGGCCTCTTTTGCAGGGGGCCGCCTGGGGAAGTACCTTTGCCAGAGTTATTCATCCGCCAAGCAGTCAATGTGCAAACATTACTGTGTTCCGGTCTGAAAGGCAATTTTACCAGCGGAATTACTGGGCATGACAAATTTCAACAACTAATATCTCAGGGTGACAGGCGCAGTGCCTTCTTTTAACTCTACCTTTTGTACCTATCATTGATACCTACCATTGATTGTAATCGATGCATTATTGTCATTACTTTTTTAATTTCAAAAAACGTATCACTCCAATTATATGATTTTTATGTTCTATTATAAATATGGCTAACGATAACTCTATACAGGATATTAACACAGACATCGATTCTATAAATGTGTCAACCTCTGTCATATGTGAATCTATTCAATGCAAAACACTAGTCAAAGACATGAAACATCCTTATTATATCATACATTTGAATATTAGAAGCATTAATAAAAACTTGGATGAATTTAAAACATTATTAGCCTCTATTGATCTTCAGTGCCACATAATTATTCTAACTGAATGTTGGATTAAATCCTCATCTATAATTCCTAACATAACCGGGTATAATATGTACTATACGAAAAATATATTCTCTCAAAATGAGGGCATTGTCATTTATGTAAGGGATGATCTCCAATGTAGTATTATTGAACCCTCTTTTCAAGATGCCAATTGTTTGGTGTGCCAATTAGATAACAGCATGGCAATAGTTTCGTTATATCGATCACCATCTCAACATAACATTACAAATTTTCTTAATAGTCTAAATATTGTTCTTAATATGCTTAACAGATATAAAAACGTTGTTGTAGTAGGAGATATGAACATTAATATAGTTAGAGGCACCACAGACAATATCAGTGATGAGTATCTTAATTTTATGGCCTTGCACGGCTTTCTCCCTGCACATAACCTTCCCACTAGGGACCGTAACTGCTTGGATCACTTCATGCTTAGATCAAACAGAGAAGCTAGAACTATGGTCATTGATTCCTACATAACTGATCATCGCCCGACACTTCTTGCTATTGAACATAAAACAGCAACGGCACAACTCAATAAAACACACAAGTATACCATAAACTACTCCGCTATAATCTCTGAAATTAATGTAATGAATTTCTACGACATTTTAAAACTAACAGATGCTAATACAGCTGCTGATCTACTAATTTTCAAACTCTATGACGTCATAAGTAAAAATACGCAGATATCCAAAGTCTCAAAGAAAAAGGTAACTATTAAACCATGGATCACTGCTGGTTTGCTGCGATGCATCAGGAACAGAGACCGTTTACATATCAAAGCTAAAAAAGCCCCTAATAATGAAACTCTTCAGATAACTTATAAAAGATACCGCAACTTCTGTAATCGACTATTAAGAAGACTAAAACGTGAATATGAAAGAAGTCAATTTCTAAAAGCTAAAAATAATCCCAAAGCCACGTGGAATACAATTAAGAACATTACGAACACACAACGCCAATCATCTCCCCCATTGGAACTCCTAACGATAGAATCCACCCCAAAACAGTCAGTGAACGCCGTAAATAACTTTTTTGCAAACATTGGTCGCAACTTAGCCAACCAGATACAACTCAATACTTCTCACAGTACAACATCCCCAACTGCTTCTGTTTCGTCCTTTTCACTAAGTAACTCCATGGTCCTTCTTGAAACCGACGAGGCAGAAGTTGAAAGAATAATTCAGGGACTAAGAGCAGACTGCGCTGTGGGTTGCGATGGCATATCCACACGGATTCTACAAGCCTGTAAAAACGCCCTAGTTCCCCTGATTACACATATATGTAACCTCTCCATCTCTACCGGTATTTTCCCCAAAAGTTTTAAGAAAGCAACAGTCCTTCCCATACACAAAAGCGGTTCTAGAGACAGTGTTAATAACTACAGGCCCATTTCAATTTTAACATCATTATCAAAAATATTAGAAAAACTACTTAACTATCGCTTAATAAATTACCTAGAGTCCTTAAATATTCTTTCTAATAACCAATTTGGTTTCAGAAAAAATAGAAGCACTGAGGATGCTATCTCAATGCTCGTAGAATCTATTTCGAAAAAACTGGATGGTAGAGAAAGATGTATTGGAATCTTCTTAGACCTATCCAAAGCTTTTGACACTGTCTCTATCCCCAAGCTACTTAACAAGATGGAAAGGGTTGGTATCCGAGGAAATGTTCTAAGTATTTTCAAGGACTATCTCACAGACCGCTCTCAACGAGTCAAAATAGGCAATTTTGAAAGTGATGAGCTTCCTATCATCTTTGGAGTTCCTCAGGGAAGTGTCTTGGGCCCAACACTCTTCAACATATACATCAATGATCTCTGCCAACTACAAATACCTCACTGCCTAAATATATCATATGCAGACGATACAGTCCTGCTTATTAGTGCTGCGAACTGGCAAGACTGCAAAGCCCATGCAGAGAATGCTCTTTCCTTGGTAAGGAATTGGCTTGATCATAATCTCCTTACCCTCAATACAAATAAAACTCATTATATCGCCTTCTCACCCAATCGTCTTTCGCAACCCAATGCAGATTTCAGTCTGATCGCACATGCCTGCGCAAATAATTCTAGTTGTAGATGCTCCCCTCTCACCAAAATCTCTTGTGCCAAGTACCTAGGTATACAAATTGATGATAATCTGCATTGGCATGAACAAATTGATCAACTGAAACAAAGAGTCAGAAGGTTGATATTTATATTCAAGCAAATAAGAGACACTGCTGATCAAGAAACTCTAAAAATAGTGTATAGCTCTTTATGTGAGTCAATTCTTTCCTACTGTAATACGATATGGGGAGGCGCTCACAAAACAGTCCTTCTTCCGCTTGAAAGAGCTCAACGGATTGTCCTAAAGGTAATGTGGAGGAAGAATTATAGGTACTCTACCACTCAATTGTACAAAGACTGTGGGGTCCTTACGGTCAGGCAACTCTACATTCTTCGCTCCATATTACGTAAACATTCTTCGATCACTTTTGACGTCAATATAATGAGGAAAAGACGCTGGAAAGATCGAATTTGCTCGATCGAACCTTATAGAACAGCTTCTCATGGTAGACAGTTTACAATCCTGAGCGCCCGACTATATAATAAAGCAAATATCAAAACAAACATATACGGACTAAACAGATACGAATGCAAGAAAAAGGTAAAAAGTTGGCTTGAGCAATTAACATACAATGAAACTGAGCTTTTACTTACAATTCCAAAATGACAAACATCCCTAATAGGTACATGAACTAAACTTACTCCTACACGTCACTACACGTGGGCTCTCGCTCTACGCCCAACTCGTACGAGGATGGAGTCTTGGGGCGAGACCCCATCCACACAAACACACACACACACACCCCCACCCCCACACCCACACTCACTCACACACGCACGCACACGCTCCAACTATAGTATAATTTTCAAATCCATAGATTGTAATTGAGTAAAATAAGTGATTTCAAGATTTTTTCATTAATTTAATTAACTATCTGGTAAATTACGTGTTTACCTTTAATTAGTTTCTACAATGTTACCTATGAATGTATTTATCTAATTTTGAATTAATTCCTATGATTTTATAATATAGCCTGTTTGTCAAAAATTTCAATGTTTGTGAGGAATCTTGCTCTTTCCGAAGATACAGACTTCCCGTCTAGTTTCGGAAATAGCAGTTTCAAAAAACAGAATAATTATATTATAATATGTCTCTTTACAATAAACTAAGTGTAATAATTATTATGAGCAATGAAATGTAAACATAGCATAGGTAATATTTACTGTTTATTTGAATAAATTTATTATTATTTGAATAAATTTATTATTATTATTATTATTTTGTTTTCATAATTTCACCCGAATTCGAAGTTTAATACAACATTTAGATAAAATCTCACCGCGATTTACGTCGCATATTTCACGTAGGTAGCTTGATAAACCTGGATCATAATCATTAGTATGTTGGATATATTTCCTGTTCCTGTACCTGAGGCAGCGTGGTGAATACACAAAATATCTGCTACCATTGGATATACGACATTATACTATATGGGACCAGTGACAAAACTTGGTTTCGTTAGGAGCTTTTAAATATTTAATTTGTAACCACAAAATTATTGGAAATTACGAGTAATCTACAAGTTAAGTAGGTAAGTATCTACTGTCGTGTGGTTACCGGCTATAGTTTATATGGTGTAATATGGGGGAGGCCTATGTACAGCAGTCTTCCGGCTGATGTGATGTATCTACTATAGTTTCAATGCACAAGTGATGAGTCCCCCGTATTTTGTAACTGCCTTCTATATCCAAGCACTTTTCAATCGGATTCAAAAAATTAGAAGGGAAAGGTGATTGCCTCGGTGGCGTAGTGGGCTAAAACTCGAGAACCGATAATGAGGTCCTGGGTTAAGGCAAAGTGTTATTGGATCTTTCTATTAGGAATTATCTCTACGACAGACTGGACTCTGGAAATGTGCCCGGTAGATGACAATAGGCTCGCCCCCTAATACATGGGACCTATAACATATACTGCGGCGATATGAGGGTGTACCTACTATGGGGCAGAGTCCTGGGTACACCTCCCTCTTCCCATTCGGGAAAAAGGCGATTGTATTAATTTATTTATTTTTCATCAAATGCCCACTACGCTTACAGTATTTGACCAAAACGCGTAGTGGGTATGTATGTATGTTACATGTGTTGTCAAAAAATTAGGAGGCTTTAATTTGACTGTACCCACCCATTGCTTACTTGTTACGCGATTACTTACGTCAATTATGAATGGATTTTGGTGATTCTTTTATTGGGTGATAGGTCATAATGGCCATAAGTCCCATACATTTTTATCGAAATTGGTTCAGCAGTTTTAGAAAAATCAACTTAAGCACTTTTTGGCGTAAGCTTGTACAAGCCTATACAAAATAATGTCTATGTAGGTATAAACTAGAAAGAAGTAGAAAAGTTTTTGTTTTATGTAAAAAATAACTTTATAATTATTTCAAGTAAATAATTAAGTATCTGTTCTCATATCGGGAGTAGGTACAAAATCTGGATTAGTATTAGAAGCAAACTCATGTACTTTACATTCGTTAGTAGTTAGTAGATATAACTAACGAATCCGTAGCAATTTTAAAGTCACAAAGTTCGCGTTTTCTGCATTTGATTTACCCAATAAAAAATCCGCGAAAATGCTTTACTAAGTAATACATACCTAAGTAGGTACCCAAGTATTACGACATAACATCCACCGTAATCCGACGTAAGGTTAGTTAACTGATTATCGGATGTGCATAACTTGTTTTCGCATATACTTATTGTGCGTCGTACCTCAAATGCATTTGCACAATAATATGAATCATATCTTGTAAATACATAATATAAGTACCTAAGTAGATGTTTCCACATTCCGCTTCCCATTAGAATACGTAATCCGCCCATAAAAATAAGGATTTCATGATATATCCAGTAGCTAAGAAATAAAAAGACAAGATTCTAATGGTTTTGACCGCGAGCCACCGCGGCCAACCGACCGAGTCTTACTTCTGTTACTTTCATAGACATAGGCAGCCTTTATGATAATTGTCTGGCTTTTTTTTATCCTGAAGCCCGGTTTACATGGTTCCAGTTCAGCAATCCAAGAGGAATGAATTACATAAGTAAAGTACAGCGCTACCCATGTGGCTGGATTGCAGCGAAAATACCTAATGTAATAAAAGCGAATCATATATCTGCGAGAAATTTGACACAATCCTAAGAAATAAAATCAAATCTATGTTTTGTTTTCCCCTGTTACTTACTTACCTACGAATATGATTAACCCATTCTATTAAAGTTATATCCTGATATTTTTAAGGTGAAGTAAACTATGTCCCTGTCATCTTAGTTTCTCTTATAAAAAATCGGTTTTTTCATAGTGAAAATCTTCTTCTAATTAAAAATCTTTTCTCTTTTACTGCCGTGATTAAACGTTCACTACAAAAAATTAAAAAGTTTAAAATACAAAATATAATAACAGGGACATAGTTTACTTCATCTTTAATTTGTCAGGATATAAATATATCAAATAGGTTTATTATATTCGGTGGAAACAGGTGAATACAAAACATAGATTTGGTATATTTTCCATAGGTTTGTGTCTAACTGTCCCTTTTCCTTTTATGTAATCAAGTAACTAAAAAGGTAACAAAAAACTAAACTTATTTAATTTATTTTATTTTTTAATTTAGGCTTTTATTTTTGAAAAGATAGTGGCACCCCAGTCATCGGACTGGAGTGTAGATACTCCAGTCCAATGACTGGATTGCCAGTCTACTTTTCATTCCAGCTAGATAATTTTTGAACTCATGAAAGAAAATAATAATGTTAATATATGATCCAGTCAAGCACTGGACTGGATTCACTCTCTGGAAGACAGGACTGGAATAATGTGAACCGGGTTTAAGGATGAGCAAAGGAATGGGATAAAACATTTTATGTCGACGGGTCAGTTGCCTCGCACGCTACATAAACAATAATTAAGAATAGTCGGGAGTTTATGGGAAGTTTAAACGTCACTCAAAAACACAGTACCAATTCAACAATTTACCATAAAAAAGCAGATTTATGATGATTGAATTTTTGAAAAAAGAAGAAAAAATATCAGCTC
The DNA here is from genome assembly GCA_947063395.1 of Hemistola chrysoprasaria. Lineage (NCBI taxonomy): Eukaryota > Metazoa > Arthropoda > Insecta > Lepidoptera > Geometridae > Hemistola > Hemistola chrysoprasaria. The sequence continues at coordinate 10,666,535 of OX346723.1, forward strand.
AAATCTAAATACAGCTGGTATTATAATATATTTATTAAAACAACATCATAAAAAGGTGTATAAATAATTTGAGAGCGTACATGGCCTTCTAGGAATTTGACACAATCCTATGAAAAAATTACCAAATCGATGATTTGTTTCCTCCGAATATAATTAACCCTTTCTATAAATTTATATCCTGATCACCTATGTAACCTATATCCCTGTCATTTTAATTTTTCTTATAAACCCTTGGTTTTATCATAGTGAACTTCCAAAAATCGCAGTTTTACTCGCGTGATTGGACGTTCACTACATGTAGAGTTTATAAACAAAAAATAAAATGATAGGGACATACTTTTCTTCAACTTTAAAATATCAGGGTATAAATAATAATAATAATATAATAATATGGGACAACTTCCACTTTTTAGTGAATTTTCCATATGATTGTGTCAAACTGCAAAGAGGTCTTGTATCCTGTTAAGGGGGTCTACCCGTCAACCCAAACATTCTGCATAAACTTTAAAAACTCTAAGAGGACGGGCAGCAGCATCCTCTGACAACCATCAAGCTGCGCTCGATAACCCGCCTGCCAAGCGTGAAAGGTAAAAAATAAAGTAAGATGTCTGTTTTCCCTTATACAATATGGTTTAGTTGCTAATATTTTCATTTGAAAAAAGTTAAGGTTTCAGTCAGTTATTTTTTTTTACGAAATTGTTCGTGCCTACTCCCAAACAATCACTGTAGCGTAACCGAAAGTGATACATTTTTTTAGAAAATCTTTGTACACAAAAAATCTATTCAGTCCTACATAGGTTGCTTTCGCTGTAAATAGTGCGATTTGTATAAGGTTTTTTTTTTTTAAAAAGAAGAGACATTTCATTGAAAAGATTGCTGCGAACGCTGAAAATGGGAGGTCGTTGCACGGAGTTTTTCTTTAGATCGATTTCTTTAAAGAATAATATAAGATAAACGTTATCTACTTCCTACATACATAAGAAAGTTGAAGTGTACTGATTGGATTTAATTATAAACAGCGCGAAAGCGCCCATAGGGTCTTTAAAGAGTGCAGCCGGAGATTGGCACGCAACCAATCGACGGCGATTTTGGTGAAAATTTTTATTTATAGTTTGTTTTTTTAGTGTTAGTTTTTAATATTTACTTTTAAGGTAGTTTAATTGCTTATTGTTATTTATTTAAATATGATTTGTTTTTTTTTTGTAATAAAACGATTATTAGGGGGTTGAATCTAAACAGTGGATTATTTCACTATTTTTATAAATAAATGATATGTGAAAATTGAGTGTGTTAATTTGTGAGCGAGTGTTTGTTATTTCTACACGCCAAAACTACTGAATCAATTTGATTTTAATTTAGATAGTAAATATGATTTTTCTAATTGCTCTACACAATATCAGTATCAATACCACAATATCAATATCAGGGGGTAAAATCGCAGTTTGTTACATAATTATTATAAGTACCTCGTTTGTAACGTTAGTCGCAAGCGTTTTCTTCACCTGTTATAATCGTAACTTTTTTTACGTTGTACTGATATTTTAGATTGATATTATTAGTACTTAGAATTCCTTGACCTTTAAAAAAATGAATGGAACATCAGTTTTAATTACGCTCTCTGTCTGTTTTGATTATATTTCGATCTGTTTTGATTATTATAATAATTTTTTATAATTATTATTATAATTTTTTTAGTAGTGGTAGGCCTCTTTAGCAGGGGGCCGCCTAGGGAAGTACTACACCTTTGCCAGTTATTCATCCGCCAAGCAGTAATGTGAAAACATTACTGTGTTCCGGTCTGAAGGGCAATGTTACCCGCGAAATTACTGAGCATAACGAGTGCCGCGCAGAATTTAGAATATTAAAACACTGGGTGGCTCTGTCTCTGATATGGGCAATCATGATGCTTAACATCAGGCACCTGATTTGCTCGTCTTGTCATTCACTATCATAAAAAAAAAAAATACAAATTTGGCTCCATAATGTGTGTCCTATATTAGAGACAAAATAATATTTCGCAGAAGCCTTTAGTCCCTAAACAAAACGTGAACAGTGGAGGCAAAAACTAGATGTCCTACCCACGACCGGGACGAAGCACCGAGTAGCAAGCTCGGGACCAGTCCAGATAACGAGGTTTCAGGGTCATTGCCGTGATATGTCTAATGTCTACCTAGGAAGCGAGGGACTTCGGCTTTTATACTTAATTAAATAATTAAACGAGCTGTTTTAACGTAGGACAATGATTTTATACAATGTGTTAGAAAGGTGTAGTAATTCTTAAGGATAGAATATAATAATATTCAAAAGAAAAAATTGCTAAATTAGAAAAAAAAAAGTTTTCCCATACAAATTCTATGGAAAGTAGGTATTTTTTGTGGTATAATAAAACTCGTTGTATAATAACCATTTACTTATTATAGGTAAACGCAAATCTAGTGTTACAATGTTTTTTTTTTATTTCAAGTTCTATTAAGAGTGATTTTTATGACTTGCTCCGATTCAGACACCAAATATTCGGACACAGTGTCCGAATTGACACATTTTAATATCATTTTTTTTTTCACTGAAAATTCGGATACTAATAAAAAAGCTATTTCGTAGTCGGATAAAAACTTCCAACGATACCCTATGTAATTGTAGAAATCCGTCTTCCGCCCAGTTTAAAGGTTGTTCAATTTCTGTCCATCATCGATCAGCTGAACATAGGTCCCCTAAAGGAAATTTCTGTTACTTCCCAGAAATTAATCGTTATGACATAGTGGCGCTCCATTGGTATAATAATAGGTGTAGCGTGTGATATCTTCTTTCAAGAACTCGTTCGATTCTCAGTTAAATTTTTATTAAAAAGAAAATGTTTATACAAATATGTATGTTCATATTTGCACTCCACCCAATTTCTGTAACATTTTCTCTACACAGTTTTAGGACAACTGGTAGAAAATGCTACACTAGCATTAAGTTAGTTCTAGAGTTGTGCTGAATTATAAATAAATTAATTAATATAAAGATTTTCTCTGTCTACATTTTTCTTACATGGCCCTGAAGGGTCCCTTAAGACTATTATAATATAGTAGAGTATTAAAAAATAAGGTATCTGGACATTTTTCCAGAACTTCACGCACAACGGACCAGATAAGAGTCTAAAAGAGTCTACTTCACATTTTACATTTAAATTTTATGGTCATTTTTGATTGAGTTTCTTTATGATCTAACATTTCGTATATTTATGAGTATTCAATAATTTTGAAAGATCAAAAATTAATCAAATTAACGTTCGCAACTAAACGCGACGGTAAAGCTTTGGAATTTGAATATGAGGGTATTTCACGGAGACAAATTTCACATAAAACAAATTTCAATATTTTTTTAAATAGGTATACTTTAGTAGATTTAGTATGCTATACTACAATATATAAGTATTAGTTACTTACATAAGTATTTCAGTTTCAGTAGCATAATGTTTTTCCAACAAACACCAACTTCATTTGGATATAGGTAACTTAAATATTTGTTTATAGAAAAAAACTAATAAAAGTATACGTATATGTACCCAAGTTGATTGCATCCATCTAGAATTTATAACATCATCGCAAATACTAGAAAAATCTATGTAATAATTTCCATTCGCCGCAGCGATTACGCTCGGGAAGGGTTAAAATACTAAACATGTTTTCTACATCTAAAACGCAACCTTAGTATTATAATAACAATCCTGTTTTACTTACCACTACTTAAGTTATTATAGAAGATTCCACTAGCATCCGACACAACACTATTATAATGATTTAACTAAAACTCGGGCTGTATGCAACTGCCGTGTGCATTCTTTTTTTTTTCTAAGTCATAGAGTTTATTTTACGCGCGCGTATTTTTTAAGAACGCAGCGCGCGTCGTCTTGCGCTCGATGTTACGTTTGAACTAAATGTTTTCTTTCAAACTCCATCTTGGCTTGGCAAGGCTGAACATAGAGAAATAAAGCCGGCACCGGTGACAAGTTCATAACGGACCCCGTATGCTCCCGCGCATCTTAAATTGTTTATAATGTTAAAAAAATGTATTTTATAAATTATCACAATGAAGAAAATAAAACATTACAAATAAATTACAAAACATTTTTATTTCTTAAAACAACACAATTACGTATATTTCTCATACGAAGTATAACCTCTATATTTAATTGAGTTTAAATGTTGTTTCATTAGAAATAAAACAAATGTTACTACTCCTTATAAAGAATTAATAATTAACTGGATATTAACTTTTCTATAATATTCTTATTTGCATAATAGGTATAGGCATGCTTCATATTTTTAATATTACATAGGTTACTTACCTTAGGCTAAGCAGCACCAACTAACATAATAACCATCGCTTGACTGGCCGTTAAATGTCTAGTTAATTAGTGCCAATATTACGCGCCAATTTAATCACTGACAATAAAGACACACATGGGCGGGCGCGTGACAGGTCTGGTGTCAAATACAAGAAAACGCGTCCTGCGCCCCTTATAGTGTTTTGTCCTTCATATATACAAGGAATGTAACGTCGCGCCATCCAGCGCACGATCCGCTCACACTGGGCTCTCAGAGGGTAAATTCAAAACCTATATAAAATCTACTTTACTAAAGAAGGCTTATTTATAAAGTCAACCAGTACATAGAGGACAAAGATGCCTGGAAACATCTGCATAGCCGCCTCGCGGCACCTTCAAAGAAAACGAATGTAAGCAAAGCAAATATTATGAAACTATCTGTTGAAAAAACTAAGCCCTACAAGTTTCTTGTGCGTTCTTCTTGTAGAGGTATCTTTCCGAACGCAAGATAGACAGTACTGTTTATCTTCATTGACGTACACAAGTGTCAGATTATGACCTATTTGAATAAATCTGTTTGAGTTTGAGTTTTTGAGTTTGCTGTCATGTGTGTATGGGCTTTAAAGTGACGCCAAAAATAACGTTAACATAAACGTTCTAGCCCCGGATCTACGATTTTTTCGAACCGGGGCATAGACTTGATAGAGGTGACCCTCTTTCCAGCGTTTGAAAATAAATTCATAATAAAAATCATGTAATGGGGGCCTATGTGGCGCCTCTTTCTTACAAGTCGACGGTCGAGCCAAACAGGCTTCCGTATGTTATATGCACTTTGTGGAGCAAGTTTTTCATATTATATTATGATTTTGGCGCCCTCTGAAAGTGCCGCCCGGGACGGGTGAGATTCGGGCCTGGAGAGCGCATGCGTAATATTGGTGTAACCCGAGACTCGACGGTCGGTTAACCATTGGTTATTGTTAAAGGTAGCTGGTGCAACTCAGCTCAAATATTAATTTAACAAATAATACTATATTATTTTTAACTATAACTACGTAGAGTTCTAATACTCGAGTAATAATAACTTACCCAAGTTATTAAATTTTAAGTGGATCATTAAATTCGGTTATATTAATTGTTACATACATGCCCACTACAAAAATTAGGTAGGTAACATATTTTATTATTAACTTTTATTATTAACTAGAAAACAGATACATCATACAAGTTATTTATTTATTTAAGAAGGCCCTATATTCTTAAATAAACAAAAAATCAATAAGATCAAATTTATTTTTCGTCAGTACAGTTCAGTCCAATTTGAATAATTTCGAGTAGGTAGATTTAATTATAAATAGATAGGAGATAAATTCGTTATAATAATAATAATTTCGTAAAGTCTCAGACCCTGGCTATAGCCGAGAAAATTGCATTGAAAATTGGAGAAGAAGTTTCAGTCAATCGAAAATATTTGTTCATATCACAAAAAAATAAAATATCATGAGTTAGGTATATTATGTTAAGTTCTGTGCAGTTTTGCTGAATATTTTACTATACAATTTATATTATGTAAAAAGAAATATTTGATAGTTTATATATGTCGCATTGGGCAGTGGGCAGTCATAACTGTATAGAAGACATTATTGACTAAGAAAAAATAAGTTTGGAATTTCATTTTTCATACCTAAATCTTTATGAAATATTTTTTCTTTGTCATTAAAAATCAAACGCAATCCTGACTCTATAAGAATCAATTAAATTATAAAACAAATCAACAGCCCTAATCCATTAATTTAATTGTTTTTAGAATTATATACTACATTTAAAAGTTCATAGGCAGATATTTAAAAATAAGTAGAAATAACATAACATCATTTAAAAGTTCATAGGGAGATTTTAAAAAAAAAGTAGAAAAAACATAACATCAATCCGTTTGGCCAAAGGGGTAGGCAGTCTCATAGTAGGTACACACTACACTTCCCTAGTTATGTTTTTTAAGTCCCACATAATCAATGATCTTTTATATAATCTGAGGTAGATGCGTTTTACCCTGCTTTGCATGGCGAACTCAAATCAAGCTAATTGGCAAGTCAAGTCAATCGCACCTTGTCTTGTGCTGATGTTACATGTATAAGGTTTGCTGTGAACATGTGTTTATCTGTTTCTGACGCCCGGGTTTTATATATCACTGCTATCTTTTACTTTAATGAGTGATGGAAACAAAGCTGCGTATATTCTACATAAGTAGGTACAACAGAATTTCGCCACGTTTTAGGGTTGTTTTTAATGAGTTTAACGTCTCTATTCATATGAAAGCTAATGTAATAGGGGGCAATTCTATACAAAAAAGGAGAATGGGAAAAGAACAGCATCGCCACACATTGGCACACAATATGTTAATTTAAAAAAAAAACGGATATTCAACAAAACTACACACAACTACAAAAATCATACAACAAAAGTCACATACTTATGTCTCCTCAACATTGGGGTTTTCAGAGAACAGCTGGTGGTCATTATAAGTCCTCAAGTACTTGTTGGTTGTGTAGTAGAGAATTAAACCCCACTTGGTCATCATGAACGCCCATACCAGCCTGATGATTATGCTTGTTTCTACAGGCATCACATCTGAAAGATTATTTTTATATTAGTTATTTTTTAGGGTTATCTACACTTGTAGTGGCCTTATTGGAAAATGAAGAATAAAAAAGGTTCCATAGATAAAATATGCCAACAGGATACTTTTAGTAATTAGTAAGGGTTCACCATCCATTCATCTGTTATAGGGCCATATTATTTCTTTGAAATGTAAAGGACGTGGATGAAAAACCACATAATCTCACTAATTAAGAATGAATTGATGTTTAAAAAAACAAGTTATTCTGTCCATGTATCACAGTGAGTGAAGACAGACGAAGCTGGCGCTTCTACAAAACAAACACACACATAGGTGCTGAGTAAGCCCCAACTCGGATTGGTAACAGGCACCATAATAGGTCATGGACTCTTTAATAAACATCTGTTCCTATTAAGTGTTACAGACAGCCCTCTATGACGAGCGTGTATGGAAGCGGCGGAGACAGCTGCTCATGTCCTTTTCAAGTATACAAGAGTAGCAGCATACCAGGCATGGTACTTCGGAACGCCGGGGTCGGTCACCGAAATTGGCGGCAACCTGAAAGGGCCGCTTAAATTCTTCTGAGAGCTAGGGTGGCTCGAGTGAGGTATCACCCCTCACCCACACGCGAAATGGGCGCATAGGCGTCAAGTTGCAGAGAACTGTCTGCATATTTCATTGATTAACCGCCTACCCTTTCGAGAAAAAGGCGGGATTACATGTTATTTAATATGAATATTTACCAGTTTTATAGTAGCATTCTAGGAATATGTAGAAAAACATCAGAGCGAGTCCTGACACAAAGCCAATGACGCCGAAGTCTCCGATATACTGCAGTGCCTTCCGAGAGAAGTTCACATGGAGAGACTCTTTTAGGTAATGGCAATGCAGCATTAATGCTAGCCCTGCATGGAGACCTAGAAATTTGAACATGCATTTATTAGTCTTTTCTTTTGTTAATGAATTTATAGAATATGTAGGTAGGGTGTTTTATACATTGATCAATAATTAATAATTACTATCATTTATATTTTAAGTATAGTATGGTGATAATTTATTATTATCATGTAATTTTTTTATTGAATTTGACATATAACCCTCACTGTGAACCTGCCCTCACCCTCAGCAATTGTTAGCTTCTGATGTTTGTAATATATTTGTCACTTATCTCATTGTACCTACAGTGAATTAATGTTTATAAATAAAGTTACATAATTTGGAGTTTTCCTCTAACATTATATTCATTATATCATAGACTAGTGTAAGCCAAACTATTGTAAGACAAAGCTGCTGGGCTTTGTCCGCTCAAAATCATTATATTATATGGGAGTTTTATACCACAACTTTGATGCGCTTTTTGGACCCCTTAGCATCTGAATATTAAAAAATCCTTGCTTAACACACATCCAGACAACGAAAGAACTTACATTCCAAGTTTCAAGTCTCTAAGATCAGTGGTATGAGCTCTATGTTTCATGTCAGTCAGTGAGTCATTTAGGATTTTATAATTTATAGTGATTAAAATAATTATTAGATATACACATTAGACCTTACAGTTTACAAAGCAAATATCAGTTAGATGTTATTATAACTATAGACAATTTTTCCACCACACACAATTTTTGTTTTGCATAAAGTTCGGTAGCTTTGTTCTATCTCATTAAGGCTGGGTTTTTTGATCACTGGTTAAGTCGACGAATAGTTAAATTTTTTGACAAATAGTTAAAATTCGACAAAATTCGTTTTTTCATCCCTGGTTAACTATTATTTTCCACACGATTTAACAATTGTTTAGAAATTTAACTATAGTTAGTTTGACAAATGGTTAACTTAACCGTAACTGACGATCAAAAAACCGGCCCTAAGAAAGGTTTGTCCTATAATATGTGTGGTTTACATGCACATTGTCTGTGTGAAACAATTACTATTCTATTTTTTCTAATTAGATTTATATATTATGTACCCTCAAACAATACTTCTCAAAATCGATTTCCAAGGCTTTTTTAAAATATAGGTATAAAATTATAGGTGTGTCACTAAGGGCAGATTTCTTAGAAATAGTTTATCTGCGTTTTAAAATTGTGTACATAACTAAATAATTACAGAACTACAAATCTACGAACATGGGTAGGTTAAAGCACATAGTAAAAACACCAGTTCTTAGTTGTTATGACCTTACGAGAAAAAATAAATAGATAACTAAGTAGTTTTGAACTCACCTGATAAGAGCGCCCACATTCCAGCTTCGATATTTGCGTAAATTATGCAAAAACATACAAAGGCAGAGAGTCCAAGGAAGACCCCGATTGCACTTAGTGCTATGTGGATTTTCGTGCGTAACATCGTTATGCCGTTTTGCTTATTTATAACGGGAAACGGGAAACTATTGTAATTGTGAGAGTTTCTGAATAGATCACAAATAGAATAAAAACAAACTGAAACTTCGCAGAAAACACGTAAGACGTAAACAATAAACAAACACAAGATTCAGTTGATTTTCAACGTTTGACAGTGACGTTTTCTATTTTCTGTGTTCCGATACGATAATCGTGCTGACAACCAACATTTTTACGGGTGTCATTGCTGTCACTGCCACCTTAGTCTATGGATTTAAGGAGACGTTCCGTTCAATTTTTTACAAGGTCAACGCTGCAGAATCCAAGGTTCCTTTTATTCTGTGAATCCAAGTCGTGCTCACTCATTGCTCATAGTAAAAAGAAGAATCAAGAGGTAAAGTGCCACTACTCAAAGCGTGGTTACCAGTGGTTAGTGGTTCCAATAAATGATAAAGCCAGACATAGAAGCTTATGAACGATAAAGCCTTTTGAAGATAATAATATGGCCAAGAGTCAAGAGCACAATATCCAAGAGTCCCCTAATAATAGCTAGATTAAGTTTAATTGGCTAGGGTGTAATGCAGTTCTAGGAATAAAACTATTTTTATATTTTCATTTTATTATAAGTACCTATTTTAATCACTATTGCACATTATATAAACATAATAAGTGTATAACAATATTAAGTATTTTCTTAAAACCTGAATAGAAGTTGCATAATAATGAATAAATCTCAAACAATAAACAATAATTTTTTTATTTATACTTACTACTTTCCAGTTTCCAGGAATATTTTTTACAAAAAACATTTATTTTCAATTTAAACTTTGTAATAGAATCCAAACAGAAACAACTTTTAAACATGACTAAAGTGATGTCATAAGAAATTCAATGTGACCTTTATCTTAATTCTTAATGATATTTCAAATGAATTATCTTTTCGATGCCATCACTAAAATCATAATTATGTTTAAAAATTCACGATAAACACAGATAAATCTAATAAAAATCCAACTAGAATCTGAGCAGAATGAGAATAATCTGACATAGATCAATAATAAATGAATCAACAACTTCTTATGCAAAATCAACCAAAACAGCTTAAACCTTTAACAACTTCAAGTAATTCGGTTTCATTTTGCTTAAAGTTATGGAATCAATTTCTGATACTCTATGTATCCTAAGATGACTTTTCATATTTCCTCTCTGTGCATACCCTCGCCCACAAACTGGACATTTGAACGGAGCTTCCCCTGTGTGCAATCTCATGTGTTCTTTCAAATACTCCTCATGGAAGAACCCTTTATTGCAGATTGTGCATTCGGCTGGACGTTCACCTGAAAAATAATAATAATGGATTTTAATTTGCAATCATAATATACTTGACTTTCCTTGCAAAATAAATAAATTGTGCATTCTGTCTGGTTGTAAATGCAGGAAAACATGAGAGTTCTTAATCTATAAAATATAAATAGTAATAAGAACATTAAATACGGAATTTATTTAAAGACTAATGTGACCAAAGAAATGACTTGAAATTACTGGGCAGGACTTAAATTGTCGGCTCATAAAGGCGCTGCTACACCTGAATAAGTCCCAATAGAGACTGTAGCAGGTGCCATAACAGGTCATAGACTCTTTAACAAACATCTGTTTCTTTTAGGTGTTACAGACAGCCCTCTATGACGAGTGTGCATGGAAGTGGAGGAGACAACTGCTCAAGTCCTTCTCAAGTGTACTGTGGTGTATTAGCAGCATACCGGGCACAGTACCTCAGAACCCCGGGGTCGCTCACCGAGATTGTCGGCAACCTGAAAGGGCTGGTGAAATTCTTCGGAGAGCTAGGGTGGCTCGAGTGAGGAATCACACACCCCCCACACGCAAAATAGGCGCATCGGCGTCGAGTTGCGGAGAACTGCCTACGAATTTGAATTTAATTAAATTAGACAGGACTTTAAAAAATCAAACTTTAGAAGTAGCCTCTGCTCTGCCTAACCCAACAGGCATGTTTGTCTTATGACAAAAAGAGCACTGAAGTATTATTAATAGTAGTAATTTGTTTATGGTTTTAAATCAAACTTCTAGTTTACTAGACAACCTACTGACTGTAATGTACAGGCAAATTACTTAACATCCCAGACCTCTTTATATCTTGTCAATTATTATCAGTTACAGTTTTCTAGATTTAAGTTATGATATTGTCCATGGCTGCTTCACAACATCAGAAGTGGGATGAAGATCAAAATGAACACTCACCAGTATGTACAGATCTTTCATGAATAAGAACAGACTTGTAGCACTTGTAAGTTTTCTCACAATATTTACAAGAAAATTTCTTCTTGACAAACTTTCCACTGTGCACTTTTCTCATATGGTTTGTGAGTTCTCCCCTAAAAGCAAAAGAGTGCCCACAAGAAGAACACATAAATTCCCTATTCTGTGTATGTTTTCTTTTCACATGTCTATTTAAATTATATTGCGTTGTGCACATCTTTGGACAATGAGGACACTTGACTGGATTCTCGCAATGGAACTTTTTTCTGTGTAAACTCAATTTATATTGAGTTTTAAAAGTATCTCCACAGAGGTCACATAGTTTTGGTTGTGTAACAGTTTTTTTTCTTGGCAATACCAGTCTTGTGTTCCTTCTCTTTCCTTTGTTGGGATTATCTTTTGCCTCCGACTTTTCTTCACTCTTGAAATGTGTTGATTTTAAACTGTAAAAGAAATATTATTATCTTTGTTAAGAGTGCTACAAACTTAATGGCGAATGTGAAGTGAGGTGTAAAACTTTTTGCACAGGGATTGGGAGGGGTTCAGGCCCAGCTTGCCGTCAAATGCCGCCAATGCCAATAAAGTTTATTCTGGGCCAAGCAAAGGTCCAATATTATATATCCAAAATATTTGGACCTGTCCAAGAATCAACTCTGCTAAATTGACACCTAACGCTCAATACAATAGCTGGTGCTGCTGTTGCTGTTAGACTCAATGACAACTTGAGAATCTATGACAAAATATTATTAAGGTTATTTCATACTAGTGGTCCGCCCCGGCTTCGCACGGGTAGCAGAAGTAGTAGATATATAAGTACCTACTACTACAAACCCCTAGTACATTATTTCTACAACCATTAGTTTTCATACCGCATATAGGTAAATAATAACTTCTTCGATTATTGTGACTAAACCAAAATATAGGTATGTATATAATGTCTGTGGACTATTTGTAGGTATTATAAGTACTACAAACCCCTAGTACATTACTTTATTCTACCACCAATACTTTTTACAGCGCATGCATATAATGATGTTTCGATTATTGTGAGTAAACTAAAATAGATGGATTTATAATGACCATGGACTATTTTGTAGATATTGATAAGTACTAAAAACCTCTCGTACATTATTTTATTCTATCATCAAAAGATTTCACAGCGCACGCAAATTAATGAATATATTAGGTAATTATGTGACCTTGGTTCACAATATATTGCAGTTTTCTTACGGATCCCTATTTTTTTTCAAAATCTCATATAGCCTGTGTCACTCACACTGAATTAAGCTTTCCATAACTGAAAGAATTCTTTTAAATCGGTCCAGTAGTTTCAGAGCCTATTCATTACAAACAAAAATTCAAAAAAACAACAGGCCGGCCGGCAGCACTAAGTCACTAAGTATATTATATCAAAAATCTGGAAACGAATACGGCATACTGATAACGGAAATGCTGAAAGCATCTAAAAGCATCGATAATTTGATGTCGTTGCAACCCAATTTAAAGGGGCTATGATAAAGAGAAGCGAAATCAAAACCGCGTTTAAATTATTTGCAGAACGTTATCTATTATACATATTATGCAATGTAGGCAATAAATTACTTAAAATGTTGCATTAGGGTACCTATTTACGTCTTGCAAGAAAATATTGTCAGCGCGTTCTAATTTTTCCTGTAGCGCCATCTAATGAGCATTTTTGGAACTAAAATATTCATAACAAACTTTTAAACTTTTTTTTTCAACATAAAGGCTGATATTTTTGAAAACGCTGAAAAAACGTGTTTAATTATTTTCATTTTAGAATGTTTCTACAAAATTTGAAATCAATCGGCTGAAAAATGAAGTCTACTCAATACAAACTTTCAACCCCTATTTAATACACTTAGGGGTAAAATTTTGAAAAATCCTTTCTTATTACTTGTCTAGACTGTAAAAATAATCTATTGTCCAAATTTCATCATAATCGGTCCAGTAGTTTTGGCTCTGGGTTGATGAGTCAGTCAGTCAGTGAATCACTTTCTCTCTTTATATAATAGTATAGATTTCGTTAGCCAGAAATTTGAAGTAATCAAAGTTTATGTTAAGATTTGAGCAAAATTAAGCAGCTCTTTGCAAATTACAATATCTCAGTTTTATTATCATTACAATTCTTTATGTAACTTACCACCATTTTTCTCCCATCCAAGCGAATTCACCCTCTAATATTGAAGAGGCAACCTTATCAGTAGTACTTTTGAATTTATTTTTCCTCGAACCTGCTACCTTTTTCTCTTTTAGTGATTCTTTTTTAATTTTCTTCTTCACTTCCGGCAATGGTTGTAACAGCTCTATAAATTGTTCTCTATCTTCAAAATTGATTAAATCCGGGTCTCCTTTGCATGTTTTTAATTCAATTTCTACCTCAGAAAAGTAGTTATCATGCTCTGTGTCACTTGAATCCAAGTTTTCATGTTTGATGATAAGAAGACCACTGTCTAGTATTTTTTGTGATTCTCTGAATTTGTTAATGAACTCACATACTGTATCCAGTGTCTTGTTGCATTGTGGGCAAATATCACGGGGGTACCCATCAATGTCTTCAACCTGGAAGAATGATAATTACATATTATTTATTATTAAGTAAGTAGTTATAGGAAATAAAAATTCATCACAAAAGAGATATCTAGGCTCTAAGAGGTTTAATTCAAAACCTGTATAAAATCATGTTAACCAATACATAGAGAACAAAGATTCCTGGAAACTTCTGCATAGCCACCACCAAGCAAACAGATGTAACCAAACCAAATATAGTAATAGTCGCAGTTGAAAAAATTAAACCCTACAAGTTTCTTGTGTTCTTCGTGTAGAGGTATATTTCCAAATACATGGTAGATTCATTACTAGTTACTGATATTATTTACAGAAGTTAAATTTGAGTTTGTGTTTGAAAAATATGAGTACTTTTGCTTCATTGTCACCCATGGGCCTTCCTTACACTTAGAAGTTGTTAATAAGTGTTATGTTTGATTTATATTAGTTTTTATAAATGTACTTGTGGGTAGATGATAATAAATCAGTTTTTGCTTCTGAACTTAACTATGGCGTATTCTTCATTGGCGACTTCGGAAAATTAATTAAATCGTGTGATAATGGCGTCTAATACTGCAAATATCGTGTTTCCGGGAGCTTTTAATCCAAAGACTGATAAGTGGTGTGATTATAAGGAACTTTTACTATGTGCTCTGGACGCGGCGGGTTACGACGATACTGACAACACCAAAGCTCGCTCTTTATTCCTATCTCAGTGTGGAAAAGACACTTATGCGTTAATTGCGTCACTATTGGTGCCTCTTCGTCCGACAAAAGTGCCCTTATCAGATATTATCAATGTTTTGGACCAATTTTATGAACCGGAAGTGAATGAAATTTTGCAAGCGGGAAAGTTTCATAGACGCGAACAAACGGAAGGCGAAAGCGTGCAGGACTTTGTGGCCGCGATTAATGCGCTCGGCGCCAAGTGTAAATTTATGGACTTGAAACGTCAGTTAAGAGACCGGCTGGTATTGGGGGTACGGGACGCTCGTTTAAGGCGGGACTTGCTCAAGACTAAGGACCTAACTTATTCGATGGCGTTGCAAACGTGTTTAAATTACCAAGCGATATATCCCGACTTGTACCAGGACACCACCGAGTCAAAGCAAACTCCTTACAGTGGGAGTGAACCTATGGAGATTGGTAGAGTTCACTCGACCTCATGTCGATACTGTACGAGACAACATAAGTCAGGAGAAAGATGCCCCTTTGTGAAAGCCAAATGTTTTTACTGTAAAAAGTCTGGCCATATTGCTGCAGCTTGTGAGAAGAAAATGTCAAAAACTCATCAGGTAGAATCAACATCAGAAAATAATAGTGCTGCGGCTTCAGGAAAATTAGAGGACATGATGGGCTTGTATATGTGCTCTGTGAGCGACTACCAACCACCAATATATGCACAAGTACAAGTAGATGGAGCTAAATTAAATATGGAAATTGATTCTGGAGCAGCCCGCTCCATCATATCTGAGAAAACTTATAAGAAACTGTGGCATGTTCCCCCACCCTTGAATTCTACTAATGTAAGACTGATTACTGTTACCCGAGAGGCACTCAAGGTATTAGGAAGTACAAATGTGCGAGTTGTCCTCGGGGAGAAGGAAGCACAATGTGAATTATTGGTTGTGGCAGGTGATACTCCTTCATTGTTGGGCAGAAATTGGTTCCAGCCGCTCAATATTTCAGTCATGGGGCTATGCTGGTCCGAAGATGTGATTACCCCACTGACACAAGATTTTCCTGAGCTATTTAAGGAAGAGCTCGGGCAATACAAAGGGCCTGAAGTGTCACTTCATGTACGGGCTGATGCTGTTCCCAGGTTTCTCAAATCTCGTCCGGTTCCATTCCCAAAGAAGAAAAAGGTTAATGAGGAGCTGCGTAAAATGGTCGAAGACGGCGTTCTGACACCAGTCAAGTACTCAAAATGGGCGACACCAATCAGAGTTGTAACAAAGGATGATGGGTCACTGCGCATTTGTGGTGATTACCGGGCCACTGTTAATGCATCTATAGACGTTGATACCTATCCCCTGCCGACATCAGTGGAAGCTTTTGAGAAGTTAAGTGGCGGTCGAATATTCAGCAAATTAGACTTGAAGCAGGCATACACACAAATGCGAGTTGACAACGAGACTGCGGAGCTTTTGACGCTAAACACGCCACTTGGATTGATGAAAATGAACCGTCTGGCATTTGGAGTTAGTGCAGCACCTGGTATATTTCAACGGGTGATGTCCACAGCAATGGCGGGCATAGAGGGAGTTGCATGTTTGTTAGATGATGTGGCGGTGATGGGTAAAAATACCCAGGAACACAACCAGAGATTGCGAGCAGTGCTATCAAAGCTGAATGAGATGGGCTTCCGACTGAATGTGAAGAAGTGTATCTTTTCCGCGGATTGTATCACATTCCTTGGACATACAATCGACGCGGAAGGACTACATCCATCACCTGCGAAGGTTAAAGAGATAAAGGAGAAACCAGCTCCAGCAAATAAAGAGACACTGCGTGCCTTTTTAGGCTTGTATAATTTCTATGAAAAATTCTTGCCGGATAAAGCGACGCTTTTAGAACCTTTGTACAGACTTCTAGAGGCAAGGAGACCATGGTCTTGGAGTGAGAAGGAACAATATGCATTTGAAAAGGCCAAGGATCTAATTTCTTCGGATATGACACTAGTTGGATATGACCTAAATAGAGAATTGCTTCTCATATGCGATTCATCAGAGTATGGACTAGGAGCTGTAATTGCCCACGTAATGGATGATGGGGAAGAACGACCGGTGATGATGGCGTCACGCACTCTGCAACCGCACGAGAGACGATATGGACAATTTGATAAGGAAGCATTAGCGATAATGTTTGGTCTCACCAAGTTCCACGAATTCTTATCAGGGCGTCAGTTTTGCATCATCACTGATCACAAACCCTTAGTGGGTTTATTTAATCCGAAAAAACCTATCCCGGATCAAATTTCTCCAAGGATGCTACGATGGTCCTTAAAGTTGGGCTGCTATGATTATACAATCCGATATAGAGCTGGAAAGTTAATTGGAAATGCTGACGCTCTGAGCAGATGGACAGCACCGACGGTTTCTGGTCACATTGAGGAGCCTTTGAGAGAAGTACTATTGTTAGAGGAATGTCCTAATGGCTGGGACTTAGATGCTGGCAAGATTGCAGCAGAAACAAAGAAAGACCCCGTGCTACGGCGAGTTATGTTTCACGTGCTTCATGGTTGGCCACAGCACAATGCCGATCCAGTGTTACAACCCTATTGGAGCAGAAGAGAGGCTCTTTCACAGAGTAAAGATTGTTTACTGTGGTGTAACAGAGTCATAGTACCGATGTCTCTCCAGCGAGAGGTACTGCAACTGCTACATACCCCACATGCTGGTATAGTTCAAACGAAGGCTTACGCTAGAGGGTATGTGTGGTGGGTTGACATGGATAAACAGATAGAAGCGATTGTGGCGGAGTGTGCACAATGCCAGCTTGTGAGGAACAATCCACCGAAAGACCCACAGACCTGGATACCGTCGGACAAACCTTGGAGCCGTGTTCATGTCGATTTTGCCGGCCCATTTCAAGGCAAAACTTTTCTCATACTTATCGATAGCTATAGCAAATGGGTCGAAGCAGAAATTGTGACATCTATGAGTAGCGGAAATGTCATTAGTATATTGAGGAGAATATTTGCAACTCAAGGGTTGCCGGATGTCCTAGTATCAGACAATGGTCGAACTTTCAGTTCGGAAGAGTTCGAAACGTTTTTAAAGAAAAACAGCATAAGGCATCTATTTTCACCACCGTATCATCCAGCGACGAACGGTCAAGCAGAAAGAACTGTACAGACTTTTAAAAATAAGCTAAAAAAGCTTGAAAGCTCACAAATGTCCTGGAGTGAGAAAATGGCTAAAATATTATTTTATTTGAGAACTGTTCCAAACAGCACCACCAATAAAACCCCTGCAGAGATGCTGAATGGCCGGAAATTTAAAACCGCGATATCAATTCTACATCCAGAAAATACACCAAAACATGCAGACAGACAGCTAGATGTGATGGCACACAACCCGCCTAACAGGTCCTTTGAAGTTGGTCAATCCGTTTTGATACACATGTATGGACCAGGAGAAAAGTGGAGAAGGGCCAGCATAGAAAGCATTGAAGGGCCAAGCACATATCGCACCTTCGGTAGAACAAGGGCATAATTGCAGTTTTTGCTATTTTACAGGAGAGCTATTTTAAGATATTTATTGCATTCACTGAGGTCTTGCTCTGTTAATATTGCTCGAAAGTTTTTCTTCTTTGCATGATATAAACTATATACTATATCCTTTTTAGGCGTATAGTTAACAAGAATTAAGAACTTTTAGTTTTTTTTCAATTAATTTTAATTTTAAGGAAGGGATACGTTTGTGCCCTTGTTCTACCAAAATGTATATTATTTTGTAATTAGGACTAAATTTGAGCTTTAATTTAGGATGATTTTCGAATAAAAATACCTTGTTTTTCCGTATAAACTTTTTATTTTCTTATAAAGTAAAAAAAATGTAGTAACTTTCACGAAATATAATACTTAAACTATCATTATAGTCTTACTAATCAGTCGTCAATAATCTCACGTTTGTGTCTCTTTGGAATCACAATGAAAATAGAATTATAGAAGATAACAAAAATAACAGTGACATTATTTTTAACAAGATTCACTGTTATGCAAATGAAATTCTTTAGAATCACACTTCAAAAAATATTAATTAAAAAATATAAAAATATCTTTATAACAATTATTTTTTTCTTACTAACGAATCAGTTCTAGCTCTCTCTCCTTTTCTTAAAAAAGGTTGTTAAAATATTGTTCATAGAACTTAGGAACTATATTTGAGGATATCAATTGACGAATGTCTTCTTTTTTTCTGTGAGGGATTGGTAACTTTTCCTTATAGAGCTGGTTTAGTGTGACATCTTTCACACTTTTTTTATTACCGATACGACCTGTTCGAATTCTCGCTGCTGTCCAATTGTCGGTTTTGTAGCTGCACTTAAATTGGTATATCTCTGAATCTTTCATAAATTTGATCGCTTTCGTATCCAATATTTTAAAAGTATTTCCTTCAACATCCTTGTTTACATTCAAATTAATATCTTCAGATAACAGCTTCATATCAATGAAAGAATCAAAATTCATTTCTTTAACGGTAAATTGAACACCCTTTTTCTTAGCATTTTTAATAAGACTGATGTATTCTGCTGGAGTGTATATAGGTCCAACCTTTTTAGCTCGCTTAACGTTTTTTTCTATTACAGAATGGACGGCATCAGCTTTATTCTGGGTATGACCCCTAATAAGGAATTTGTGTGTTATTGACTTTATAGGCAATGTGTTGACAGCATAATAATACATTCCAAAAACGAATCTGAAACAAGTAGAAATAATTATTTACATTATAAGTACATTACCTACCTATATTGTTCAGTATGAATTATAACAACAATCACTCCTATTTATCTAAATCTACTGTAAATTAATTGTATTATAAAAGGCAACAAACTTACTTATTTTTTTGCTGCCCGCAGCAATTATCCGAATAAAATATTATGTCTTTATCTGGTTGTTTGTTAGAAAGATCCTCCAAAAACTTGTAAAGGCATGTTCCTATTTCATTGGCGCCGCGTTTGCCAAGACCCTCGTGCCAGAAAAAGCAAATTGTGGTATCGTCTTTTATATTGGATACCTAAAACAAAATATACATTAGGTACATTCGAACATAAATTGATTAATTTTAACACTATAATTAACTAATTAGAAAATGAGTCCTCACCGTAAAATTGTAACAATTTAACTTGGACTTATAAAAGAAAGCTGATGACTGGCCAATTGGACAAGGTAAGACTGCCTGTAGATCGAAAATGGCAACTATATTATTAGAATCACTATTTTTGCATTGTTCTGTGTCGTGTTTTAGTTCTAATCTGCTTAAACTTTTCTCTTCTAGGTGTTTTTTGTATTTTTCCATCAGTGGTTCCTTATCGTTAGAGTTTTTGTACGCCTCACATTCATCGCACTGATCTTTTCGGGGAATAAACAAACCAAGATTGAAATCAGTATTAAAAATTCGATAGTAGGCATCATAATTTGCAAATTCCTTTCCAGCGGTTTCTTGAATCTTTTTGTAATCACGATGAAGCTCCGCTATAGTCGTAAATACATAAAAATACCAATACTAATAAATAAACAGAAAATTTATCACAAAATTTGTATTAAAAAATAATACAAATTTATTTCATTAACTTAAATAACAAACATTAATATTAAATCAAGTCAATTTGGAATGACAAAAACGTAATTGTCATTAAGTCTAGCAAAATAGCATTGCAATTGGAATGACAAAAACACATTTACTTTTAAGACCAAGGAATAAAACAAATCTTGAACGGACAAGGGCATAACTGTCTGAACGACTTTGTCCTTCCAATTTTAAAATTATAAATTAGGCATAAGTGTAATAGATGTGGCATTGTCGCTCCAGAAACCAAAAAATTAAAAGGGCATATTTACCTTTACGACGTTAGCGGTCCAAGTGACGACTGCCTCTCTCCCCGCCGACGGCGCATCTGACCAATGAGACTATGTCCAGCCAAGAGAGTAGTAAAAAGGCACCAATAAGACAAAGTCACTTTTCGCCTAGCGGATTTTTAAAGGAATTAAATGACTGTCTTTGTTCCTCCAGTTCAAATAGCATTTTTAAGGCATTTCTGTATACTTAACTCATTTTTGCAATTTTTGACAATTGTGCCCTTGTTCTACCGAAGGTGCGATATAGGGTGAGGACGGAAGGTGGAGAGCTACACCGGAGACATGCAGATCAAATATTGACTCGAAGAGTTTCTGACCAGGGACATAGTGAGCATCAACGCTTATCATGGGACAGACCGGATAATGAGTCAAGTTCTCAAGAAGATCCTATTGTAATACCGGACTCTAGTTTATGGCCTGATATCATAGGCATACCCGATGATTCACCTTAATTTTGTTTTTAATCATATCCTAGAAAAGTACATTTGATTTGCTTTGTTTAACTTTAAATTTATAATGCTTTGATTATAGTCTACTCATTATATTTATTGAATTATGAGAGGAAGGTATGTTATGTTTGATTTATATTAGTTTTTATAAATGTACTTGTGGGTAGATGATAATAAATCAGTTTTTGCTTCTGAACTTAACTATGGCGTATTCTTCAATAAGAAACTCTCCCAGCTTTAGCAACATTTAAGTAGGTACCATAACAAATTATATGCCTTTTTCCCGAAGGGATAGGCAGTGTTTCCAGTAGGTCGTAGGTACACTTATACTTCGCCAGTTATGGTTTTAATGTCCTCAATAATAGGGGGCGAGCTTATTGCCTATTGCTATAGGTATGTATACCCAATACCTACCAATAAAATAATTATGAATATTTTTACCTTTTCTTTAAAACATTTCGAGAGCTTTGCACGGACGCTGTCCTCTGTTCCTGTGGTTTCAAATATTGGGCACGACGCCCCATCCCGTAAACATACTCTACATGGTGCCATCAAGTGGATAAGAAAAACAACTACACAATAGAATTAATAAATCACCTGTGGATAGTAAGTGTAGCTTTATTAATTACATTTTTAGGCGTTGTTTCCTAAATTTTAATAGTTTTGCAAAAAATTATACTTTTATTTAATATCACAATTTATTTTTATCCACATTTAAGATTCGCAAAAAATAAATTGATTCAATTCAATTCAATTCTTAATTTGTGGCTTGTGAAAAAAATAAATTGAATTTATTTTTACTTGACTGACAATTAGCCATTTCAATTCAATTCTTATTTTGTGGCTTGTGAAAGTGTTTTTAACACCACAACTTTGCCAATATATCACGTTGGGAGATTGGACATCAAACGATGGAAATTAACCATTATGTGCTTTTGAATTTTGAACACAATTAGCCATTAGCAATAAAAAAAATTTGACATTGACATTGACATTTTATGACGACTACTGACAGATCGCTTTTTTTTACTCATAGGGTTTTGCATGGTTTCTACATTAAAACAAAAAAAAAAAACCAAAGATGAACACTATCAATAAACGCTGTCTCTTTGTTTCACTTTCTTTTCAAACTAAAAATATTAGTTCAGGACTTGCTAAAATAACATAATATTTACTGGTCTAAAGCCAATAAACAATTTTGAAATTAATTCGGAGTTTCACACAAAGTTTTGTGAGATCACAAGACCAACCATAGACAATCATTTTATCACTTTGTCTTCTGTCAGTTATCAGGTGATTTGGGTTTGGTGAAATAAAATCCTGAATTTGGGATAAATCGCTAATAATTTCCTAAATCAACATGTCTGGAAAAGATAGATTAGCGATTTTCCCTTCCCGTGGGTAAGTTTTCTTTCTTAAATATTGAGAATGTTTGGTTTTGATGAGAGTTGACATGGTCTCGATTATTACGTTATATTTTCCGTTTTCAGTGCTCAGATGTTGATAAAAGGCCGTCTGGCTGGAGCTCAGAAAGGCCATGGTCTCCTCAAGAAAAAGGCTGATGCCTTGCAAGTGCGATTTCGTATGATCCTGAGCAAAATTATCGAGGTTAGTATTAACAACTATGACATAGAAAAACACACCTTGAAATCAAGTGGTCTGTCTGTCCTGCCTTCTCCATTGGTTGTTGAATACCTCCACAGTCACCAAGCTACAAACAAGCAATATTTATTGAAAATATTTAAGATGAAAAAAAAAATTGATTATGATGATCATCATCATAAACCTAGTTTGATACACATTTTGCAAATGAATAGATTGATAGTTAAACACTTTATTAGTACACCACAAAAAAATAATCCTTAAAATTTAAAATACATCATAACAAATAGTGTAACAATTGGCGGTCTTATCGCTAAAAGTGATCTCTTCCAGACAACCATGCAGGGAGAGGAGAGTACCATAAATCACATTTGGTCAGTGGTGTGCCAACAAAATAAATATAGCTGAAATTTTATTAGTGTTAACAAACATAAACCTACATAAACTGCAATAATACATCTACTTATTATAAACTTAAAAATACCTTATATGTCTATAACTAAATAATATATAAAATAAAGTAATCATAAACATATATAAAGTAATAAATATTTCATAATAAATTTAATAATACATTCTAATAAAATAATAGATATACATAGGTACGTTGCTAAGCATATTGAAATGAAAGATGAGAAATGAAAGAAAGACAGCTGGAGCAATAGATAGTGGTTAAATACATGAGACTTAAATATATCTAGTGAGGTGGAGTGCCTAATTTCGACAGGCAAGGCATTTCATAGAATGGCCTTTGCTGTAAAAGATTTATAAAACGAGATGTTGTGTGAGTCAGAATAGCAAAGGAACAAAAAAGATAAACAATGAAAATTTTGTGTGCACCAATCGCCTTTTAGGAGTTCTTTCGAAATTGAAAGGTCTATTCTAATTAACAGCTATTGAAAACTTTTTTCAGACAAAAACCCTAATGGGTGAAGTAATGAAAGAAGCAGCATTCTCACTAGCTGAGGCAAAGTTCACCACCGGAGACTTCAACCAGGTTGTGCTGCAGAATGTCACCAAGGCTCAAATCAAAATCCGGTCCAAGAAAGACAATGTTGCTGGTATGATTCTTCTTAAATTCAGAACTCTTCTTTATTTGTAAACATGGAATGCTACTGCTAAAGTATTTTTGGTTACACATAAAATTAAAAAAATTTGATTTCGTATATTGTTAGAAGCTACTCTGTGGACCTCTCTTTAAATTTGAATAGAGGGAAGAGAGGCATATGTCAAGCAGTGGGATTAACCAGACAGAAAATAATAATAATCTGTGTCACACCAATAGGTGCTGGAGAACGCTGCTGCCCACTCTCCGAATATGTCCCTCTGTTGGGTCTCACGGCTCCCATGGCATGAGCCCTATTATATAGCTGGGAACCACTTGCCAACTATTACGGGTATATTGTCCATTGTAATATAATAATGTATTGTAAAACCCGCAAAATTTTCAATTTTAGGTGTGACCCTCCCAATCTTCGAATCGTACCAAGATGGTTCAGACACATATGAGCTAGCGGGTCTGGCCCGAGGTGGTCAGCAACTCGCCAAGCTGAAGAAGAACTTTCAGAGCGCCGTCAAACTGTTAGTGGAGTTGGCGTCGCTGCAGACCTCGTTCGTGACGCTCGATGAGGTCATAAAGATCACTAATAGGCGTGTTAATGCTATTGAACATGGTGAGTATGTTTTTATGTAGTTGATTGAACAAATCAACAACTACTGCACCTACAATATATACATCTACTACATCTAAAAACCTAGGATTCTAACGTCAAATTGACTTTAAATATATTTCTGCGCAAATAATGGCCAGATCAAGAGTCAACCAAAAACAATTGAGTGGAAAAATTATTCTCTCTTTTTCCATATTTGGGAAATTTCATTTTGTATGGAAGTGAAACATTCTCTCTTTTTCCATGTTTGGGAAATTTCAATTTGTATGGAAGTGAAACACCCTTAAAGTCGAAACTTAGGTTGAAAATTGAAGACCCGTGAACATTCCAGTGATAATCCCGCGACTGGAGCGCACCCTTGCATACATCATCTCCGAGCTGGACGAGCTCGAGCGCGAGGAGTTCTACAGACTCAAGAAGATCCAGGACAAGAAGAAGATCATTAAGGACAAGGCTGAAGCTGTGAGTTACACAATACGTTTTAGCACTGACCTTCCATTATACAAGTAAGCTGGACAGGCATTACCTTAGAAAATGACAGCAATTATTGTGCCGATTTGAAGCGCCACTACGAGTGTACTGAGAACTATTTTTCGTACTTTGTGACGTTTTTTTTAGTTCCGAGAACACTTAACCGCCTAGCGCGCTGTTTTCAGCGCCAATATGGCGAAAATCAAATCGCACGGCATAAAGCCAGTCCAGCGTACTTGCATTATGGAGGTCAATGCATTTTAGCCTACAGCACAGAATACTTAAGTAAAAGAAGAGACACTCATAATCATTTAAATGAATAGCGACTCTAGCTCCGACGCAATAAAGTGCAATTCAGTCGTACAGTGCCTCACTAACTATCAATATATTAACTTACCGAGTTCCCTCTCTTTCTAATGTATTTAAAATTTTAATATTTTGGAGGCTCACAGTCAACTCAATCTAAAAGACAATACTCTCTTTCGGGTTTGATTCCCAGGTTAGGCAAAGTGTTAAATATTTGATTTTTCCATTAGGAATTGTGCCCGGTAGATGGCAATAGGCTCGCCCCCTATTACCAATAATAAACTGCCAAAATGTGGGTGTGCCTACTATTAGACTGAGTCCTGGGTACACCTCTGCCTACCCCTTCGGGAAAAGGTGTGATTGTATGTTTTTTCACACTCCACACACATTATGCAAAACCAGATGGATCTCTAGTCTGGAAGTATAGTGCTTAACATCTCCAATGTTCTAAAAGTGACCTTATTTGTTTTATGTTGACCTGACATTTGTTTTCCAGAAAAAAGCAGCACTCAAAGCAGCGGGTCAGGACTTGGCAGACTCTGCCAACTTGCTCGACGAGGGTGACGAGGACCTTCTGTTTTAAGCCCTTACCTTCCCTTGTAGACTCCTCATGTTATAGACGTCTTGTAGACTTGCAGTCAAGTTAGTTAGGATAATACCGAACGTGCTGTGCAAATATTATAATAAAAAAATCACAATAAAAAAAAACAACTGTCAAAAATTTTTGAAATGGCGACGCGTGTCCGTTCCATTAACTTGGCATTCAGAATTCGGACGCAGCGCTAGTTTCTATGCAAAAGTCGTAACGGTTAAAAGGCATTATAATATTTCGTTTCTTTTTAAAACATTCGCACAAGATGCATAGCTTAATCGTATCGTAGTCGTAATTGCGTTATTTTTTGACTCGTCACATGACAGGTTAGTGCCAATAGAAAATATTGCCATACGAAAGATGATGCGAGAAGAGCGGTTTTTGCAAACAGGACCCGAGTAAAGACCCCCTAAATTTTACCCAAAGAAACAAACGTAAATAATGTGTTAAATAATGTGCGATTAAACTACACTTCGTGTGCGAAGACTCTTTTACATTTGCCAAGTTACATAGAATGGACATTACACGTCTTCCCCGTCATCCCAGACATCCCGTTCAAAACTTGACTGCATAGAATGATATTACAGTGTTCTATGCGTTGTAAATACTATAATTGTTGTTAACACCGCGTTCACGGTCTTTTATACAGTGCGACATGGATCTTTAGGCGCGTGGCTGAAATAGAAACTAACACACATTTGTACAACCACAGAATACTAAAGGGACAGAAGAGACACACCTCAAAATCATTTAAATAAATAGCGACTCTAACTCCGACGCAATAAAGTACAATTCTGGTCACAGCGTTAATTAGTCAGGCACAGCGCCTAAATTAACTTTATATTAATCTACAAGCTGCATCTCTTTCTATCGAGTATCTCTGTATCTGTTATCTTTGTCTAGCCCATAGAAATACTTGTATACCATGTTTTAGCGCCATTTTTCGAAGCCTAGAGTCTTGTAGCACTGTATTTAGGTATTAATTAGTTATCGTAAACGGATCAAGGTATTTGGCTGTTTGCTTAGGTGTGTATGTTAAGCATTCCAGCGTCTTTTTGTTATCAAAGCTTTTACGAAGAGTAGTTAAAATCATAATAAGTACAGTTACAAAGTATTTATGATTTTTGAATCGTTTAATCTAACAAATTATTATATTTTAAGCAATCGTGTAAATACAAGTTTGTGAAAATATTAAAATATTATTATTATTATTGAAATGGTTGTTTTTATTTTTCACGTGAGTTTAATACAACTGCCTCGGTGGCGTAGTGGGCGCAAGTTCGACTGCCGATCAGGAGGTCCCGGGTTCGATTACCATGTCAGCCGAAGTGTTATATATTGGGTTTAACCTTTCATTTAGGAATTATCTCAATAAGTCCTGGAGTCTGGAACTGTGCCCGGTAGATGGCAATAGGCTCGCCACCTATTACATGGGACCAATAACATACTGGCGAAATTTGGGTGTATCTTCTATGGGACTGAGTCCTGGGTACACCCCTGCCTACCCCTTCGGGAAAACAGCGTGATTGTATGTTATGTTATTATCTTGAACGAATTAATAAATCGTCCTAGGTTATTATGCACGTTACAAAAAGTTGTACGCCATTCTTAAGGGGGTACATTACCTCGTCAAACTAAACAATTTGCAAACGCAATAATTTTAAGATAAGCGAAAAATAATTTCAAGTTTTCATACAAATTCACTGATCAGCTGATCCATTGTGAATGTGAAGTCGAAATTTTGGAATCTTGTAATTCTTTTAAGTACCATGTTCAATTTGACAATAAAATGTACCTCATAAGTATTACTAATTTTTTTTAAATGTATCTATTATTGCGCGTTAACACTAATTTATTGATATCGCGATGTAAAATCCACGATCTTATACGCTGCCTACCTATAGTAACAGTTTGCATGATTACATATATTTTTAAGCGAAAAGCTGTGGCATAAAGTGACCGCGCTAATTGTAGATTTTTATGGCGTGGCTTGCCGTGCGTGTGAAATAAGAAATAAATACGTAATAATGGCGAAGTTCGTAACATAATATTTATTTGTAGCATGCTTCGTAATATAGGTTCAATAAAATCCCAAAAACATCAGGCAAGCCTAATACAAAGCCTTAAAAAGTCATAATAGGTAAGAGCGATTACGCACTATGTCCTAACCGAATCTGATGCGAATCCGTTATTCGGAAGACTGACCAAATTCGGATATTGCTTTACGCACTACCTCCGGATTACGGATCACGGATTTAGATCGGGCTCCTTCCGGACGCAATGCGCGAGAGTTCATGCAAATAAAACTGTGGCTACTTCGGTCCGTCAATATCGTCTCCGATATGGAGATTCACGGATGACGGAAGGAAATCTGATAACTGAAATCGTATCTAGTGCCAACATACAAATAGTTCTATGACTAATTAGGACCGTATATTCACGGATTCGGATCGGATTCGTTTTGGACGTGGTTCGTAACCGATCTAACACTCCCCAAAACAATGTTTCACTACTTCAATTTATCTTGAATCCTTACGCTTTCGAGCGAGAAGAAAATACTTGTTTTCGCGTTTCTCCAATAGGCCAAATTCCACCGCACATCGGAGCATCGCGCTTATAGACTTACCAGTTCTTCTAGGGTTATTCACAGACCTATAATTTTTCTTTATAAAGTTGATGACACGTCGTGAGGTGAGGCCATTCTTAGAAGGAATCTTATAAAATGCCCACAGTACTATCGCAGCCGGATTGGACTTTCGCAGACCAGTTTTGATCCTTTTATAATATGCGGATTTCTTTGCCGCGACTGAAGAATAACTTGAAGAGCAACTACTGATTGAGGAGCCGTAGCTACTTTCTGATGCCGATCGAGCGCTACGTTTGTACTTCATCGTGTGGCTTTTTTTAGTTATTATGGTCTGTACAAAAAACGTAAACAATTTTTGAGAGATTAGCTGCCAGATCCAAAGACGTTATACCTACAACGTCTTTGGCCAGATCCAATATGTTTGACGTCACTGTTTGACGTGATAGAATAAGTTTATCTGAGAGGCCAAGAAGTCAGTACATCAACCATAGACAGTTTAAACTCTAAACCCAAGGAATTTCTATCCTTGTAGGTAGGTACCTACTATGGGTAGGTTAGGTACTAAACTAAACTTTTTAGCATTGGCCTTCTAGGAATTTGACACAATCCTTTATAAAATTTACCAAATCGATGTTTTGGATTCCCCTGTTTCCTCCGAATATTATAACCCCATTCTATAAATTTATATCCTGATATTTATATACTGAAGTAACCTATGTCCCTGTCATTTTAATTTTTCTTATAAACCCTTTTTTTTCATAGTGAACTTCAAAAAATCCCAGTTTTACTCGCGTGATTGGTCTCGACGTTCACTATAAAAAAAATTAGAGTTTATAAACAAAAATAAAATGATAGGGACATACTTTGCTTCAAATTTAAAATATCAGGACATAAATATATCAAATAGGTTCACTGTATTCGGAGGAAATAGGGGAATACGAACCATCGAATTAGTAAATTTTCCATAGGATTGTGTCAAACTGCTAAGAGGACCTCTTTCCTGTATACAGCTATTACTACTACAGTAGAGCCACTAGTCTATAAATAGGTTATAATCACGTATTTATGTAGGTAGGTATAATAGGTAAAGGTAACTAACGTTAACGGGGACTGCCTCGGTGGCGTAGAGGGCGTATGCTCGACTGCCAATCAAGAGGTCCCGGGTTCGATCCCCAGGTCAGGCAGTGTTTAAATATTGGATTTTTCCATGAGGAATTATCTCAATAACTGCCTGGAGTCTGGAACTGTGCCCGGTAGATGGCAATAGGCTCGCCCCCTATTACATGGGACCAATAACATACTGGCGAAATGTGGGTGTATCTACTATGGGACTGAGTCCTGGGTACACCTCTGCCTACCCCTTCGGGAAAAAGGCGTGAATGTATGTTATGTTATGTAACTAACGTTTAGGTAACCTGCCTTAGTTTTTAGGTACATCACAGTTTTAACTTCTTTGCTCCGCCTACTAGGAAAAGTCTATCTGCAGGTATGTAGGTACATCATTTAAATGACCAATGAATCTACTTACTTAACGTTTACCAAACAGATCATTACATATAAGTAATATAACATATAACGACATTACGGCTAAGTGAAGGTGTTAATCTATTGTCTATTTTAGTGTAGGTGAACTGCGAATCGCACCAGGTTATTAACATCTAAGTAGACGAGCATCTAAATTATCTAATTCGCTCCAATTAAGTATGTCAACCGATCAGACCATTAAACGCGAGTCGGGCGTTTGGTCGATAATCGGGAGTTCGTCAAAAGTTGCCAGTTTCGTAGACTCGTCGTCAAACCAGTCGTCGAGTGGTAGGAGGCTACGAAAGGCACATACCTATTATCCGGAAACAGGGCTGAATTATTGCAACTTCATTTACTATGACGCTCGGCGTATTTTGTGCGATGAATTCGGTAGAGTCCTTGGCCTGATATATTGGTACGGTGTACGTGTGAAATGCGATGCGATGATTTGTCTGATCGCGTTTGTCTACTCGAATGGAGGGTGTCAATCATGATTGTCTATCGTGCCGCGTGATTAAAATGGCTACGCTCCCTCAGTTTTGAGCGATTTGGCCGATTATTGGGTAGATTGGATTTTATCACTTATTACTAGATGATATATAGTAGTAAATAGCATTAGGTATGCGAGGTTAAGTATAAATGATTTAGCTTCACAGCCTTAGTACTTATTACTAGCTAGAAATAAAATGATCTGCTGATCGGTTTTGTAAGGAAAGTGAATTTTTATCGCGCACTTTTAAATTCTTTAATTTGCAAGTTGTTTATTTTTTTGGGGTATGCACTATGCAGTCCTATCAGTAGGTACATCTTAGCCTTTTTGTTACTCAAAGTGTGCATCACGTCCGTTTTTTAAAAAGAAAAAAATATTAATTAAGTATGGCGTAAGCACTAGCGTATAAGTATACTTATTTTAAAGCTAGGTGCATTTAACTTTCTCGTAGACATCGCTACGAACGAGAGCTCGTAGCCTCGTAGCTGCTTATAATCTATTAAAGACATGCAGATACTTACTAACCTAGATAATTAGGTATACATAGATAATCTAGTTTTTCATGAAAATTAGATTTTGTAGGCGGGTAGGTAACCTTCTATATGTACCTAATATCTACCTATCTATTCAAGTAAGACAAATATTGCATATACATGTTAGATATATATCGTATTATATAGATAGGAAAAGGATTTATTGGTACTCAAGAAACATTAAAACTAATATACAACCCTAATAACAATAGGCGGCCTTATCGCTAAGAGCGATCTCTTCCAGACAACCGTGCAGAGGAGAGAATCGCCTATTAGGTACATTTACTTATTATAATTGGTCAGTGGTGAGTGGTGTGCGGTTAAATAGGTACTTAAGTTAATAATTATATAGCCTTAGTAGTTGGTAGGTATATAATATCGTAATATATTGTAAGGTAGTTTGAGTGATTTCTCAAACCCACTTAAAGCCACTTAGTTTCATTTCGCACACATTGGATTATGTATAATGTATATATAGAACCTTACCTTTGAGGGTTCTGAAGTGAATTTCTCGGATTTTCAGTTTATCAATAAGCGGCACAACACGAAGGCATATTACTACGAAGGGGGGTTTAGGTTGGAGACATACGCGGCGTCAGCATCTCGAGCAACGCATGTTTGATCAAATGAATCAACAGGAGTTGATCCGTTAGAATTTGTATTAATAGACTTGTTTAAATTGCAAAAGAGATTTACATACATTTATAAGGCGAGTGTGAATGGTCAAGTAGTGGTCGACCTAGCCGTAGGTACTATTCATGAACAAATGGTCATGCTGTTTTAAGAAAAGGCCAGGTCAAAAGTACCTATAATTGACGAGCATGTCGTATGAAGAATATCATGACAACGTGGATAAAGCGAAAGCCGTAACTATGTCAGGACCGTATAGTAAGTGGGTTTTCTCTCCACTTGCTACGATCCTGACATAGGTCTCTGCCCCAATCCAAACGAATAATATACACCCATGCGAGGTTATTTGAAAACACTAATTTACTTTATAATTGAATGTATTAATTAAACGATTTAATTATGAATTAATACTACTGCTTTAATCGACTGTATAATGGATACTAAATAACTACCTTTCCGTCCAGGCTGGTTGCCTGGAAGAGATCGCTTAAAGCGATATGGCCGCCCATGGTCGTCCAATCACTATTTAGTTATAGCTTAAAATTTAAGTTATTATGTTTGTATTGTGTAATATTATGTAAAAATGGTTGAAATAAAGAGTAATCTAATCTTATCTAATCTATAGGTACCTTAGTTTTTAGGAGCTAGAGGGCTTTGTTATGTCGGTTCGGGAAGGTGTAGACGCGCGATATCAGCTTGGAGTTTTCGATGTTATGCTGATGCATGAAAGCAAACTGTTTAAGAAGCAGAAGGCTGGACCGGTAACATAACTATGTATACTATTATCATGATACCAAAGAACAAGCGTGCGTTGATCAAGTGAACAGTTGATCAGACGTATGTACACTTTTAGGGTGGCTGTGGGGTGGTTAGGAGCTTGAAGTGTTGTTCGTTGTTCCCGTCAGAGCTCGCGCGGCACTGAAAAGGAGATTTGAGGGCGTAAAAACCGGATGTAATAGGTAATGACCGGCTTTTGGGTAGTTTTGGACCCAGGTTGATGGAGATTACTTACTTACTCTTCTTTTTATTATGTGTTTAATACTTAAGTATGTGTGAATTAGTATTGAAGATAATCGTTTAGGTGTAAGAGTTGTTTATCTACTTACTTAGACTAACAGTTGATAAGACTTACTCAAGCAACTGGTAGCTGTGTTCTACGGTTAAAATATATACCTCTATATTATTATCTCTAACCTCTGTAGCCTCCATACTCTACAATGGTAATATTATATAGCTCGACAGAAAAGAGTAGAAACGGAACTAATTCAAAGTGTATGTGTTGATTCAATTGTTTTTACTGTTGTTAAAAGAAAGTGGCGCCCCCATTATTTTCTACTCTTCTGTCGAGCTATGCCTTAGAATTGTTAAGACATAAATACATTTTATGATAGTGAGTTACAAGACGAGCAAATCAGGTGCCTGATGGTAAGCAGCATGATTGCCCATTGATATGGGCAATCATGGGTGGCTGTGTCTGATGACACAGCCACCCATTGGTTTAATATTCATCGTAGCTCCATCCAGGGATATCCCATAAGTACTACGCTTGCCAAGGCCCTTTGAGGTACGGAACCCTTAAAATATAAATAAAACAACCTTAGCATTATTTCCTCTCGGTCTCCGTAGCGTAGTGGTTCGCAAGCGCTATTGCCAATCATGAGGTCTAGGGTTCGATTTTTCCATTATGGACTTTATCTAGGTCTGCCTGGAGTGCTGTAACTGTGCCCCGTAAATGGCAATAGGCTCGCCCCCTATTACATATGGGACTAAAAAAAACATAACTGGCAAAGTGTGGGTCTTCACCCGCTATAAGAACTATGGGACTGAGTCCTGGTTATATAGGTACACCTCTGCCTACCCCTCGGGAAAAGGAGTAATGTAATGTGTGTTATAGGTAAGTACACTTATGTTATTATTTCCAATAATAAACTAATATTCCATCCTTACATATTATATTTATTATACTAACATACATAATTCTGTAGGAAACCTTCTCGGTACCAACATCGTAAGTCCTTATCAAAAATTAATACCGCCAATGGGCCTTCGGACTTATCTTCTTAGTTTTTCTCAGAAAAGCGTGAGTTTTCGTGATGATTGGAAATATTTTTAGGATCGCTTTGTGTTAGTTCTTTTACTATTTTATCTTGTTCTTTTTTTTATGATAGTGAGTGACAAGATGAGCAAATTAGGTGGCTGATGGTAAGCATCATGATTGCCCATATCAGACACAGTGCCACCCAGTGTTTTAAAATTCAATAATCTGCGCGGCACTGCACTGCGCCTGTCACCCTGAGACATAAGTTGTTGAAATTCGTCATGCCGAGTAATTTCGCTGGTTTCTTTATACCTATAGTGGAACAGCAAAAATGTAGTTAATTGGTATTATTATGAGTTTATTATATTATCTATGGCTAATTTTGCCCTCGACTGCCTTGGTGGCGTAGAGGGCGCATGCTCGACTGCCAATCAAGAGGTCCCGGGTTCGATCCCCAGGTCAGGCAAAGTGTTAAATATTGGATTTTTCCATTAGGAATTATCTCAATAACTGCCTGGAGTCTGGAACTGTGCCCGGTAGATGGCAATAGGCTCGCCCCCTATTACATGGGACCAATAACATACTGGCGAAATGTGGGTGTATCTATCATGGGATTGAGTCCTGGGTACACCTCTGCCTACCCCTTCGGGAAAAAAGGCGTGAATGTAATACACTACCATTTAAGGATATTTTTGCGCCAGCTGTAGCTGTACTTATAATAATAATATCTAATAATAATATATATTTATTTCAGACACATGATCCATAGTTAAAAATAATTATAACATAAAATAAAATAATGTTTTTAACATATAAAAAATATGTAAGTCGCAATTTGAAGCCATCGTCGATACGAGTACGTTTCAGTCAGCAGCAGTCGGCCAAGCTCCTGATAATAGTATCCTTATAAATAATCCATATTTTTAAAGAGTTTATAGGTGGGTAGGTAATATAGTAATATTATTAAGAACAAGCCGTAGATCCTCACCTACATTGAGAAGGGAGCGTTATCGGCTCGGACCCTCCATTCGTCTTCCGCTAAAGGTTTAATTCCGTAACTTCAGATCCTTTTGTCGCCCTGCGCCCTGTGCGCCTCCTATCTTTCTAAAAGGTAGATACTTTGCACATTTTATGGGTAATTTAATCTGTGGTTTGTGACTTGATACTAAGGTCCATTCTATATTGTTTAAACTTAGGTAGGTACTCTTTATTTTTCTTGTGATGATTTTCATATAAAATGTGTGACTCTATAATATTAATTGTATTAATTCAAATTAATTGCTTTATGTACTTATTACGTACATATACTTATTTTAATGATTCTCGTAAGCAGTTTGCGATTTTATTTTATTTGTAGAAGGACTTACCTATATATCATACTACCTTAATACCTACTTGCAAGTCGTGTTAACAGATGGCGCTAGCTGCCCTAAAAATAAATATTAATCGAGCGCTTTCATTCAAAGCTTTCATTGATTGTACAATAACTTTTTTTTCAATTACTTTGGGGAATACATTTTAATATTAATACGGAAATATAAAAATATTTTTTTTAGAATAAAAGAAAATTCCTTGGGAAAATAAAAATCTGGACAGTTTGCTTGCCTCAATATAAGAACTTTTTTTATATCTCTCAACGTGTTGCGAGTCACGTAGACTATGGTAACTGTAACTAATTTAGCTTAGGTACATTACCTACTTAGGGTATATTTCCTATTTTTCGTTTTATGAGTTGGTATCAAGTAAAGTTCATAATTAAAGTAGGTATCTATAAAATCTATTATATACCAAGGTAACGCTTTAGAATTAGTCCTGTGATTTAGAAAAGCAGCAAGTGGGTACCTATAGGTCGACCCTTAATTGTGTAAAAAATGAATGTTGGAAATCATTATTTTTTACATTCGGAAAAGTATAGTACTTTTGACACTTAGAAAAACTAAAAAAAAAACTATTTTTATTTTTTGAGTGGTTACAAAATTATTGGTATAACCCTAGCAAAGCAAAAAACTCACTCAGCTCCCTACACACTCCCTATAATATCTATTTTACGCGTTTTCATACGTTTTACGCACTAAAGTAGATACCTTTATAATGTGGGCGTTATCGCTCAGTGGGGCGCATTAGCGAAGGCCTATTCTAAAAAAGAATAAGCGCGAAACTGTGCGAACTTTTGACATTTGCAATACCCACGTACAACCACCCGCCATCGTTTATGGTCCCCTGGTACTCATTCCGGGCGATATTTTTCATCGACATGGTATCATGGTTAGGAAATTACTTTCTAATGCTGTTTTGTTCATTTAAGTGAATTAAAAATGTAAAATGGTCGCTCGACTTGACTTTTTTAGGGTACCATACCTCAAAAGGAAAAAAGAAACGCTGATTGAGTTGTCTGTCAATATACTTTTTAACGAGAACGCGGGCAGGTATCAAGTTGAAATTGATATCAACTACTCAAATCTGCGGCAAAGAATAATTAATTTAACTATATAAAAAAATCATACTTCTAAGTTTACGCAATCAAAAGTTATGGCCATTTTACTGCATATTTCTATACTTTGCGCATGGAACTAATAGATGGCGCTGTATGTTTAAAGCGTTTTGTTCAGGTATCTGTAGGTATGGAACCCTACCCTTTGGTTATACATACGTAATTTATTTTATAAAAACATGGTTTAGATACTTAGCTTATTTTAAAAAGTTTCACCCATAAGCGCTAATTAGGTTCGGTTAATTATGAATTCTAAATTCATTATTCATACACCTACACCTACCTATTCAGACCTTTATACACAATGGTCTTTGTTATTTTGATAAGATATATTTTATTATGAATCGTGTTGCTTATATGACTTTGTTAACATAAGGAGCGGCGATCGGAGAATTCCCCGTAACGTAATAGTAAAATCATTTGAAATCAGAGCATATTTCCAACATTAAATGACATTATTCGGAATGAGACAATAGTTATCTAGGTTCCTAATTATGTTTCAATCCAAAATAGGTAGAAATACTTTGTACTATATATGATAAAAATCCAAAATCCGAGGCACCGGCTCTTACGGCAACCACGGGTAGAGAGGATGGAGTACTATTCTAAAGCCGGTAATTCCACGGCACGTCCTTAAATGTTGGAAATATGCCCTGATTTCAAAAGATTTACTTATTTACTTAGGTACATATTACGTCTGTATGGGAATTCTCCGGTCGCCGCCCTGTTGATATAAATAAGGTGTTAAAATTAGGTATTATATCACTCCTACATTCATTGCCATTTTCCATCCATCCATTACATCTAACACGTAAAAGGATTTGAATTTTGTAATTTTACGGAGTTAAGGATACTGGACTTTATGATTTCGCATCTCTTTGTTCTCCTAACCTCCTAGGGATCTTTTAATCCTAATCCTAATCCTATCCTAATCCTAATCCTAATATATACTATTTTTTTTTTATTACTATTTTCTTTATATACTATTATAAAGGCGAAAGAAGTCTTTCACGCCAAAACTACTGAACCGATTGGGCTGAAATTTGGTACGTAAGTAGCTTAGACCCTGGAATAACACATAGGGTACTTTTTATCCCGATATTCCCACGGGAACGAAGACTACGCGGATGAAACCGCGGGTCACAGCTAGTCTATTATACTAATGGTTATGTAGGTGTATAAAGTACATTTTAAAGGTTAATGTTAGGTACTTATTTATTTAATAATGTAATAGGTATAGGTACTTGATACAAGGGGCGCACGAGAGTTTAGTTTAAAATAGGCTAGTAAGAAAAGTAGCCGATGAAAAATTTATTTAAATTTTGATTTAGGAACTCATTAGGAATCTGTAATGTGTATTGCATTTATATCATGTCATTTGTTTTTACAAATTGGCAGCATTTAAGAAGTATTTGCCGAGCGTCAAAATTGGACCATTTTCTAAAAAAAATCAAAATGCATTTTGACGCTGCTTTTCTTACTAAGGCCAGCAAGAAAAACTTTAGTGTTACCCACGTACAAATAGGTAATCATGTCATAAATGTAACCTGAAGTACTAAACACGTAGAAAAAAATGTTTCTAATCGTTAGACTCTATTGCTTTTCCCCTAACTCAGTCTGACTTAGCGAAGTTTATTAAAAACTACTGAACTAGTGACATATCATCAGTATTATTCACTATTTTTTTCGTAAGGAACTCTCTCTCTTGTACTTACATAAGAGAAATTCATTGCAAATAATATAGGTAAGCTATATCTTCCAAACATGCCACAAGTTCATAGAAAAGTTTGATTTAATTTCAAAGGAAAATTAGTCATTATTTTTAAACATTTTACTAATTAAATGTACTTACTTGCAACCCTATTGGGAAACTATAAAAAAAATAAGGCAAGCCTCAAGTTTACACAAAACAGAGCTTTAATATAAGGACATAGAGTGTGTATTTGTATGCGAGGGCTTTACGCAGTGTCCCTTTCCACTCAGGTAATAATAAAATAAGAGATTACATCTTTGCGTAAGCAACAATAGGGCCTCCTGTTATTCTGTAGGGTCAACTTTACATTGCAAATTGGACCTTAGTCAGTAAATAATAAGATCGAAGTTAAAGTTAAGATAATCTAGATTTTGATTATAATAAAGTTGGATTGTTGTCATAGTTAATCGGTTGTTTTAAACGCGTTTAAAGTGAAGCCACCTGTTAACTTACGGGTTGATTACAATTATTGATATTATTTTAGTAGTGTTTAGTTAGAATGAAGCTTAAACTTGGTATGCTTAGGTACTTATTTAATTAAACCTTTTTATAAATGCAGACCTTCGTCTATATAGGTAATAATATTATAAATTTGTACTGACCTACTAGTTACAATAGTCCATCAATTCCAAGAAGTACTGTTTAAGGCGTGGTGCTAAGCAAATTCGCCCTCTCGCTCACACGTACCCACATTTTCGAAGATATAAAAAATACTACATGTAATTACGTAAAATAAAGACAACTAGGAACTAGAAAATAACAAAACAAAGATTAAGTAAAAAATCCAATTTAATCCAAACGAGTTTTCATGTATATTATGCACAAAGAAAAAAAATCTCTGTAAAATAAAAAGGCACTGCCTTGTTTGGATTAAATTAGATTTTTTAC
Source organism: Hemistola chrysoprasaria (assembly GCA_947063395.1). Lineage (NCBI taxonomy): Eukaryota > Metazoa > Arthropoda > Insecta > Lepidoptera > Geometridae > Hemistola > Hemistola chrysoprasaria. The sequence goes on from OX346723.1 coordinate 10,705,246, forward strand.
TGAATCTTTGTATTGGTATTATCTAGTTCCTAGTTGTCTTTATTTTATATACATGTAGTATTTCTTATAACTTCAAAAATGTGGATATGTGTGAGCGAGAGGGCGAATTTGCTTAGCACCGATTATGCCTTGTTTGAAGGATTTAAATTTGAATTTAGTGATTAAGAATCATTATCGTATATCTAGTGATAAAAAAATCACACTTCTATTATTTTTGTACGGCAAAGGTTAATGAAATTATGTGACATAGGTACGCCTGCTTATGCCAAGTTCATTCTTCTCTGTCAAAGCTTGTAAAGATGAAAAGTACTTCTTAGATTTAATGGGCTATTGTCACTTCTATTGTATTATTCAATTACTCTAGCTTTCTTCTATCTACGTTCCAAATTTGATCGTTTCAATAGTTTTGGCGTGGAAAAATATTTCATAATCTATATCTGAAATAGGTATTCGATTTTGGTGACACTCCACAATTGGTAGGTAGCCAATAATAATAAATATATTATGATTGTAAAAAAATTAGGTCAAAACAAATAGAACGCAAGGGAGGAACGCAACGTGAGGGCGAGGAGGGAGCCGGGCGAGATTGGATAATAAGTTCATGTTTCTAAGTTCCTTTATTTGCCACTAGAGGGTTTTAATTTCTATAACTTTAAATATTTGTTTAGAATTTATATTGGTGACAAACCGTTTGGTTGTTTTAGAATAGTACTTTGTGTAAAATCTAATAAGTTTTACTTATTCCTAAATTCCGCGGTTTTAAAAGTAACTTTTTCTTTGGTTTTTGTCACCCAGATATTTATATTGGTTATTTTTTTTTGTAGTGGTAGGCCTCTTTTGCAGGGGGCCGCCTGGGGAAGTACCACACCTTTGCCAGTTATTCGTCCGCCAAGCAGTAATGTGCAAACATTACTGTGTTCCAGTATGAAGGGCAATGTTACCAGCGAAATTACTGGGCATGATGAGATTCAACAACTCATATCTCAAGGTGACAGGCGCAGTGCAGTGCCGCGCAGAATTTTGAATTTTAAAACACTGGGTGACACTGTGTCTGATATGGGCAATCATGATGCTTACCATCAGGCACCTGATTAGCTCGTCTTGTCACTTCTATCATAAAAAAAAAAATATGATTTAATATGATATGTTCCCTGGTCGATTATGCCGCGAGCAGTGAGCCTTTTGTCAGTGAGCGGCAAAGCGTCGATTCCCACGACGCCGCGCCGGACAACGTCGAGTCCCCTAGCGGTGAGCTATGTTTCGTCGTATTATAGAATTATAGGTAATGATGAAATGATCTAATTTTCTAGAAGTATGTAGGTATGGTGAATGCTAGATACACAAATATATTCGTTGTTTTAGACACAAAAACACCTTGCGGAAATAAAAAAAAAGTAGAGTAAAAAGCACTGGCAGCACTAGTGCGTAATGCGTAAGAAGCAGCATTATGAACCTATATTAAATGCTTTGCTATAACTTCACGAGCGAGGGTGTTGAAAAGTTACATTATGAAATTATAGAATTCTACACAACTTCGCACTGATTCATATGAACAGAGTATAGGTATTGCCTTAACCAATCTCCATTTTAAGTTCTATAAAAATATTACTGATAAAGAATAGTGTATAAGTTAATTGGTTTAATAGCTCTTTTTCCTTCCAGGGTATTCATTGAAATTAGGAGGTTAGTAACATCAAAACCGGTCGAGTTGATATTATGATGAGCGATTACACGGTGCGGTTCGACACCAGTCCCAAACTAAAACCAAATAAAATGTACAGAAACGGATACGACCCAAGAATGCATGCGATACTGATGTGACTCATTCCATCACTGGCCACCTCGATGTTTTGACATAACCACTACAACTTGACCCATTATTTAAGCTAAAATAACCTTTATTACTTTTTTATAAGGTTCTGAAAAAGGGAACTGCTTTACGCTGGTTCAAGAGATGGTTACGACAAAATAATGTTTGCAGTCGGAAAACCCAATTTACTGAAATGAAAGCGTTGATGGCATTTATATCTTTAATCATAAGGTTTATTATAAGTTGAACATTTGTCGATGAGCGTTAAGTCGTATTGAAGTGTTATAACATAAGTTTAGACTACATTCCGTCGGTAAGCAGTGGCGTATTGTTCCGAGCGCGGTTTCTAAACGATGTAAATCAACAATTAGGGAAGTATTCATGAATTTGGGGACAGACTGCTGGCCGGATATGAAGATGTGTTAAAATTGGAATAGGTACTAATTTCATGTGTTGTTAGATTTTGGCTCTATCAAACTCAAATTACTTTATTCAAAAATAGGTCTTATGACAGAAATTGGCTTTATGGCTCATTAAGGCACATAAGCATGCGTAAAATAGCTTATTTTGTTTTTGCGCTTAAACGTTGCTCTGGAATTACGATCTTTCGAGAATTTTAGCGTTTGTTTTAATGCTCATTATATAACTATTATTTAGCGCTTTTTGAACCGCAGTTGGCGCTGTATGTTTATTTTTATCTGGCAGCACTGGCTATACAAGTTTTTATTAGCTTTTATACTTATCATCATCTCAGCCATAGGACGTCCACTGCTGAACACAGGCCTCCCCTATAGATTTCTATCTAGTCCGGTTATAAGCGGCCTCTATTCAGCGTGTTCTTGCCATCCCTATTAGATCGTCTGTCCACCTTGTGGGTGGATGTCCTAAGCTGCGCTTACCCGTCCGTGGTCTCCATTCAAGAACTTTACAGCCCCATCGGCCATCAGTTCTACGTGCTATGTGCCCTGCCCATTACCACTTCAACTTGCTAATAACTTATTTATAGGTACTTACGAGTAGGTATAGTTATAGAAATGAATGTTGGTAAAGATACCTATAAAACAAGTAAAGATCTAAGTCAAGAATATATTATTCGAAAAACTGTGTACATATACATAATATGGTAAATTGGTTTATGTAGGTAATTTTACAAAGTCAAAAGAATTACTTACTAATAATTAACTTAAAATTAAAAAAAACATTTCTAACTTCATATTAATATCTCAGGGTGACAGGCACAGTGCAGTGCCGCGCAGAATTTTGAATTTTAAAACACTTGGTGGTAATGTGTCTGATATGGGCAATCATTACACTTACCATCAGGCACCTGATTTACGCGTCTTGTTACTCACTATCATAAAAAAAAACTTGGAGTACTATATATAAAGTAGGTAGTAAAGTGCACACTTATAATGTCTGCTGGGCGATTGGGCTCTACCATTTAAGTTTATTATTCTCGTAGAGTATCATAAAATAAAGTCAATCAAAATTGAAAATAAAGATCAAGTTAGCATCTCTATTCAAGTATCAAGTTCTCGAATCATCAAACCAAATATTTTTGAGTCTCGAACAAAAGTTTTCAAAGAATTTGAGCTCAGAGCTAACAACAAGGGCGGAAAGGGCGACAAGTTCCCATAGATAATAGAGCACAGGAAATATCAAACGCTACCTATATTATGAAGGTAGGTAGGTATACATATATGCAAATTATGTTTTCGTGAACATGTTCTGATAAGATAAGTACCTATTTAAATTGAATGGCTAGTTTGAGGAACTACTTTTGAGTTTTGAGTGAAAACTGGCAGAAGACAAGTACAAGTACACAGGTACATCATAATCACACAAACTAATAGTGTATTAGTTGTAGTGGTATGGCCTCTTTTGCAGGGGGCCGCCTAGGGAAATACCACACCTTTGCCAGTTATTCATCCGCCAAGCATAGTAATGTGCAAACATTACTATGTTTCCGTCTGAAGGGCAATGTTACCAGCGAAATTACTGGACATGATGAGATTCAACAACTAATATCTCAGGGTGACAGGCGCAGTGCAGTGCCGCGCAGAATTTTGAATTTCAAACACTGGGTGGCACTGTGTCTGATATGGGCAATCATGATGCTTACCATCAGGCACCTGATTGGCTCGTCTTGTCACGCACTATCATAAATAAAAACTAATGCAGCTAATGAAGCGAATAAATAAAAAAAAACAAATGAAAGCTGCATACGAACGCAAAAAGGCACATCAATTCAGATATATACATTAGATATACACAACATATACAGAACACAGAAACTATAGTTATATGTACAAAGGGTGGTCTTATTGCTAAATATTATGACTGACATGCAAAGCCGAGCCCAAACCACTGATCTTGGAGACTTGAAACTTAACATGTAGGTTCTTTTCGTTCTCTGGACGTGTACTTACTAAGAAAGGATTTTTGAATATTCACATTCTAAGGGCTCCAAAAAGGGCGTCAAAGTTTTAATATAAAACTCCCATATTTTTATATTTATAGTTTTTATATTAAATTTTAAATAAGCTCGCTGTTGCGAGCGGAAGAAGCCGCTAGGCTTACACTAGTTGCTAATAATGCGATTTATTGAAGTCAATCGAGGGTGGAGAGGATTACATTACGTAATAAATGGATGAAGATGAACAAAAATTTCAAGTTCATCAGCAAAAGGGAAGCGTACAGTTGACAACTCCAGTTCTGGATTCTCTAAGGAAACACCCCTTGGCATGATATCGCTATTCCACCCCCGTTGTGAGCTTGACACTGCGAGTAGAACGAACATCTCGATAGATTACATCGTAATGTGATTTTAACATTTCAGTCGTGTTGTTGCATTATTGTGAGTTGCAGAAATGTGTCTTACGGCGCTATGCTAAGATCATTCGCCCTCTCGCTCACACGTACCCACATTTTTCAAGATATAAAAAATACTACGACATTTAATTACGCTAAATGAAGACAACTAGGAACTAGAAAATGACATTACAAAGATTCAATAAAAAATCCAATTCAATCCAAACGAGTTTTCATGAATAAAAACTTGCACAAAGAAAAAAAATCTCTAAAATAAAAAGGCACTTAAAACATGTTCTATAACCTAGCTGTCTTTATTTTACGTGTAGTATTTTTTAGATCTTCCGAAATGTGGGTACGTGTGAGCGAGAGGGCGAATTTGCTTTCGACAGCGCCTTAAAACACTGTGACCCACGTTAACACTACCTAAATCTTACATAAATAGGTAGGTACATGAAGCAAGATCATGGCTATAATAAAACAGTGTCAAAAACACGTTAAATTGTGGCTATACGTACCACCTACACTCTACACGTGTTAGCTTATTGACCCGTGCTGCGTATGGCCGCGACCTTTGCCTACACAACTTTAAAACAACAGGCTGAACTCTCCTGGCACAATTTGAAATGAATGAATGAATGAATATATTTATTGCATAAAATTTGGTACAATTTAAGGTCTTCAATTACGTTACAAGAATCACACACTTCGCCAAAACAACTTGACATGCAATGTAAAAATTAAGATTCTGATTCAAATAAATTCAAAATAATAATATTACTTTACAAACATGGAAAAATGGAAAAATGGATCTACAACCCCATGGTCAGAGTTTTGTTGGCAGCTATATTATATTGTTTTACTATATTTTAAACATGTGTGTGTTTGTTGGTAACCTGTATAGGGCCATAACTGAGGAAAATATAATACATATTGTTTCCCCGAAGAAACCTCAGAAAAAATTTCAGAAAGGATCAAATCTAAAAAAACTATAAATTGTAGTAGGTAGGTATGGTAGGTAGGTAGGTAGGTAAGTAGGTAGGTAGGTAGGTAAATAGGTTCTTTTAAATTTCACTAGGGGATTACTAAAAACTTTGAAAAAAAAAAAAGATAATGTGTAATGAAAAATTTACAATAACTATTTTATCTGTGTCGAATTCACACATATTTTTTTATATGTATGTGACGAATTTACTTTCAATGATTTTCAAAAATGTGGCGAATTTACTTTGAGACAACTCGACATAACCCTTTCCAAGCGCATCGTAGGATTAGATTGTAGATTGAAATCATATTATTATCCAATGGACGTCTTAAGGCGGAAATGATGTTCATTTAGTGTGGTACCAAACAAACAAAGGAAGTTAGGTTGGTGGTCATGCAGAGGCCAGGCATATTTGTCCTACTTTTAATGAACAAAAGTTCATAATAATTCCAACAGAAGAAACTAAACTACTATAAATCACAAGGCTTGTTTCCGGGAAGAGATCGCTTAAAGCTATAAGGCCGCCCATTGATGATCAATAAGAATTATTTTAATAATTTGTAGTTGAAACTGTATATTATTCATTTTATTTTGATCTCAATAAATAGTACCTATTGCATTTTATATATTATTGTATATAACATATTGTTTTGTTTTATTATTTTTTTCACATTTGTGTGCATGAGCATTTGATCTGATCTGTGTTTGGGTGCTATATGATTATATAAGTATGTATATCAGACCTCTGGTTACCATAGTACAGGCTTCTAGTCTAGTTTGGGACCAGAAGACCGTTTGTGGAAGTTGGCCCATATTATTATATTTGTTATTCAATCTGAATTGGCTATCGAAATCTTCGAATCCCTTACCAAGTAGATAACAATTACCATAATAGTGGTTCTATACCTAATACCTATATAGTGAATAGTATATAACTACGAAGGTTGCCAGGCGCAATCGTGAGGGGCCTGACCGCCAAACAATACCTAGTGCCGAGAACATAATCACTTCGCCGAAAGAAGCTTGAATCATGAAGGTCTTTAGACTTCGGTGCGGTTTACAAGCCTATTGTAGTTAACGATTAATCTAACCACGATAGTGTTCATGGCATATCGTAAAGATTAAGGCGGCTCTACCACGTTTGCTGCTGTAACGTAACAAGTCGAAGATTCAATTTCGAGCATTACCTATCATCACGCCATCATTTGAATTATACTTCTGTTCAATTGTCACGCATCAAGCTATATTTTACTGGCGGGATAATACCTGGTGAAGACTGTGTGATTGGGAATAGATACTCTGAATTACCCTTCTCTGACTGACTCTCTCTTCTCTGATTCTGACTGCCTCGGTGGCGTAGTGGGCGCATGCTCGACTGCCAATCAAGGGGTCCTGGGTTCCATCCTCAGGTCAGGCAAAAGTGTTAAATATTGGATTTTTCTATTAGGAATTATCTCAATAGCTGACTGGAGTCTGGAACTGTGCCCGGTAGATGGCAATAGGCTCGCCCCCTATTACATGGGACCAATAACATACTGGCGAAATGTGGGTGTATCTACTATGGGACTGAGTCCTGGGTACACCTCTGCCTACCCCTTCGGGAAAAAGGCGTGAATGTATGTTATGTGTTTATGTGAACTGTTACATTACAACCAAACGGTAAGAAAAATTCTAAGACCTGAGCTGAGAGGTTTCTCACTTGGAGCTCTTAGAATCTGTTATACCTTATTCAAGGCGGTCGCCTTAAGGCCAGTAAATTCTGAGAGCTCTCAACATAATTTGAGATTATTAACACCTTTATGCTGTAATACAGGTTTCTTTCTCTGTAGATATTTCATCTACTTCTGTGTTATTTTAGGGTATATCTCTTCCCACGATGTTGTTATTTACTAGTGTTTCAAAGTTGTTTATTTACTAACTAGCTGTGCCGTTTCAGTCGCGTAGTCTTCGTTCCCGTGGGAATATCGACGTAAAAAGTACTTACCCAATGTGTTATTCCAGAATCTAAGCTATCTACATACCAGATTTCACCTTAATCGGTTCAGTAGTTTTAGCGTGAAAACGGAATAAACAGACGCACAAAAAAACAGCGCTAGATGGCACTGGAGTCGAGTTAGAACACGCTAGCGTTTAATTACCTGTTAGCCTGTTACAAACACAACTTTTTACATTGTATTGAGATTTTAGGATTATATTATTAGTAAGATATTATTATTTATTAGTGGTCTATCTTTTGGACTATAATAAATAATACATTTAATATTTTGTGTTCTCTGCTAGCCTTTTCTCAAGATTGACAGCCGTGATGTAGTCTTGGGAAAAAGTAAGTAACAATTCGAAACAAATTCACCATTCAAACGTTCGTAGTAGATAAATAATACGAGCGTAGTTCTTGCGGCTTCGTTCCCGCAGGAATTTCAGAAATCCTCAGTCTTGTCGACTTCCTATTAAAAACTCTACGCAAAACTTCAGTTTTCTAGGTCCAAGGGTTGGGCTTATCTGAGTTAGTATGTTAGTCAGTCAGGATTTTGAGTATTATAAATATAGAGATAACGGATAGGTAGGATGCATGTTACGAAATAACTCCCTTTCATGTTGACTGATAGATTCTATATATAAACATAACATACATTCACGCCTTTTTCCCGAAGGGGTAGGCAGAGGTGTACCCAGGACTCAGTCCCATAGTAGATACACCCACATTTCGCCAGTATGTTATTGGTCCCATGTAATAGGGGGCGAGCCTATTGCCATATACCGGGCACAGTTCCAGACTCCAGGCAGCTATTGAGATAATTCCTAATGGAAAAATCCAATATTTAACACTATGCCTGACCTGGGGATCGAACCCGGGACCTCTTGATTGGCAGTCGAGCATGCGCCCACTACGCCACCGAGGCAGTCTATATATTCTATATATAATCAATGTAAACGTGATTGTTATCTATAACAGTTCTTCTTAATCCATTAGGTAAGTGAATAAGTATAATGCTCTTTCATTATTAATAATCTAATATTAATTCCGTCGAAAAGTTAGTAAGTAGTGAAATGAGCGGGAAAGCTGAGCCACGGGCCACGAGTAGGTGAGGCGGCAGGGCGGCGACGCGCGGGGAGCCCCGCACCGCGTCCAAATAATCGATACCCCATAGAACTTATGTAGGGTGGACATACGAGGCAAATTGTACCGCATTTTGGCGCCAAACTACTGCCTTTTTGCCGCCAAATACACGTGAATTTGAGTAAGTAATAGGAAAGTTACTTGACACGGGATAAAATGATACTAAGTGAGTTTTTTTAGGGTTTGTAACTGATTGTAACTTTGTTTGGACCGTTTACCGTAGCGTAGATTAAGATTAAAATCAATCTTGACTAATCAATCTAAGAATATTGTCAGCATGAGAAGTACTTACTAAACTGAAGTTTAAATATAAACAGACATGGCTGAGAGCACTTGTATATTCCATAGGCTGACACGCGGCCTGTAGATTTTCGAAGTGTATAGCATAGTGTGTAAAGTTAGAGTAGATAAGTAGTAAGTACGTGTCTGTATTGTTTTTTTTTTCAATAAAGGTGCTCGGGGTCATATAATTAAAAAAATATAACATAACATTGTAGTGGACGTGGTCCGTGGGCCAGAAGACTCACCAGGGCGCTACGGTGATTCGTCCTTCTTCACAAAGGGTTAGGTAGAGGAGGACGCAGTCTCAAAGTAAGTACCTACACCCTCACTTCGCCTTGTATGACCGGAATTAAGCTATTTGATTTTATAATAACTTTTATTAATACGTAATATATATAATCAATATAGCGGTATACTGAAATTAAACGCATTTAAGAGCGCACGCGGCCTTTTTATAGTTTGACACAATACTCTGAAAATTTTACCAAATCGATGTTATAATATATTCCCCTGTTACCTGTTTCCTCCGAATATTATTAACACATTCTATTAATCTTTAACTTGATATTTTTATAGTGAAGTAAACTATGTCCCTGTCATTTTAGTATAAACTCTCGGTTAGTATAAAATATAGTTAAAGCTTAATAATAATAGGTGAGTAAATGAAAAGTTCTTAAATAGTCTATGAGCTTTTTATATAAAAGATCACTGAGAAAGGTGATATTCATATAACTCGTAACAGGGCCGTCTTAAATCTATTCTGCGCCGGGGTGCGAAAAAAAAAAAAATGTTATTTGTGTAGTGTAAGTAATGCGGTATGACAAGCGCCGAAAGCGTAATAAAAGTTAAAAAAATATTATTGTTGATGACTATTTTTTTTGCTTGCGCATACATATTTGTCGTAAGTAACAAGTATATAAATCTGTGCAATAGCGTTAAGTTCAATGAAATATCCAAAAATTCAGCGATCGACAGACGCCCCCGGGCGCTCCGCGCCCGGGTGCACCGCATCCCTTGCACCCCCTGGTAAAGACGGCTCTGACTCGTAATAAGGTTCACTACTTACCTTATTAATCATGATTATTACATTACACAACTGACAATAGATATATTACATATATTATAGAATACAGAGTATCTCGGAACGGCTCGCAAGATGAGATGAAATTTTGTATTTAGAGAAGGCTTCTCTTCAGGGACTGAGTCCTGGGTACACTTTTGCCTAAACCTTCGGGAAAAAAGCGCGAAATTATGTTATGTTATGGTCTCTAAGTTGATTCATTTTCCTGAATCTCTAATTCTTACTTTACCATAATGCTTGAATGAAATGCAAATAAGTACAAAATGTATAAGCATTTTTATTTTCAAAACTAGAATCCCATAGACTTTGTTCTGTGCCCTTAGGAACCAGCCAAGCACCTTAGCTCTATATTTTATAGGTTTTTATTTTGTCTGTAGTGGCCAGTATTCTTCATTGTCACTATATAGAGAAACAAGGAGCCAGATTTATTTGAAAGTTCACGTAATCGTCACCCCACAATAACTGAAGTACGTGTAGCTTCTAAATAGTTTGATCCCCTATATGCACACTGCACCGGGGTCAATGACTTCCATGGGGCGGATGGTACCATGACAAATCGTCAATATTGAACTTGTGGAAAGTGATTTCGGGGCTTCAATTAAGAGGCCCCTTTTGGTTTAATTATTCGACAATGGCCCGCTAGGGAACACTAATTAGAAGCTGTCAATGACTGTGTTGATTTTTTTACTAATTAGTAAAATAACTCAGAGTAGAAGGAAGCGATTCAACGTCATTGTAGAATAATAATAATTATGACAGGTATTTATTTTATTATAATATATAAGTATGACAGCCTCGTTGGCGCAAATGGTAGTGTCTCTAGTCCCTACTTTCTGTGCCGCAGGCCCCGGGTTCTTCACGCGTTTTCGTAAAAAAGTGTTTTGACAGACGGACAGACAGACAGACAACAAAGTGATCCTATAAGGGTTCCTTTTTTCCTTTTGAGGTACGGAACTCTAAAAAGTTCCCCTGAAAAGTGTTTTTAGTAACATAAAGTATACAATCATGTACCTGAGTGTAGAATGATTTACAATATGCGCCCAACTAGGTTTTTTTTTACGTCCTGAAATGCGCATAATTTCATTTTTCAGGCCTAGCTAACAAGCGTCAAAAATAAGAGGAAGGTTTCGCTCAGAGCGATAAGGCTGGTAATTGTTACACGCTTTCTAGTTTTTATCCTACCGTTTAAAATTAAGTATCGGCTGTGGTATCGGCTTCTGTATTATAGTTAAACCAGCGAAATTACTGGGCATGATGACATTCAACAACTAATATCTCAGACAGGTGTAGTGCAGTGCCACGCAGAATTTTGAATTTTAAAACACTGGGTGGCACTGTGTCTGATATGGGCAATCATGATGCTTACCATCAGTCACCTGATTTGCTCGTCTTGTCACTCACTATTATAAAAAAAACCAATTGAAATAATAAAAATTGTGTCACAAGGGACCAATAGGATGTATAGCGAGCGAGAGCGATTTTTTAAATCCAGAGCGTAGCGAAGGATTCTAGAGTAGAATCCCGAGCATAGCGAGGCATTCTAGGTTAAAATCTTAAGCGTAGCGAGGGATTCAAAGTACGTCGCTCGAGATTAAATAATTTTAGTATCGTGTGGCACACTCCGCTCTTTTCATCCCCCTCTATGAGAAAAGGTATTAACCTCTTTTGTTTGGTAGTGAATTGTTTACGACAGTTTCTGCACTTAATTTTACATTTTTTGGTGTTAGTATTTAACTTTAACAGCTAAAACTCATCTCTACTTCAATTTATGTTAATCAAATAAAAATTGTAATGTTTAGATAAAAAGCATGGATAGAATAGTAAAAACATCGAATGAGAATCAGGCTCGCTTTTTTTATTAACGGCCAGGACTATATCGAAGCGAATTGCGTTCAAACTTTTCAAATAAATAGTGTTCCATATTCAAAAGTCATTTCGTCACTGTTAATAAGTGCGCCGAAATGACTTACCGCGCGCTTATCGAGGAAGGAATCGCCTCTATTCGAATAGATGGGATGAAAATGTATTACCATCATCCGCACTCTTTTCAAATAATGACCGAACAAAGTCGTCGAAGTATCTATAAAACGACCAGAACAACAGAATTATCTCAATGACAGCATTGAACTGTGCCCGGTAGATGACCTATTGTCATCTCGCTCCTGGGACCAAAGACCTAACTGGTGAAGTGTGTGTTGCCTTCTATGGGACTGGGTCTTACCCCTTTTTACTTTACCCCTTCGAGAAAAAGGCGTGATAACATAATACTTCAATCATTCAAAGATATTAAAGTATATCATCATTGAATTTGGGAAGATAAACTTTACCCATGAGCGGGATTAGAACCCGCACCTTCCGCACCAATCCGCGTAGTGGGCTCACTATTTCAAGCGAATAGACTTAGTCTATAAAAATAGAAAATATTAGTAAGTACTACAAACCCCTAGTACATTATTTTATTCTACCATCAATAGATTTCACAGTGCACGCAATTTTTTTTTTTTTATGTTAATGAATGACAAGACGAGCAAATCATGTGCCTGATGGTAAGCATCTTGATTGCCCATATCAGACACAGTGCCACCCAGTGTTTTAAAATTCAAAATTCTGCGCGGCACTGCACTGCGCCTGTCACCCTGAGATATTAGTTGTTGAATCTCATCATGCCCAGTAATTTCGCTGGTAACATTGCCCTTCAGTCCGGAACACAGTAATGTTTGCATATTACTGCTTTGCGGATGAATAGGTAACTGGCAAAGGTGTGGTACTTCCCCAGGCGGCCCCATGCTAAAGAGGCCTACCACTACAACTAAAGAAACTAAGTAATGAATAAAAATGACAGCTTGGTTCACTATATTGCAGTTTTCTTACGGATCCCTTATATTTTTCAAAATCTCATATAGTCTATGTTACACTGAATTAGGCTTTCCATAAGTGAAAGAATTTTTAAAATCGGTTCATTAGTTTCGGAGCCTATTCGTTACAAACAAAATAACAAAAAAGCAAAGTTTCTCTCTTAATAATATTAGTATAGATTACCTTAATAGTTACTACGGTTGTTAGTTGTTACACAAAACGCGGCGGAAATCGGTCTCGAGCCGCAAACATCCGCGCTCAGCGTTACTCCGCGGTCAGTCACCCTAGCAAGATGTATCGAGGACTAACGTCACCCCATGCTTCACCATAGCTGTGGGTAACAATCGTCACTTCACCCCTTAGAATATAGTACAATGGAAATATCAAACGGTATCTCCAGTACGGTTTTCGCAAAGGTCATCAGACACATGACATGTTCATTACTACGATAATGCAGAAAATGTGGCTGCCCTATAAATAATTAAACACTTGTGTCTCTGTGAGCTGTAGACTTCGCTCGTCTATTTTTACTTACATATTTTTGTATTTTGTTCACCGCGCACCTTACTGATTTGAAAACCTCCTCCTTCTTTTAAGTAGGTTACAAACCAATAATCTGATGGAAATATTTCGTTATTTGATGTGACACAAGAAATTTTACTATTTTAATGATTTCAATCCCCGTAAGTTAGCTATTTTGAGGAATTTGCAAAAACTGAATCTACGAAAAAAATCCGTAAGTACATGGTGTATGTATGGACTTTTTTTGTAGATACAGTTATTACAAATTTTGCCAGTAATGTTTTTAAGTCCCTTGTAACAGTAGGGAGCCCATTAATATCTACGGGCACAGTTAAAGACTCCAGGCTGTTACTGAGAAAATTCCTAATGGAAAAATTCAATAGCATTTTTTGTCTGACCTCATACTCGAACCCGAGCAGTTCATTGTCAACAGTAGCGCTTGCGAATCACTACGCTGAAGCAGTCAGAAATGCCTCAAATAAAAAACATAACATAACATAACATACATTCACGCCTTTTTCCCGAAGGGGTAGGCAGAGGTGTACCCAGGACTCAGTCCCATAGTAAATACACCCACATTTCGCCAGTATGTTATTGGTCCCATGTAATAGGGGGCGAGCCTATTGCCATCTACCGGGCACAGTTCCAGACTCCAGGCAGTTATTGAGATAATTCCTAATGGAAAAACCCAATATTTTAACACTGCCTGACCTGGGGATCGAACCCGGGACCTCTAAATTGGCAGTCGGGCATGCGTCCTCCACGCCACCGAGGCAGTCGAGGAATAAAAAACAAGCACATACAAATAGGGCAGAGGGGGCCTACGTTTAACAACTCCAGATCTAAATACTCTTAGGTTCACCCCTGTGCGTAGAGAGTATTGGAAGCTTATAGTTGATGTGTATAGTTTAGGTAGAAAAAGGTTTTTTTTTTTTTTTTTTTTTTATTTGTACATCAAAACATCTCCAAACAAGAGCGTTTGGACCTTTTTTTACATAATTAATTGCATTATTAGGCGTTTTCATTGGACTAACTTAAGACTATCTTGAGGGAGTCCATAGCGTAATATTTTTATTTTATTTACCTATTATTATACATACATATATAAATAAATATATAAATACATTATTTAACATAAATATATAAATACATACTTAATTAATTATAATACTTATACATATATACATATAGATCTATTACACCACAGAACAACTGGCACAGACCAACCCACGCTCGCAGCACCCGTTCACGAGTTGACGCACGTACCAGCGCCGTCCTCCTCAACCATATTAGAGGGAGGAGGGCGGCCCACCACGCGACGCCGCCGCGAGCTTGAGCAGTTTAGTGAGCATGACTGTACCAAATGTTCCCCGGTGCATTACATCTAAAAGAGAAACAAACCTTTTCATACTAATGGCTGAAGTGCAGATTTACCCCGATGGCCGCTGTGATTATTCAAGCTGAAACGCTAGAGCGCTCTCCTCACAATAGCCATATCACGGTGAGACATGGCCATGGCGATATTATGCTCCTGTATCTGCT
Organism: Hemistola chrysoprasaria; assembly: GCA_947063395.1. Taxonomy (NCBI): domain Eukaryota; kingdom Metazoa; phylum Arthropoda; class Insecta; order Lepidoptera; family Geometridae; genus Hemistola; species Hemistola chrysoprasaria. The sequence continues at coordinate 10,720,253 of OX346723.1, forward strand.
CAGAAGTAGCTGCCCGCGCCGCTCTCACGAATCGCCCTATCGCGTCGTCATCATTGTCGGTGTAGTAGACACAGATGTTGGTGTGTCGCGACACTGCTACTACCGCGTGCGGGACGCTCTCATGAAGGCGCAGGGGGGACGACTTGGTCTGGATGATATAGACCCGCTCGTAGGTAAGTCCCTGAGCTTCGTGGATTGTTAGGATACGAGACCCTGTACCCGAACCGAACCCTTAAGGTAGAAAAAGGTTTCAATACGACATTGTTCATAACATAACATACAATAACGCCTTTTTCCGAAGGGCTAGGCAGAGATGTACCCAGGACTCAGTCCCATAGTAGGTACACCGACATTTTACCAGTATGTTATTGGTCCTATTTAATAGGGGGCGAGCCTATTGCCATCTACCGGGCACAGTTCCAGACTCCAGGCAGTTATTGAGATAATTCCTAATGGAAAAATCCAATATTTAACACTGCCTGACCTGGGGATCGAACCCGGGACATCTTGATTGGCAGTCGAGCATGCGCCCTCTACGCCACCGAGGCAGATTTTTATTATTATTATTATAAATATACGAATAAATGTAAAAATAATGTTCAGTTGAGTTCAATCATAATACTTAATAACAGTTGTCTGTACGAGTGTACATGCGCTTAAGTTAGCAGAGCCTATGTTCAGACTATAAATTGTTATTACCTACTGTAGACCTGTCTTTTCCATTAAATAATACTCAAACACTTCAGCATATTTTAAATAATTTATTCCAAGCCCACCATCTTCAATCTCGTTCTACAATCGTGTTGCCATCGCGTCCTCGCGCATGCCATAGGTCTTCCTTAAACTACACGTTGCCATTAATACTTTCCATAAAACCACCAAAATGTTCACAGAATCCGTAGCATGCGCGTCAAAAATAACATCAACCCTACACTACTAAAACAAACAGCGGGATCAGTCTGCCAACGAGAAATCACTAGTGGCCAGTGGCCTCAGTTGACCTAAGAGTTTATAGTGGAGAGTATATAGAGTGGCCTCAGTTGACTAAAGAAAAATAATAAAATTAATGAGTAGGTCAGGCGATCCCGCGGGATGAGTTCGAGCCGGCCTAGGTTGACGTACGAGCCGTTAGGACTCGCCAAGATGAAACGACCGTACTGTAACCATATGTGATATTCTATGATCTAAGCTATCTAGGTACATACCGTATTTCAGCCTTATCGTTTCAGTACTTTTAGCGTGAAAGAGCAACAAACATCGATCCATAAATCCATCCATCTATATAATTTCCACCCAGCAAAATATAGTAGGAACTTAAAGAGATCGAACCAATTAAGGTGTATATTAATGTCAAGTACTGTTGAGATCCCTCTTCAAAACGCCTAAGCCTCTTTCATTGGGCAAGTAATGCCTTCAAGGCTTACACTAAGTATCGCATTCTGTGAGGTCTGAGCTTGAAGCAGTTTGCTAAAGATTTTATTATTACCAGCCTATTGGGCACTAACCAGACGAGCTGTAGAACAAAACCGGATAAAAACATTTTGCGACGAATGTTTTTAAAAGTTTAGGGTTTACATGACATTTGAAATTAAATGTCCTACGTAGAAAACGAAGCTTTTACCAATAGAATAAATCCGATGTATGATGTACTCGTATATATGTCACAGTGAATTTGTAAGAACTGTTAGTTTATAATTTGCTTAGTTAATTTATAAACCACCTAACCTAAACGTTAGTTTATAATGTCACTGGATTAATTATAAACTAACGGTTCTTAAAATTTCACGGCGACGTAAGTATACATTGTATATACATTGTCTTTCATAGCCCAATTATAGCACGAATTAAATAATTCGTCTAGAGTCCTAATTTTTATAAATTTGGCAAACACTCAAACAGAGTTAAGGTGATAGAGCTATAGAGAATATCCCTAAACTTTAACGCAATATGAACATAGTACATACATACAATCGCGCCTTTTTCCCGAAGGGGTAGGCCGAGGTGTACTCAGGACTCAGTCCCATAGTATAGGCACACCCACATTTTGCCAGTATTTTATTGGTCCCATGTCATAGGGGGCAAGCCTATTGCCATCTTACCGGGCCCAGTTCCAGACTCCAGGCAGTTACTGAGATAATTCTTTACGGAAAAATTCAATATTTAACTCTTTGCCTGACCCAGGATCGAAACCGGGACCTCCTGAGCGGCAGTCGCATGCTCGACTGCCACCACGCCACCGAGGCACCCCTCTCTTTAAAAAAATGTGAAACTGGCTATACCTCGATTTGCCCTAAACCACCTATAACTATTAGCTAATCTGTATCACCCGTGCCACTGGTTAGCGCTCGTGACGTCACTGAGGTCGAAGAGTCCGTAAAATCAGTACGTTGACCGGACCACGGACCTTCGAATAAATCACTGCAATGAAATTCTATTGTGTATGACGTTTATCTCGAAGGCCTTATGGAACATTCTTTTTACCCTTGCACCACATTGTGAACTTAAAAGGTGTTGCAATTAAATTGTGGCGACATGTTAAGGTTACTGGTAACATAGGCCTAGTAATTCTTAAATGGGTTTGTTAATTTGTGCTCGTTTAACCCAAAAATAACAAACTAATCTTGCCTTTATTAAGATTTTGAAAGCAAACGACATTAATTACCCAAAAGTTTATAATATGAGTTCCTATCACATTGCTATTAAATTATAGTTTCCAAAAAGGACATGGCCAATGTTGGCTAAAAGTCGAGACAACATCGGCCGCCATCAAAACTAACTAAATCATGTTTTTTTGATGGCTTTCTATAATATCCATGCAAATCATCCCAAATAAAAGTTGCAGCATAAAATACCTAAGTATACCTACTTAATGAGTCAGTAAAAGTGTGTAAAGTTGACCTATTTCTCGGAAAAAAATGTTTAATTATCTATAATACCTCAAAATGAAGTATGTAGTTCAGATCATTGCTAATCGTACAAGACAGGCTGAGAGATGTGTGTATGCAATCCTCAACTGTCAGATAAAAGTTGTCCAACCGCTATAGCCGTAACCGGAAATCATTGATGGCATGATATTGTGCCGGCACCCTCGCGCCATATGGGCCATAACTTTCCTTGTCCCGTGCCCCATGCTATACAATTTACAATAGGTATATGTAATGTACCATTTCGACAGGTGCTGACGATTAAGCGGTTTTTCTGAGAGGTCTACGCGTTTTAGATTTAACCTTAAATATAGAATAAAACAACTGTCGAGAGGTACAGTCCATGTTATATTAATAACATTAAACTGAGGTTTCATTATCAAGCGTTAGTATTTAATATTTAAAAATATTTGACCTAAGTACCTACAAATTTATTTCAGTTAATGATAAAACTAAAAAAATAGTGTCCAGATTAAACGAATAAATGCAAAATTATTGGTATTCTTAAAAAATTCTACGACAAATACCTTAATAATACTTATCATCATTTTAATCTTTCCCCAAAAATAAATGACAATCAATCATAAATTCTGTTGTTTTTTTTTAAATCACTTCAATATTATAGAAATGAATAATTATTAATAAGATATTTTGGTACGACATTAGTTGTACTTATTATCCTAATCCTAATCCTAATCCTAATCCTAATCCTAATCCTATCCTAATATATATATATATATATTGTAAGTATGGATGTATGTATGGATGTTTGTTACTCTTTCACGCCAAAACTACTGAACCGATTGGGCTGAAATTTGGTACGTAAGTAGCTTAGACCCTGGAATAACACATAGGGTACTTTTTATCCCGATATTCCCACGGGAACGAAGACTACGCGGGTGAAACCACGGGTCACAGATAGTATTTTACTATTATAAAGGCGAAAGTTTGTAAGTATGGATGTATGTATGGATGTTTGTTACTCTTTCACGCCAAAACTACTGAACCGATTGGGCTGAAATTTGGTACGTAAGTAGCTTAGACCCTGGAATAACACATAGGGTACTTTTTATCCCGATATTCCCACGGGAACGAAGACTACGCGGGTGAAACCGCGGGTCACAGCTAGTAGGTATATAAGTAGTCCGCGTGCGAGCTATTTGACATGGTCTTTGTGCTATTTTATTTTACATCTTCTAATTATAATAAATAACCGTGTCAAAAAAGACACGATATAGAATTTTTTGTTTACCTACTTATTAATTAAAAGTTACTTTTTTCAGTATAAAATTAAATGATTATATTTCTTATGATAGATAGATAGATAGATAAACACTTTATTGTACACCATACATAGGACACAACATAAAGGAATAATAATTATATTAAACTTAGGCTAGTACAAGTGGCGGTGGTAGTGGCTTATGTAGTATTACATATTATTATATATGACAAATATAATCAATTTTACAAATATAACCAAGATATCTTTATTAAAATAATATGACTTTCCATTAATTAATTAGTTTATTCCGTATAGAATTAATGATTAATTATCATTTATTATTGGGGAAAGATAAAAATGATGATAAATACAATTACCTATATTATAGGTAACTATAGTACAATTATAGTATAGGTATTATAGGATTGCCTCGGTGGCGTAGTGGGCGCATGCTCGACTGCCAGTCAAGAGGTCCCGGGTTCGATCCCCAGGTCAGGCATAGTGTTAAATATTGAATTTTTCCATTAGGAATTATCTCAATAGCTGCCTGGAGTCTGGAACTGTGCCCGGTATATGGCAATAGGCTCGCCCCCTATTACATGGGACCAATAACGTACTGGCGAAATGTGGGTGTATCTACTATGGGAATGAGTCCTGGGTACACCTCTGCCTACCCCTTCGGGAAAAAGGCGTGAATGTATGTTATGTTATGTTATTATAGGTAATTTTCGAAGAATTTTTAGGAACACAATAACTTTGCATTTATTCGTTTATTTCTGGACAGTATTTTCTTAGTTTTATTATAAACTCAGATATATTTGTAGGTACTCACTCAAGTCAAAGATTGCTAAATAATAAATATTGTGGTAATGATGATGATTCTAATACCTTCAAGTTTAAAATTATTATTTATAAGGGGAATTCCACTAATGTGAAGCAGAGTATCCACTACGACACTAAGTGACCGTAAGTCTATACTCTATACCCATACGGTATGCGCAAACCCTAATCTCTAAAGGCTTAGATTGAAGAGGCCCTTAAAGTTAATTTTCATAAAAACTTACGGTGGGTTGTTTCAAAGACCAGATATGAAGACCCATACGATATCTTTAACCATCCTCCATTTATTCGTAATATTGTGAGTGGGAGGGAACGTGGGGAGATCTTAGTAGACTGGTCGCCATGTACCGAGGCTCGGAGACCTTGCGCAGGGTTATCAAACAAGTCGGTCGACCGGTTGACGAACTGAGTTGAACATTCGCGGCAGGAATGTATAATGCCCGAGTGTTTCGCACGAAATAAAATATGTTTCAGTGAGTTTTGTATTAAGAATTTTTGTGGTGATATTTTTTTGTAATTGACAATTTGCAGACGTTTTGCTGTTTGTTTTATCATTACGCTAATTATGAAGGTTCTATTTGCAGTAAATGTGAGACCAAGGAATGTAGTGAATTGGGAAGCCCAGCACTTCCTATAAGTAAAATGAATTAATTCTTCGGTGGCGTAGCGGTTCGTAAGTGTTTGCCGATCATGAGGTCCGGATTCGATCCTCAGGTCAGTCAAAAAGTGTTGTTGAATTTTTCCGTATGGAATATTCTATTGAAGTGTGAATGTATGTACCTACTGTGAGACTAGATCCTGGGTACACTTCAGCCTACCCCTTCGGGAAAAAGGCATGTTATGTTATATTATTTACTTATTATAATGGTCTCGATTTAGGTTTAGTAAGTACCTAATAGATCTTTCTTTGATTCAATTAATATTTCCTAAATAAGAATCTTTAAATAAGTGATAAAGTGGGGTACTTTATCACCTTTTTAACTTTTCGGTAACGCATAAAATATTACATTTTATTACGGAAAGAATTGTCGCCAAAATGTGTCCCTTTGGCCCGTGATGTTTTTATTGCGTACAAAATCTAATAAGCCGACTTTGACTTGCCACGAGGCCCGCATGAAAATACATACATATGTATTACACCTGAATATAGGTACCAATATGTGCATTTTTTTGGAGGTACTAAATCCCTATAATATTTTCGCCATCATTTTTTCAATCTAAACAAAACAAATCTTATAAAAGGTGAGATAAAACGGTGTCATAATAATATTGTTTTAATATTTGATCACTGGTTAAGTCGACCAAAGATTATTATTTTTGACAAATAGTTAAAATTCGGCAAAATTCGTTTTTTCATTCCTAGTTATTTATTTTTCCACACGATTTAACTATTGGTTAGGAATTTTACTATAGTTAGTTTAACAAATGGTTAACTTAACTGTTACCAACGAACAAAATACCGGCCCTTATAAGTATACCTACTTACTCGTACTCTTATAGATGGATTGATAAGAAAAATAAATAGTCCTGGGTTCGATCCCCAGGTCAGGTAAAATGTTTTTGGATTTTTTAGTCTGGGACTATGCCGGTTAAGTTTAACCACCGTAACATGGGACTTAGAAAACATAATCACACCATAGAAACAAGGCTCCGCTCCGTTTTCACCCGGTCCCGTTTTCACCCGGTCCGTTCTCCCCCGATTTGGTATCAACACTCAACATTAGTTCATGCTAAAAAAAACAGGGGATATGTGCGTGTCGTCATGAGTCATGTTTGTATTAGTGAGCTGGCATACTATGGTGCTTCATTTTTGGTATTATAAGACTCCGTCCGCCATTATTTATAGGTTCACGGGTACGTAGTAAGTAGGGTACCCATTGTTTCTATTTAAAAGAAACTTTCCTCTTAGAAAGTATTTTGTTGTACTTAATTTACATACCTATGTAATGTATACACCTATTGTACGTTATTAAATTCATTAAATACCCATTCCATTCCATTCCATACCCATTCTATAAATTTATATCCTGATATTTTTATAGTGAAGTGACCTATGTCCATGTCATTTTATTTTTTTTTTATAAACCCTTGGTTTTTTTTACAGTGAACTTCCAAAAATCCCAGTTTTATTCGCGTGATTGGACGTTCACTACAAAAAAAATTAGAGTTTATAAACAAAAATATAATGAGGATACATTTTATTTCAACTTATAAATATCAGGATATGAATATATCAAATAGGTTTACTGTATTCCGAGGAAACAGGGGAATACAAAACATCGATTCAGTAAATTTTCCATAGGATTGTGTCAAATAGCTAAAAGAGGTCCTCTTTCCTGTTAAATCCCTAGATTCTAGATGAATGGTAGTTATTGCAGTTGTCAACAGATGGCGTTAGCTGTCCTTAAAAGTAAAAATTAATCAAGATTTTATTTTACTTTATCTTTGGAGAATACATTTTAATATAATATTAGTTGCTATGTAAAAATGTTGTGGTTTTTTCTATAATTGGCGTGCATAGGCTCGCGGTTATACCTATAAATAATGTGTCATGTTTTAAGGAATGAATTCTACTTTTATAGTAAAGCATAAACTTAGGTAGGTAAGCACTTTTACTTGTTACATCTGCTATCATAGTTTGCATTCAGCAGGTGACGAGGCTCGAGACCTCTTTGCTGACTTTTTTTTTTTAACCAGATTTATTTTGATTACCCATGTCGTTTTTTTTAAGGAAATTATAACTTTAAGATCAATGTTATAAGAACTAGTATAAACTTCAGGGCAATTTAGACCGTTTTCTTTCAAATTCCTACTAATACAGACAAAACTTTCCAAATAAAATGAGTTGGCAATGTTACCCGGGTATTTCGCAAAAAATTTGCCCGCAAAATTAAGCCCCTCACTCAGCAATTTATGACAGGATACTGAATGAAGTTGGCTGCAGACGCTATAGACAGTGATACCAGAAACATAATCTAGTTTCTACCAAAAATATTAATGCTGCCATAATGCAAGAGATTTTTTTCCTAAAAACGATTTTCCTTAAAAAATGCATTTTGGGCAAAGATACCCCTGGAGGCAAAGTTGTAGGGTTTGACGGTATATGAACAAATGTATTTAATTATTTATAACTTGACAAATGTTATGTTCAGCTCAGTTCAATTATTTTAATAGCAATTTTCTTTACGAGTAGGTAACCTTGCGCTAAAGTTCGCAGAGCCTAAGATATAATAATATGTTCACTGACTCGCCATGTTACGGCACGGCGGCAGTAGTATAGGTACCTACTTATATATATACATTTTAATTCTCAGGAAAACCAAAATATTAAGTACAGTCAACATAAACATCAACATAAAAGTCGATAAAATTACGATTTGTTAATGCAGAATAATACAATTAAACGTAGGTACCTACAAGGTAATTACCTACTAAAGGTTGCGTTTGATTAGATCATACAATTTGTAGGATCTGAGCGTTTGACACTTAGGCTCAAGCTACATTGAATTGGCAGCGACGCGACGCGACGAGACGATCAGTTTTAATAACAAGACATTATAAACCTTATGGACAATGTTACAAGATAGACGCATGATAGAGACGCATGATAGCGCCCAGGCGCGTCAGCTCGCGACCACGCGAGACTGCTCGAGCCGGCGCGAGGCTTCGCCACACCTCATTCAAGCGTTTCTACATCTTGTAATATTGTTCATAAGGTTTATTATGTCTTGTTATTAAAACTGATCGTCTCGTCGCGTCGCGTCGCCAATTCAATGTAACTTGAGCCTTATTCTGAAAACGAAAGACAGTATTGGAATATTGAACTAGAGCCTCGTATAATGTCACAGAACAATATGTGTTATCCAGCCAATTATCGTTAAGTATTTCCCCTAAAATTCCCTTTATGAATGGAACGGTAATAAATCATTAACAGTTTGATAAACGGACACGAGCCCGAAACTCCCTGTTTTCATTTGTCATGTGGTGCGCAGATGTAACCAAAATCTTCGATAATCCTGCAGAGTTACCTATCGCCATAAACGTTTATCAATCAGCCGCTAAAACATAATATCGCGAACAAAAGTGGTTTAAAAATCAACAAGATACACAACGCAAAGCGTGTAGTAACGACCTGTATACAAATACCGTAATACTGACAAATCATTTTCACATTTCACTTACATTGAAGCTCGTTGGTACACGACTTCGTAATTTTGACATATTTAAAACGCAATGGAATATTTTTGACAAAATTGACGTAGCAATTTCGCATGCGCTTCGTTCGCCCCGAGGGTATTAACCGCCTTCGTATGGTAAGATCTTATATGCATTTGCTATGTTAGTTCAAAGGCGACCTTGTTCTATTAAAGCTAGAGTTGGTTTTTGATTCCGAGTAGAAATTCGTACAGTAATATGAAAGTGGAGGTGATGTACGAGCATATCGTTCGGTGGCATTCGGGTGCCGTCGGCGGGCACGTGCACTTCGCTGGAAGGGGACGCCTCGCTCCGCACTCCGCGGTTCCAGTCTCCGAGATCGCCGTAGCCTTTCTGACGATAGCTTACACAAAGAATTTAGTTTTACGACTTCTGAACAGTTACTATTTTTACTCCGACACACTTTATGTAGATGAGGCGGTCAGTCTTAAGTTTTATAGCACGCTGGGATTAACAGATGAACTGAGCATTGAATTGTAGATTGAAAGTCGCGGTTAAAAAGCAATTAGCACTTAACTCACATGCTATTCAAATGATACGTCATGTATACTTAGACCAATTTGCTTTAACGATGCAGTACATAATATATTGTATTACTTTTGAAGCATGCGTTATAGTTACATGCGGTCACTAAATGTATAGAGTTGGTAAGAGTGTATCTTTGTTACTTCTTCCAATAGAAATCCTGAACCGATTGGCCAAAAATTTGGGATTTTGATAGCGTAGAACCCGGATAAAACACAGATGTAACTAACAGGTGAAGCTGTGGGGCTATTATTATATATAGTTTCATTATAAAACTGCTAGGGGTTGTACCAAACATAAAAAATAAATTGTTAAAGCATACGCATAGTGTATTGTATAGTACAGGGTTCCATACCTAGATACCTGAACAAAAAGCTTCTAATCCTAAAAACAATCCCCCTACTAAGACCAAATAGCGCCATCTAGTTGCAAACTACAGCAAACATGGAGGAAGTACCCTAGAGCTTTTAGTCCCTTGCGCAAAGTATGGAAATATGCAGTAAAATGGCCATAACTTTTGATTGCGTTAATTTAGAAGTATGATGTTTTTACAGCCGCAAAGACCGCAATATTTGATATTAATTTCGACTTGAACGCGTGGAGGTACCACGCATTCCTGTGAAAAAGTGCCTTGACAGATGGTCAGACACGCAGACAGACAGATGGACAACAAAGTGATCCTATAAGGGTTCCTTTTATCCTTTTGAGGTACGGAACCCTAAAAACGAGATCATATTATTTTAATTAATGATTGGCCATAGGGTTACCGGCTATAGAATAGCATTCCACCCTCTCCACCCGTGGTTGCCATAAGAGCGGGCTAAGGGTTACAGATCCAGAGGACGGGCAGCAGCGTTCATGTCCGCAGCAGTGGTTTTCCTACGGCTGAGATAATGAAAATGTAATACGTTACTACGCAACTACGCTGCTACTCTGCTACGCCACTAAGCCCCGCCCAATACCGAATTTTTAAAACTTTTGAACTCGTCTATACCAAAAAAGTTTCAAGTGAAAATTTAACTTTTGTGTTAATTTTTGGGTTTGAATTATGGAATTATATACGTGCCTTATACCCAAATTAGAATTGGCGACTATCGTAAAATAAGTTTGCCTATGTTTTTATTACCTAAGTAGTTGCCGTGCCCCGCGATTTCACCCGCGGGAGTAGACATCGATCCCGTGAGAATAAAAATTAAATAATTATGAGCAAAATTATTACTTCTGTCTCAAAAAATGAAACGTCAAACGGAACTTCTTAGATTTGCTGGTCTATATGTATAAACTTTTGTTCTTTTTTTATAATAAATTGGAGATAATCATTTGACAAAGAGGTATACCATTATTGATCTATCTCAGTTCATCCAAGGGGTGAGAATTGATAGTGGATTCTTAACTACCCTATCGATTTTTCAATACTCGTGTTGGGGTCTATTGGACGCCCTCCCTTTAGGTTATTTCGTCTTGAATGTTAAAAGCTTTAGTATTTAGATAAAGGGAAGAATTTTCCAATGAACACTGAATTGAAGGTTAACCTTTTGCTGGTCTTTACAATTTTGTTTATTTTTACAATATAAGGTAGAAACTCAAATCCAACCTACTCTTGGATTTGGTTTCTACTTTCTATTTAAAAATATTTTTTGTAATGGATTTAAAGTTAGTTAGGATTTTCCTTGATTTCCCTTTATCAAAAAATTATTTGCTTCTTTTCACGGTTGCACGAGTAAAAACTTAGTTTTCAGGCAAAACGCATTTAATATACTTACATAAAAGAAAACAATGTGGAAATTAAGATAAAACAAAATTTCATGTCATTTCATTTATTCATGAACAATTGTATTTGAATAGCATAAATAGGTAGGCTTAAAATTAACACAAAAATATCAATAAAAAATTAACCACAAATGAAATTACAAAAACATAAATGTCAAAAACATAATAAAATCATTCAAATAAAAATCATTATTACTAAAAAAAATTCCAATCTAACTAAGAAATAAAAATATAAAAAATAAATAAAATTAAAAATGTCAGGGGCATGATAAAATCATTCAAAAAAAAACCAGACAACAGACAAACGATCACAACGACACATGAGATGGACAGCAGTTAGAATGTTACATAAATAATATTATTATAGGTAACGAATAAAAAAAGCAATAGGGGTAAAATGATTAGCGTTTTATTCTTATAATACGACAAACTTATTGGATAAAATTATCACGGGTACAAAAAATAAGAAAATAATTTCACCGATACCGATGACCATTACATTACACACATAAAAGACATACTTACTAGATAAGACAAAATAGCTGTACCTAGCTTTAGATTATCTAAAACAAATAAAAAGACATTCTTAGGAAATAGTGTACGTTTCTATAATAAAATCCCAAAAGAGATAACTGGGCTCTCAGAGGGTAAATTCAAAACCTATATAAAATCTACTTTACTTAAGAAGGCTTATTATAAAGTCAACCAGTACATAGAGGACAAAGATGCCTGGAAACTTCTGCATAGCCGCCTCGCGGCACCTTCAAAGAAAACGAATGTAACCAAACCAAATATTGTGAAACTATCTGTTGAAAAAATTAAGCCCTACAAGTTTCTTGTGCGTTCTTCTTGTAGAGGTATCTTTCCGAACGCACGGTAGACTCAGTACTGTATCTTCATTGACGTACAAAAGTGTCAGATTATGACCTATTTGAATAAATCTGTTTGAGTTTGAGTTTGAGTTTGATCAAGGATCGTGCTTCTTTTAATTTAAAAAAACTTTTTTCATATGATTTTTTTTTTATAAAAAAGTGGCCTGCTTTGACAGAAGAATTTAAACCGATGACCCATCGTTAAAGCATGTGGCTCGCATTATACCATTAGTAACCAATACAATAACTTACCCGAAATGCAATATATCAAAACTAACAATGACCTCAGAGTACGAACGAGGTGAATCAATCACTCCAAGGTTCCTTGTAAAAGGTATGACCACATCCACACTTTGACCTATGACACTGAATGTTCTGTATGGTTTCTTAGGCCTGTTTATACTGGTTATTGTTAAGTTACATTGTTACATCCTAGGTTATAAGATTGTTAAACCACGTTTACAATATTATCTTGTACCGTATTATTGTAGAGGAGCTTTTATGTCAGTTAGAGTTTTACCGAAATTTTCTTTTAATATTCTTTGTTCTCAAAATTATGTTAACTCACATACTAAGTTTAATAATCAATTAAGATGTAATATGATTACTCTAGTGTAGTTTAGTCATTGTATTTTCTATAGGATTTTATTCAATGACAGCCTGGAATCTGGAACTGTGCACGGTTGATGGCAATAGGCTCGCTCTCTTTTACATGGGACCAATAGCATAACCGATGAAGTATGGAAGTACTCTCAGATTAAGAGTGTGTACCTATATAAGACTGGGTCATGGGTACACCTCTGTTTATCGCTTTAGGAAAAAGCATTGATTCTATGCGCATTCAAATAACACTTTAAAACATATATTGTAGGCTCGCCCCCTATTACATGGGACCAATAACATACTGGCGAAATGTGGGTGTATCTACTATGGGACTGAGTCCTGGGTACACCTCTGCCTACCCCTTCGGGAAAAAGGCGTGAATGTATGTTTTATGTTATGTTAAAACATGTATTGTAAGTCTGTAGGTCTTACAATAAATGGAACAGTCTAGTCTAATAACACAATCCGAGTATAAATTCTTTATGGTTATTATAACTGGCTTCACTATAAACGGTAGGCAAGATGCTGTCATCCTGCGGTTCTAAAGTTTAAAATAACCGTGATTCCGTGCAATATCATGGCGAGACATTGTAACATGTGCTAACTGAATCAACATTTAAAAATAAATGCATCTATTTAAGGATTTATATCGAATAAGAACAATGAGTGGTTTGGTGGACAACACATAAAACTGTCAAATTGACAAGTTTAAACGGCGGTTAAATGTTTGGAAAATCAATCGTTTAGGACTATCATTTGTATTATAATTTCAATACTAACAGAATCCACGACTGAAGTCAATTACCTAATCAATGTTGCTATATCAATGTTGTCGGGGCGACAATATTTAGTAGGATCGACGAATAAAAGCGAGTCACACGTCTCATGATTTTAGTCGATGAGGGTGTGACGCCCAGTGCGACATAAGTATCTAACTCTTACACTCATCTAGATCATGTATGGTTAAGGTACGTTACTACTATTTTCTATTTTCTAATCTAATTTTTTAGTTTAACATGAGTTTCCATAATATACCTTTACTTAATCGATTTCCTAGTAAATTGATTATGCAGCTCCTTCACGATTATTTAAATATTCGTCTGACTATTCGTTACCGAGTGCACGCAATGTCAAATCGATTAATTTGGTATTTTTACGAGGTTTAATGTTGGTTGTGGATTCACATTATTTAAAAAGCCCTTTTGTTGGTACTGTGTATGTGCCAAGGGACAAATTTTTGAAAAAGCCCTAACTCGTCTTCCTCGCACGAGTTCCGTGACATCGGGGCTATTTATTTCATAACTTCTAATTAAATACATTTTATTATTGGTGCAATTAGTTATATTTATAAACGACTGAAAGACATTTTCAAAGTCAATAATACCTAGCTAATTAATCTACCATTCGTATATTTATATAGTATATTTCCGAACAGTTATAACCGTATTATAACCGTATGTTATAACCGTATTTAAGTATGTATATCAGTCATCTGGTTACCATAGTACAGGCTTCTAGCCTAGTTTGGTACCAGATTACTGTGTGTGGAAGTTGTCCCATATTATTATTATTACTATTATACTTCTACAAGAAGAACATACAGGAAACTTGTAGGGCTTAATATTTACAACTGCAAAAAAATACACTATAATAATTATGTATTAGGAGAGATATAAAATAAAATAGTACAAGGCCGACATCAAGGAGTTCGCACGCGCTCTCTTCCTAATTATTTTATAAATTATGTAAAATTAATACTAAAATATTTAGACTATAAGTATAAACAAATCGATTTTAAGACCAAACTCCCATAACTCAATATATTAGATAATACAATGAGTAAACCGCGTAGGCGTTATTTAAACTTTTTATCAGGGCAGGGGTGGTTCACCTCGGTCGGGTAACCTCTCAGAGTATTTATATTAGGTTTGTACTCTGTCCCTTCGTGCTACGGCCTTTACAGCTATCAGTTGTTCAACCATTAGAAATGCTTCGAATTCTTTTGTGGGATATATTATGAGTTTATACAATGGATTTTAGGTAACATGATAATAACACAGAATATATAATAGTAGCAACTATACTATGAATAAAAACTTTGATTACATTATAGGAGTATTGTTTTCTCGTATTTTAGAGCTTTGTAGATTGTAGTCTAAAGTAAAGCAATTTATTGGTCTAGAGTCTAGAGTTATAATTTGGTACTAGAGTGACGTATTATTTTGATTTCGATGGAAAAATATTTCACATACTTACGTTCACTGTAATTTTATGATAATAAAGACAATAATTTTGAGACTTGACGACTTTATGGATAAGTTGGTAGTGTTTAGTGCCTACGGGCCGATTAAGACCGAGACGGCGAGGCCGACGCGACATTTTTGAGCTTTTCAAGCGATACTGGTCTTTTTATTACATAGTTAAAGTTCAAAATAATTTATTTGCAACTGAAAGTGCTCGCCCCGCTGATGCTGCCGCTGTCGTCCTGATCAGAATCGGCTCTGACTCTGTCTTCCCTGGGTTCAAATCCCAGCTCGGACAAGTATTTGTGAGATGAGCTCAAATGTTTGTTCTCGGGTCTTGGGTGTGAGTAAAGGCAATGAACAAAAATAAATGTTACTCTCAAAGTAATAAAGTTTAGGTCAATAAGTATAGGGTATAATAATTCAAGTCTGCTCAAAGCGACGGCCAGTTCATAAAACCTAAAATTACGTGAATCAAAGATATAAATCTCCAAGAGGTTTGTATATCAGAAGATGCATTTTGAATGATGAAGTTGATCGGCATTCAGCGTCTACCGTTCTGTTTTTATGGCACACGGCACGGTCGGTCTTTGCCTTGCGGCGCAGCGCGGCGCAGTGCTCCTTTTATTTTTTATTTATTTTTCTTTCATTTCAGCCAGTCTTTACTGAGAGTGCTTTATAAAAAAAAAGGAAATCTGTCTTTATACATATTCCTCTAGTTAACATCGAAAGAGTTGTTGGTTTTAAGGCCATGTCGACTTAAAATTATAATTTCGATTTCATTGGATAGGCCTAATCATAATATTTTCAAATGTGCATGAGCAATATTTTTTTGTATCCCTCAATTACAACAATAAAGTAAGTAAATGTCTTCTTAAATCGAAACGTGCGTTGCCATTAAAAACTTACCTCATTTTATTCAAATCAAATTATATTTAGAAATATTATTGCGAATTAAGTTCTCTACTAGACAATATAGGATAGACAGTGTAAGGTTTTCTGGGTCCAGCTTCCTTGGATTCTAAGTCCGTTTCCTTTAGAGTGTAGTGAAAAAGATATTGAGAAGTTAAACCTTCATTGTGTAAGCTAGCAATCCCTATTGCGATTCCGGTACCTAATACATTTTTAAATATAAGATTTTTTCTTTGGTAGGTTATTTACAGAATGAAAAAAAGTCATACGAGTTAAAAAATTGAGAAGCGTTCACATCTTCAGACATGTAGGATATCTTCCAGCAGCGATAACATACAACTAGTTGATTTGTTCAGATTATAATTAGAATTGTATGTATCGTGCACCTGATGTGAATAGTCCTTTAGAGCAAACAATTCATATATGCCCCAATTACAACGCTATTCGATTAATTATGTACAAAAATAACGCAATAGCACGAAAACTACGCACGTAATATTTTTAACTTAGTAGATAAACGTTGTATAGGTACGTTTACCAACTAATACACTGGCTATGGCCAACATTGGAACTAAATGCTATGCTATAATATAAAGCTATCAAAACAGTCTAACGCACAGATTTTAGCGCCCTCACAAACATTCATAAGGATTCCAGATAGACTATTATGTTTGAAATTACAAAGAAAACCGCGTCATTCATTACTCATGACGTCAGAACTATGTTAACACAAACGACTGATAAAACTGTCCTTGAAATACGTCTATTAGGGTGACTTTCCACTACCTGTGTTGCTGAGAATGTATTTTATAATGTGATCTGGTCCAAGTCATTAATTTGACGTGATATTTATAAGAGTGTCCCTATCGAAAAAAGACTAAACAATAGAGCTACCTTATACTTACTATCTACCCTAACTAAATACACTATGCCTATGTCAGCCTATATAAGAAAATCCGCGTCCTCTAAACCACTATCAGATGGCAGCGTACCCAAGATACTGGCGGCATTGCCACGTTGAATAGCAATGCTTATACGTTAGGCCAGATGCTGTCAAATCATCTAAATGCCAGCATTTTGATCACGCGTCGCCTCGACCAAGTGCTCAGATAGATTTGTGAAAATGCGGAGATGTTTAAAAGGATGACTATGCCGACATATTGTAGTAGGGAGATAATTTAACTTTAGGAGTTTAAAGAAATTGCCGCGGGGTGCCGGCAATAATGGAGTACCGCACCCTCTTTCCCCGCGGTTGCCGTAAGAACCGACTAAGGGTTATGAGATCTAAAGGACGAGCAGCAGCCAGCAGTGTCCGCTGCGTAAAAACCACCAAACTGCGCTCGCCGACCCTCTTGCCAAGCGTGGCGAGCCCTATATCCAGCGGTGGACTTCTTATGGCTGATATTATGAAAAAAAAAAAACGAAAAATGATGTGTCGATATCGAACACAAAAAGATGTAATGATACTTGAGGAGATGCATCTCCTCCAACCACTGTAACATTTTTGTAACATGTATATAAGCAACAAAACTTAGTACAGCTCTAGTAGAAACGTGCCTTTATACACAATAGATAAATTAATCTTCGAAAAAAAGTAACGTCTGATCTTTTATCTTCGAGGGCACTACCTGCTGGCGGAAGGGACGACCTATTGTATCTGACGATATTAGACAAATACGCTGTTACGGGCGACCAGTTAGCATTCTTTTAAATTCTAAATGGTCATTGTATACTTACGATTTGGCATGAACATAGAAAAAAAAGCGGACGGAGTCTTTTAAAACAAAAACTGGAGCAGTATAGTAAGCCAGCTCGTTAAGACGACGAATTGATAATATTGGCGGTAGGGATCTCAATATTTCTCAGCAACTACAAAACATTTGGAACTAATGCTTATGTTTTTACATTTATCATGATATTGAAATCATTTTGGTAATTGGTTTACATGATTGGTTAACTTTTACAGCAGAGAAAAAAATATCAAAACCGGCTCTATAAAAATAGAGATTCTCATTCTACAGGGAAATGAGACTGATTTATGCCCCTAAATTTTTTGTCAATGCACAGACTTCAATGTGTTAATTTGATTTTAGTAAATTAGCAATAGTTTTTATTTTATTCGAGAAATACTGTTTTGGCGTAATATAGAGGGGTGTGAGCGGGTTGCGGGACTCAGTGCACGATTTTAGATTCATTATTTAACACTGCGTCACCTTAATATAAACATGATGGCACGCACACATTCAAGGGACCGCAGATCTGAGAAGTTGATATCAATTTCAACTAAATACCTCCACGCGTTCCCGTTAAAATGTGTCTTGAAAGACCAGACGGACAACAAAGTGATTCTGTAAGGGTTACTTTTTCCTTTTGAGGTACGGAACCCTGAAAATGGAACTCAGACTTTTTGATATTACCGCCTTAATTCATATTCTTAGTAAATAAAGTTAACAATTTTGATTACCAAGTATAAATAACTTTCAATTTCTTATGTAAGTAGGTACAATCACAACGGCGTAACATTAGTTCCAACATTATCCACGCGCCAAAAGCACCTCCCAACATTGCCGAGTTATGTCAAAGTTTGGCCAACGTTTGGGCCAATGTTGGCGATGCGACGTTGGCCCTGACGTAGCAAGCGCATGCCAGGAAAATGAACATGATTATCAACGCACAGCTGGTGGCTTGCCCCGCTTTATTGCGCGATCTACTTTTTATAACGGATTTACATTGCTGCTTTTGTTTGAATAACATTCTAGCGTGTTAAGGAGTCAGTCAGTAATGTATGTATAAGTAACCGATGGTGTTTTATTAAGATTGTGGGACATTATGTGCAATAGAATGCGTTGCCCGAAGCATACCATCTGAGTCACGTGAAGTAGGCAAGATTACCTTTACGTATTAGATAAAGAAATCATGACTAATTATTGTTCTTACTTTACATGTGTGAGCATTTAACTTAACATAATATTATATTATGATATCATCACGCCTTTTTTCCGAAAGGGTAAAGTTTGAGCATTTTATGACATAGTTTATTGGAAGAATAAAACTTGACCTATTTTACAAAATTTGCGTTAGGATTACTCTATTTAAGAAATGTAGAGACAATTTGGGGTTTCATAACAGTATTTCTGCTTCTTAAAATAAAATTCATTTTTAAAGCAGTTAAAAATTTAATAGTTAGTATAAAAAAAACTTGACTTTATTTATATAAAAAAAAAATTGATACCTAATTTAATTTTTAAAATACTATTGTTCAAGCAAACATGAATTAATTAATAATTATAAAAACCATTGCACATAACGAATCATTCATTGAAAGCAAGAAACAACATAAAAAGTTAAAGGTCTTTTGTTAGTCAGGTAGAGACTGGCGGTAGAGTTGGTAGAGTCGCTTTAACATCCGGCGCTACAAAACATTAAACGATAAATAAAACAACTTGTAGAAGGACAATATTCGATAATCGGAAAGCGAATCAACTGCTCGATTTGAATAAATTAATGTTAAGTACGCTATTAGGCCGTGTTGGGTTAGTACAGCTGGGTTAAAAGTTAGGTTAGAGCTTACTCTACAATAATAAACATTATTAAACGACTATTAAAGATTTCATTAGATATATTTCAAAATTTACTATGTCAAGTCACATTTAGAATAGAGATGAGAGGATAAAGAAAGATAGGGAGTAGAAATTTAATGATTAATTTACTTTTTTCAGTAAGTAGATTTAAGTTTTGTTCAAATAATAGCGTAAGTAAATTATCCTGCAATTAAAACCTTCTTGTACAGACAAGATTATTTACGCAAAAGTATTTTCTAAAAATTTCCAGAGAACTTGCTTGGGTGAATCACTCTTACTTCGTGTTGTTAAGGTCGCAATTTCAATGCCTGTCTGTAGAGGCCAATGGCACAAACACATGTTGGCACCGAACGACCGGCTAACTTGACCTGCCCTGCCTCTCCCTCGACAAGTCTACTGTTACCGTTAAAGAGGGGAGGTTAGCTATTTGGGGGATCTTGGTGACTGGTCGGTGATATAGGAGCAAAGGGGCGCAGAATGGGAATCAATGAACTCGGTTCGAAGCGGCCGACAAAGGACGTTTCGGGCCGCGGCAGGTAATTAACTTAATATCAATCTCTTTTCCACACAAAACTACACGATCGCCGCCTACTTTGTTGCTTAAACGGTTGTTGAGAAAAACTTGAATGTTAGGTCCAGTTTGAGTCCATTTATCTTGTCTTAACTCATGCGGTTTGAAGCCAAAATGTAGTGTTTTAAATAAAACCAGAGCGCCCGATCGTCACGCGCTTCTCGTCTCAATAACAATTAACTAAGCAGACAAGGTTTTCAGGTTATTATTAAATTACTTTGACTGCCTCGGTGGCGTAGAGGGCGTGTGCTCGACTGCCAGTCGGGGGGTCCCGGGTTCGATCCCCAGGTCGGGCAGTGTTTAAATGTTGGATTTTTCCATGAGGAATTGTCTCAATAGCTGCCTGGAGTCTGGAACTGTGCCCGGTAGATGGCAATAGGCTTGCCCCCTATTACATGGGACCAATAACATACTGGCGAAATGTGGGTGTATCTAATATGGGACTGAGTCCTGGGTACACCTCTGCCTACCCCTTCGGGAAAAAGGCGTGAATGTATGTTATGTTATGTTATGTTACTTTGGCAGTTGGAACCCTGTCATATTATCTTACTAGAATGAAGCAGCTGTAGCCTTATCTAGGAAAGTTATTTGATGCTTTACGTAGAATAGCGTGGGAAATAGAATGATCAAATGAACCGACGCTGTTTAGAATTCGGAATTCTGATAACAAGTAGGTACGTTATCATGAAAAATGAGCGTTTTTTTATGAATTTAAGTATTTATCAAAACCTAAATATGACAAGAAATGAATACATCAGTTTGAGAAAGCACTTTATACATACTAAGTACTATTTACTCTTAAGACTTAGGGTCTCTTTCACCATCCTCGAGTAAAGTTCCGAGTAACTACTTTCCGAGTAGTGCTAATCGGTGAGTAGAAGTCCCGAGTAATTTTTGTTGCTTTCACAAACGAAAACGAACTTCCAAGTAGTAACTCGGCGGGTAAGGGAATGAATGAATGAAAACATTCAATATTCATACAATTGTCAATGTCATTACTGTCAAACGTCAAAATTTGATGTGGTATTTGCAAAGTTGTGGTGATTTATGCACTTTCACAAACCACAAATTTAAGAATTGAATTTATTTGACGAAATATTTTAATTTTTGTGTGATTAAGCTGGTCGTGCAATTTTATTTCGATTCGAACATGAACAAAATAAAAAGGGAAAGAAGTGCTAACTTCAGTTTAAGGGAGAGGGATCTTTTAGTGTCACTCGTGTTTAAACACAAAGATAGTATAGAAAATAAGCAAAGCGATGCTAGTACATGGAAACAAAAAGAATTGGTATGGCAGAGCATGGAAACGGAGTTCAATGCGCGATCTGGAGGAGCACCGAGGAGCAGCAAGACCCTCAGAATAAAATATGAGTGTTTAAAACGGTTAGTGCGCAAAAAGTCAGCTGCCATCAGATCTGAACTCTACCGTACTGGTGGAGGAATCAATACTGCTCCTCCTTTAGACACCACTGAGGAACAAATAAAAAGTCTTATGAAATTAAGTGCCGATGGAATGGAGAGTGTTACAGACTCTGATGTTATACCCCAAACACAAGGTAACCTAAGCTATATCAAAGTACTTCTAGTTTAAGTCTACATCATAGTCATATTATTGCACTTTATTTTACTATGATATTCATTTGAAATCTATTTTAAATTTTAGACTACCTCGGTGAAATCTCCATGGAGGAGTTCATTGAAATACCTCAGACGGTTGTGGACACTGAGATAGAACTCAGGAGTATTAATATAGGTAAATTATTACATAATCTGAGTAATTGATGAAAGCCTTGTAGTGCCATTTGTGTGTAAGTTGTAACACAAAAAAATAAAGTGTAATTTTATTTTCCTAACAGAAGATTCCAAAGAGAACAAGGCAAATATTACTAAAACCTTAAAGCCATATGATTCTACGGATACTATAAGCATTGTTGCTACAAACGAGACGGCCTGTATTTATGGTAAGATTTTTTTTAAGTAATCAATTGTATGATTGGTCGCTTTTACTGCTTGATAGGCAGTCAATCCATGTATCTACTTTAGGTCAATTAAAGTCACATAAGATACATTTAGTTTACACTTGAGTAAATAACTCATAAGTTATTTTTTGTTGAAATATAGGTATAAATGAAGCAACAAAGATAGTTAGCCTAAAAACTGGTTTAAAAACATAGTTAATATTTAAAAAGTTTAAATCTAACCCCTATCTAGGTCTAAGAATTGCGAAAATGCCTCTGTTGATTGCAAAACTTTTCTACAGGTGATTCTAAAGCAACCAAGCAATTTCCCATGAATGAAGATCTTTTGCCTAATTCTATGGAAAGTGCAAAAATTGGAGCTACAAATGGCACAGTCAGTGATTATGGTAAAATAATGCAACCTATTCAATTTCTTATTTAGTTAATGTTATGGCTAGCTTTGTATAACACCAAAATACTGATAAGAACGACAGGGCAGGAACATGCTGGATGCAGGCCGCTTAGAATTGAACTAGATGGAAATCTATGGGGGAGGCCTATGTTCAGCAGTGGACGTCCTATGGCTGAGATGATGATTATGATGATGATTGCCCAGCTTTTACTAGTATTTTAGTATCTGTCTGTACTTTCATTGTTTTTACAGGAATAGAAATAAATTCCACTCCAAATAATATGACGAAAACGCCCACCTCTACAAAGTGGGATTGCACTAGCAGAAAAAATTTAAAAAACAGGAAGCATGCTGCTCTAGTTGGTAAGAGATTGATTTGTTTGTAGATTTTCATAATAATGTAGCTACTGTTTTAAAGTTTCAGATTATCCGAGTGCCTACTTAGTTTTTTTACTGAACGTCTGAATTTTATATTGGAAAATTAGTTTTAACCATTGGGCTTAATTAATAATATTCCTTGGGAAGTGTGAGTTATTAGCTTACTACTACTATATAGCATACTATATAGCCTTATATATTATTCTTTACAGCTGGTGTTCATAAGAAACCCATTGATGAATTCACTCAACGAAGATTGGAGTTAGTAAACCTACAAAAACAAATAGTTGAAATGGAGATGATTGAAAAAAAAAAGGAGGCAGAGTTTAAAGAAAAAGAGCGTGCGTGGAAGGAAGAGGAGTATACATTAAAACTACAAATTTTGAAAAAACAATTGAATTCATAAATTTATTATCCACTATATTGTTAATTGTCCAAGTTATAATGTAATAAACATTTGTTGTCTTAATGCTTTATGACTTTATTTAATATGACACTGAACATACATAGCATTCAATGATATCTTCGTGCCGGTGCAGAGTTGTGACAGGTGTCACACCTTTGCCAGTTATTCATCCACCAAGCAGTAATGTGCAAACATTACTGTTCTGGTCTGAAGGGCAATGTTACCAGCGAAATTACTGGGCATGACGGGTTTCAACAACTAATATCTCAGGGTTACAGGCGCAGTGCAATGCCGTGCAGAATTTTAATAAAATAAAAAACAAAATATAATAAATTTTAAAACACTGGGTGGCACTGCGTCTGATATGGGCAATCATGATGCTTACCATCAGGCACCTGATTTGCTCATCTTGTCACTCTCTATCATAAAAAAATGTTACGCAGGGACCCATCCCATTATATTATCATCCATTCTTGGCAGGCAGTGAGAAACCTTGTGATTGTGTGATCTAAAGAGATACTTGTTTCCCACAACAAGTAAATACGAGTACCTATTATCATTAGTTGGATGACCTATTTAAAAGAGGTAAAAAATATTCTTGCAACATTATGTTTGTCGCATTACTGTTTGCATGATTGATTCTTTGTGCCACTATTTCCTCATTTACTGTTTGTGTATTCCTATTGTCATTTTCTCCAAAGTTCATATCATTGAAGTCAATTGCAATGTTGTGCAGAACAAAGCAGGCAACAATGATTGATTGGACTCGACCTAATGTCAGGGTAATTTGTCGCCTTAGCACGGGAAATCTGTTCTTGCACACACCAAAACATCTCTCAATGGTGTTTCTTGTCCTGATTTGCGACTCGTTATATAAATTTTCGACAGGGGTGGTTGGGTTCGAAATTGGCGTAAAAAGATAGTTTTTAGATTCATAACCACTATCTCCAAGTAGTATGCCGTTTCCAAACTGACCACTTTCAAACTTTTGTTTTAACGCACTATTATTGAATATTGTTTGATCATGAGCTGACCCTGGCCATCTTGCTACAATATTCATACATTTTAATTTGCTATCACATACAACTTGAACGTTGAACGAGAAATTAGATTTTCTGTTTCTAAAGTTTTCTGCTATGTCTCCTCCTGAAAAAAACAGAGTAAGTAGAGAAACATGAAAAACAAAGCTTAGAAATGAAGTAAGAACAATGGAGTCTATAATAATATAATGAAAACGATTTTTTAACTGCCTCGGTGGCGTAGAGGGCGCATGCTCAACTGCCAATCAAGAGTCCCGGGATTGATTCCCAGGTCAGGCAGTGTTAAATATTGGATTTTTCCATTACGAATTATCTCAATAACTGCCTGGAGTCTGGAACTGTGCTCAGTAGATGGCAATAGGCTCGCCCCCTAATACATGGGACCAATAACATACTGGCGAAATGTGGATGTATCTACTATGGGATTGAGTACACCTGGGTACACCTCTGCCTACCCCTTCGGGAAAAAGGCGTGAGTGTATGTTATATTTTAACATTGTAGGTGTTCCTAGGCATGCAACATTGAATTACCAATGACTGAATGAATCGATTAAACAAGTGCTTCTTCTGAAACTCGTAGGTGTAGTAGTAGGTGTTAGTACACCTAGGACTTAGTAGTCCTGGACTTCAAAATAAAATAAAACTAACCTGGAGACTTTATATTCACATGTGTGCAGTCGATGGCCCCAATGACTCTGGGAAATTTTGCTATGTTATAAAACCCCTGTTTTATCTGTTCTAAGTTATCAGGGAACTTGATGATGTCTTGGCTCAGTGACGCAATAGCTTCAGTTACTTTTTTGACGATACGACATGCTGTTGATGGACTGACACCAGAGAAATCAGATGCAGTTCTTAAGAATGATCCCGTAGCTAAATATCTTAAAGCTAATAGCAGCCGCATTTCTGAAGGAACAGCTCGATTCCTGAAATTGTAAAAACCTTTCACATTTTTTTAATAGGTGAACAATCTCTTGCATTAGAGATCGTATGTTGTAGGTTAGGTACAAAAGAACTTTCAAAAATTTATCAAAAAATTCACCAACCTTAGCGTTTTAGTCCTTATTTTATTCTTTACCTTTTCATGGACTTGGATAGCAGCGGTTTTAGATAGCCGAAATCTAACAAAAAAATCTTGTTCGTCGAGGTCTATGAAGTAATTAACACGAGTCCTAAATACACGAGGTCTTGGAATTCTTCGTGTCGGAAAACTTTCTATTTCATCTAACTGGTCATCAATTAAATCGAATAAATCCATTTTTTGTAATTACAATCTTTAATTCAGTATTTTTTAACAAAAAATAAATAGACGCGTTTTAACAGCAATTCGTTTTGACATTTGACAGCAAGGTCTTACTCGGCAAATAAACTCGTTATTGGGTGGATGATGTGTCAAGTAAGTTATGGGCCAGTTTATGTGCCGAGTAGCATTACTCGGACATTATGAAATTGACACTGCGCCTTACTCGCCACTTTAATAGACGAGTAGCTTACTCGGCACTTTACTCGAGGATGGTGAAAGAGACCCTTATTATGAGATAACGGATAGGTACTTATCTCATAAGATAAAAAGTGAGGTGTTCTTTAAGAATGGAATTGGGCATAGTTAAAAGGTAGATAGAATAAACACTTTGTAGATCGGGGGGCACGGCAGTGCCCCGCCAAGTCGAGCGCGAAGCAAACACTGCCGTACCATTCTTTACTGGAACCATTTCGCCGCATTTTCAGGCCCCTATTTGAGAACCTCTGGATAAGACCAGAACGCTGAAATTTTCGTCATCCAGTAAGCTATAGAATCACATACTTAAAATAAAATTTCAAGTCTGTAGGTCATTTAGTTCCGAAGATAAGCGAACGCAAAGTTTCGCATTTATGACACCCAGACACTCACTCATGATCATCAAAAAGAACTAGTACTTCCCATAAACTCAGAGAGCTGAAATTTGGTACAGAGTTAGGGTTTAATGGCCACATAAAGGGAAAACTATAAAAACTAGGATAATCGAAGATCAAAATTTGGTCAAAATATAATTCATTGGACTAAGAGTGGCGGTGATACCCGCACCCGTCGCTAGATGGCGCTGACTCAATATGCCTACGAATATGCATATGAAGTCAATATGCCTACGTTTCTACAAAAAGAAGTGAAATCCCAACAAAAACATTCTGTAAAAAACTAGCCAAGTCTCGATGGAGCTGCTTGTTTATCTCTAAAAAGTAATGAAATCTAGACAAAGTCGTGCCAAGTCTAAGGTTCCTTACTGCGATTTCTTTATTATTATAGTTAATGTTATGTGACTTGGCCGTTGAAGGGATACTTGTAATCAAGTCCGTCTGTACGTCTATTTTATGTTAGATCGGTGGTCGATTTGACGCTCCAAAAAGAAGAGAGCAGAAGTCAGCATTGTCAATCAATGCTGAATGCATGTGTTGCACAATTAACAACAGCCTAAAATGAGACACTAGCGTCCAATTACCAATACCAATATGGGCTATTATCTCGCTTAACAAACATAGGTAGTAACAACAGATTATATAACATTACGTGTAAACAAAATTGACTTGTACCCACTAACGTATAAAGAATGTTCAACGGCCAAGTCACACAACATTAACTATAATAATAAAGAAATCGCAGTAAGGAACCTTAGACTTGGCACGACTTTGTCTAGATTTCATTACTTTTTAGAGATAAACAAGCAGCTCCATCGAGACTTGGCTAGTTTTTTACAGAATGTTTTTGTTGGGATACACCTTACAGAGAACGTATTATAAAAATAAAGTAGGTACTTACAGTTAGTCAAAGTTAAGTGGCGGTCTTATCACATAAAGCGATTTTTTCCAGACAACCTAACGGAAAGGAGCAGAATTATTAATATTTTTGGTCGCCAGCCTCCTACAAATAAGGAAAGTACCTAATTATGTACATGTCATGTGTCTTCTATAATTTAAGTGTTCTTTAACATTGTCTGAAAAGGCGTTTCATTAGGAAAAGACAAAAAGAACTCGAGAAATTTTTCAGAAGGAGAATAAAATAATATTAAAACATTAAACTGTTAGCAATTGGCAAACATTGTTTTTATAAATAGGAGGAGAATAAACAAAAAGATGATACACTTCGATTTGCACAGGTGCCAAGTTGTAAAAATATGTCCTGTCTCAAATGATAAGAAACAAGCACAGATATATTAAATATATATATATATATTGTAGTGGTAGGCCTCCTTTGCCCACCTGGGTAAGTACCACACGTTTGCCAGTTATTTATCCGCCAAACAGTAATGTGCCAACATACTGTGTTCTGGTCTGAAGGGCAATGTTACCATAGCGAAATTACTGAGCATGATGAGTTTCAATAACTAATATCTCAGGGTGACAGGCGCAGTGCAGTACCGCGCAGAATTTTGAATTTTAAAACACTGGATGGCACTGTGTCTGATATAGGCAATCATGATGCTTCTTTCTACTGACTATCGTAAAAAAAATACATCATAGTAATAATATTGTAGAGGTGAAAGTTTGTATTGATGGAAGTTAGGATGTTTGTTACATACACTTTCACGCAAAAACTACTGAACTGATTGGGCTGAAATTCGATATGTAGATAGTTTAGACCCTGAAATAACACAAGGGATATTCTTATCCCGATTTTCACGAGAACGAAGACAACGCGGGTAAAACCGCGGGGAACAGGTAATATAATATACTGAGTGACAGTTGGTGCACCTTATGTCAGCGGTTGCGTGTGAATTAGTTTTTTAGAACCTGAATGGCCAGCAGAAAGAAACTCTGCATTGTCTGATAAGGCAATAATATATATTCAAAGTCAGGAGTGTATGTATTTAGGAACAAATTCTACAATTTTTTCGTACATATTTGAAATTGACCTAGGCGGACGGAACGCAAGGCAAACCGCATAGCGACTACCAACCAGCTTGACCAGGCTTGACCGCACATTTGCATTTTGCTGTTTACGAATATTTCTGATTTGCGTCAACTACCGAAATCAAGTTATGGAACTTACATATTTGGAAGTTGATATTCTCTATGTGTAACGCAAAAAAGGATTCTGATTGGCATTAGTAAAGCCTGTTCTTTGTTTGCAGTTCAATTATTAGGCTCGGTTTAGACCAGTGTCGATTTAAACGCGAGTTTGTTTGACTGCCTCCGTAGCGTAGAGGGCGCATGCTCGACTGCCAATCAAGAGGTCCCGGGTTCGATCCCCAGGTCAGGCAGTGTTAAATATTGGATTTTTCCATTAGGAATTATCTCAATAACTGCCTGGAGTCTGGAACTGTGCCCGGTAGATGGCAATAGGCTCGCCCCCTATTACATGGGACCAATAACATACTGGCGAAATGTGGGTGTATCTACATGGGACTGAGTCCTGGGTACATCTCTGCCTACCCCTTCGGGAAAAAGGCGTGAACGTATGTATGTTATGTTATGTTGTTTGAGCATTTCCATTTTCAAGCGTTGTTAAAAGTGAATGTCCTAAAACAATATGTTACTCGTACTTTTTTGTGATTGTACTAAAACGGATGTGGTATCTCTATGGGAAATGTGAACTGGCTTTTACTTTTTTGCACAAAATGGAAAATCATTATAGAAGGTACCTATCAATGTGGTTACTATCAAATCAAATACTTTATTTGGCCAGAATACACATACATTATATAATATAGGTGATTCGTCTTCTATACAAAATGAAAATACACAAATATAAAGAAATAGGGAATAATTTTCCACTCAATTGTTTGTGGTTCGCTTATAATTTGCGCCAAAACATATTTGGTTAATAAAAACCTTACAGGTTCTTTGTATTTATGAAAATTGTAAAAAGGCAGTTTTTAGGTTAATGTTTTTGTACGAATATCAAAAAAACCATACGGTTTTCTTTAAGAACTATTTTTTCGCGCAAATAAAGGCCAGATCTAGAGCCAACCACAAACACTTGAGTGGAAAATGGTTCAATTTCTATGTATTTTTGTATTTTTATTTTCTATGGAAGGCGAATCACCTTAAATAACTATAAGTAGGTGTATTCAGTGTGCAAAAAACATAAACATACATTCACGCCTTTTTTTCCGAAGGGGTAGGCAGAGTTGTACCCTGGACTCAGTCCCATAGTAGATACACCCACATTTCGCCAGTATGTTATTCAGTCTGCAAGCAGGCGTGCAAATATTTCAGTCATATTATCCGATAGAACTGCTAAACTAAACTAAGTCCAGGTGAATCAGCGTACGTGGAGAGATCACTTGACTTCAACCACGAGCTTAAATGCCCTGGCCTACGTTAACGCTGCTTATAGACAGACCCCCGTTGGTCCATACAATCGGCCGCGCGCAATAGCCTACTCTACTACTACGAAACATAACGTGTGTATACACGCGTCAAATGTGTGCGGGCGTAAGGGCGTTACTTCCTCGTTGACGGGCTGGCCGCGGGCACCGGGTTAATGGCGGATGTAGGTGAGTGGCACTTCTTTACGTAGAATAGTTAGTATTCTTTGCTATAGATCTGCAACCGACCACACTTCTTAAACTGATTGATTGATTTTTAAAATTCTTTATTGTCATAAAAACTTATAAATATACAACTCAGCGATAATACTAAGTTATATTTAACTTAATTTAAGTTGTTTTACAGGCTAGGAGCACCTTTTTAAAACTATTATTACCAAAAGGATAAAGTTTACAAGTCTCATTAAATCTTAATAACTTTACGGGTAGACATTATTATTGATTAGGTATACCTAAATAAATGCGTAAATACACTGCTGGTACTTACGCTGGTAACAAATAAAACTTATTAAACTGTCATTCCTGGGAATCCTGCCGGTTAGGTCAAAAGGTTGGAGTATAATTCTGGGCATACATGCACTACCGAACTTTCATCAAGCGATGCAGCGTACGTGGTGAGGTCGGTCATTGGTTCAACCACGAGCGCAAATGCCGTCCCACACGTCAACGCTAGAATCTATTATACAAGGCTGATAATGGGTCTCTACTTAATAAAGGCTACTATTGTGCACAACAAAAAACAGATAACGCATTGGCTAAAAGTCCGTAAGTATATAGTAATAAGTATAAGTATGAGTAAGGGTCCTAATTAACTGAAACTCCTTTAACATGATATTAAAATAGTGTTTGTGAGTGTAAAACAATGTTTAGCACACATGAGTAGGTACTATGACATGGTTAGCACACTGCGCGATTGGAAATGAGCCAGCATAATCTAGACTACTTATTACACTTTACATTTAGAATCTGATTATATTAAAAACAGGTTCTTTTGTTTTAGCCAGTTTTTAAGCACGATATTAAGACGTAAAGCTGGCCGTCAGTACACGCTAGGGGTGTCGCTGATAGGTTTATTTAATGTACTGGTAAGCGCAGCGTGTTTTGTGGAACATGCGCAGTTCTAATTTATTTCATACATACATATATTTTATACACGCTTCGGTATACCTGGACAGTTCAACTGGACATAAAGGCATTAACTTAAGACTGACACGACGCGTTTCGTTTCGTAATGGGGTTCGAAAATTAAAAGTAGTTTGTAAAATTTAAAAACAATAAAAGGTGAGAGACCAGTTATAAAAATCTAATCTTTAAGCATTGATATAAAGAATAGGGAGATAGGGTACGTTCTCCCAGCGCTTTTTGAATTTTTGAGCCGAGGATAGCGAGACTAGCGAGACCAACAGAGGTCGAAATAAATGAACAAAAATCAATTTTTTGGTCATATATTTTCTTAAATTAGGTACATAAATGGTATCTACCAATCAGGTAATATATAATTCTAATAATTAATCAAACATCCTCTTAGAACTATAAGAATCTAATTTATAGAAAGATCGCCAAAAAATTGATTTTTATTCAACTGTCATGTATCATAGCTCTATATTTTATAAGTTATAAGTTTTTTTTTTATGATAGTGAGTAACAAGACGAGCAAATCTGGTGCCTGATGGATGGTATAAGAGCATCATGATACCCATATCAGACACTGTGCCACCCAGTGTTTTAAAATTAAAATTCTGCACGGCACTGCACTGCGCCTGTTACCCTGAGTTATTAATCGTTGAAACTCGTCATGTCCAGTAATTTCGCTAGCTAAGTTATATCTTTGTGTATACCTATTAGTTGTTCATAGCTATAAAGTCAAAATAAAATAATGTTGAACCTACCAATGTTATTATAAAACTGGTTGTAACAGTGTCTGAGTGTGCCACCTGCCATCGCGACACTTCATTACGGGCTCCATTATCATTTGTGTGTGTATCCTTATTTTCAACACGTTTAGTTGGACTTATTTCCATTTTATAGCGGCAGATTTTCAATCTTTCGGTTAGAATCGTATATTTTTGTTAACTTGGAATAAAGCTCGTGCAGACTACAGCCGCCACTGGCCGCACCGCATCGCGTAACAAAAATCCGCATAGAAAACAAAAATGTTCGTTACTTAGATTTGGTACAGCATGCCGCATACATACTTATATGGACTGACGTTAGCCACCAATGAATCTGCAAGTCAGTAGTAAACTGTCGTGAATCTTAAAAATATAGTGTGCGAATTTACCACTCGGCATAAATCGGAAAAGGGTAAATTGGCACGCGGATGAATTTTTTTATAGCGATTTTAGACTTGATCACGAATAGAGTTTTAACGTTGTACCTTTTCTTAAGTTAATGATTTATTCTAAGTCACGGGAGTGGTAAATTGACGAAATAACAATAAATGATGTTATTTAGAGTTACCAACGGGACACATGCGTGTTCAGTCCTTCTTGTCGAGATGGTGAAAGACCCAAGGTGTGTCAACTGAATGGAATCCAATTAAAAGAAATCCATTTCAATTACACACACTACTTACTACTTACATCCTACCAGCGCCCTACATCGCCTCCAAGTCTTAGGTTTTCTTTGGTTCAGTTAGAGTGTTTTTTGTCATTCCAGATAAACTTTTTTGAATGAATTCTTTAGGTCAGAAGAAATTTCAGAGTTCAGTTATTCTAAAACGGCTCAATTAAACCAAGAGTAAATAAAATGAGGCCAATATTGAAATTATAAAGACATACGTGAGTCGAGTAAAAGTGCTCGTTGTGGTCTGATTGGTAAACAATCATTTGATTTAATATAGACTCGCGGTTAGCACAACTAAGTGAAAGCGTGACGTCACAACGATGCACTAGGATGCCACTTGCGTTTGTAATAAGAAAAGGTATTGCAAAATTTAAGGGCCTTCTAGAAATTTGACACAATCCTAAAAATCGGAACTAAAATCTAAATTAGCATCTTGTTCCAGAAGTCTACAATGGAGTTCCGAAAAGTAACGCCAAATTCAATCAATTAACGGAACACCTTTTAAAAGTAATAATTGAACATTTTATTTGTTATACAATATTGAGCAGCTGATCGGTAGGTATGGGATGTGCGACACCGTACCATTGTTATTTATTCTGTAGAAAGAAAGTTCTTTAATTTGACGGTCTAGATGTACATCCTTAAGTATTAATATACTTTTTTGTAACACGCTGTAGCCCCATAGACCATAGTAATAGATGCCTCAGGCTTTTCATTCATAATGTGAATGTGAGATAACGGTAGGCGGGCCTAAATTGGTATGGATGCATAAGTATGACAATGTAGCCCTGACCGATTTCTGTCGTTTGACGTTGCGAATGTTGAGTACATCTTATGGGGTCTTTATACTAGATTGTTGACACAAAAAGCTAAAGAGACCCATTTTATACGAGGTAGTAAACAGAAACTGAGTTATAATAGGGTTTATAAGTGCGTTACACGACGATTTTTACGTCGATTGTGAGAAAATAAAATTATTAATTTCATCAATACATTTTGGCTAATATCCTATACGTGCGACACCAGAAAACTATGTTCGCATTAACATATAAACATACAATGGGTCTCATTAGGACCTTGTATAACAATCTTACTTTTCGAATAATGATATTATGCTTATCTAAATCATTTCTTCCATAGAGATATAAAAATCT
The DNA here is from genome assembly GCA_947063395.1 of Hemistola chrysoprasaria. Classification (NCBI taxonomy): domain Eukaryota; kingdom Metazoa; phylum Arthropoda; class Insecta; order Lepidoptera; family Geometridae; genus Hemistola; species Hemistola chrysoprasaria. Next base: position 10,753,753 of record OX346723.1, read on the forward strand.
AAGTCGTAATAGGCATGATGACACTATAACAGATTAAAAAATAAATGGTTTTAGTGAAAAATATATATCGAAAGGATTCTAAAAAACGACCCAGTATTATTGAAAACATTGAGATTAATAATATTTTTATTAAAATAAAAGTACAAAAAATTGCAATCGGCCATCTTAACTGAAACGCCAAGCAGAGCGAATGACGTCACGCCTTAGTAAATACTTTTACTGAGAGTATAAACACTTGAAGTAAATATTCACCATATCGCATTAACTTTTGTTGTGTTGTGATCAGTCACTTAGTTTGTTATATATTCGTGGCAATCCAGGAATCATCGAAGATGGAACAAGGTTTTATTAAGGCAAAAATAAAATATTTACTTAGGCGTGAGGTCAGGACCCGACGCCATGACACATACGAGCGTTTTCGCGCTCATTTTAAATTAGAAAGTTAAAAATGCATTAATTTGCGGTAAAATGTAATTTTATTCTGAAAAAATGTTTTTTTCGGTAATATTAGACGTGTACCTACATTTAGAAACGGGATTTCAAAATCTGTCACCATGCCTATTGCCTGACACTCATAAGCGCCTAGCCTTGGGTCTAAAAAGCTGAAGTTTTGCGTGAATTTTCATTGTGTAGAGAGGGATTAGGAATTGAATTATTCTCGAACTACTATAGTATAGTTTAAACTACTACAGGAACATAATGGTGGGACAACCGATTACGGTATCATCATCATCATCTCAACCATTGGTAATACACTACTGAACATTGAACATAGGCCTCCCCCATAAAGGGGGGGTTTTGCCAATACTCGACACGCTTGGCAGGCGGGTTGTCGAGCGCAGTTCGATGGTTTTTTGCAGAGGACGCTGCTGCCCGTCCTCTGGCCTGTTAACCCTTAGCCGGCTCTTACGGCAACCACGGGTAGTGAAGGTGGAGCACTATTCTAAAGCCGGTAACTCCACGGCTACGGTATTACGGTATACTCTAGAATAATCCTATTAATATTATAAATGCGAAAGTTTGTAGAGATAGATAGAAATGGATGTTATTTTCACGCCAAAATTACTGACCGACTAAAATTTGGTATGTAGATAGTTTATACCCTGGAATATCACATAGGGTATATATTCCTCGATATTCCCACGGGAACGATGTTTTCGATGGTGAAACAGCTGAGCACAGCTAGAATATATACAATAAACACAAATTTTACACTGCAACTATTAATATAGTATAGTAGTGTAGTGGTAGGCCTCTTTTGCAAGGGGCCGCCTGGGGAAGTACCACACCTTTGCCAGTTATTCATCCGCCAAGCAGTAATGTGCAAACATTACAGTGTTCCGTTATGAAGGGCAATGTTACCGGCGAAATTACTGGGCATGACGAGTTTCAACAACTAATATCTCAGGGTGATAGGCGCAGTGCAGTGCCGCGCAGAATTTAGAATTTTAAAACACTGAGTGGCACTGTGTCTGATATGGGCAATCATGATGCTTGCCATCAGGCACCTGATTTGCTCGTCCTGTCACTTAATATCATAAAAAAAATACTTTATACTATACTATATATACTATAACGCATCATTGAAAACGTTAAAAGTAGATTCTCTTTTCACTATTAACTTCCATAGCGTTCTAAAATGAGCAACTTTCAAAGCAACAATGTCGCCGATGACATCGTTCAATTTGAAAGGCATTATGTACACGTTGTGCATAGCAAATGGATTGATGATAATACTTATAACGGGGTAGGTATCTTCGATACTACGGTGAACATAGCATAATATGATACTATTCATAAGTAAGCAAATCGGAGAAATCCAGGTCATCCGCGATGGACTGACGACATCAAAAAAGTGGCAGGAAGCAGCTGGATGCGAATGACAAAAGAGGGGAGTGTGGCAGAAACAAAGGGAGGTCTGTGCCCAGCAGTGGGCTATAGAAGGCTGACAATGATGATGATGGAGAAGAAAGCAGAACATGGTCGTATAAGGTATCGATATAAAGAAAAGGGGAGATAGGGTACGTTCTCCCAGCGCTCACTCAACAAATGGCACGTGCAATTTGCTTAGTGTGAAGTTTGCACAGTGACATATAATGAACAACAAAGATAGAAAGACGTACCTAAGACCGAAGTGCAACCGAGACAATTTTACTCGCTCGTACGACCTTAGTTTACTGACGTACGTGGACCTAATGGGACCGAATTCAAGATTGCCATTTTCGAGAAGCCAGTACCTCTCCCCTTTTCTTTATATCAATGGTATAAGGGTTCCATTATTTCTTTTTGAAGTAGCGAACCCTAAAAATCAGTTGGTTATTTTTTTTATAGTAAGAGACAAGACGAGCAAATCAGGTATAACTTACTTATGATTTGTTTTGTAGCATACTGTTTTACTCTTGGTAAGTAGGTACCTATATTAATTTTATTCTAATCTGTTCTAATAACAACTTATTTTCCAGGAAATAAGAGTAGCAAATTCTAGAGATGTTATCAAAGCGTGCGTGTTCCATACAAATATTACAGGAATAATATAGCATCATCAGAAACAAAATAAGTAAGTACCAAAATAATTAAATAGAGATCTAGTAGAGCCCAATGAAAAATTGTCTGAAATATCTTTCTTAATTATTATTATGAACTTCAAGGTTAAATCTTAAGTATTTCACAGGGTAACACCACACCTGAGACGTTTTTAATTATCGAAAGTAAACATCCAGGAATCCGTTACGGGACTTCATAAATGTAAATTGGAGGCGAGCAGAGCATCCCGTTTAGCGGGGCTTCCTCGTCTCCCGCACCTCACCCCCTGGCGCCTTTCCCCCCCCTACCGGGGGCCGCGCCCTTCCCCCACCCCGCGGCGAAACGGGGCCGCACGACGCGCATTTACCAGTGCAAGTTTTACAGTAGGAAAACATAGATAGATAAGATAGATAAACACTTTATTGTACACCATACATAGGACACACACATAGAGGAATAATAATTAAATTAGTCTTAGGCTAGTACAAGTGGCGGTCTTATCGCTTAAAGCGATTTCTTCCAGACTACCGGAAGGAAAGAAATACTTTACTCATATGGTCGGCGGTGTACTCAGGAGAATAAAAAAAATTACTTTCTATAATATTATACTTATATATATAAGGTACATACAAACACACTTGTACTTATATTACTTACATAAATACTTATAATTACGCATACTTACATACATAGATAGATACATACTTTAACACATATTTATAATATAATCGACATAATACGAAACTATGTCTACGCGTGTAAAACCGCGGGGTACAGCTAGTATTTACATAAAAACTTACAAGTTGTATGCAAAAAAAATAATTTTATTAATGATAGTAAGTGACAAGACGAGCAAATCAGGTGCAACATGATTGCCCATATCACAGTGGCACCCAGTGTTTTAAAATTCAAAATTCTGCGCCTTTCAACCTGAGACATTAGTTGTTGAATCTCGTCATGCCCAGTAATTTCGCTGGTAACATTGCCCTTCAGACCGAAACGCAGTAATGTTTGCACATTACTGCTTGCCGGATGAGTAACTGGCAAACGTGTGCATTCCCCAGGCGGCCCCCTGCATTCTGCATAAGAAAGCCAACCACTACAAATATCGACGATTGGTCAACAATGGGCGGCGGTTTGTTTAAATCAGTTTGGATGATAAAATAAACTAAAAAAATAATATTTAATGCTTCAGATTCAGATTCAGATTCATTTATTTACCATAACTATAATGTTACAATGGCATGTCATTTGATACAGTCAAACAATTTCAATAATAATTATTAAAACAAATAATACTTATGCATACAAATTTTCAAATAAATTGCTAAGTAAATAAAAATATTATAAAATAATAAAAGGTATTGTTAACCATGAGATGATAAATTAAAATTATTAATAGCTTAGGTCAATGCATATTATTTAAAAACGAATCACAAAAATTATAACAATGATTTCAAAACATACATACTTATGTATGTATGTTTCCTGTAAGTTTCATGAGAATATAAGATCATAAGTAAGTTTCAATAAGACGTAAGTTTCCTTTCTGCCCCATGTCTGTCACAGAGCCGTGGACTCAAAGCGAACGAGTATTGCGGTACATCACTACGATTGCTATCCTCGTGTTACTGGATTGCGCCAAACTTTTTCTTTCTTCTAATAAGGGCCACGAAAACCTAAGCATTTTGGCCACAAGGTGAATACATTAGATGAGATTTAAGTGTCTTATGAAATCATTAATTTCATCCTCTTAGCACAGATTTATAATATATCCGCGCAGTCTTCGTTCCCGTCAATATCGGAATAAAAAGTACCCTACGTGTTATTCCAGTGTCTAAACTATACAGACCTTCGAATTTTAATTCAACCCAATCTGTTCAGTAGTTTTGGCGTGAAAAAGTAACAAACATCCATCCATCCATCCTCACAAATCGTATTTACAATATTAGTAGAATTAGACTTCTGTGACTGTTATTAAGTTTATAATAAACCATTATTTTTTGTAATATAACACTGGGTGGCATGTGTCTGATATGGGCAATCATGATGCTTAGCATCAGGGACCTGATTTGCTCGTCTTGTATTCTCACATTAATAAAAAAAAATTAGTACCTAAGTACAACATTCTTTGTAATAAGTCAAATTACTTTAAAATATCAAACAAATATTTTTAGAATGTGGGAGTGCCTAGTAAAATACTTATTCTTATTACTCAAAGGAAAACTGAAAACAATAGCTGAATAAAAAATTCAAACGAGTCTGTAGTAGAGGATATAGGGTTGGTAGCAGGAGGTCCTTAGATATTAACTTAGCAACCTTGAGTGGGTTGCTAAGTTATATAATAATAAATACCGTAGTATAACCAGCTATAAGCAGTGAGTTAACTGTATAATGTAATCTAATATGGAATCTGTAATCTGGTAGTTGGTTTACATTTTAATTTTATTTATTTTATGAGTCTAATAATAAGATTGTCAAATATATAAATAATATTTTTTAGTATCGCCATTAATGTTTATAAATTAAGCAAAGCAAAATTAAATTGGAACGCACGTCGCTACATTAAAATATACTAAGTAGATACTTAACCTCACTTTATTCAAATCAAATCATAAATTAGTCGGCGATATTAAGAGGGCTGGTATGTTTGGGAGTATTATTCAATTGCGAATAACATTCTCTACCCGTCACTATAGGATAGACCACAGGGATAGATTGACAGTGTGAGGTTTTCTGGGCCCAGCTTCCTTGGATTGGAAACGTCCTTTATGAGATAGAAATAGCATAGGTCAATCTATTTTTTACTACTCTACACGTATTGCTTTTGGTATACCTATTATATATATTTATATATGTATATTCAATATAAAAAGTAAGTGACTCGACTCGCTAGACTAAAATTACAATGTATTATTTATTTTTATTAGCCTCAATCTTATTTCTGACACGATTCGCTCTTTCTTTCATTGTACGGATAAGGTAGCCAGAGAAGAAATTACTGCTACAAATAGGTCATAATCTGACACTTTTGTACGTCAATGAAGATAAACATTACTGAGTCTACCGTGCGTTCGAAAAGATACCTTTACAAAAGGAACGTACAAGAAACTTGTAGGGCTTAATTTTTTCAACTGATTGTTTTACAATATTTGGTTTGCATTCGTTTGTTTGGAACGTGCCGCGTGGTAGCTATGCGGCAGTTCCCAAGCATCTGTGTCCTCTATGTACTGATTGACTTTATAATAAGCCTTCTTTAGTATAGTAGATTTTATACAGGTTTTGAATTTACCCTCTGAGGGCCCCGTTATCTAAAAATATCTCTTGGGATTTTATTATAGACTGCACTATTTCCAAAGAATGACTTTTTATTTGTTTTAGAACTTAAACGATACATAGGACTTCGCACAGAAGTCCTGTAATACTACGAATAGATGATCATACATGGTTCGCCTGTACCACCGTACCGTTCGGTAAGGTGTTCTCGCCACACTATAGAACCGCTTATAGATGTACAGGCGACCATACCACCTTATCAAGTAATAATAATGTTCCCCGGAGCTGCGCCACACGATCGAACATGGTAGGGTGTGAGGGTTTTTGTAGTGGTAGGCCTCCTTTGCAGGGGGCCGCCTGGGGAAGTACTCGTACCACACCTTTTCCAGTTATTCATCCACCAAACAGTATTGTGCAAACATTACTGTTTGGCGATTGTGTTCCGGTTTGAAGGGCAACGATACCAGCGAAATTACTGGACATGACGAGTTTCAACAACTAACATCTCAGGTTTACAGGTGCCGTGCAGTGCCGCGCAAAATTTTGACTTTGAAAACACTGGGTGGCAAGGTGTCCGATATGGGCAATCATGATGCTTACCATCAGGCACTTGATTTGCTCGTCTTGTTACTCACTATTATAAATAAAACCAAGTTCGCGATACGGGCGTACCTTGTTCGATCGTCTATTTGCTGCTTAACAAGAAAACGTCTGGCTCTTCTTCACGTATTTGCATAGAAATGTAGAGTTATTAGAAAATCTTGAAAATAATTAAGAACCTGTAATAATGGAACAATGTCCTCCAAGCCAAGTACAATATGACAATCAGCCACTATAATAATAACATTACGCGGCACTAACAGTTTATAACAACGTTATAACTTCCAGTTTTGTGAAACAGCTACTCGGCGGCGACAGACCGTAGACCACACGGATTGATGCTTGTACAACCTAATCACAACTCTAGCACTTTCTATTAAAGTCTGATTTTCAATGTAAGTGAAAATTGAATAGATATAAAGTATATACATAGGTGTGCGTATTCGAGATCAGTTACATTGACGATATACTCAAATAGACTTGAGCACAGAGCACTTGGAGTTTCTTTAGACTGATATGTCAGCGCTATGGATTTTTAAATTATTCTATAGCAAAATGTATATAGTTAGGGTAGACATGTCTTTTTTTTTTTTCAATAAATAATGTCACATAAAGAATACCTGACACCATAATATTGATATTTATCGGAATAATTATAATTTCTGTTCTAGTTGTGCTCTGCGATTTCATTAGTCTTTAACTCTACATACCAAATTCTAGTCCAAGGTTCGGTAGTTTAAGCGTGTGAGGTTACAAACATAATGGTCAAATTTTCATTAGTGGGAAAATACGAATGAATCAGAAATATGTTTGCGCTAGATGGATAGAGAGCCACGTTTTTCTTTAGGTAGGTAAGGCAAAATTCAATCTATAAAGAGTAGACAGAGTCTTATAATATTTAAAGTGAAGCGCCATAGTAAGCCAGCTCGCACAGTTTTTAAGGGAGGTATACCTTGAGTGAACGGAAAGAATTTTTTACTAAAAGCTCGATCGAGTAAATTCAAAACTTATATAAAATCTACTTTGCTAAAGAAGACTTATTATAAAGTCAACCAGTACATAGAGGACAAAGATGCCTGGAAACTTCTGCATAGCAGCACCTTCAAAGAAAACGAATGTAACCAAACCAAATATTTTGGAACTATCAGTTGAAAAAATTAAGCACTACAAGTTTCTTGTGCGTTCTTCTTGTTGAGGTATCTTTCCGAACGTACGGTAGACTCAGTACTGTTTATCTTCATTAACGTGCAAAAGTGTCAAAGTATGACCTATTTGAATAAATCTTTTTGAGTGTGTGTTTGAGTTTGATCAGTAATCACTTAAGCTGACCCCTAACTGTTTGTGTGCACGCAAAAATTCATATTATACCTTTTTTTCTAGGTTCATGGGTGTGAATGCGTGCGAGCCGTATGTTGGTAATAGCGAGCTGGATTACTATGGTGCTTCATTTTTTGTTTATTTTTTGTTTTAGAAGACTCCGTCCGTCTTTTTCTAGGTTCATGGCAAAAGAGATATAAGTGACTTTATAGCATCATCGCAGCAATGCTTCAGCCAAATTCCGTGGCGCTATTTAATTTCCAAAGAAGCGTGAATATTTTTTAATGTAGGAGGCAACGAAAAGGGTTCAAATTTCGTATTCTCTAACAATGGACGACTGAGTTGGAGATTCAGAGCTCATCTCGGCAGGTAGAATAATTACCCTCTGAGGTGCACGACCCAGTTATACCACTATATTACGAGTCGTTCAACGATTGAACGATATTCGAACTCAGAGCCCCTGTTTCGATTCTCGTAACATGTGGTATTGAACACTGCTGAACATTGGGCCTCCTCCCATAGATTTCCATCTGAAATCTAGTCTGGTTGAAAGGTCCTAGGCTGTGCTTACCGGTCCGTGGTCTCCATTCGAGAACTTTACAGCCCTCTGCTTATCAGTTTTGGATGTGATATAACTTGAGGGAAATGAGTAGTATTTTTTTTAACAAAAAAATATTTTTTATCTATGAATCACTACATATTATAAAATCCTAAATGACTCACTCACTGACATGCAACGCAGAGCCAAAACAACTGATCTTAGAGATTTGAAACTTGGAATGTAAGTTGTTTACGTTGTCTGGACGTGTGCTAAGAAAGGATTTTTGAAAATTCACATTCTAAGGGGTCCAAAATGGTCGTCAAAGTTTTGGTATAAATCTCCCATATTTCATAAACATAAATCACTAGTAAAATATATAATTTCAAATTCAAATTTCAAAATTTCCTTATTGGAACATATAAAACTGATATAAAACGGTATGAACGATGATGCCTGCGAAAGTTTGGAGAAACTGTGTTGTAGACATAATTATAAGTAGATAGGTGTTTCCGTAAAATCATCTAACATTTTGTAAAAATTGAGGTATCGCTCGCCGCGCGCTCGCGGCATATCGTTCGCTTGTCAGTCATTCACATAAAAAAAAACTATTGAATAAGAACAAAATTGCCAGCCTCTCACAACTCACAGGTTTACACTGCGACAGATGTAAAAACCAACTACCTGAGGTCCTGAGACCGTTTAATAAAACCTTGTAAAGCTGAATGATTTGTCACACGCAATGACAGACTTATAGAACACTAGCTGTGCCACACGGTTTCACCCGCATCATCATCGTTCCCGTGGGAATATCGGTATAAAATGTAACCCTTTGTTTTATTTCAGGATCTAAGCTATATACATTCCAAATTTCAGCTCCATAGGTTCAATAATTTCAGCGTAAAAACGGAACAAAACATACACACAAAAAAAAACAGTGCTACTAGATGGCGCTGGAGTGCTTGTAATATTATTATTAATATGAGACTGTATTACCGTAGGGGACACTCCGCAATAAAGTTATGAAGCTACAAGCTGTAGCTGGGGCGTCCATCTCGACGGTACAATTTCTATGGGCTAGACAGAGCGAACAGATAGAGTACGCGATAGAAAGCTTATAGTAGATTAATATAACGATAGTTAGGCGCTGTGCGACCTGAACTGCACTTTATTGCGTTGGTGCTACAGTCGCTATTTATTTAAATGATTTTGAGGAGTGTCTCTTCTGTCCCTTTAGTATTCTGTGCCATAGGTAAGTCGGGTTACGCACGTTTCACACAACTCCCGATTCGCACTGCTCGAGAAATACTTACAAAAAGATCCCGAATCCCACATGTGATCAATTTTGTGTACTGTAGGGTAAAAATTTTTAAAGTTTTCCGATGTACTTACATTTAAATCAATAATACTTTGTTAATGTTGTAAATCATGTCCATGACAGTTTCGATCTATGTTTGTTGTTGCATTGCTCTGTCCAGTAGCTTGGATCGATATATTCAGGTATGCACGTGTCGCTTTATTACTTTATTACATACAATGGACATAAGTCCATATATTAACACAAAAGGGTGTAGTAGTAAAATAAAAAGGTTGTATCTACTAATCAAACGGAACAACTTTCAAAAGACGAAATTGCGGCATTCCCGATTCGCACAATCGAGTATTAGAAAAAAAATCGTATTTTTATAATTTATTTTGAAAGCCTAAAAAAATGTATTTTGACTGCCTCGGTGGCGTAGTGGGCGCATGCTCGACTGCCAATCAAGAGGTCCCGGGTTCGATCCCCAGGTCAGGCATAGTGCTAAATATTGGATTTTTCCATTAGGAATTATCTCAATGCCTCAACGCCTCAACGCCTGGAGTCTGGAACTGTGCCCGGTATATGGCAATAGGCTCGCCCCCTATTACATGGGACCAATAACATACTGGCGAAATGTGGGTGTATCTACTATGGGACTGAGTCCTGGGTACACCTCTGCCTACCCCTTCGGGAAAAAGGCGTGAATGTATGTTATGTTATGTTTTATTTTGAAAGTTTAATGAAAATTATGTATCATTTGATTCAAAAATCACTTTCAAAATATATTTTTTAATTAATTATAAGCGATTCAAAATTGATAAAATTCCATTATGAGTCACTTGATTACGAACGCGCTACGATTGATCGCCATTCTTGTGACGTAGTAATGTTATACATTGTGACGTCACTACAGGTCTCGAGTTCGTTCGGGTACTATCGGCTACTCTACCTTTCTGTATTGGATTAAAACTGATATTTTAATTATTATTTATTTATGCAAAAAAATATTCAAATACTCAATTGAATAAACTTAAAAAAATAACATTATTATTATGTATCTTCAGCGTCTTCTTTTATCGCAGAGTCTACTATTCCTCTTCCACATTGCTCGATCTATGGCATCTTCTTTGTTAAAGTTATTAGTTCTAATATATCGTACCTGATGACGTCAAGCCTTATAAATAACTGGCTGTGTCCGGCTTTTATACCCGCGTAGTCTTTGTTCCCGTAGGAATATCGGAATAAAACGGACCCTATGCGTAACTCCAGTGTCTAAGCTATCTACATATCAAATTTCAGCTCAATCGGTTCAGTAGTTTTAGCGTGTAAAACGAAACAAACATACACACAAAAAAATCAGCGCTATATTGCACTTGGGTAGAGTTAGAATAGAACACGTTTTGTTAACCTGTTACAAATAGAATAGAATAGAATAGAATAATACTTTATTGCATACCAAAAAAAGAAACAATTTCACAAAAAGACACAATTCAAAAGACACGGTAAACAACCGGCGGTCTTATCGCGTAAAGCAATTTCTTACAGACAACCTGGGGATGGAAAAGGGCAGTAAACATTTAAAGACGGTGGTGTGCAATATATAGGTATTTACATAGATAATATAGCTACTTAAATATTATATAAACATACTACTATATAAAACTATTGTATAATAACTATTAACATACTATATTAACTAATTATACAAATGTAACTTTTTTACATTGTACTGGAGATTTGAGATATATAATATAATATTTTTATTATGTATATCCAGATATTATTATTATGATCGTTGTAATATCATTAGCATACCTACATAATACACATGTTATAACACTTGTTTGTGTTTAATACTTCGTCGTACTTACCTCGTTTTTCATGTATATTTTTCTTGCAAAATCAAATAGGTCACTGTAGTTTAATTTCCTTTAAAATATTTCGTAAATTATAATCAGGGTTCGATTGCCACTTGCCTCAGAGAGATTTGCTCGAAGTCGACCAAAGAGAAAAATAACTCAAATAAATTGTTAAAGCATACGTATGTACGCATATAGGGTTACACACCTAGTTAGCTTAATAAAACGCTTCCAATCCCAAAAACGATCCGCCTACTAAGTATCAATACCAGCGCCATCAATTAGTTACTTGCGCAAAGTATGGAAATTCGCAGTGAAATGGCCATAACTTTTGATTGCGTTAACTTAGAGGTATAATTTTTTTACAGCCACAAGGGACCGCAGATCTGAGTAGTTGATGTCATTTTCTACTTGATACCTCCACGCGTTCCCGTTAAAAAGTGTCTTGACAGACGGACAGACATACAGACAGACGGACAACAAAGTGATCCTATAAGGGTTTATTTTTTCCTTTTGAGGTACGGAACCCTAAACAGAAGAAATCTAAATTTAGCCTAAGGTCTAATAAATCTACTGAAGTACTAGATAGAATAGTGAACCAGATAGAAAGTGAATTAAATATTTGTATAACAAAATTAAAGTATGTAACAATAAAATTAAGTAAATATATCACAAAACATACATAAGTAAGCAATTTTTAGTGTTTACCCAAGTGCGACATACGTCCTTGACAGATTTACTACTAGGTCTATATTCTGTGCCTTTAAATACATAATACCTTCTAGGTCGATTAACAAATTCTGGCCCGTACACTTTTACCTTAGTATCAGTGGTATCAGTAATGTGCAAGGCACGACGTCATGACGTCACATCGTATACCTATCGCGAATAGTCTCTCTTGCACGCGGTAAATGAAAGAGAAGCGTATTGCCAAACCTTCCATCACGCTCGCGCAATTTATGTTATTGATAGATTATATTAAAGAATCAGTAACTGTGAATTTTCAAAAAATAAACTTTGCATTTGTTTTTATTTAGATTATGAATGTATAAGTGTAATATTTAGCTTTTTTGTCTTATTTATGCGATGGAGTAGATCGAAAAAAAAAAGGAAATGACGGTTTTATTCAATCTCTTCAATTATATTATTATAATCTTATCTCTTAAATTAAAAGATATTCAAACTAAGTTTTCTTGAATATATTATAAATGGTATGTATGATCGAGAAACAACATAATATGATTTTTGGAAATTCAATGCCAATGTACTGGCGAGCGAGCAAGTGAGATAGGTTTGGCTGCTACAGGCACCTTTACTGATTAATTGAATTACTGTGAGTACTTACTGTAAACGCGCCAGTTTTTGCTTAACGATCTGTAGTATATACCTTCTAGTGGTGAACTAGGCTAAGCTAAGTAGGCCGGTTACAGATTAAAACAGTAAATACATATCGATTTATCAAATACAAACAATAAACGCCGAGTATACACATTTGCAGGGAGCGGAGGGTAAATTCCTTTTGATAGATTGCTCATAGACACGAACCCTACGTTATCGATATCTAATTACTAACATAGTAGGTACATATTAATGTTATCATTAATAAATAAGATACCACGAGATCTACATAATTATAGTATGTATTAGAGTGATTCGCAGGTTCCATGGGAATTTCGAGAAATACCTACTTTCTTACTGCGTGGATTAGGTGAGCTAGGTGTAAATTGTCAGCTTTTGATGTAAGGGCTAGGCTGGGCGAAAAATATGATCGTTTTTATTGATTTTCCTAGTATCACTACCGGGTCAGGTTCAAGTTCGGAATGAAAATATTCGTTTTTTTTGACCCAGGGAAATCTGCATACAGATACCCGCCTATGCGGGGACAGGGACGGGTTATGTCAGGATGGGAAGTCCCTGAAGGGGATCTTCCCGACCGACTAAAACCCTGGGGGTTGTCTTACGGGACGCTATGTGTCGGGGCTGCAGATGAGTGAGTGCTCAGGCACGCGGGATGAGTGTTTCGGCACGCATCCGAAGCCCGGACAGCGTTTGGTCCTCCGTAGAGTACCCTTCCGCGTGGAGCGAAGAGGAGCCTTCACCCCTACATCTCAAAGAGCGCGCGGATAACGCGTGCGCCACAGGGTGTAATGTTTGCAGTGGTGAATGCCCCCGCACTCACCGCCTAGACCCGTTACCCATTGCCGGGTCGGGTTATTGAGTCAGGTTCGGAATAATTCATCTATGAGTGAGTGCGTGTCAGTCAATCAATCAGAACTTTGATAACGTAACATCACGCTTTTATTCCGAAGGTGTCGGCAGAGGTGTATAGCTTTACAGAAAAGAGTAGCTAATAATTGGGGCGCTTCTGTATTTTTCAACAATTAAACAATAATAATTGAATCAACATTTACACTTTTTTTTTAACAAGCTATATCTATACCCAGGAGACAGTCCCATAGTACTACACACCCACAGATCCCCAGGACACATCCACAGTTCATCAGTTATGCCTATTGCCATTATACGGGCATGATTCCTGACTCCAGACTGACGTTGATAAAATTTCTAACAGATAAATGTCTTCATTATAAATAATACAAAAAACCCTGGACACATAGGGTACTCGAGCGCCCCTTAAGGTCGAGCGCCTTCTGCGCTCACCATTGCCCGGTAAAGCTATAGAGGCCATCTAAGGTCAACAGCAAAGGTCTTTTTTTTTTTCATCCTACCTCCGTTTTTGTGGACGGAGGCCTGATCTATATCCTTTCATACTAGTTCTCGCGTTCTCGCATACCTGTTCTTTCTGTCATCCATCATCTTTCGTACTTTAATTACCTAGTTTATGCTTCTACTTATTTCTATTTTATTTATATATTTACATACATTATATATTTGCTGATCGTCACTGATAGATTTCGATAGCTTTTCGACCCGGTAAGTGATATGGAGTTCAACAGCAAAGGTCATAAATAAAAGGGTATTCTTACCCCGTTATTCCCACGGGAACGATGAGTAGGCGGGAGATACCGCAGGGCACAGCTAGTCATTTAGTTTTAATCTCCAAGCAAAATAAATATTAAAAGCAAATTAGTGTGTAATTAACCTAATTTAACACGTTGTCGTTCACTCGTACATTCGCTCTAACATAATGACCCTGACCCAAAAACGTGATTTTGATGATTATTTTAATATTAAATTATCCAATTTTGTAGGTACCTCTTCCGTGTTTTGTAGGTTTTGTAGGTATCTAGTGCTACCTGACTGTTAACTATTTGTATTATTCGTTATAACTATTTTATAGTAAATTAAACTGTGCCCGGTAGATGGCAATAGGCTCGCCCCCTATTACATGGGACCAATAACATACTGGCGAAATGTGGGTGTATCTACTATGGGACTGAGTCCTGGGTACACCTCTGCCTACCCCTTCGGAAAAAAAGGCGTGAATGTATGTTATGTTATGTTATAGTAAATTTTAATAGATTAAAATGTACCTATATTTTGAAATGCGATGGTCAAGTCGTTATGCGTACTTTTCATGAACAAATTGATGTTGTTCTGAGGAAAGGCCATGTTAAAAGTATCTACGACTGACGAGCATTTATGAGGATGTCATGAAAGTGGAAGAAGCGGTAGCCGTATGTCAGGATCGGTACAAGTGGAGAGAAATAGTATTTGTCTACCCCAAGGGGTCCAAGACGTATGTATGTACAATCACTATTCACTATATATTATAAAATCCTAAATGACTCACTGACTGACATGCAACGCATAGCCCAAACCACTGATCCTAGAAACTTGAAACTTGGAATGTAGGTTTGTTTTCCTTGTCTGGACGTGTGCTAAGAAAGGATTTTTGAAAATTCACATTTTCAAGGGTCCATAAAGGGCGTCAAAGTTTTGGTATAAACTCCCATAGTTCAAAATTACGAGCGGGAAAAGCCGCTTTTCTTACACAAGTAATATTATTAATGCGAAAGTTTGTGAGGATGGATGGATGGATGGATGTTTGTTACTCTTTCACGCCAAATCTATTAGACTGATTGGGCTGAAATTCAGTATGTAGATAGTTAAGACCCTGGAATAACACAAAGGGGACTTTTTATCTCGATATTCCAACGGGAACGAAGACTACGCGGGTGGAACCGCGGGTCACAGCTAGTGAATTTTATTTAACTTGAGAACAAGACACTGATTTCCACAATGTGCGTATCCATTCCAAGATCCAGATTTGAAACAATATTAATAAATTATTCAGTTTTCATTGCATAAGTTATAAGTAATTTATACTGCCTAGAGGTACTGGCCTAGAGGTATTCTAGGGTATACGTCTTTAGGTCTACTATCAAACTTTATAACCTTCTGTAGCCGTTCCTCTATCTAGATATCATACACAATGATACCAGGATTATTTAATAATAAATACAATATAATTTAATTCCAATTAGCCATCTTCTTTTCAGCTCCATCACCGAATGCACAGAATAAAACAATAGTACTAAACTAATTTACAAAAGTCCCTCTGGCATCCTACCCTCGAGGTTGCCATCTCATGCTCCTTCCATATATTCTGGGTAAACCATTAGTTGCCATTTACAATTTTCCATAAAACCACCAAAACATTCACAGAATCAATGATAGACGCGTCACAAATTAATTTATCACAACCCTACACTTACTTCTATTTATCTCATTATCCAAAAATTAAAATCCTGACTGATTTACACATTTATCAAGACTAATAGTTAGACCTAGGTAGAAATTGTGGACGTAGTTTTTCATTATGACGTAGTCAAGGATGAAATTACTGAAAATCTGTCGGGAACGAATTCGCAGCAGATTACTTTATTGGGTACAGCCTTCTTTGTCATGGTATTTTACTTTTATATTTGAAAATTTTTTTTTTTGTTTTAGGTTCTGTTCCTAATTTGACAAATAGTCCTATTTTTTCCTTATTAAATATACACCAATTTCGCGATATTCCTTGTTTTCACCCATTTTGCGTCGTCTTACAGGTATCAAGTATATATATCGTGTTTTGATAAGATTAGGATTTTATTTATTTGTTATCATCAAATCATGAAGAGAATTAAAATTAAAATTTTATTTGATGATAAAAAATAAATAAAATCCTAATCTTATCAAAACACGAATATCATCTGACGGGTAATTAAATTAATTTCAACTTCGACCAGCTTGATCTTAGAATAAACTTAAAATAAATTGCGTTTTGTCCGGGCACGGAATCTAAAATCAAAGTAAACGAGGGGTCTTTTCGGGTTTGGAATTCGAAGCCGTCGGAGAGCTGCTGTTGACGTTATATTCATTGAAACGCTCAAAAGGCGTCCATTGTGTCCTTAGAATATAAAACCGGGGTGAATTGGTAAATTTTTAGACGATATATTGGAATTATGTACACCGATTTCTTTGCTCTACAAATCAATCCTGATTGTGGCATGGCAAGCCGATTTGTATGGAAAAAAAAAGATGGAAGTTGTCGCTTCACATATGCTTTACTAGCTGTGCCCCGCGGTTTTACCCGCTTAGTCTTCGTACCCGTAGGAATATCGATATAAAAAAGTCCCCTTTGTATTATTCCAGTGTCACATACTACATATTATAAACATACTGAATTTCAATCCAATTTTGCGTGAAAGAGAAACAAACCAAAAACAAAAGTACATCGCTTAAAGCGACAAATAAGGCCGCCCATTGTCAAAGAATTATGTATATTATTTTATTTTAATATGTATTATGTTTTTTTTGGTGATAATAAAGAGTATTCTATTCTATTCAAACATCCATATCCACCCATCTAACCAAAAACGCGCTAGATAGCGCTGGACTCGAGTTAGGACTCGCAAGAGTTTTGTTCAACTGTTACAAACGTAACTATTTTACATTTTACCGAGATTTGAGATTTATAATATCCACTTTAATTTCTATATGTTTAAGTGATAAAATCATTTGTGGAAATCATGATTTTAATTAAAAGAATTACTTTTTTTAGTCAAGGAAAATATCGCTCTTAGCGATAAGGCCACTGGTTGTTACACTTTCTAGTTTATAATACATTCATAAAACATA
This sequence comes from Hemistola chrysoprasaria, assembly GCA_947063395.1. NCBI lineage: Eukaryota > Metazoa > Arthropoda > Insecta > Lepidoptera > Geometridae > Hemistola > Hemistola chrysoprasaria. The sequence goes on from OX346723.1 coordinate 10,771,253, forward strand.
CATTCACGCCTTTTTTCCCGAAGGGGTAGGCAGAGGTGTATCCAGGACTCAGTCCCATAGTAAATACACCCACATTTCGCCAGTATGTTATTGGTCCCATGTAATAGGGGGGAGCCTATAGTCATCTACCGGGCACAGTTCCAGACTCCAGGCAGTTATTGAGATAATTTATAATGGAAAAATCCAATATTTAACACTTTGACCTGACCTGACCTGGGGATCGAACCCGAGACCTCTTGATTGGTAGTCTAGCATGCGCCCTCTACGTTACCGAGACAGTCCGTGTAGTTTAAAATATTGTTATTATTTTCCGTATTGTGGTACTTATCAATAAAAGCTATCTATCTAGCTAGCTAACAAAAAAAATAGGTTCATTATAAGATAAGACAATATGATATTTATTCTTCCTGATTTGCTTCTAGACTCTAGACTCTAAATTTTAGAAGTCAGGACTATAAAGCAATATAAGTTTTACTTCATATCCGAGATACTTTATTTCAAAAACGAATGCACACATGCAACGGTTGTGTTTGTGTGCAGCTGACTATAGCAAAAAGTTGAATAAACTACATTAGGTTTTGTTACTAGAAAGTCAGATACACATGGTAACTAAGTAGAGTCACTGTAGTGTTACCAGTTTGCAGGTCAGAAATTCCCGAAAATAATTACCTGTACAATGATAAAGTAACCAAAGAAAGTAGGTAAGTGATAATTCAAGATTTTTTTTTAATTTAAATATTTCATCTCCGTTTAATTTTTCAATAGTTTTAAAAGATTTGAGTTGACTACAGAAATACTCACCAATAGTAAATCAGTTGGGTACCTATTAATGATCTAATAGGCTAGGTTTATAATAAATAAATTGGTAAACAGACGTTTATGCATAGAGTAGGGTTCCATACCTAGATACCTGAACAAAACGCTTCCAATCCCGAAAAGCAATACGCCTACAGAACATACAGCGCCATCTATTAGTCGATTCCAAAGATACAGGTTCACGACCACATAAGTTCATATTATTTCATATTTATTTTTGTAGTGGTAGGCCTCTTATGCAGGGGACCGCCTGGGGAAGTACCACACCTTTGCCAGTTATTCATCCGCCAAGCAGCAATGTGCAAACATTACTGTGTTCCGGTCTGGAGGGCAATGATACCAGCGATATTACTAGGCATGACGAGTTTCAACAACTAATATCTCAGGGTGACAGGTGCAGTCCGCGCAGCATTAATAATTTTAAAACACTGGGTGGCACTGTGTCTGATATGGGTAATCATGATGCTTACCATAAGGCACCTAATTTGCTCGTCTTGTACTCACTATCATAAATCCCGGAACTATAATTAGAAACCATACATTAAGGTAGTATGCTCATACAAGTAACAACAGAAATAAAAGAAAAGTGATATGATATGGTTATGATTCAAATATAGCAACACCAGCTGAGCCAGTCTATGCACATGATTGCACGTAGATAGGCACTTGTACAAACCGTCGTAAACTTGGCTTCATTGAGTGCGACGCCACCGCTCGCCCCCAACTAAATAGTTAATTTTCTAGAACATGTTCACCGTATATGTTCCACTCTCATCAATTTTATCTGTCGCAAAAACGATGCACTTTTTTGCATAAAAATATTTTTCTATTGCAAGGACGAGGGGAATTTTATTATTTTCAAGTAACGGAGTAAGTAAAGAATTATTGAGTAGTTGTGTAGCTAGTACCAAGGGCGTCGCCAGCCGATGATCAAGGGAGGGGGGGCTAGTCAAGGAATTTCTACCCAAATTCCCCATTTGGGTAGACGGTAGATATACAACAGGTGCCTGTATACAATTTACAATTACAAATTTCTATGAAACAGAAAAGCACAATCCTACAATTTTGGAGATTTTTTACAGTTTTGTAGATTAATTTTTTTTATGAAATAGGGCCCAGATGGTTCTGTATTTAAAATACGTGCCTATCGTATGGCGGCACTTGAATATCAACATTGACAATAAAGGTTAATTTTTTTCGATTCTCTAGGGGGAGAAATTCCCCCCCTCCCCTTGGCGACGCCCTTGGCTAGTAAAGGTATCTATAGAACTTAATGAATTTCATTCGTCGGTATCTTACTTCTAACTTCTTACTATAATCCTACTTTATCCGTATCCTAAAATTCTTTGGACACACAGTCAGGAGAGACCCAGATAGGGAAAGGCTAATCATCACTGGCTGTATCGAGGGTACGAGAGGCAGAGGGCGCTCTCCTACAAGATGGACACACACGACGCAGGACGCTACGGGGGCCACCCTGCAAGTTATCTATACAGATGGCGCAGCACAGGAATGTCTAGAAGGAGATGGTGGCAAGGGTGTTGACACACCATAATCACGTCCCTCATCATCAAGTCCTGAGGTCACGACAAAGAAGAAGAAGATCTTCTATTCTAGATATTCTAATCCTACATAAATAAATAAAAAAAAATACCATGTAGTGTGAGGCCGAACCTGAAACTGTTCTAGACATAAATTGTTTTAAAATAAATGTCCAATCCCGCGTATATCCTATCCTACTATAATATTATAAATGCGAAAGTTTGTGAGGATGGATGGATAGATGTATGGATATTTGTTACTCTTTCACGCCAGTACTGAACCGATTAGCCTGAAATATAATATGTAGATTGTTTAGACCCTGGCATAACACATAGGGTAGGTACTTTTTACGAACGAACTAAGTACGCGTGTGATACCGAGGGGCACATCTAGTTTTCTTTGAATTGTTCTGAAAATATGTTAAGTATATTACTTATTACATATAATTAATATCTGGGTATAATAATTTTCTTATATCTTTTATAAATATTACAAGAAAACACAAACTAAAACAAAACTTAACTAACAAAAACCCGAAGCTCTTTTGTTTCACATTCACTTTTCACTAGATCATTCGTAAAATGCTCTCAATGCTAAAACGACTCTTATTTTACGAATGTATGGAGACCATGTCAAAGCTTATGCAAGAGGTGGGTACGTTTCGTCGGTCGGGTGCTTGAAACAATGTCAGTGAGTCAGTCGGAGATGACATCATTATGGGAAATATTCCTGTATCTACTCGTACTCATATTACGTTATTAACTATTCTAAATATCTTCCTTTATATTATATATGGTGATTCTCGCGAAGTCGTTTCAGTGTGAATTTCGAGAAACCGTTTTATATTGGCCGTGTGGCTCCCGGCTGTATAATAGGGCCACCCCTTTCTCATCCCGTGGGTGACCCGGCAGAGGGACATATTCTGAGAATGGAAAGCAGCGCTATCTATTTCCAAATATTCCAACCTTAGTTGGAATATTTGGAAACAGTACAGTACTTATACTGTGATCACCATGCCGCCTGCCAAGCGTGGTGATTGCAAGCATGGCAAGATCCCCCATATGAATAGTTTATGACGTTATATTGGGGAGGCCTGCATTCAGCAGTAGACGTCTTCCAGCTGATGATGTTTGTGATGTGATTTTATATTCCTCGTCTTTACCAAAATATACAAACATTATGCGTTATGCATTTTATTATATAACATTATACGAAATTTTAGCTTTCTGGTTTTTAGAGCTGGGCGTTGATGAGTCATTGTTGCAGTCAGTCAGGACTTCCAATTTTATATATTTTATAGGGAACATTAACGAATTTTGCTGTTTAATTTTCCTTATCATCATCGTGATCAGCCGGAAGACGTCTACTGCTGAACATAAGCCATAGAAATCCATAAACTATTCATCCCCCCAATGGGGATTTTACCGTAATCACCACGCTTGTTGTGCGGCTTGGTGATCGCAGTAGTTGGAATACTTGGTGCCGGAGTGCGCTGCTGCCCACTCTCCGAATATGTACCTTTGCTGGGTCTCACGGCTCCCACGGGATGAGAAAGGGTTTGCCTTATTATATAGCTGGGAACCACACGGCCCAACCTTATTCAGCGTCATAAAAATCAGCTGTTGCATAAATTTTTTATTTAAGGTCAAGAAGATTTTCTATGAAACAGCAGATTTAAGAAAGTTGATCCAAATTATAAGGTCTGTTTTATATCAATGACCTGTTAAGGGGTTTCTAACTGATTATTAATAGCCCTGTATACTTTTGAATATATGGGAAATCTGAAAATAGGCGTTAATTTCAGAATGAACGAAATGTTTAAACATTCGGACACCATCCTGGTACTACTATTAAGTACCTATACATATTGCTTCAGCGATTCTTCAGAAATTCTAAATAAAGGGAACGGGCTTGGAATCCCAGGAAGCTGGGCTCAGAAATCCTTACACAATCTATCCCACAGATCTATATATACTCGTAATTGTTGGGTAGAAATTAAGATTTGTACCCATTCCCACACCCTACTCATCCTATCATTCCCCTATCCATCCAAAGGCTGGTTGCCTGGAAGAGATCGCTTAAAGCGATAAGGCCGCCCATTGTCGACCAATTAGAATTAAGTTCTGCTATTTTATTTTTAAGTTTAATCTATATAAAGTTTGGTCTCAATAAAGAGTATTGTAAGAGTATTGTATTGTAGAAATTGTTATTCGCAATAATATTTCCAGACAGAAGCCCTCTTATTATCGCCGATTAATTTATAATATGATTTGAATTCCTTTATTTATTTGTTTAAATTGTACTAATAATATTGGCAACTAACAGATACACTGCTACCAATTTCAAGTTAGTGTATCGGAGATCGTTATTAGGTATTTAGGACATAAAATCTGAGTGTACATTGACCCCGAGGAAGCCAAGCTTGCGCGACCGACGCGTGCCGGCGGAGCCGTGAACCACTCGTGAATATTTGTTCAAATTTACGAATATCAAGCAGATATCTAATTTATTATTATTATCCTCGTACTAAGGCGCGGTGCTAAGCTAATTCGCTCTCTTGCTCACACGTAACCACATTTTTAAAAATATATAACGCACGTATACGACATAAGCCATAATTTTTTGATGAAACTAATTTAATTTTCTCACAATCGTAGTTAAAAGTAGAGTGTACCCATTTTAACTAGATTACAATTTACTCCCAACTACCTCGTATATAATGGGTCTCATTAGCTCCTTATTTATAACAATCTTATTCTATTCTGTTCAGCATTATTCAAAGTTACTCTTTTATTATAAACTAACATAACATTACAGGTTTATTCCCCGGAGGGCAAGGCAGAGTGTACCCATTAACATCGAAGATAACACCCTCACCCTTGAGCGCCAGTTACATTATAAAACTAATAAATAATTATAATAAATAATAGTTGGTATAGTTATAAATTATAACTATTACTAATACCTACTCAGAGTAATAATTTATAAATCATAATATTATCATATGAAAATGTGTTTAATAGGAAAGGGGACCTCTTAGCAGTTTGACACACTCCTATGGAAAATTTACCAAATTGATTTTTTGTATTTCCGTGTTTCCTGATATTTTGAAGGTGAAGTAAATTATGTCCATATCATTTTATTTATTTTTATAATAACTTCATTTTTTCGTAGTGAACCGTCTAATCATGCGAGTTAACTATGGAATGACAGTTTATAAGAGAAACTAAAATGACAGGGACATTGTTTACTTTACTGTACAAATATCAAGATGTAGATTTATATACACGCGCACACATAATTATTTTTCTCACACGAACACTTCTTCGCTCACACGAGCGAGGTGGCGAATTTGCTTCGCACCGCGCCTTAATAATTTTTTTACAAAGGCACACCGAGTACATGTTAAAAATATGTCTTATTTAGCTAACCTACATCGCACCAACTTACTTAATATGTTAACAAATTTATTTATTAATTTAAGTAAGTACATATATTAACAAAATATTATAATATTTATTACCCGTACATTTAGATGATAACACAAGTGTGTTATCATTTACGGGCCGGTATTAGTATTTTTACAAAACAACTGACAACTGACAACTGACGTGTCCGGTTTTTTTTGAACGCGCGCCACGACACAGATTACTAAATAGTTGCTGTAAGCCACGACCTCGTTGATGGCGGGTGCATCCGGGAACGTCTGGCCTCTTCAATAATATTATTATAAAGTACGATAATCACTTTCGCATTGATTTACTGCCCGATAGTATGAAATGTCCTTTACATCTTCATCATAATCTGTTCAGTTAACAATAAAAGCATCACTAGTGGACAATTTTTTAATTATTCCGTGGTAGAGGTAACCTCTACTTTCTAGTTTCCGAGCTTTATGATTTTAAATTTGCTTTGGATTTGGTAGTTTTTTTTAAATTTGGATGGATTGTGTGGATTTTTAGGTAATGTAAAGTCTAAAAGAAGTTTTACACAACGAGTTACAATATATACACGTCAGTCATAACAACTTGCAAAGTTTGTAACCCATACAAATTAGCAAATCCAGATCCATTTTTTATCTAAATGAATTAGGAAACTACTCGTAATTCAAGGAAGCTGGGCCAAGAAAACCTTACACTATCTATCCTATATTGCCGGGATATAATAATGTTATTCGCAATAATATTCCCAAACATAGTATCCGTCTTATTATCGCCGTTTAATTTATAATTTAATTTATGTAAAATGAGGTTTAGTACTAAGATTTTTTTTAATGAAGACGCACGTTCTAATTTTAGTAGAATATTTGCTTAATTCATAATAATTTATGGCGATACTAAAAATATTATTTATGAATATCTGAGAGTCATTCATAAAATAAAAATAAAAAAAACAAATAAAATCCCAATTATAATGTAAGGTAGACGTGGCCCAGAAAACAACAACTCCTTTTGTACATAAAAGGTAAATTTCATAATTCAATTGATTAATCAAATACCATCAAATATAAAAATTTATAAAATTGATTTTTATTCAGCTGTCAGGTCTTATCACGCTATATTTTATAAGGTATACGTTAGTATACAGATCTACATTGACTGTATTATTAGATAGGTTACATATTAACGTAATTATTATAATGTCGAACACATAACAAGTTGGATTACTTATAAATGTACCTACATGGTAAATGTCATGCCTGCAATTATTACACTGACCTAGCAACAGCAAGTTTATAATATATTTTATGGTATATTTTTATCAGCGAAATGTTATTATAATATATACCTAAATGAATTCCTATGTGACAATTTTTTTTATAAATGTGAGTGATATGACGTCAAATCAAGTGCCTGATGGTAAGCTGATATGGGCAATCATGATGATTGCCCATATCAGATACAGTGCCACCCAGTGTTTAAAATTCAAAACTCTGCGCGGCACTGTACTGCGTTATTTAATTTAATATATCATATGAACTTCTTGTTTACATTTTATTACATTCAGCTGATTTATTAATAAATTAATTTATTCTATCACTTATGTGTTAATGATTTTAATTGTTATATTTAATTCTAATTATTTTCTATATGCCGACGAGGTGGGGTATAGGACATCTTATTTTTTTTTCTTTCCAATGTAACAATCCATGTAAAAGTGTATATTAATATATACACCCATTTACTTAGAACAATAAATTATTGTATCTTAATAAACTTTACAGCACAAAGTAAGTACTTTTATTGAAAAAATACTAAACAATACAGCTACCTACTTACAATCCCTACCTATTATCCTATCGTATTACCCTAACTTTAGAATACTTCGAAAATCCACAGGCCATCATGTCAGCCCACAGAAAATCCAAGTGCTCTAAACCACTGTCAGATGGCAGCGTTAGTACCCAAGATGCTGGCGGCATGGCCACGTTGAATTGCATTGCTTGTAGCAAAAAACTGGGCCAGCATTTTATCACGTGTAAATTAAAGTTTACAGTTAATACCTATTTCATTATGTTTATAAGCATCTATGGACTTTTTGCCACTCTAAGAAACGTATTTACGTTTCTTAGAGCCATAGTTCCGGAGAGAGACTAACACCATAGGTCCATGATTTTAATTGATTTATTATTTTACCTATGCCATTTTTCTGCTTGTTATTGAATTTAGCTAAGATTTTGCTCAAATGTATTTTAGTTTAATATATATTCACAAATAATATTATATTATATGTATATTAGACTGCCTCTGTGGCGTAGAGGGCGCATGCTCGACTGCCAATCAAGAGGTCCCGGGTTCGATCCCCAGGTCAGGCAAAGTGATAAATATTGGATTTTTCCATTAGGAATTATCTCAATAACTGCCTGGAGTCTGGAACTGTGCCCGGTAGATGGCAATAGGCTCGCCCCCTATTACATGGGACCAATAACATACTGGCGAAATGTGGGTGTATCTACTATGGGACTGAGTCCTGGGTACACCTCTGCCTACCCCTTCGGGAAAAAAGGCGTGAATGTATCGGAGTACTTACTTGGTAGACCACTCAAAGTATTCAAATAGTATATTAAATTATTATAATTAATTGATCTGTTAATCAAATTTTTAATTCTTATATTTTTAATTTATATTTAAAGAAATATCTAATATAAGATACGTAAAGACGTATCTTATACTAGACTTAAACAGAGTTATAATTGATTTGATTTGTTTTGTTTTAAATGTAGACAAAACCACTCAAACAAAAATGATCATATTGTGATATATATATAAATAAATCACACCTTAAAATACTTCAGTAAATTACTTCAAACGGTAGGCAAATTTTATAAACCTCCAACGTTGCATTGCATGCTGGCATACCTATTAGTAAAATATTTCAGCAATCAAGCTACGCTATATTCTGTATCGTTTGTTACCATGTATACGCGTATGTGACTTCAACACCTGAGCCTTAAACTACTGGAATTAGTTCGGAATGAAGTTTGAACAGGGTTAATGTGCAAAGCATCTGCCTCATTGTAAACTAATTATTGAATAATTACTAAGAACATCTTAATATCGAGTAAAACATTCGCTCTCTAAATATAGAGATCTAGATTACTGCTTATCCGTACAAACTGTGGCACGGTAACGCTTGTATTATTAGTTATTCTGTGGCACCGGGACAATATGAGGTGCGAGAAAGAGAGAGCGCCGAGCAGGGCAACGGCAATGCGCGCGGGCAACGTGCAACGTGCGGCGTTGGGCACACAGGTGTGCATAGAACCAGCGGAACGCAGCCGGGGCATCAGCTGTTCGAAGCTCGTGCGGCTTGCAGCCCGCTCAGCTAGCGGCGTGTCATGTCGCCGGTCGCCCGAACACACAACCAACACAGAGCCAGCTCTCAGAATCCAGTGGCCGTCGGTAGGCGCCCGCGGACACACGCGCTCTCCGCCGCCTCCCGGCCTCCCACCCACAGCCGCACCGCCTCGCCACACTCCCGATCCACTCGGATGTGTCTGTGTGTGCATGTTTGTGTATCGTGTCACTGACGCGCCGATACCGACCTCTTTGTCTAATTAGCAGGTAGGCGAACGCTTCACTAAACTTTTTCGACACATACTTTTACGACTGTTTTATGGGACTCGAATGCATATTATGCCGTCACTGGGTAGGTATTGTTGCGTACTTTTATACTTTTAAACTGATTACAAAAGATTATTACGGTAGAGCGAGATGTAGAGAAGGAAACAGGCTATTTAGAAACAAAGGTTACGCTCAAACACCGATAAGAAGGACCGAAACAGGTATTCTGTGGAAAGGCATCTGGCACGCACTAATTGATATAGTAGGATCAACTGACGCTTGTAATTACGAGGCACGAGGAAGCGTCTGCTACATTTACAATCTGTATGCATTTATTATGTTTTAATGGCATGATATTACGACATATTTAATCGCTGATTATAGCGGCACTGGTATTGGTTAATAATTTACGAGTGTGACTTGGAAATAAGTTCATACGTGGCCGTTGTCTTGGAAATCGGTTTTTGTTCATTACATTCTTTCATTGAACGACCTTGCCAACGGTGAGTGTCTGGTACCTACAGCAAGGCCGTTCCACCGAACCTAAGTTGACCTCATTTTTAGGATAACATAACGCACATTTGTCTATGTGAAACAGAGCGACGAATAATGAAAGAAGCTTGTATTAAAGTGATTGATAAGTGGTTAGTTGGAAAGGGAAAGAGAGCGCGGCTGTTAGGGGAAAGGAGGGGGCTTGTGACGCCCATGACGTAACCAATTGGTATGCGATTGTACGGACAAAGAAATTAGCATTTAATTAAACATGAAATTCGGTTACTTTAAAAGTGGAAAAACTTTAGAACCGTTTTGATGAGGATACTTAAAAATCATGATAAAATAATTAATAACCAAATATGATCAAAACAGGGATAGGTAATGAATGAATGAATGAAAACTCTTTATTGCTACCACAATATAACAAAATAAACAAAGAAGAAAAACTTAAAACTAGAAGTAACAACTGGCGGCCTTATCGCTCAGAGCGATCTCTTCCAGGCAAACATGCATTACTAATACTATAATAAATATATACCAACTTAGATTATACCATGAATACCATGAATTATACCATGAATAATACCATGAATAAAACTTAATAAAAATGAATTATAATAGCTTGAATAAAAATAGTTAACCAAAAAATGTCGTCAAGATTGGATTTTGAAAACTAACCTACTGATGAAGCCCGTATGTAGATAAATAATGTTACAGACATCTTTTACATTATTGTCCTTATTTCGGAGATAACATCAGTATATGAAACAACAGCACTAAATTATGGAAATTCTAGAAACATGAGATAATAAAGAAAATAGACTAATAAATAACATGCTTTATGTTTAGTAATCTGTTATATGTACCTACGTACGGAGTGGACGTACTTATATCTTTATATAAGACAAATATACATTTTATTATGATAACAAAATGTACCCAAATAGACCAGCGGTGGTATTACGAACATGCAATCGCGTAACGACAGCAGTAAATTTTGCTGTCAACGTCATTTTTTGTATGCCGTTTGACAGCAGACATTAAGCAATTTAAACGCTTTCCACACTTCGGTTGCGTCCGTATTATGGGGGCAGATATCTTCATTTTGATAGAAAACCTTCGAGTATATTATAATATACCCAAAGAAATATATAGATATATAAACTTTTTATTATTCACCACAAACATGAAACCCCAAAATTAAAATACGTTAAAAACAAATTGCGTATATACATTATGAATCTAAAAAATTTGCATCAAATAACGCGCTCTCGTCAGCTAAATCCTCAGTCCCCCAGTGTCAGGTAAAAAGACAAGGATATCAGTAGAAAAAATCCATAAGTGGAAAAGAGAGCTTCGGTATTGAATAAGACATAATCATCTGACTAGTCAAAGGCCATAAGTGACCGGCATGTCTTCCACCTTATTGTGCCATAATTTTCTCAAGCGTTAAGTGTACTGACCCTGCAGTACACCATTATAATTGTTTATGTATTAACCACTACAGCACACTTTGTTACATGAACTATATTATACCCTATTATCGGTCTGACAAAGCATTTTAGCCCTTTGTAAAGAGTTTTAATGAATCTGTGAATCTACTTTCGTTTACCAAATGCCTTTTAGAATTTCAGTTGTGCCCAAAACGGATACGACGACTCGGGGTTTAATTAAAAGTGAAGAACCTTTAACGTGATAAATCCCACTAATATTTTAAATGAGAAATTTTAAATGTCTTTACTCCAAATCTACTAAACCTGATAATATGTTATATTTTTATGATAATCAGATAATGAGCTAATTAGACGCTCTGCTGTCTGCTACATGGACTTATCGATAGTTGGACGTTTTGCTAGCTCGGTAAATTGACACTTTGCACTTTTAGATATTTTGCTTCTTGGCCCTGATCCTGGAATATCACATATATTTTTTCTCAGCGCTGGAAATTACTAATAATTATTAAACAACATCTCTCACACGTTCTCTGATTTATAAAAAGTCGTTTAAAAAAATATAAAAAACTTATCATTATATATATATACTATTACGAGTAAATAATACGAATAAAACACTTTATTCCGAATAAAATGTAATTCTTTAATAATTATTTGACCACTGTTGTTGAGAAACAAAATAAACAATGAACAGATAGCTAAAAGTCGGCTGGTGTATAATAAAATCGTCAAAATTTAAGAGAGAGGCCTTGCCCGAATTGTAATTTTGTAATTACAAGTCTCTTAGCTTAAGTGTTTGTAAGACTGGGGATTGTCGACTGCTCGCTTTTGTAGTTTAACTTTATAAAGTTAATTTTTAGCGAATTTAACTGTAGGTTTTAGTTGTGCCTTAATTAGCTGTCATTTGTTTTCTTTTAATGCTTATTAGTCATTAGTTATTGTTATTACGAATTACTTCATTACGAATTACGAAAAATTACAAAGCTGTGTTCTTTCCGGAGCGGAGATTTAAGAATTTCCGCGAGCATAATATCGAGCATTCGCCGTTTTTTCAAATTTATCGAGCGGAACGAGCGCAACTCTTGCTGTTTTGTTCACTAACGGTGAGCATTTTGGCGAGCCGAGCAATGAGCATTCACAAGAACGATACATTACAAAGAAATGCTCTTGGATACTGAGCATTTCCCGTTTTGTAACATTCTCAAAAATGGTACATTAAAAGGAAATGCTCAAGTCTATTACCACATTTAGTTTTATTTTACAAATACAATTTTACTTTTTCTGTCAGACTACCGATCAAATGTGATTTACTGAACTCTCCTCTCCCTGCACGGTTGTCTGGAAGAGATCGCTCTTACCGATAAGACCGCCAATTGTTACATTATTTGTTATAATTGTATTTTAAATTTAAGGTTTCATGTTTGTAGTGTTATAATAAAGAGTTAATCTATCTATCTATTTAGACTTTGAAAACGTTCATAAAGAATAAATGTCATTTTAGCTATCAATACGCCATTAAACAATATGTTAAAAAAAGTGTTAAAGGGGTGCATCGACCCGTCAACAACTTTACCGATCAGCGACCTTTGCGCCAATATAAAAAAGTCTCAAAAGTGACAGTGACAATATAATTATTGATAAGACCCGGAATCCATCTTCCAGTCCTTTTTATCTACCTAAATATATATTTATTAACAAAATAAAATTGTAATATTTATGTTATATACTAATGTTTATTAAGTTATATTGTGTATTCGTCGCGTTATTAATATCTAATTTAATTACCTATTTATCGTGTTTGTCCCCTTGATGTTTAGAAAACATTTCTAGAGCTCTATTTAATTTTATTCTCTCGTCTACGTTTGATTTTCTTAAATAAATTATCAGATTCTTCCGATTTGTTTTGTTGGTCTGCACGTATGTGACTATGGCGGAATTGTGGTACGGTAAATGGCAACACCACAGAGGCCATTATCTCAAAAAGTTAAGTCAAGTTACTTCTTTCCACCTACGCGAGCAAGTCGACATCACAGTACAGTTTTCTAAAAGTGCAAACAAGTTATAAACAATCCTAAATTTTATACTATAATCGTAAGAGATAAAAATACAAAAAAAAAACAGAGCAGTTTCTTCTCCAAAGTAACAGATCCTACGTACAAAGATATTTTCGCCGCTTTTTTCTTTTATCACTTAATATCCACTGAGAATTGCTGTCCATGCTAGTATTAAATACGATTAGATAGTTCATGCGCTTTTGTAGTTCACGGTTGCTGTTATCGGTTATAGATCACCAGTTCCCTGATAAGGAAGCGTTTGGAACTCTTGTTAGTGGTTACCTATTCATGTTTATTTCACCAGGTGGCTTTTATCTCTTATACCCGTGGATAATAATGGAAATATGCAATCGGTATGCTTTGTCATTCGTTATTATTGTTTGTTATCTCAAGTCAGCGCTAAAGCTAGTTAGTAGCATAAGCATAGTGGAACTTGAAGTTATTTTGTTACGTAATTTTTGTAAACTGATGATTTCATCGTGATTTTGAAAAAAAATCATCACTAAGATTATAAATTATTATGAAATTCAAATGACTCACTGACTAACCAAAAAAGACCAAGCTGGAGGCCGATTTCAAAAGAAATTGAGAGCTAGTATAATTTAGAATTAGCGATGCACTAAGAAAAATATCCCGGAAACAGGAGCAATGGAAACGAAATCGACCGACGAAGTCCTGCTAGCCGCTTAGTTCGCTTGCCTTTAAACAGTATGTTTGCTGACCAGCAACGGTAAAAATCATAATTGCTGAGAAGAGATTCATGCTAACAACCTACTCTATAATGGCATTTTAAATTGTCTTAACAATTAACAAACTAAAAGAAAACCAACTTCACACCACCATTTTCTATCAATTATCGTCTATTAGAACCTCCCAGCGGAATCATATGGCTATGGAAAATGCCGAAATATGGCCTCTTTGAGCTGAGTGACATTGAGAGAGCTTGACGCCCCGCTAACCTTTATTTCGTCCTGTCTTAAGGTCGTAGGTTCAATGCCTATGACTATGAGTGATTTTAATAAAAATACTGTGACGATTAACGTATCTCGTTGGTGGTAGCAGAATACAAATAAGCGACACAGACAGTCTGATAACTTTGGTCTAGACTAGAGACTCCTAGACAAGATTTCTGTCGGAATGTGAACGTGTTGCTTCGATTTCCCGATTTACGATTGGTTTTTGTGCTGCATTGAGCACATATCTATTATCTATCGTAATTGTTGTTTGAAGGAAATTACTGCCTGTTTTTTCTGTGTGTGTGAATACATTGACACACACAGGTATAACGTTGTAGGTCACTAACGTTTCGTTTCTCAGACTACAAAATATAACTTTAATAAAAACAAATCAGCTTCATTTATTTAAAAAAAAAAAAACGACCATAATTAGCAGTCTTATCCAGGCCGGGAACTTACATAAGCAACATATTTTATGCGTGGGGTATGCGTAGCCTAATATGTTAGTGATCTAGGGTTAAAATGTTATTTTGTAATTTTTCCCTGACTGTACTTAGCCCAATAAAACTACTGGCAAACACGACGCACCCTATTATCACCCCAGATTCAATACTAAAATATGATAATGTTACATGTAGAGAGGTTTAAGAATTTATGTCACAGCCACAGTGAAGCAACTCATTACGCCTCTTTCATCACATGAAACTTTAATGAAAGCAAGCCTTCACAAGTTTCTGCCGGTGATAATTTAGCTCCTTTTCCTTAGGTCTTATTCCACAAGTGATTATGATCCTAAGGATTTAAATATTACATGATTTGGGGCTCGATTATCTAGTTTTAGCATTGTCTGTGGTAAGGGTGAAATGTCAGAGGTGAATGGGGTAAGTAGTAATTAGGGAAAGTCAATGGGAATGATAGATATTGGTCTAACGGTCAAATCTGTAAATTTAAAAGAACCGTTTTAGTGACACCACTGACATACTTCTTTCGATATCTTCTGGTTGAAAATAAATGTGACACCAAGTGTAATTAATACGCTTCGGCAAATATACAGAAACAGATCCCGTTTTATACTGTTTCATAATTACAATCGATTATTATATTACATATTAACATAACATAATATAACATACAATCACGCCTTTTTCCCGAAGGGGTAGGCAGAGGTGTACCCAGGACTCAGTCACATAGTAGGTATATTTCGTCAGTATGTTATTGGTATGTAATAAGGGGCTAGCCTATTGCCATCAACCGGCCACAGTTCTATCCTCCAGACAGCTAATGAGATAATTCCTTACGGAAAAATCCAATATTTAACACATTGCCTGACCCGGAGATCGAACCTGGGACCTCACGACCGGCAGCCAAGCTTGCGCCCTCTGCGCCACCGAGGCATTCTATACAATATTACTTTTAAAATTATAATCGATTGATCGCGGATAAACCAATATTTTTTGCATATTATTGTCCCCAGGCAAACGTAAGTAGTCCATTACTTGGGTTCTTGGGTACCCTAATTGAATCAATTTCAAATTACCACAACATCTACGTGAGAGAGTATATAATATTACACGCAGACCACATCGATTACAAATGTATAACTCATCGGCTTGACTGTATCATAAAAACAAATCAACGAAATGTTTGCGCTAGTCGCCGAGCTCGGCACTCGGCTGTCTTGACTCACCGCTGCGCCGTTTTGCCCGTGCCCCGTCGCGTCTGCCCCGCCCCGCGTCACTTTGCCCGCTCTGTTCCTTTGCCCCATTTCTCTTTGCCCGCCGCCATTTGCCCAGAGTATCGCGTGCGGGAAAGCGCTCAATGTATATTATTTTAGTGATTTCAGACTGAGTTGGACCAATCTACCACAAATGAGATTAGGTAGGCGTGTGTAACAACCACTGTGTGTATGATGTATCTTCATATAATGCTCACTATTTAGAACTCATAAGATATTCATAGGCTTGCTCTATCAATTCAATTATTCCAATTCGTAGCTCATTGGTCCATGACGCTCTGGAACTCTGGCTATAAGAAACGAACCCGCTCTTAATCTTAAAATATAGAATGCTCTACATTCTGAAATAATATCCCTGAGTTTATTCTTTCCTTTGTGTTTTTCTTCTGGCTGTCAACTATCCAGGTTTATTTTCCTTCATTTCAATCTGTCATAGAAATCTTCTTTAGTTAGGTATTAGTTACCTAGTCATAAATTTTAAACTTACAGTAATATAATAATATGTAATACTATTTATTAAGAGACCATAGTGTCAAATAATATAACCGTGGAGTTAGCGGCTTTAGAATAATGCTTGAATTGAATCCCCGTGGTTGCCGTAAGAGCCGGCTAAGGGTTAACAGGCCAGAGGACGGGCAGCAGCGTCCTCTGCAAAAAACCATCGAACTGCGCTCGACAACCCGTCTGCCAAGCATGTCGAGTATTGGCAAAACCCCCCTTTATGGGGAGGCCTATGTTCAGTAGTTTACCAACCGCTGAGATGATGATGATGATGATCAAATAATATATAGGTAGGTACAGACAGTTAGGTACGACATCTTAAGATTAATTTATTACTAACTATCTGTGTCCCGCGATTTTACCCGCAGAATTTTTGTCCATCTTTATGTGTTACCCCAGGATCTGAACTCTCTTACATTGTTTAATTCAGCTTCAATCAGTTTCTATAGTGTTGGCGTAACTGTGTAAGTTAAAGCTCGACAGAAAAGAGTAGAAACGGAATTAATTTAAAGTGTATGTGTTGTTAAAACGTTTTTACTCTTGTAAAAGACAATGGCGCCCCCATTATTTTCTACTCTTTTCTGTCGAGCTATACACACATAACCGACAAACTTTAACATTTATATAACACTAGCTGTGCCCCGCGGTTTCACCCGCGTAGTCCTTGTTTCTGTAGGAATATCGGGATAAACAGTATCCTATGTGCTAGTCCAGGGCCTCGAACTATCTACATACCGAATTTTTGCCCAATCGGTTTAGTAGTTTTTGCCTGAAAGAGTAACAAACATCCATCCTATCTAACCTCACAAACTTTCGCATTAATAATATTATAAGTAGGATATTGTTGAAATAACATTATTTTCAACTTTTTTCCCGTAAGTAGGTATACCATACTGCATATGCATATGCCATACCACATGCAAAACTGATGGCTGAGGGCTGTAAAGTTCTCGAATCCATCTTCACAAACTTTCGCATTTATAATATTAATAGGATAAATAGACTAATCACTAAACTATTCTTCATCTATTCTAACTTCTAAACTTATCTTCTTCTTCTTTTCGAGTCAAAATGGCTTGTTTTCTACATATTATTTTGGTCCAGTATTTTGACAGGTCTACGGCGTTTTGGTTTGCTTCGTGAAGGTCCGTCATTGTAGCTATCGTGGGGCAGTTAGGACACTGCAGAAGGTGAGCCGTTGACTGGACAGCTCCACAATCACACTAAACTTATCAAAAAGTTTGAATAGTTGATTATGCAAACGAAGCCACGATTGAGTAAGGCGCATAATATCTAAAAATAGTGAAGTCGTGGCTATTACTACGGCACAGATAAGTAAACCAGCGTTTTATATAATTGCCTAATAAGTAGACGAATCACGTTCCGTTGAGGCACAAGTACTACTACCTCTATCAACTTGCAGAATAGGTACTTAATGACTACAGTTGCATTGCATTGGTTGACAATCGGCTTGTGACGACACAAAGCAAATCTATTTCTAATTTCGACAGAGCTGATCACAGGTTTTAATAATAAAATCTTTGAATCTTTGACAGCCTCGATGGTTCAGGTAGTAACTCTGCTTTCTGTGTCGCAGGCCCCGTGTTGGAATCCCGGCCAGGTCAAACATTTGTGTGCATGATCATGTCTGTTTGATCTGTGGCTGGGTGTTATAAGCTTATATAAGTATGTATATCACTCATCTGGTTACCATAGTACAGGCTTCTAGCCTAGTTTGGGACCAGATGACCGTGTGTGGAAGTTGTCCCATATTATTATTATTGATAATAATATAGTTTCAAGTTATGTTTAGTGCAAATCATGAGTACAAAGGAATAATTCGTATAGAATGGTGTTACAAATATGATTATACTAGTTATGCCCCGCGGTTTAACCAGCGTAGTGTTCGTTCCCATGGGAATATTAGGATAAAAAGTACTTTTTATGTTATTCCAGAGTCTAAACTATATGCCGAATTTCAGCCCAATCGGTTCGGTAGTTTTGGCGTTAAAGAGTAACAAACATCCATCCATCCTCACACTTTCGCATTTATATTAGTAGGATGGTTCAACATGATGCCCACATGACGAAGAACAAATAAAATAAAGGTAGCCGCAGTTAAGAATCATCTTAGAACAAGTGCGATAATAAGCCAAAACGATCTTTTCCAAACAACCGAAGAGAAAGGAGCAATATTATAAAATTATAAATATAAGTATATATAATTTCATAATTTACTTCTAATCCGAGCGAATTTTACTTCGCTGTTGTATTCATAATTTACCGTTAGATATGTCACTGTCAAAGATGTGACAACGCGATTGTAACACGCTTGGTTTCCAAATGAATCTAAATGCATTGTATCTAGTAGATATCCAAAGAACGCAGGCAAAAATGGAACATAATATTCAGCCATCTTGAGTCGTCACCAAAAAATCCGGCCTCAGACACTATCGCAGCGCTCGGCTATCGCCCACATTCATTAAACTCGTGAACAGTGTGTACCGGCACGAAGGCTAAGTTGCACCAACAATTTTTTACAGTAACTAATACTATACCGATAAATCTGGGGAGAACAATACTTTAACTTTCTACACGTGGTTGCGTGGCTAAAGATTATGTGATCCAGAGGACCTGCTGCACTCCTCCTCTGCGTAAAAGTCATCAAACGGTGCTCTACAACTGGTTATTTCTGGCTGTTCCCCACTTCTTTGTCCCCACTGGTGACAACAGGTTTTTTTTAAGAAAAGTTGTCCCAATATAACCAGAGGTGAACAATAAAAAAAAAAAAATCCCAATTGTCGCTAGTGCAGACGATTTATGATTAAACAATACTGCAAATAAGTTCCGCTCGGCGACAAAAATCTAGGAAAACCATCTATAACTACCTGTAACCTACCTACCGATAAACCGACAACTGAGAATCATCACCACTTCCTTCGTTCCAACTGGGGCCCACTGGGATGTCACCTCTGGGGACATGTTGGGGAGTGGGGACCAGCGGGAATGATCCCTGACAACCCGCCTGCAAAGCGTGCTAAGTATTGGCAAAACTCATAATCATAATTATTGTATTTGCAGGAATATAGTATGTACAAACAGATCTTAAATTAATTCTAATTAGCCCAATACATTCTACATTCTTGAGGTGTGCAAAATGCAAATAAAAATAAAATTTTACTAGATTCATTAGGTCCTCTTACGGGGGAGGCCTATATATCCAGCAGTAGACTTTCTACGGCTGAGGTGAGATAAGATTATGAGAGAATAATACACTACGCCTTGTAATTTTACCGTTATTTTCGACTTAATTTTAAACAGTGGTGCAACGCGTAATATTGGCCTAACGAGGAGAATTACTGACGATCGGTAAAGTATTGGTTATCGATAAAGTTAGTTGGTGCCACTTAGCCGAAGAGTTGTTTCACTAAACTGGTTGTGATTTACCATCTGCTCGCTTCTATAACATTAGGTTCTAAGCACTTAATGAATATAGATTATTTTAATAATAATATTATGTCTTGCGTGTTACTTTGCGCGTCAAAAGTGAGAGAAGTTATCTTATTACTGCACTGTGATTTTACCTTTAACTGTAGGTTAAAATATGGTAGAGAAAAGAAATAGCACTCATACAAATTATCATAATATTTGCGGCATCTATGTACTAAACAATAATTAGAATTGATCCTCCTAATATTCATCATCATCATAATCTCAGCCGTTGAAAGTCCACTGCTGGACATAGGCCTTCCCAATGAGGGGGGTTTCGCCAATAACCACCACGCTTGGCAGGCGGATTGACGAGCGCAGTTCAAAAGTTTTACGCAGAGGACGCTGCTGCCCGTCTTCTGGATCTGTTAAGCCTTAGCCGGCTCTTACGGCAACCACGGGTAGAGAGTAGAGAGTATATACCTTATTAATATTATAAATCTCAGTACAATGTAAAAAAGTTACCTTTGTAACAGGTAAACAAACCGCTAGCGTGCTCTAACTCGACTCTAGCGCCATTTAGATTTTAATTAAGGTCACTAAGATTCCTACTTAAAAGACTTCTGACATGATTTAACGACTGACCTGAGCCCCTAAGCTCCTAAAAGACACTTGTACACTTACTAGGTCACATCGACCAAGGATGTTTGATTAATTTTTATTTTTTAAATTGATAAAGACTATCATGACCAACCTTTTTTTGGGAAAGTCCATAGACGATAAATAGCAAAAAACAAAACAACCCTGGTGGCCCATAATATTAGTAAAGTAAAAAAACGGATAACTATTTACATTTTCCCTTTTTTATGTAATGGCTACAAAGATGTTAAACGAAAATAATAGTTAGACAGATTTTTAGGTACATTTTTTTTTGCTAGCTTTCTGCTCATTTATGGTCTAAAATGGACATTAAACTTTATTTGTGCTACTAAATTTAACTAAAAGGGTATCGATACATTATCAAATGTCGTTGTGGTGCAGGTTAAGTGGAGGGTCTTCGTAGTAAAAGTAGGCAATTTGTATGCAGTTTCTGTTAATTTGTGTTAAATTACTTTAAGCCAGTATTTATGCAAATTTCATTTTAATAGAGTAATTTTGTGTTTGCCATTCTTAATGTAGGCTTGTTTTAAAACCTTTATCTTATCAGTTGAGCTGCTTGCCCATTATACCGGAACGTTATACGACCGTACACGGCCAGCGTGACTAAGCAAGTCTGAACATAGGCTCTGCGAACCTTAGCGCATGTAACCTCGTGAATAAAACTGTTATTGCCTGATTAACAAATATACGAATAAATTTATTTTTATTTCTTTATTATCCAAAATTTAGACTATCATTACAGCAAGATACTAATTCGATAGTTTAGTTATATTATTTAATGCTATTTTCACCTTATATCCTATTAATATAACATAAAATGTATAAAGTTACTCTAGTAAACGCGTTCAGAGTACATAGCGGAGTATAGACAGAGTGTCATAGCGGACCAAGTAGATAAATAAATCTACTTGGTCCGCTATGACATTGACAGTGCGATGTGCATGCATCAGAGGCGACTATCTCAGGAGTTTAGTTCTAGCGGGCGGCACCCACAGAAATAGAAGCCGTCGCCGCTGCCATACGTACCTATCCTATAGTGTTTACCTTACAATAAAGATATATAATATAGGATAGGTACCTACGTATGGCAGCGATGTAATGTTCAGCTCAGTTTCATCATAATAATAACAGTTTTCTTCACGAGTTTACTTGCGCTGAAGTTCGCAGAACCTGTGTTCAGACTCGCCAAGTAACACCGGCCGTATTGTATAATATATAAACGTATTCGACCAGGCGACGCACCTTGCCTACTATAACGTATCAACAACGTTCTCATAGAAATTGTTGACGGAGAGCTAACGCGCCGTGCATGGCACGCGACGGTCACGAGCGGACTAATAGACAAGGTTTCATACACTTCCATATGCTAGTAGATTGTTAAACAAGGGGCTAAAGAGACCCATTGTAGTTGAGGTAGTAGATAGAAACCGAGTAATGATGGGTTTTAATGCGATGTGTAATAACAATCTACTTTGCTCTACGATTGCGAACAAATAGTGATATATTGAGAGCTCTCAACAATGACGGACTTTTGGAGCAGGAGGAGTGAAAAATATTTGCCATTCACGTTACCATTCACGACCCTATAACGTACCGGGGTAGTGGGCAAACACATTGAAGTTACAAAAGAATAAAATTAATACATAATTTATGTATCTTTTAAAGTGCTGCCACCGGTTGTAAGCGTCATTGCATTGGAAACAAAAAGCAGAACATTTTCGCGAGCAAATTTTTCAGCGCATGTTTCATAAATATTCATATTTTCCGAATAAAGTGTTAAATCATGAATAGAAGAGTGCTGCGGTTTGTGAGAGTAATTTGACCAATCTGTGTGACCAATATTTACTAACGGTACCGCATTGACCACAGATTTACACGCGTGTTCAACAATACTTATGTTAGGTACTGAGCTAAGTAAGGAATTTCATACCACGTTTGTCACGGCATATAATCTGAGGGTCAGGATGACCAGGATATCGAACTGAATCGTCTAGTGACATGAAAATCTGACGCGCTCGAGTAACTACCGAAATCCCCGCTTCCGCTCCACTTCTATTACAAAAAAGATTTGAAGTCTTATTTCAATAGATAGATTAAAGTTTATTTTAATAGTCAAAAATTCACTAAAAATCTCATTACTGCACTTTTCACTATGAGGGCAGTATGTACCATGTTCATACCTATTTCTCCTACTCCCTACTAATATTTTTTTTTTTCAATATTCCCACGGGAACGAGACTACGCAGGTGAAACCGCGGTGCGCAGCTAGCTACTAGCTGGGCGTAAATACTATTATCTACATAAGCTCCTTCATAGGATATACATGGATTATTTATTAAGATTGAAAACGTGAAACCACCGGCTGTATTTACATACAGTATCTGTAATTTCTGTCTCCACATTTGTTGTTTGGTTGTCTGGAAGAGACCGCTCGGAGAAATAAGGCTCCCAATTGTTAGACGTTTTCTAGTTCTAATTTTATTATTATCATTTCCTGTATTGTGGTATCGATAAAGAGTTATAAATATCTATAATATATTGGGATGTCTAAACTCCCCTCCGTAGACTCCCTCGCAACGTCCTGGACGACCTGGACGACTCTATCGCCGCCGTCCCATCGGCAGCGCTAGGCTCGCCCAATCATACCAATATACGCAACAGTCGCTCCGTTTTCGGTACTGGTGCCGGATACCAGATCCACTAACTCACACATCACAACACCGACCTCGTCAGCGAGGTCGAAGATCTCTCAGATCCTTCAGATCGGTTAGTTACTCTCTAAATAATCAAAAAGATCAAACCATTGATAGGGCCCTAGAACACTCCCCTTCTGGGGTACCAAGGCAAGTCTGACCGCACGTATTCTGGCGACGGCCTAAGCCGAGGTTCGTACCGTCTAGGTGCCCTTGTGCTCGTCACCCTTAAACTTTGGGTCGAGCGCCTCTTGCGCTCACCACTGCCCGGTAAAGCCGTAGAGGCCATCTGAGGCCAACAGCATAGGTCATTAGAAAGAAAAAGGGATGTCTAAATTATAAATTTAAGTTATAGGCTGGCTTCGCTGACACGATGGTTTACAACAAAGTTTATCACATACTTCATTACCCATAGCTGGCTACCTAGGTCTTTATTATAGGTAAATAATGTAGGAAACCTAGTCGTCTAGCTTAGCGTTCTTGTTATTAAAACCCATCCAATTAGCGGTGCACTTTGTCCGAGTATAATATACGTACTCTACGGTATTCAATATTAGAGTTTTTTAAACTTTAGTGAAGCTAACACGTACATTCTTTATTAAATTATGTACCTACTATTGAATGAATGAATGATAACTCTATATTTGCACCAAAATAATATAGACAATAACAAGGAAGAACTCTTAAAACTAGAAAGAGTAACAACTGGCGGCCTCATCGCTCAGAGCGATCCATTCCAGACAACCATGCAGAGAAAGGAAATACAGATACTGAAGGGAAAGTAGTTTCAAACACAAATATTTTAATAAATAAAATACATACAAATAACATTTAATACCTACCTATAATACCTACAATAATATACTAAGATTATAGGTATATAATAGATAAAACATACATACATACATACATACATACATACATACATACCGTCACGCCTTGTTCCCGTTGAGGTAGGCAGAGACTATTTCTTCACTTGCTACGATCCTGACATACAACTTTCGCTTCTTCCACTTTCAGATAAAACATACATAAATATATAATATGTAATTATACAATTATACAATAAGTAGGTAGGTAGGTATTTCAGGTTATTTGACCTATACATGAAATAAATCATAATAAGTCCTTCCCACTAATATCATAAATGAGAAAGTTTGTGAGGATGGATGAATGTTAGTTACTCTGTGAAACCGCGGGGCACACCGCGCTAGTCCTCTATAAAATGTCAATATAACATCCAATTATTACATTAGATACATTAAAATTAATCACACAGAATTATTACCATTATTACACCAAAATACAATAAAATTAAATGTAACCCAGACATCCTAAGTCCATTGTTCTCGTAAAAAATATTAAAATTATTTTCATCTCCGTGCTATTTTTTTTAATGCGTAATCGTATCTTATCGAATTGGAACGCTATCAGTCAATTTATTGGATTTTAATTACATATAACAACCGAATACTGAATACAAATTCAATATTGTGCTAATGATCCCAACCAGTTACCAGTAAACTCGCGCTCATTATGGTGGGTCGGGCCGCATCGCATAACAAAAATCCGCCTTCATCTCTTTCGTACATTAGGTATGTATATATTTTATTGAGAGGTTACATGAGGGGTGATTTTTCCATACAAACGTAGTCCCGTGTTTCCTCCCTAGATAACTGCGTCAGAGCAATGGTTGTTTTTTATAAAATCTAGGTCTTCAGTGAGCACGTTCCTGTCATTTTCATTTTTCTACAAACTCATTGTTAAATGAAGTGACTATTTAAAAACATGAAAAACTGTCCCAGTTTTACTGGCATAATTCACTATCACTATAAATAAATGAAGAGTTAAAGAACAAAAATAAATTAACAGGGACATAGCCTAATTCATCTTCTAATTTTCAAGATATAAATTTATGGATAAAATCAACTATTCTCGGAGGAAACACGGGAATACAAAACATAGATTTCGTAAATTGTCCATAGGATTGTGTCAAACTGCTAAGAGGTCCTGTATCCTGTTAGTATCGTACACTATAGCGGACCGCACCGGGCCGCATCGTCCGTATAGTGTGCGATAGTCGATAGTTCATATAAAATTTACCTACTATAGTGATTTAAAGGCGGATTTTCATTATGCGATGAGGTGCGCGGCCCGTTGCGGCTGTAGTCTGCGCGAGCCTTTAAGGAGCCTATTTATTGATCTCAATTGGATCGAATTCGTATCGTATTACCAAATAAATAAAAAGTACTAACGTGTTATGTCAAATCCCATACACGACTAGCTAGTCCAGTCATTTTAGGGGTTTCACCTCGGAATGAAAGATAATAAGCTGTAAATTGGTATAAACCTTTATTTTGTTGTTCTAAATGTTGTCTCAAAAGTCACAAGTGCTATCGTGTCCGCGTCTTAAGATATTAATGGTCAAAGGTCGTAAAACTCGGGTTTTCGTGAATATCTCGCTTTCTATTGCTTAAATGAGATTTGCACCTATTATAAAGTTGTAGAATATAAAATTCTCTACAACTTTTGTTTGAACTTTTTTTTCATACGATCAACTGTTTTTGCGGTAGACCGCGAAGTGTGCGTCGCGTACAGTCATAAAATGACAGGCCTAATGCAAGGTTAAGCGTGAGTTACGGTTATCAGTACGTTGTATAAAGTAAATTATTTACTAAAAAATTATAATTATTAAATAATGCCCATTATTTATATATGTACTAATTATTAGTTATTTATATTTCATTAAAATAAGTGACTTAATTATTTATATTTAACTATAGTATATTATTAATTTTGGATTACATATTTTAATTATATTTTAAGTTAAAAAGACAGTAAGGGAATATATTTTATACATATATTTATTTATCATTAAATATAGTATATTATACATTTCAATAAAAGTAGTAAATAATTAACATTATACAACGTACTGATAACCGTAACTCAAGCTTGACCTTGCATTAGGCCTGTCATTTTTAAGACTGTACGCGGCACACTCTTTGCGATCTACCGCAAAAATGGTTGATCGTATGAAAGTTCAAACAAAAGTTGTAGAGGATTTTATACTGTACAACTTTATAATAGGTGCAAATCAAATTTAAGCAACAGAAAGCGAGATATTCACGAAAAACCGATTTTTACGGCCTTTGACCTTCAATATCTTAAGACGCGGACACGATAGCACTTGTGACTTTTGAGACAACATTTAGAACGACAAAACAAAGGTTTATACCAGTTTACAGCTTATTATCTTTCATTCCGAGGTTGACCCCTTTTTTTACCTAAAATTACTGGGCCATAGCACGTCTTTATTTGCGAAAGTCAAATAAATTCGTGCAAGTTTTGTATGTTTCACTGAACGTGCTCAGAACTCAGACATAGGTGTACCAAGATAGCTATGTAGGTAAATCATAATTTATTACTCTATCTCTTTCTAATTTCAACTCTACTGATGTTTTTAGATCAAGGTCTCAAGTAGTGCATCACAAGTACGAATCGTCACAATTTATTTTGACTTGTAGGAAGCGAAGTGCCGCGACCTCCGTGACGTCACGAGGCCGCACCGCTCTCTCTGCACCAACTAAACTAACTGCTATTTAATCTTTGCTATAAACTCACTGCTATTTAAACTGTGACTTTATATCCTACAAAAACAGTCGGTTTGCCAGCTGTTACGTAAACTGTGGTATATCATGCAAAGCGTTAACTAACTGCGTCGTAAGCTGTGGTCCTTTATCGTACAAAGACATAGAAAGTATAGTGTATTCTATGGCGCTTTACCGAGCCACTATGCGCTCATTATTTATTTATTGAATTTGCTCCATCCATCGCTCTACTTTTCGGTTATTGTGAGTTTTATTGCTGATGGAATGATATTAGGCATGTTACTCGGTGTTATCAATCACTTTATTGGCTTGGAAAGTAATTTTTGTAGCTGGTGAGGTATCTTGCGCTCCATATTGCATACAAAATAAGATTAAAATCGATAAAAAAAAATAATTGGGACTGCCCCAGTGGCGTAGTGGCCGCAATCTCTACTGCCGATTATGAGGTCCCGGGTTCGATCCCCAGGTCAGGCAAAGTGTTATTGGATTTTTCCATTAGGAATATTTTCAATGACAGCCTGGAGTCTGGAACTGTGTTCATTAGATGGCAATAGGCTCCCCTTATTACCCCCTATGGACTACAGAGAGAGAGTCCCCTGGAGAGTCTAGACTCTCCAGGGCTAATTAAGCGTTAATTAGGCGTGTTAATTAGTCGACTAGTCGAGAACGCCTAATTAACAATATTATCAAAAAGTTTCGAAAAAAAAATATCATACTGGCGAAATGTCGGTAAACCTACTAATATGTGGCTGAGTATAGGGTTACACCTCTGCCTACCCCCTCGGGAAAAAGGCGTAAAGCTATGTTAAGTTTCAGGGATTTTGCATCTAGCAGATCCTCGAGCATTCCAATTAAAACCCTTTCTTAATTACCAGGAAGTGAAAATAATTGCCACGTCAATGTTCTCATACTTAAAATAAATCTTGAGGCGGTATATAACTGATGGTTATTGGTTCGAGTACCTTAAACATCCACAATAAATTCCAAACGATCGTAGTTATAGAAGTTATTCGCTAATTGCTCATTAGATGCTCATTACTAGCATATAAACAGCGAAACACGATCGAATATTATAGGCACATTCCGTTAGGCTCGAATAACATTAAGTTCATACATTATGATACTTCGTATTATCTTTAACATAATATTATATACCATTCGATAGAGCTCAAAAACACAATTTCAACCATTACGACATATTAACGGTTATACGACATATTAAAATTCAAACTCAAACTCAAAGAATAATTATTTAAATAAGTCTTAAAAAGACATTATTAAACGTCAATCAATAAGATAATAATATGATAAGATAAGAAAATCCTTTATTGCCTCTAAATATAAAAAGATAAACAAAATTACACATTTAAGTACATTAATTAAACCTACATATAGTAATATTACCAAGTAGTGTGGAAATAGGGCAATATAGGGATACATTCAGCATATTATGTTGAATGAATATCAAACTAGTTAAGAATCTACCGTGCGTTCGGAAATATACCTCTGCAACAAGATACTTATGAAAATGTCCCTTACAACAATTGAAATTTTCCGTATTGATTATATTATGGTTAATATAATAGGTACATTAATATGGGTGGCTCTAGAGCTGTAGACCTCGCTCGTCTATTTTTAATCAGATATTTTTGTATTTTGTTCACCGCGCACCTTACTCATTTGAGAACCTCCTCCTTTTTTTAAGTCGGTTCAAAATCTTTGTTATATTTTGAAAGTGTTTGAAAGTTTGAAAGTTATATTTCGCGGCACCTTTAAAGAAAACGAATGTAACCAAACCAAATATTGTAAAACTATCTGTTGAAAAAATTAAGCCCTACAAGTTTCTTGTGCGTTCTTCTTGTAGAGGTATCTTTCCGAACGCACGGTAGACTCAGTACTGTTTATCTTTATTGACGTGCAAAAGTGTCAGATTATGACCTATTTGAATAAATCTGTTTGAGTTTGAGTTTGAGTTTGAAAGTTGATTAAATTATTTTATGATTTGATGTGATACAGGAAATAGTACAAATTTAATGTTTTCAACCCCCATAAGTCTGCCATTTTGAAGAATTTCCAAAAACAGAATCGACAAATAATACAAATATACAAACCATAACAACATCAAATAAACCAGAACCATACAACCATCGGATCTTCCCACAAAATTTCTCGAGAATCGGTTGAGACATGTAAAGAGAAGAGAAGAGAACAGCCGGACGGACATGCGATAGCATAAACGCTTCGCTGGCGCTACGCTGACGCTAGGTTGAAATTATATAGAATACATTACAGTAGATAGCGTGAACCCTGAAATGGCTTGAGCAGGTGAAAAGCGGTTTGTCTAATAGAAGCAGTTTGATTTTAAGGTAACATTTATAAAACAAACATTATATTTGTTGTAATACAAGTAATGAGGAAGTGTTTATATAATAAAACATATTAAACGCTTGACATAAGTACCTTAGATGAAGGTTTTATCAGTTTATCCTCGTGACCTTAAGTAGAGGGCACCATCTTACGATTTATGACTTTTTATGACATTGGTTATTTTTAGTTACTGAAATTATTCCGTTTTTAAAAGAAAACTGTTCTAGAAACAATAGTGGCGACAAACCTTCGTTATTATATCGTTCTTCGGCTACCTCTGTGGGGTAGTTTCGCAAGCTAGCCGAATATGAGGTCGGGTTCAGCTCAAAACCGAGATGAATGAAAGAGGAAGGAGGCATATGCTTAGCAAAGAGCGTATAATATGACTGCCTTGTTGGTGTATAGTAGTCTTCAGCGCTAATGATAATGTGGCGTGTTCTGATGAACCTTTCAACCTGATTCACAGTTCTATCACCGCACTAGCCGCCATCGCCTCACTCAGCCGCACATAATCGATACGTGGACGTCGCACACTGCGATTTTCCCGTTCTTTTCTGCCGCATACGTGCAAACTGTGGAATGATCTTCCTGCTGCGGTCTTCCCGTTGAGCTACAATATGGGGCTCTTCAAAACGAGAGTGAATAGAGTCTTGAAGGGTCAGCAACATATCCCTGGTTTACCATAGGCGGCGGTAACAGCTCACCATCAGGTGACCCATCTGCTTGTGCGCCACCTATGGCATAAAAAAGAAAATGCTGAGCATGAGGTCCCGGGGTCGATCCGCACCTCAGGAAAAACGTAGGATTATTCCATTCGTAATTTTCTCAATAACAGCTGGTCTGACAGTCTGGCTTTTTGCCCGGTTCATGGCATTAGGCTCGCTCCCTTATTTCATGGGACTTAATAACAGGCGAAGTGTATAAGGTGTACCTACTATGGGTCCAGAGAGGGTATATATCTGCCTACCCCTTCGGATAAAAGGCGTGATGTTATGTCTGAATGGGAGCCCGGTTTATGGCAATAGGCTCGCTCCCTATTACAAAGGACACTTGGAAACGAAAACGTAACTATTACTACTACTGTTACTATAAATGGGTACGCCTAATCCTCGGGAAAAAGACGTGATGTTATGTTATAGGCTGATACAGGCTGATGTTGTTGATGACACTACTAATAATAAATATAGCTAGATTGAACCGGTATGTAGTTGTGCAGGTTCATCAGACAGTGCGTTATCGCCGTCAGGGGCGGCCTTGCCTTGTATTATCAGTAAAGTTAATTTAATGCAACCGTGCCGACTCCGCACTGCACTTTGTTTTAATAGCGTTTGTATGATTTGATAGGAATATTACTAAACACCTCATCTCTTCCATTTTACATTTTCAGTAACCAGGTATCCATTAATTGGCATATTCTATGAAGAACGATAATTAATTTGATATGTCGTATGGAACTTCAGTCCTAATTATTGATATAAAGAAAAGGGGAGAAGAGGTACTGGCTTCTCGATAATGGCAAGCACAAATTAGGTCCCATTAGGTCCACGTACATCAGTAAAGTAAGGTACCGTCTTTCTATCTTTGTTGTTCATTATGTGTCACTGTGCAAACTTCACACTGAGCAAATTGCACGTGCCAAGAAATATGTCTTTCATTTCATAGGTATATTTTGACAGAAACGAGTAAAAATAAAAGGGCGCCACTGTATTTATTATGCAATAAAATCAATTGAATAAACAGTTATACATTAAATTAGTTCCGTATGTATTGTTTTCTGTAGAACTATTGGTACAACGAATAATAAAATATACTAATTCTCATACCTATCTGCAGACTTACTTCTTACAGAACATGAAATTTTAAATAGTAGAGAATTTCGGAAAAAAATATATGATTGAATATTTTCTTTCAATCAGATTCAGGATTTTTAAGAATTCTTAATTTGACGGGTACATCTACCTACCCTCTAAAGTTATTTTAATATTACTAAACTTTTTATAACAGCTAGTAGGTATACTTAGTTCAATATTATACTTAGTAAGGATTTGTTTGTTTAAATCCCAGACAGAAGTAGGGTATAAGGATTCCAAACACGACTAACGAGCTAAGGTAAAAATTTAACCTACCTACAGAGATGTTGATATGGATTTAAAAACCTTCATAGATATGACTAATTTTTGATGCTCATCCTTATATTTATGGTTATTGTCAAACAATAAAATAAAAAAGTTATTTTTTATTTGTAATATAGGTACTCATACAGAGATATTATCTTTTTCTATAATTTCAAGATTCTTAGATAGAGCCATCCACAGGCCTCACCAGCTATACCTAACTTCTTAACACAACAATATGTACAAATAAAATAGCCCTTACAGACTCTCGTCGAGAAACCTCGAGAAAAACTGAGAAGCATAATATATGTGAAAGATTTCTCTACTTCTGTAGCTCGCGCTTGTTCGCCGATTGCTCTTGGTATAGGTGCCCGCTGCGGCTTCAAACGTTTTTTGACAGCAATAGATAAGAGATTATTTTACGATCTTAAGCCTTCTCGTCAAGGCTTCTAGCCTAGCTAGGGGTAGAAGAGTGAAGGGCAAATCTTCAGACCAAAAAAAAGCCTTCGTAAGAAATTTTAAATCACCATAAGTGCAGACGATTTGAGTTGCCTAGAATATTTGTTGTAATTAATATGTAACTCCGTAAAACCATCTGGACTGGTTGCCTGGAAGAGATCGCTTAAAGCGATAAGGCCGCCCATTGTTGAGCAATAAGAATAATTTAATTATTAAGTTGATTGTATTCGGTGTACCTTGGTC
Organism: Hemistola chrysoprasaria; assembly: GCA_947063395.1. NCBI lineage: Eukaryota > Metazoa > Arthropoda > Insecta > Lepidoptera > Geometridae > Hemistola > Hemistola chrysoprasaria. Next base: position 10,803,446 of record OX346723.1, read on the forward strand.
ATAATAAAGAGTATTCTATTCTATTCTATTCTAACCATCATAATAAAATAAAGACATAAAGACATAAAATAAAGACTCGGAGCAGAAACACCTATTTCGCTAACACGTGACATTTTTAATAATTTTTCGTCTAATTTTATTTAAATGTACAAAAACATTCGCATAGTTTACTCTCGATCTCAATCCCTCCCAACGCCACAAGTCGCAAATATTTGAATGCTATTAAGAGCACGTTAATGACATATTTCTTAATTTCGACCTTGCTTTGTAATAATTTTTTAAAGCGCTCTATTTACTGTAGAGAACGAGTATGTATTATGTATGATAGATATACATTGCTTGATTTTGATAGTATTCTTACGACTGTTATCTGTTCGTTCGTTACATAACATAACATAACATTACACATTTTTCTCAATGGGGTGTGCAGAGTTCCCAGTACCTAATCCGAGGTACACCCACATATCGCCAGTTTTGAGCATATGTTTTAGGGGGAGACACTATTGCCATTTACCGGGTACAATACCGGACCCCAGCATGTCATTAAGAAAACATCCTGATGTAAAAATCCGAAACCACTGCCTGACCTAAGAATCGAACCCGGGACCTCACCGAAGCAGTCTCAATTTAATTTTTGTGTAACGAAAGTGCGTAGGACGTGCGTACCGTTATGATGGGTGTCGTTGTGTCTGGGAAGTGACCACGACGTTATACATATACCACTTACAAACTGTTTACTGAAAGTGGGTCGCATTATTCTAGCGACAATCGACTACGGTCTTAAACATTTTTGTTGAAGCAAAAGTCGCAAATCGCAAATTTTGAACGAATTAATAATTTATTGTGAATTTGTATATATTTATGAACCCTAAATTAAACAAACTGGTTATAATGGCATAAATATCTTGGAATTCAGAGTGATTCATTATGCTTTTAGACACGTCATTATAAAAGGTATTCACTCAATAATACGTACAAATACAGAATTCTCAATTAGAAATAAAAGTGATAGACTACAGTTATTTCGTATTTTAGATTAAGAAAGGATCTCGAATCGACAGTTCTCGAAGTAAAGGTCTCTTTTACTTCCAGAACTGTGTTCTAAAAGGTAGACTCTTTCATTTTAGAGTATTTTAAAGAGCAACAGAGTATTTAAATTCTAGTTCTAAATAATGTTATTTCTAAACTCTATATAAAGAGACAAGAAATTATATAAGTAGCTACACTAAACAATAATATTAAGCATGAAACAGCATGAGATTAGTTAATAACTTATCCCTAAACTTTCAAATAGAGTTTATTAATTATGTAGGTAATGAAGAGGAAAACGTGAGATAAATTATAATTATTCGTCATAAATAATTACTTATTACAACTAGGTTTCAGTGTCTAAAGTCTGAGGTCTTCGACCAGTGTGTGTTACCAGTGATAACGGATCTGAAACGTGGTCTCTGACTGTGGGCCTTATCAGCAGGCGCAACGAACTATGGAGAGGGCTATATGCTCGGAATGTCTCTACGAGATCGAATCAGAAATGAGGAGATCCGTAATAGACGAACGAAAGGAATCGACATAGCCCAGCGGATTAGTAAGTTGAAGTGGCAATGGGCAGGGCACATAGCACGTAGAACTGATGGCCGGTGGGGCTGCAAAGTTCTCGAATTGAGACCACGGACCGGTAAGCGCAGCGTAGGACATCCATGCACAAGGTGGATAGACGATCTGATAAAGATGGCAGGAACACACTGGAGGCGGGCCGCTTACAACTCTAAATCTATGGGGGAGGCCTATGTTCAGCAGTGGACGTCTTATGGCTGAGATGATGATGATGATGATGACAACTAAGTAATTCCTAGTTGTTATAATGCCTAAATAACAATTGGGGTTGTTACTTCGTCACAAAGTTATCTCACAAGGATTGTGTCAAACTGCAATAAGAGGTCCTCTTTCCTCTAAGTAAAGTTATGTAATGATGTATTTCAGTACTTAGTTTATAACAAATTCGCTTACTGCCGTCTGTACGTTTATATCTTTTAACTACGCTACGGATTTTAATGCGGTTTTCATCGATATACAGAGTGTTTCAAGAGGAAAGTTTATGGGATAAATGGTATCTGAAGCGAAGCGACGGCGACTTGCTAGTATTCAATAATTAATGCACCAAAACTGTTGATCAAGCTATGTTATCGAAATTTAAAAAAAGACTAAAGAATAATATTTCTGAAGTATATGTATGCATGTTTTCAATACATAGTTGCTGCAGCATACCTTGCCCAGCTCTCAACATTATGATAAATCGTTTACAGTGCGAGCTGTACGGCTGTGGAATACTCTCCCTGTATCCATTAGGCACGCTACATCCATTCACATTTTCAAAAAATTAGTAAATGAACACTACTTATCATCAATTTCATAAAATTGCTTGCAGCTCAATCTATATATCATATTATATTATTTTGTTTTATTATATTATATTGTATATAAATATTTATTATGTATATTAAGATATTTTTTTTTATAGTATTACATAAAAATTATAGGTATTAAATTATAATTATTATAGTAGGTTGTATTATATTATGTATTATATTATATTGTTATATACTTTAATATTATCATACTCATTATGTATCTGTTTTATGTAACATAATATTTGTTTCTATTTGTATATTATCTACTTATTCCACACCTCCGTCATTTAATGTTTTTAACTCTCCTTTTCCATCCTCAGGTTGTCTGTAAGAGATTGCTTTATGCGATAAGACCGCCGCTTGTTTACCGTTATATATATTTTTTGTGTCGTTACTTCTAACCTTGTTATTTAATTTGGTATGCAATAAAGTATTATTCTATTCTATTCTATTCTATTCTATTCTATTCTATTCTATTCTATTCTATAATTATAATACATGTTTCAACAATACATATTATTAGTAAAAGAAACGATCTTTGTTAAGGGGAATTACCAATTATTACTAGCTACTATGACATAATACTCATTATCCTTATACTAATATTATTAATGCGAAAGTTTGAGGATGGATAGATGTTTGTTACTCTTTCACGCCAAAGATACTGAACTGATTGGGCTGAAATTCGGTATGTAGGTAGCTTAGACCCTGAAATAACAAATAAAGTACTTTTTTACCCGATATTCCCGCGGGAACGGTGTCTACTTAGGTGAAACCGCGGGGCACAGCTAGTATTGCATATAATATGAATCATTAGGATTTTACCGTCGAATTCCGTCATTATTTATTACAGTATAAAATAAAGCAATTAATTAATAATATGACACATACACATACATACCTAATGCGTTCTATTTAGCGGTTACGAGTAAAAATCTAGGCCCAGTCTTAGCTTTAGTAAGGTGTTATAATATTTATTTGGTTAAATCATCCTTTACACACACAAACATATACATACACCCTTACATACGTATACACAACCTTCACGCATACACTACTTCAGGTAGTATCTAAAAATAAACCAAACATCTTGAAGCATAAAAAGATCTAGAAGTTTCTAAGGAGAGCTTTCAGACTTTATTAAAAGTAAAACACATTTTATTAGATAATAATTATAAGTAACAGTAACAAATGCACATTCAATTTTTGTTTGACCAAAAGATTTAATGACGGTTATTCAAACTGTTGTTATTTATTTATTCTGAGGGCAAAATACTCGGTGAAGGGCAAAATTGAAATCGGCGTATCAGTTGCCCGTGGCCCTTCTCAAATTAAGGAATGTATTATGTATCTATAGGGGGATTCGAGAATCGGACACTTCGGACGTCGAACGTAATTTGACGGAGTGCAATACCGTGTAAGCCGACTAGGTATAATGCATTTATTTCTATTTGTGCAATAAAAATGTAGACTTCCAGATAATATATTACAAAGTGTTGCAAAAAAGTGTAGTTATACTTAAGGCGGTGACATCCCGTCAACCAATAATACAATGGCACCCTATACGCGAACGTCGGCATGTCCGTATTCTTTGTCTCCTCTTCTCTCTTCTGACTGACCCCAACACTCCAAAGTATTTGAAGGACAGTTTCCAGTATTTGAAGGACAGTCATGATGGTCGGCAACTCAGGTCTATTAATAGCTCTGTCCTTTATATGTCCAACTCCACTCCACCCAATTTCTGTAACATTTTCTCTGGTTTTGGGATAACTGGTAGAAAATGCTACACTAGCATTAAGTTAGTCCTAGCGTTGTGCTGAATTATAAATAAATAAATAAATAATACAATAACAATTTGGAAAAGAAACAATTACGAAACTAGCAACAAAAATTTAGACTTCCCATACAAAGGCTTCTGTCCTCTTTCTATGCGCCTTTGGCTACAAATGAACAGACTTGTGACGTATATGAATACTTATCTATACTTCTATACTAATATTATAAAGAGAGAAACTTTGTTTTTTTGTTTTTTTGTTTGTAACGAATAGGCTCCGAAACTACTGGACCGATTTTAAAAATTCTTTCACTTATGGATAGCTTAATTCAGTGTGAGTGCCATAGGCTATATGAGATTTTGAAAAAAAATGGGGATCCGTAAGAAAACTGCAATATTGTGAACCAAGGTGTCACATAATATAATTACCATATTCATAAATTTGCGTGCGCTGTGAAATGCATTGATGGTAGAATAATATAATGTACTAGGGGTTTGTAGTACTTATCAATATCTACAAAATAGTCCACGGAAATTTTATTCATCTATTTTGGTTTAGTCACAATAATCGAAACAGACATTATATGCATGCGCTGTGAAAAGTATTGGTGGTAGAATAAAGTAATGTACTAGGGGTTTGTAGTACTTATTAATACCTACAAAACAGTATACATAGATTATATCCATCTTTTTTGGTTTAGTCACAATAATCGAAAAAGTGATTATTTTTCATGCGGTGTGAAAACTATTGGTGTTAGAGTAAAGTAATGTACTAGGGGTTTGTAGTACTTATCAATACCTACAAAACAGTATACATAGATTATATCCATCTTTTTTGGTTTAGTCACAATAATCGAAAAAGTGATTATTTTTCATGCGGTGTGAAAACTATTGGTGTTAGAGTAAAGTAATGTACTAGGGGTTTGTAGTACTTATCAATACCTACAAAACAGTATACATAGATTATATCCATCTTTTTTGGTTTAGTCACAATAATCGAAAAAGTGATTATTTTTCATGCGGTGTGAAAACTATTGGTGGTAGAGTAAAGTAATGTACTAGGGGTTATTACTTATCAATACCTACAAAACAGTATACATAGATTATATCCATCTTTTTTGGTTTAGTCACAATAATTGAAAAAGTGATTATTTTTCATGCGGTGTGAAAACTATTGGTGGTAGAGTAAAGTAATGTACTAGGGGTTTGTAGTACTTATCAATACCTACAAAACAGTATACATAGATTTTATCCATCTTTTTTGGTTTAGTCACAATAATCGAAAAAGTGATTATTTTTCATGCGGTGTGAAAACTATTGGTGGTAGAGTAAAGTAATGTACTTGGGGTTTGTAGTACTTATCAATACCTACAAAACAGTATACATAAATTATATCCATCTTTTTTGGTTTAGTCACAATAATCGAAAAAGTGACTATTTTTCATGCGGTGTGAAAACTATTGGTGGTAGAGTAAAGTAATGTACTAGGGGTTTGTAGTACTTATCAATACCTACAAAACAATATACATAGATTATATCCATCTTTTTTGGTTTAGTCACAATAATCGAAAAAGTGATTATTTTTCATGCGGTGTGAAAACTATTGGTGGTAGAGTAAAGTAATGTACTAGGGGTTTGTAGTACTTATCAATACCTACAAAACAGTATACATAGATTATATCCATCTTTTTTGGTTTAGTCACAATAATCAAAAAAGGGATTATTTTTCATGCGGTGTGAAAATTATTGGTGGTAGAGTAAAGTAATGTACTAGGGGTTTGTAGTACTTATCAATACCTACAAAACAGTATACATAGATTATATCCATCTATTTTGGTTTAGTCACAATAATTGAAGCAGTGATTATTTTTCATACGGTGTTAAAACTATTTTTGGTAGAGTAAAGTCATGTACTAGGGGTTTGTAGTACTCATCAATATCTTCAAAAAACCCCACGATAAATTATAACATGTTTTAAGGTTTGGTCATTGTAACAGAAATAGTCATTAATTTGCGTGCGCTGCGTAAACCATTAGGGTTATATCTATTTAAATACAATGTATCACGAATTTACTCCTGTTAAACGTCCACTATACCTACTTCTGCTACCCGCGCGAAGCCGGGGCGGGTCGCTAGTAATTAAATAAAATAACACTGTATAACCGGTAATATATCACAAAAGTAGTAACCGGGAAAACTTAAAGTTATATGTAAAACGACATTATCAGAGCTACTATTCGAAAATGTTCCGCCATTCCAACATTGTTCACTTCAACCAAAAAGTTTTTCTTCGTTGGTAATTTTCAATTGAGTACTATTATGATCAACCTTTTTTTCATCAAACTCCATAGGTGCTATTGAGAAATAAAAACTGTCATGGTGGCTCACATTATCGTAGATAAAAGCGGATATTACTGAAGTTACTTTTTATTTTATCACTTTTTTCTCTTTTGGCTAACTGCAAAAAAATTAAATGAAAAATAATTTATTGAAAAGACAGATTTTTTGGAGACAATACTAAATTATAATTAAGTATTGTCTTTTCATCAGCATGCTGTGCTCATTTGTGTCCAGGAGTGGACATTGAGCTTTGCCGAGCTGATGCATTTAGTATGGACATTAGATTGTTTTTTGCGAATTTCCCCTATTCGTTCTTTTGAAAGTCGTTCAGTTTAATACCCCTTAAGTATTACATAACTACTACTCATTTTAGTAAGACGTTGTACTAAATCATCAAAGTTCCTTACCAAAAAATAGTTTTAGTTGTTACGCATGGACCTGACTTGATATTTAATTTCAAATTCAATATGGCGGATTTCATATTAAAGAAAATTTTATTTTTATATTGTGGCGGAAATAATCAGTAATATTATCACAGCTAGTGATGTATAAATCAATTTATTTACATATAAAAGAAAATGACTTGACTAAAAGAAATTGACTGCCTCGGTGGCGTAGAGGGCGAATGCTCGACTGCCAATCAAGAGGTCCCGGGTTCGATCCCCAGGTCAGGCAAAGTGTTAAATATTGGATTTTTCCATTAGGAATTATCTCAATAACTGCCTGGAGTCTGGAAATGTGCCCGGTAGATGGCAATAGGCTCGCCCCCTATTACATGGGACCAATAACATACTGGCGAAATGTGGGTGTATCTACTATGGGACTGAGTCCTGGGTACACCTCTGCCTACCCCTTCGGGAAAAAGGTGTGAATGTATGTTTATGTTTATGTATGTAAAAGAAAATGTTCTCGAGCTGTTCGTTTAACTATTATAAACAGTTTAACTAAAATAAACCGGCTTTTTTACTAATAAGTTCAACATTATATTGATAATAATAAATGTATGGGTTAAAACAGTTAATTATTGTCACCAACGATCTTAATGTACGTATTACTAATTAATAAACTTCAATGATTATCACATAATTACGTCACAGTTATACAATTACACTTTGACACAATTACATAAGGACGTAATATTTTACATAGTTACATGTATTTTCTAACTACATGTTAAGGCAGTGACCTGACCAACCTTTTTGGTTTAAAAAAAAAATTCTAGCATAATATTGTTCATTGTTAAATTACCTATCATTAGTGTAAGTAAATCGAAATAATACTTGACAAGGAAATGCATGCTAAAAATCATAATCTTCAATAATCATAGATGCAGCTTAATAATCATTATGTTATTAGTAATCATTCCTTATTTCTGTGCTTTCGTTGTGAGGAGATTAATTAAAAAATATAGGTATAATATGTACTACGTTAAAAATTAAATCTACTATTTTGGAGTCAAGATTATGTAGAAATTAGAAATTTAATTTTTTTAGTTGATATTTCTTTTAGATGAAGAGTAGATAGCTCCAAAATATTGCACAAAAAACGGCTGGCGCTACGTTGTACGTATTTTCTACTCTGGTAACAAATTGTAAAAAGGAAAATACGATGGACCTTTTTATACGAATAATGTGACAAATTTGTGTGGGTTAGGTAATTAAAGAGTTTTTAAGTCCCTATAAATAATGAAAGTTCCTGATACTCACGGTAAATGACATAAAAGCGTTCAGTGAATTTCCATATTGGTTTGGATTTTGCTTTAAGTAAGTACCTATTTATAAAGTTTAACGAAAGTAATTTTTAGAACCTAATACTCATGTTAATACATGTCTTTAAATTATTATATCGATAACTTAAACACACACAGGGTTGGCGCGATAAAGAACCGTAAAGCTAATAGGAATACGTCGTATAAGAGAATATGAGGGAAAATTTCGTGGGCACGATAAAGGGACGTATTCTGGCGTACGGCGGTACCCCATTTAACTCCCCACTGGGGCCGGGCGGGAGGAAGGGTATAACAAAAAACAAATTCTTACGTGTGAACCCTATGCTTTTCTTCGGTACGTTTATTACGTATTGTCTGTCTGGAAATGTTCTTTGCCACTTAGGTACTTATGCTTTATCGCTCCGTTTGGCGGTTGGGCACAATAGCCAGGGTAGAGAAGGCACGTGACGAATGTGACGGGCGCACGGCAGTATTGCGTAGGACTTAGGACTTCGAATTGAAGTCCTTGGTAACATCGCCATTATAAAATGCTATCTGCTGTTTTCATAACATAACATCATGCCTTTTTCCGAGGGGTTTAGCAGATGTGTACCCAGGACCCAGGTCTATGTTCGTACACGTTTTTTCCTATTAAAATTACTTGATCATAATACTACAGGTTATATAGAAGGCCGCTTATTTGTTAAACAAATCATACGATTATTATAATAAGCGAACGTTGTATGTGAGTGCTTGTTTTAGAGTTCTTTACGCGAAAACTTCTGAACCTATTGGCTGAAATTAAGTATATGTAATATACCAACGTGACTGTACATTTCAGCGGGTTCGACCGCGGGAAAGGGCTAGTAATATACATTTCCATTTCAATATTAACATGTAACTTAAGACATAGGACTGTTTCAAGTTACACATTTACACTCACCGAACAAAATCATTTAGTTAAACAATCGCGTACGATTTCCAAAAGGGGCGAAAACGCAATTAATCGTACAACTTCTGTCACTGTACACCTCCCTTTATATCCGAGCGCCTATAGAAATTGCTAGTGAAATGTTGGCCCTAATTCTACCCAGTTTTGCCAATGAATACACAACCTTATTTGACACGCAAATAAAGTTTAATTCAGATTGTGATGCTTGTTAATGTTACGAATAAGACGAGGGGTAGTTTTTCAAACAATTATAAGGGATTGCGGTTGTTAAGCATTTGCAATCGAATTATGGTGTATTGTATTGATTTTTGAGCAAACGGGAGCTCAACTATAATCTCACAGGATTTATACCTACGGTTCTCAATTTCCCACCTTGTTGGTCAAAATGTGAATCCAGAAGAATGACGTCACTCAACTTCTATGACTAGACAGACTTTTAGATCTTATTTATTTATTTATTTGGCGTACATAATAAATTACAATCAGTTCAAAAATAAATTTAGTTACAATAATATGTTCTAGATTGCAACTCAAAACGATGTACACTTAGAAAAACAATTAGTTAGAGTATCGAGCGAACAAAATAATATATGACTTAAGTATCTAATTTTACATTATATAATATAGTTATCTAATTGCAAAGCAAGGTTATGGTATATTTGTAGCTTTGTCCCTTTCTAACTTTCGGACAATTCGGACGATTCGACGCGGACAGGTGTGCAAGGTTTTTTATAGGATTTCATAGTATAAAGAATAAAATTCGTTTCGTTCTGCGCGTTCGGTTCGGATAGTTATGTGTTAAGGCGGTTGAGCCGACATCATTTACCATACAAACTTTGTGGAACCAATGACTATGATAGAAGAGATATAACTTCATTTATTTTAAGTAGCAACTAATTAAAAAGTGGCATTTATCCAGTTATACTACAAAAGATACGTTTTAATACGGCAAAAAGGTATTTATCAAAAATATAGAAGTCTTAAGGAAAGACTTTATATACCTATTTGCAGTTTTAATATGTATTTTTTGAAGTAGATCGAGATAAACGCCACTTTATAAATAGCCGTTACTTAAAATAAAACACTCATGAAGAAATTATATCATATCGTCTATCATCGTCATTGGTTCCTTAAAGTTTTTATAAATGATGTCAATCCAACCACCTTAATGCTTCCCTTGTAGTCCTACCTGTCGTATTGGTATTACATGTATTGGTCTCAACCATTAGGGGGCGTTATTTCTTGCCAATCATATATAATTTATTTAAAATCAATCCATCGTGGTGTTAGGTATATATGTGTCATCGATGGTTTGACCCTTTATCATACTTATAACGAAAAACTATCGACCTCATATCCCGTGCCCGGGGTTTACAGCTTCGAATCGTGAGGTCTAGGTTCGAATCTTACAACATGTAGTGTTAATTAAATCTGGTCGTTACAGTGTTTCGGAAGGTGTCATAATATTATAGGAAATAATAACAGACGTTAGGCCATAACAAAGGCTTTAGTGAAACTCTTATGGCCACAAACAAAAACTCGTCGCGAAGAAGACCGACCAAACTACACACATACCAAACACATGCAGACCAGATGTAGAGAGAGTAAAATAAACAAAGCAATTTTATAGTTAAACTACATCGAAATCGCCAAGTTAACTATCAATATCCACTCTCTGTGACATGTTATCGCTCCTGATAAGATAAGGACCGGCGCGCTACATAAATATGGACAGATAACAATTTATAAAAATACCGACCGATTGGTTCTTGGTAACTTCATAATTATCTACATTTTTCCACTGCCTTGAACTATGTTTTAAATCTATATATAATTTATTCGAGAAAAGTTTTCAACCAGTTTTGATTCTATCGTTTCTCAGTTCGTATCCACTGCTGGGTATAGGCCTCCTCTTTTTACCCGATTGCGAAGAAGGAGGGTTATTGTTTATGCATGTATGTATGTGTATGTATTATGAATGTATGTGGGTATGTATGAGGTTTCTTTGGCACGGCCTAAAGCCTAAACGGCTTGATTCGTCTCAATTGTGGAAGTTACATAGGGTACCATTTTTTTCGAAAATCGTCCTTAGTTTACGCCACTCATTTCCGATCCTGTGCGAGTCTCATCCAGCAATTTCCGACAAATTTAACAACAAATCGTATGCATTTTTATATTCGTAAATCCTAACCGTGATTAATTTCGATTTTGTCCTAATTATATTATTGAGGGTGTGATACTTTATTATAATAAGTAAAAAAGAGATTGTTTTTAGCAATAATACCAAATTGTTGTTGCACTTATAATTTAATATTTTAGATTTATAAGGTTTATTGTTGGTGGAGTATCAATAGAGAACTTGTCTATGTATCTATATCCTTTTATTTTTGATAACTCTTGAGTCAGGTTCTAAACGTAATTATGTTATAGTAAGTACACGAATTTCTTCAACATGATAAATCAAATTTTATAGATATTTGTTCTATATTTCTAGATTAGTAGTTTGTTCCTTTATCATAATTTATCTCAATAATCGATCTTCCGGCGGAAGACGTTGCTCGAAGATTATAACGTAGTCTTTCAATAGCCAATTGTTACACATTTTCTAGTTATATTATGTGATTTTACTGTTTTTTTGTACTAGTTGTGATAACAATAAAGAGTTTTCTATTCTATTCTATTCTAATCTAAATCAGTTTTGTAAAGATTTTGTACAAAACATTATGGTTATATTTAACAGCGATATCGCTTTAATAGCTGTTATTGTCACGTAATAACCGTGATATTGAAAACGGTTACCGTCCACCAGGTAAACGCAGATTCTTGTGAGAAATAGACTGGATATAATCCATAATACTTACAGGTTTAAGTAGCCAACTCGGGTTCGGCTAAGTAAAAAATAGGTATTTATTACAAGAATAGTATGAAAATGAGGGTTATTCGAGTTTGAGTGCGTAAAGGAAAATATATTCTCAAAGCTATATGTTGGTAAAATTAAGCCCTACAAGTTTCTTATGCGTTCTTTCTGAACGCACAGTAGATTCATTAGTATTACATTGACTTGTAAAAGTGTCACATTGTGACCAATTTGAATAAAGTTTTTGTCTTATATTCTTAGTACAATTGGTTCTTACTAAGTACCAATCGAAGAAATCGTTCCGACTTATATATCAAACTAGAACAGCAGATATGAAATATGGGAGTATACCAAAATTTTGACGTCCTCTTTGGACCTCTTAGAATGTAATTTTTTAAAAATCTTTTCTTAGCACACGTCCAAACAACGTAAAGAACCTACATTCCGAATTTCAAGTCTCTAGGATCAGTGGTTTGGGCTCTGCGTTGCATGTCAGTCAGTGAGTCATTTAGGATTTTTTTATGATAGAGACAAGACGAGCAAATCAGGTGCCTGATGGTAAGCATCATGATTGCCCATATCAGAAAACATGTAAAATAAAGGTTTATTCTACATAGTTTCTTGCCCAAATTATTCACATATTATAACTGTATCTACGATGAAAGGGGATGATTGAAAAGTAACAATAGATACACCAAACCACATCATAATAATTTAGACAACACAGAACATGAGAACAACAATCGAAGAAAATTAAAATAATACCACAATATCCTACTTATATAAAAATACAAAGGTTTGTAACAAATAAATGTCATATTAAACTTAAGACTGCAATTTCGATTAGGGTTATTCCACACGATGCGCAATTAAAGCACGGCTCACGACCAACGCAACGGGCAGCGGATGTACCATACACATATACGTAACGGTACGGGGGCATTCGCTCGAGTTCAGAAGCTGTAAACAGCTGTACAGGTACTGCTAGTCACCTAGGCCGCGAGCCTACTCTACTTCTAATTTTCCACTACGTAGCTTTGAACGGGAATTCGTGTAGACCACGCTTTACTTTAGGGTGGTTGAATGTAAATTGAATTCCCATTCAAGACCCATTCAGTGTAACTGCCCTGCTCTGTCAAGAATTAGCTCAATAAAATACCTGGGGGTAATGATAGATGAAAAACTGAATTGGAACATACATATAGAGACTTTAGCTTCAAGAATAAGAAAGCTTATTTTTGTATTCAAAAATCTTAGAGACGTAGTAGACTCAAATTTGGCCATACAGGTATATAGAGCGCTATGTGAGTGCCTTGTCAGGTACTGCATAACCGTATGGGGTAGTGCTGCTAAAACATACCTTATTTCTGCAGAACGAGCACAACGTGCTGTATTAAAGGTACTTTTACGGTTACCTTTTAGGCACCCCACATCAGCTGTATATGAAAAGGCAAACGTACTCAGTATAAGAAAGCTGTTTATATATGAGAGCATACGACGGTATCATAAAAATGTAGTTCCGGGATTACCCCCCTGCACGAAAAGAGTTGACCGTTGTCCAGTACCACGAGTTAGAAAAAAATTTGCACATAATCACTACTCGGTAATTACCCCGCATCTTTACAATAGACTGAATCACAAATATAAAGTTAAAACTTCTAGTCCAAGAGAATTAAAAAAAATCCTAATTACTTGGCTTGAAGAGTTTGATTATGAAGGTATTGAAAGCATGCTAAGGAATCTGCATTTTTAACCCACATACGTAACACAAACATCAGACAACCTCTCCAGGCCCAACTCTTACGAGGCTGGTGTCTTTGAGAGGTAGCCATACACTGCAACACAATCGCATGTACTCACATACATACACATACACCCCCCCCCCCCCCACCCTTACAAACACATACATAGCCATACACAGCAACACAATCGCATGTACTCATACATACACATACACACCCCCCCCACCCTTACAAACACATACATACACCCATACACGCACCCCCACACCCTCGCACGCAAATGGTTTGCATAATAATCCCATATTGCATGTAATACCAATATCTAGAAAAATAATTAATATTGTTATTAATAAATAATTTTCTATGCATGCTATGTAATTTTGTTTTAAATATATTATATTAAGTGTTTTATCACATTATATTAATTTTATATAATATATTATATTTATTATTGTCGATAGCATTAGTTTATAAGCTTATTATATTTATTATATATGATATAAGTTTATTATATTTACTTTTCTTTTTTACCTTATAAGTTATTTTTTTGTATATTATTTTTGTATATTAGCCACATAATGGGAGAAGCCACTGGTCCCTGAAATACAGTTTTAACTAGTTCGGGGACCTATGGATTCATAGAAATATTCTGTAACATTTATGTCAATAAATAAATTTGAAATTTGAAATTTGAAATTTGAATTATTGGCCCATTTTAGTTTGAAAGCGTTTTTTGGTAAGAATAAAAACTTACTTAGTAAAATATTATAGAAATAAATTGTCCATTGATGGACAAATTTAGCGTTGAACTTTAGCGTTAAAAAACTGTTCTCTACCTATCTGTTGAAATTAGTCATGGTCATTTTTTTTATGACAGTGAGTGACAAGACGAGCAAATCAGGGCCTGGTGATAAGCATCACGATTGCCCATATCAGACACAGTCAAAATTCTGCGCGGCACTGCACTGCGCCTGTAATGAGATATGAGTTGTTGAATCTCATCATGCCCAGTAATTTTGCTGGTAACATTGCCCTTCAGACCGGAACACAGTTATGTTTGCACATTACTGCTTGGCGGATGAATAACTGGCAAAGGTGTGGTACTTCCCCAGGCGGTCCCATGCTAAAGAGGCCTACCACTACAGAACGTTATACCAACTGCTTAAAATAAGCTTACAGTAGCCGAAGTAAGGTACCGGGTGATAGCTACGCAGTTTCCAGATATCATTGTCCTCTATGTATTGGTTAAATTTTTAATAATCCTTTTTTAAAAAAGTTAATTTTATACACGTTTTGAACTTACCCTCTGAAAGCCCAGTCATCTCTTTTGGGATTTTATTGTAACATAACACACGATCACGCGTTTTTCCCTGAGATAGGTAGAGGTGTACCCAGGACTTAGTCCCATAGTAGGTACACACACATTTTGCCAATATGTAAAAAATTTATCTCATGTAATATGGGCGCATGCTCGACTGCCAATCAAGAGGTCCCGGGTTCGATCCCCAGGTCAGAAAAAGTGTTAAATATTGGAATTTTTCCATTAGGAATTATCTCAATAACTGCCTGGAGTCTGGAACTGTGCCCGGTAGATGGCAATATGCTCGCCCCCTATTACATGGGACCTATAACATACTGGCGAAATGTGGGTGTATCTACTATGGGACTGAGTCCTGGGTGTACACCTCTGCCTACCCCTTCGGGAAAAAGGCGTGAATGTATGTTATGTATGTTTATTATTAGACAGTACTAGTAAAACCTAGATGAAAGCTTTTTGACTATGTTAAGAAAACTCGCAAACAATTTAGTGATTTTTTATTAAATAATCTTGTACGAAAAGTCGATCAAGTTTGCCTTGACGTGACGCCTGCGAGACAAAATCAATTCGACTAGTCTGTTCAAAATTACACCGACGCAAAGTGAAGAAATATACTAGATCTTTTAAGTAAATCGCGTCGGGATTATTCCGAACAGTAGATTATCAATTTTGACAAAGTTTTACGATCAGTTTCTACAGGTGAATCTGATTACAAAGTAAGATAACTGTTTCTGTTATATTTTAAGTCTTTTCCTCGCCTCCTTCGACTGCTTCGATGGCGTAGTGGGCGTAAGCTCATTTGCATAGTGTAAAAAAGGATTTTTCCATTAGAAATTATCTCTATGATAGCCTTGTTGGCTCAGGTGGTAGTAACTCTGCTTTCTGTGCCGCAGAAATTAATTTCTTATTTGATTTTGCACATTATGCAATTTCAGCCTTCTAGGTAAAAATAAAAAGAAGAAGAATATTACGTTATAGGATATTGATATAAATGATAACTTTTTCTATAATTAGACCAAATAACCGAACACCTATACATACCGAAAAGCCCCATTTATTTTTACAGAGTACCTACGTAATTTATCAAAGTCAGGATTAGCAGAACCTATCAAGGAGACTGGTCCCTAGATTTTGTTTTTGATGTAAGGCACAAAAGTAAGAGCTTTTCTTTGTTCAAAGTATGTTAAACCTTACATCTGGCATTTCTAGACAAGATTGAAAATGTCACAGACAGTTTAACGTAAAGACGCCGCTTTAATGAATTTTAGTTTTGTACTAAAAATCGTCAATATGTGGCGGTATGCGAGGGGCGCTCGGCTAGATGTTATTGGACCGTTTCTTTTTAAAAATGTTATACCTAGTTCCTGTCGAGCGCCAAAATTACATCTAATGAGAAATAAAAAGGGAAGCAGCTGGCTGTTGAGCACTGTCACTGCATAATGGCGATAGCATCAAATAAAAATGTAAAAGATAAAATGTCGCCCTTGGGTTGAGTTGTCCGTGGGTAGAGTGGTAGAGGCACTACTGTGTGTGTACATTAGGTGTACAGATCTGTTCACTCACGAAGGCGCGCCCTTCCACACCTTTTGAATGTAAAAAGTTCTTTTCAATAGTTAGTTTTAGTATTTAGTACTTTTATTATTGTATTAACAATAGTTACTTTAGTGTTTTAATGTAAATTGAATTTTTAATTTCAAACCTTATTAATGCACACCGAAAATTTACCCTGGAGGGGCGCGCCTTCGTGAGTGAACAGATCTGTACATGATGTGAATGTGTGAGTGTGCGTGTGAATAATATGACACTCACCGCATGCCATATGTCAGGTGTGATAATGTATGAAAATATTTTGATCGTAATAAGGCTTCAATGTGGGATTACTATATAAAATTTTATTTAAAAATACACCATTTTTGGGGCAATTTATCGCCATCCAGGTGCAGCGCCTAGCTGGTATTTTAAAGATGAACAGCTATAAGTATGACCTTTTCGTTTTATTGTCTTTCATAAAGTTTTAATTTTTGTAGTAAACATCTAAAAAACTCCGTCTTATTACGGTAAAAGTATTATAATATTCCCTATTTCGCCGAGTGCCAAGTTGCAAAACTGACAATACTCTGACTCTGACAAATACTAATATAACTTATATACAATTTAAAATTAACTCTTTACCATATTTTTTGGTATATTTATTTTACCATATTTCAGATTTATCTAACAGTTGTGAGTTGTGAGTATACCTACCTTTATGCAGATTAACAATTCTCATTATAATAACTGTTATAGCGAGCACGAAGCGTGAGCATAGCGTCTCCGCTTCAATTTAGGCAAAAATGCTTTCGTATGTCTGTATACCTATCCGACTGTTCTCCTCTACAGGTCGGATTTCTCGTGAAAATTTGTGAGCAGATTTGTGAATTTGTATAGATTTTTTTGGACGATACAGTGTTTGGAAATTTTTCAAAAAGCATCACAAGGGAATTTCATCAGCTTACGGAATATAACTAGTACGTTTTATATTATTGGCATAAATTCTCTCTCTCGCGTTATGTTGTAAGGTGCGCGGTACATAGGTAGTATAAAGATACGCAAAGACAAACTCGCGAGGTCAACAGCTCACAGAGCACCTAGTAATTATTATTGGTACTAACTACATAGTAACTAAGTAACAGGTAGTTAACATTTGACATCTTATAACGTTCGATAAAACACAAGTAAATTATGATAATGAACTTATTGATTTATTAGAGATATTAAAGTTTAAACGCAATAAAATATTATTTCCAAAAATATATAGCTTTTTATATCGAAATGTCATATTATGTTTGTAAAGGTATAGCGTCATTTTTTTTTAATTTTTCCAGGTGAGGCTTGTGCTAGCGTAATTGTCAATTAAAATCGTATCGAATATGAGCGTTCTCTATCAAAAATGTAGGTAGGTATATAAAAAATCATGCTAGGGATACAGGTTAGTAAAATTGGAACTACGGCCTTTTTGAGCAGCCATTTTGAGGAAACGTGATTACCAAATTCTGCATTAGCGACGCTGGTAATTTAACAGATAAAGTGGGGCTGTGAACGATCTATCGGGCCCATGATATTTTTTTATCCGTCGTGTAATATTATGTTAAATGACTTGTTGCACAATCAAACATAACCAATAATATACTAAAAAGTTAGAATACAAATGTTAATAATAGTAATGAAGAAAGAATCATCGAATAAAATGGCAAAAATCGAAAGATACATGCGTCAGAAGCAACTGTCAATAATCTGATCTGGAAAACTAATAGATACCTAACTACTGTAACAGTACAGGTGTAGAAACAATCGAGAAGAGTTTAACGACTCCATAGTAAATCAATGTCATTGGCACAACGATGTATCATCGATGTTCCTTATCATTGCTTAGGCAAGATAAAGAATGTGAACAATTACTCATTTACATATAACTTTAATATTAATATTATGGTACATTAATGAGCCACTGAATATAATTCAAAGTAAATTGGTAAAAGAGGTTTTTTTTATGATAGTGAGTGGGCAAGACGAGCAAATCAGGTGCCTGATGGTAAGCATCATGATTGCTCATAACAGAAACAATGCCACCCAGTGTTTTAAAAATTAAATATTCTGCACGGCACTGCACTGCGCTTGTCACCCTGAGATATTAGTGGCTAGTAATATTGCCCTTCAGACCGGAACACAGTAAGGTTTGCACATTGACTTCTTGGCGGATGAATAACTGGCAAAGGTGTGGTACTTCCCCAGGCGGCCCCCTGCAAAAGAGGCCTACCACTGCAAAAAATAAGTAATATGAAGTAAACAAAATAAATAATAACTTATTTACAAAAGTAAGTATATAACATTTCTGATTGAAAGGTGAAGAACTAGAGCGGGATAAATACGAATAAAGTACATAATCAAAGTACAGGACTATTCTACTTAACGTCGTCTATGAAACCAAAGGCTCAAAATGTGTAAATTGATCAAAGTTCTCAAAGAAAATTTACTGCAATCATCACGAATTGGTCGTAAGCATGTCTTGAACTCTTTTGACGGCAGACACAAACCAATATAAGTAGGCATTAACGTAAAGGCAACCATTTTTCATGGAATGATCAAACAAACATTAATGAACTCGCAATAACCGATACTCGATCCTCATTCGCAATTCAAGTAAAAACATAGCAAAGAAACAATGGAGCCACAGAAATTGTAGGCAGGTAAGTTACCCACGCTTCAACGCACTGCTTGTCAGAGAAAGCGTGCCTACAATATAACCTTGTCAAAGTAAAAAGTAATCACAACCTTTACACTTTTAAAGGCGTCTTCAAGAGATTAATTGCAACAAAGTACTGAAGCTACGCGTTTTATTTCGCCGACTGTAATCATCAGTCTCGCGAGTGTGGTATCATTCACGGTGACAAATTACATGTTCTTCTCTTTCGTGCTTACGGAAAATGAAATGGTGACACACACGAAAATGTGTTGATTGTATTTTTAAGTACATTGTTGTTTATTTAAATTACAATGCCAATTTAAATTAAATTACCAGGTACCTCAAAGTTTATTATAGAGAGTTATTTTATCGATGAGATCAGATCAGATCATCATTACACAAAATACCATCTTACCTCTATATAGTTCACTTAATGCTTTAAAATTATTGCTCTACAATCTACAAGATGAGATCCTCTCGGACTGCCTCGGCTCGTCTGCCGATCATGAAGTCCCGGGTTCGATCCCCATGTCAGGCAAAGCGTTTAATATTGGATGAGTCTTAGGTACACCTCTGCCTACCCCTTCGGGAAAAAGGGGTCTATTTCACCTTTCAATTCAAGTTCCATCAAATCAGATAGTATTCTGATGACAATATGTTTGTTTGTACTTTGTACAACATGATTTTAAAGGTTAAATCCTCGTATTCGATTAGTTAAAGGGAGACAGTAATACCTCTTTCATCTTTTCTGTGTGTAATAGCTGTGGTAATAGTCATAAAGTCACATCGACATTGCCATAAACCGCGCCAGTACGCGAGGGGAGTCGAATTTTGAACTTCTCTTTTCACTATTTACCCGCATTAACATGGAAGAATCGATAGACTTCCGGCAATGCATTACCATACGATGCCGTCTAAGCCAAGTGAAACTACATTTATCGAAGGACACCTTAAACCTACCTACTATCCTAAATGCTTGAACAAACCTGTAGGCAATAAGTTTTGTTATTGGTCACGTTTTGAAGCCAAACGTAGTCATTATTAATTTATTCATATTTTATCATAAGTCTAAAGCCGCACTACTGTTTTTTGCCGTTCGCGATTATATTTTGTCTTATAACGAAAAAAACCCGCCGCACCAATTCGTTCACTTGAATTGACTGACGTCTTTCAATCAAACGCTTATACTAAAACCGCGCGCGGTTAGCCTTAGTGCATTCTGGCTCTAAAAACACATTTACTGCAGATTACATTATAAGTTACTGATTGAACCGTTTATTAGTACATATATGAGAAGAATGAATGAGAAACTGAGACTCGTATAACATAATTTGTTTAACTGCCATTCTCACATTTGGTTTTGTTGAACATTTAAAGATAATCTCACTGAATTTGAAACCAAGATAGTCGAATTTATGTTACAGGCAACAGGTCGCGCCGCGGTTTACGTAATAGTGCTAATCTTGAATGCGAAGAAATCGTTTTTTAGACCAATACACCTGCGCAAAGCCCCGCTCCACTTTTGCCGAGCGCTATTAAACCGTGACGCGATCTGTACTAGCAGGTATCCTGTAATTTAGAGCCTTTGCACACGGCGGCTTTATCATCGCCGACGACCCGATGCATGTTTCACGAATGCGCACATATTTCAAATAAATTGTGGTATATATGCTTAGTGTAGGGTTCCATACATATAGTAAATATATATAGTAATAACATTTCTTTATATGTAAAATTTTACGATGTTTAAATTTTTTTCTTTAAGATCTGGCTTCTTGCCAAATTTCATGATGCTGTGCCTTGGGGCCAACGGCAAGTACCCTACAGGTTTATATTATTAATATCCTTTTCATAGCCCTTTGTGCAAAGTATGAAAATTTGCGGTAAAATCTTTTGATTGCGTTGACTTATAAGTTTGATTTTTTTACAACAGCAAGGGACCGTGGACTTGAGTTGTTGATAAGAGTTTCCACTTGATACCTCAACAAAGTTCCCGAGAAAAAGGGTCTTGACAGACGGACATACAGACATACAGACAGACAGAAAGAGAGACGGACAAGGAAGGATAGGATATTTACTTTTGTGGTACGGAACAGCTAAAATTTTCTGGTTTATGTTCGATTTCCGTTAGAATCTCAACATGGGTACGCGCGGATGATAAAAACAAAAAAGGTTTGAGTTGATTCACTAATAATATTATGTAGTTTCTATACCTACCTATATTTACACTGCCTTTTCATATTAAAACGACCCTGATAACATGAATACTACCATACTAAATTTATTCAATGACTGTCAAGTATAACCAGACCTCTAATACCTTTACCGTGCTGTGGCGTCACAGGTCATGCAATGCGTCATTTTTAGTTCCCAAACCGACCGCGCAGCGAAGAGGTCGGTAGTGTAGTCTTCCTCTTATTATGATCTGGCACGACGCCATCATTTAAATTAACATGATCATTCGCTTCCCAGTGTGAACGTTTAACTTATTTACAAACAAAACACTTTAGTGGCTGCTATTACCACTTTATTGTTCCGTAAAAGTGGTATTATAAAGTGGATAGGTATAAAATATAAAATATCTAATAAAATGCTATGACTTTTTTTTATTTATTATACATAAATATTGTTTGGTTGGAGATAATTTAGTCAAAAATTACGTATTAAATTTTTATGTAAATTCAGTAACATTGTAATTTTTTTATATCCTATGTAACTTTTATTTATTTATCATCAAATGCCCACTACGCTTTCATTATGTTGACCAATACTCGTAGTAGGCCATTTAAACATTAGAAAAACAATAGAAAAACAAGAAATGAGTAAGTACTAAATAACTACTTAAATGGTTAATACAGCTATTGATAAATTGATTGAATTTTAAACAAAAGATCTCAATATTCAGTTCGGTTAAGGAGCGAGCCTATTGTCATGGAAATTGCTCTGCTTAAGCTCAGCAGTCTTGCTTACGGCCTCTGCTCCAGCGAGCCAGTTAGTAATGTAGAGACAAAAAATATAATATCAATAATTATTATGCACATATACTCTACAAAAGACTGCCTCGGTGGCGTAGAGGGCGCATGCTCGACTGTCAATCAAGAGGTCCCGGGTTCGATCCCCAGGTCAGGCAGTGTTAAATATTGGATTTTTCCATTAGGAATTATCTCAATAACTGCCTGGAGTCTGGAACTGTGCCCGGTAAATGGCTCGCCCCCTATTACATGGGACCTATAACATACTGGCGAAATGTGGGTATATCTACTATGGGACTGAGTCCTGGGTACACCTCTGCCTACCCCTTCGGGAAAAAGGCGTGAATGTATGTTATGTTATGTTATGAACTCTACATTCACGCCAATGAAATTTTTCTTAGTTTTAACATAAACAGAAATGAAACCAGACATTGTAGTTTAAAGACACCGCTAACCGTGACTTGTCACGTTAAGATACAACTAACTGTTCCCTAATTGAAAAAGCTACACAATGTCCCACTTCGGTCACCCATCGATTTTAAAAATAGACGCTGTATTTTCAATATAACTACATGCGATGCGGTTAACTAGTTCCCATGTTTTGGCTCTTAAGTCTGAAGAGATAAGGATGTTTATCGGTTGAGGTCGGTATCTGATAGTACATTATTTTGTCAGTGCGGTTGAATGGAATCCGTACGATATGCTCTCCTACGTCGAAACTCGAGTTCAAACAAATATAATGCTCGATTTACGCGTTCAATGCTATTATGAATAAGATTTAACGCTGTAACATGCTCTGTACTTTTATTTACAAGATGTACCTACCTTTTTTCATTGTTTTGAGATGTTTTCAATGTAGAAACCCTTTAAATAGAAAGCAACATTGATTAAAAGTATGTACCATATAGTTACACACTTATTATGACATTATACATACAATGAATAAAAACTTTAGAATTGAATTTGATTGAGATTTGTGATATATAGCATGTAATAGAAAAATTTGCCTTATCTGATTATATTTTACACCTAAGTAATGTAGAAGAGTAACGATAAACTATACTTAACATATTATATGTTACTCAAACTCAAACTCTAAAAGAAATACAAATATGTCACAATCTGACACTTTTGCACGTCAATGAAGATAAACAGTAATGAGTCTACCGATAGTTTTACAATATTTGGTTTTTTGGGCAGTGGTGAGCGCAGGAGGCGCTCGACCCAAAGTTAAAGGGCGACTGCCACAAGGGCAAGGGCCTAGACGGTACGAACCTCGGCTTGGGCCGTCGCCAGAATACGTGGGGTCAGACTTGCCCTGGCACCCCAGAAGGGGAGTGTCCTAGGGCCCTATCAATGGTTTGATCTGTTTGATTATTTGGAGAGAAACTAACCGATCTGAAGGATCTGAGAGATCTTCGACCTCGCCGGCGAGGTCGGTGTTGTGATTGTGTGAGTTGGTGGATCTGGTATCCGGCACCAGTACCGAAAACGGAGCGCAACAGATTGCGTATATTGGTAGGATTGGGCGAACCTAGCGCCGCCGATGTGACGGCGGCGATAGAGTCGTCCGGGTCGTCCAGTACGTTGCGAGGGCGTCTACGGAGGGGAGACAATATTTGGTTTGGTTACATTCGTTTTTATGGAAGGTACCACTTGGTGGCTTTATAGAAGTTTCCAGGCATCTTCGTCCTCTTCTTTCTTCTTTGTCCTTGTCTGCTAACTCAGAATATTATAGAAAATCTACTAGGTAGTAGGTACCTACTCGTATATAATCTCTATGAATATAATTGATTGAATTTGGCGTTACTTTTCGTAACTCCATTGTAGACTTTTGGAACAAGAATCTTTTGTTTTTAGTTCCGATTGCTTAGTGTCCAAAACAACTTGCACAGTGCACCGCCCTGAATTTTGCCAATTTTTTGCCGGGACTGCTTCGGTGGCGTAGTGGGCGCATGCTCGACTGCCAATCAAGAGGTCCCGGGTTCGATCCCCAGGTCAGGCAGTGTTATATATTGGATTTTTCCATTAGGAATTATCTCAATAACTGCCTGGAGTCTGGAACTGTGCCCGGTAGATGGCAATAGGCTCGCCCCCTATTACATGGGACCAATAACATACTGGCGAAATGTGGGTGTATCTACTATGGGACTGAGTCCTGGGTACACCTCTGCCTACCCCTTCGGGAAAAAGGCGTGAATGTATGTTTATGTTTATGTTTTTTGCCGGCGGGAGGGCGGTTCCAGAATTCTCTAAATATGTATATTATCATCGTGTATTATGAACACGTTTCTTATATAATGTTTCTTTATAATGTAGACAACGTTTCTTGTATATGTAATGTAGACAAAGAGTTTTTTTTTATGATAGTGAGTGACAAGACGAGCAAATCAGGTGCCTGATGGTAAGCATCATGATTGCCCATATCAGACACAGTGCCACCCAGTTTTTAAAAGTTCAAAATTCTGCGCGGCTCTGCACTGCGCCTGTCACCCTGAGGTATGAGTTGTTGAATCTCGTCATGCCAAGTAATTTCGCTAGTAACATTGCCCTTCAGACCGGAACACAGTTATGTTTGCACATTACTGCTTGGCGGATGAATAACTGGCAAAGGTGTGGTACTTCCCCAGGCGGCCCCCTGCAAAAGAGGCCTACCACTACAAAAAAATAAGATGTAAGATGAGTAAGATGGGTATTTCTAAAATTAACAAGCAAATTAAGTCGTGCGATTGATTACTTTAGCATTATTTTAAAAATATTATGAAGTTACAAGTTTTTGTATTTGTATATAATATATCATGTTATTGCAATATTATCGTTATTAACTTCAGATAATGGTCGACCTGATAAGAAATGTTATAATATGTACCTATTTAGTACATGAATGCTATAATAAGCTAAAGGCAATGTAAAATACCGTTGCCACAGAATAGATAATAGTACCCTTGGCGAACCCTACTTTGTTCAACAAACAGAGTAAATTAAACCTTATGCCATTGATATAAAGTGTTTACTCAGAGTTTAGACAAGGGTCGTGGTCGATAAGGATTTAACTTCGTTCAATAAACAGATGTTTTAACAAGTCACGTGCGCTTATGTTCTCAATGACTACGATTTTAGTATTTGATGCGAAAGGTAACGACTTGCTTGGGCACATCATTAACCGGCTAAAATCTATCATTCTAAATTAAAATTTAATAAACTTAAAAATTAATTGTTAAGGCATACGTATATGTGTGCATAATGAGGGTTCCATACGTAGATACCATACAGAACATGCAGCGTCATCTATTAGTTCCTTGTGAAAATATACATATGCAGTAAAATGTCATATATACATATGCAGTAAAATGCTTTATATATATACCATAACTTTTGATTGCGTTAACTAAGATATATAATTTTTTTAACAGCCACAAGGGACCGCAGATCTAAGTATGTAGTTGATAAATTTCAAATTGATTCCTCCACGCGTTCACGTTAAAAAGATAAAGAGACGGACAGACAGACAGATAGACGGATAACAAAGTGATTCTATAGGGGTTCCTTTTTTCCTTTTGAGATACGGAACCCTTAAAAACAAGCTTTTTCGTATACTTCTGAAAAAACTCTAAGTATTAGGTACGCATATCAAGGGTGTGAAAAAAAAAAATGATGTTTTGTATTCCCCCTGGTTCCTCCGAATATAATTAACCCATTCTATAGATTTACTCCTATACTATAGACTGCCTCCGTGGCGTAGAGGGCGCATGCTCGACTGCCAATCAAGAGGTCCCGGGTTCGATCCCCAGGTCAGGCAGTGTTAAAATATTGGATTATTCCATTAGGAATTATCTCAATAACTGCCTGGAGTCTGGAACTGTGCCCGGTAGATGGCAATAGGCTCGCCCCCTATTACATGGGACCAATAACATACTGGCGAAATGTGGGTGTATCTACATGGGACTGAGTCCTGGGTACATCTCTGCCTACCCCTTCGGGAAAAAGGCGTGAACGTATGTTATGTTATGTTATGCTATAGATTTATATCTTGATATTTTTATAGATAGATTATAGTGAAGTAAAATAATGTAGCTGTCATTTGAGTTTCTCTTATAAACTCTCGTATTTTTCATAGTGAACTTCTAAAAACTTCAGTTTTACTCGCATACTTAATTATAGTTTCACTACAAAAAAAAAGAGTTTACTTATAAACAAAAATAACGTGATAGGGACATAGTTTATTTAATTTTTAAAATATAAGGATATAAATATATCAAATAGGTTAACTATATTTGGAGGAAACAGGGGAATACAAAACAATTCATTTGCTAAATTTTCCAAAGGATTGTGTCAAACTGCTAAGAGGTCAAATCCTTCAAACAATGCATAAAAAGAACTTTCCAACGATATTTCTTAGATTTGTTGTGCTATAGTCTGCCATCTTGCACCGTCGGTCATATTGGATTTAGAATGGCGTCACTATAGCTAACTATGCATCGTCATCCACCAAACATGTATGTTTAATTTTATCTCTATCGGATGAGCGTAACAGCTTCATAATTCACTTGCAAGATATGACCTGAACACACATACCATATATACAAACATTGCCAATTAATAAATTACTTATATTTAACATTAAGTACCAAATTTGTCTGCCACTCGCTGGTAGCTGAATAGTGATGGTTTTTTAACATCGCAGATAACGGGCAGATTGGATTTTACTCTATTAAAACGCAAATCGTACACAATCCAGTACTAATTTTTATAAATCTACTCGCCGTAAGCGAGCGTTCGTGAAACGCGCGTCGTTTAAGTGCAATGTGCAGAGTAAATAAAATAGAGTTAATGTTATAATTATTTAGGTTCTCTTAATGGAGTATTATTATACCTGTAGGTAAAAACTTGCTTGTTTGTTAAATCATTCACGCACCGCAAAAGAGTTATAATATTAATAATAATTTGAATTTATACTCTAACAGAACGGGTTACCCCAATTACACTGCTCGAGTCAATTCATATGAGTTATGTGGACCAACCCATATTGTCAGAGTTTCAGGTCGCCAAGATTCCTGCAAGGCCTCCGACATGACCTAACGACTGCTCCCTACATATCTTATAGGAAACAGCCGGGACCTACAGTTTAACGTGCCATCCGAAACACGGTAGCATCCAGGCGAAAAGTCCACATGGTAAGATTCGATCCAGGGACTCCGGATTTAAAGCCGGGCATATTCCCGCTGGACCACGGACGCTACATATATATTATGTACTTTGTAAACATAGAGCTACGTAAATAAGCGTCATTGGTCCGAGTACTCGTATTATATAATTTCTGATAAGCGATAATAATAACGCATTTTATATACATAACAATTTATCGCGTTATCTACTTTTATGTTTGCAATGTGATCGGTGCTACTCAATACTTTTATGATTATAATAATTGGAATTTATACTGTAATATGATGGGTTTTCTCAATTAAATTACGTTTTTAGGCAAAAATTAGGTACGTTATGGGTGGTGTGATCATCATAACATCACATAAGAGGCCCATATCCTTAGTAGGTACAGGCTACATTTCGCTGGTATGCTTTTTTATGATAGTGAGTGACAAGACGAGCAAATTAGTTGCCTGATGGTAAGCATCATGATTGCCCATATCAGACACAGTGCCACCCAGTGTTTTAAAATTCTAAATTCTGCGCGGCACTGCAGTGCGCCTGTCACCTTGAGATATTAGTTGTTGAAACTCGTCATGCCCGGTAATTTCGCTTTTTAAGTCCCGTGTTATTACACGGGGCGAGCCTATTGCAATTAATTGGGCCCAAATTGAGCTAGGGCTGCAGCATACAAGCGGTACCCAGTACCCACTGCCTACGGTAACATGGTAGGGCGTAGATCATGTCCAGATCAAGTCCAACAACAATGAGATTCGAACCCCAGGGATTTGAATAAATGAATGAATGAACGAACAAATGATTGAAGGAAAGATTTAATGAATGGTAACTCTTTATTGGTATCACAATACAGAAAAAAAACCTTAAATTAGTAATTTATCGAATAAACTACTCGTTAAATTAGTAACAGAAAAAATTTGGATTCGCTGAATATATTCCTCCTGAGTCAAACACACTACATAATAATGAATTAATAAAATTTATCAACTACAAACAATGCGTTTCAAATGAAACATAAATTTTTTAAAGTGCTTGTTTTCTAGAAAAGTGGCAAAATAGTGAATGCTTGCGGCACCGACCGTTGCAATCCATCATTCTGTGACCCACCTTCACACTGTCGCCATTTGTGCACAATCACCGCTTTACGAGTACGTGTACCTAGATATTAGTGGCATATACGGAATAAGTACATACCTATAGGAAAAGGAATATAATGTCTCGGTGGCGTAGAGGGCGCATGGGACCAATAACATACTGGCGAAATGTGGGTGTATCTACTGTGGGACTCAGTCCTGGGTACACCTCTGCCTACCCCTTCGGGAAAAAGGCGTGAATGTATGTTTTTTTTTTTATGATAGTGAGTGACAAGGCGAGCTCATCAGATGCCTGATGGTAAGCATCATGATTGCCCATATCAGACACAGTGCCACCCAGTATTTTAAAATTCAAAATTCTGCGCGGCACTGCACTGCGCCTATCACCCTGATATATGAGTTGTTGAATCTCATCATGCCCAGTAATTTCGCTGGTAACATTGCCCTTCATACCGGAACACAGTAATGTTTGGACATTACTGTGTTATTAAGTATTATAAAGGTGTGGTACTTCCCCAGGCGGCCTGCAAAAGAGGCCTACCACTACAAAAGAGGCCTACCACTACAAAAAATGAATATAATGTTGATATAAGTGTACAAACAGAAGAATAATTTTATTTTAGGAGATTACACACTCTATTCACACTAAACTCGTGTTCTAAACACGTCTGTTTACAAGAAATATTCTGTTGTGAAATAGGAATCAGGAATGGATGGAATAATAGAGTTCCTAATTTTACCCTTTGAATCTAGTAAATATTTACACGTTTTACGCTAAGTAGTTTTTTTTTTAATCCCATGTAATGCGAATGCGATAAGGCGATAAGGCCTCCAGTTGTTACTTGTTTCTAGTTTTAAGTTTCTTCTTTGTTATTTTCTGTTATATTGTGGTACCTATAAAGAGTTATCATTCATTCATTCATTCATTCATGTAATAGGGGGGCGAGCCTATTGCCATCAACCGGTTATTTTGATTTAAATTTAAATAATTAATAAATAATTAATATATAAATAATAAATAAATAATAAAAATAATTAATAATCATAAGTAATGTTATTTCGTACTTTGCATACCTAAGACCATAGTAAATAATGTAAGTAATGAAGCCTAATTTATTTATTTTAATAATAACTGACTGCCTCGGTGGCGTAGAGGGCGCATGCTCGACTGCCAATCAAGAGGTCCCGGGTTCGATCCCCAGGTCAGGCATAGTGTTTAATATTGGATTTTTCCATTAGGAATTATCTCAATAACTGCCTGGAGTCTGGAACTGTGCCCGGTAGATGGCAATAGGCTCGCCACCTATTACATGGGACCAATAACATAATGGCGAAATGTGGGTGTATCTACTATGGGACTGAGTCCTGGGTACACCTCTGCCTACCCCTTCGGGAAAAAGGCGTGAATGTATGTATGTATGTTATGTAATAATAATAATATTTCTAAATAGAAGATCTCTGATCGCTCTCAGAAAATACTGAGAATTTTCTCGTTCTTCATTGTTTTCTTCACGCACAAAAAACCAGGAAAGGATGAGAGTACATAAATCATAAAATAAATAATATGACTAAAACTGTATTCCTGCTGCCAATCTCTCGATATCAGCTCATGCGATAAGTGACTAATAAACTTTATCAGGATCATTGTAACGATTTGCGGCACGTTTCTAGATCGACAATATAATAAAATAGACCTGACATAATGTGCATTATAGGTAGATTTTACCAAAACAGCGGGCGTTTTTGTTAGATAATGCGTCGGCGCCTCACAGCCTAGTCTTCAAGTGATGCGATACAATTTGTCGAGCCTTGTGTTGTCGGGACCTAATCTTTAGTAAACCAGGCACATAATATCATCTTAAGAGGCTACAAATAAATAAAGCAGGAGGAGGAGATGCCGTCAAATTAAATAACTTGCAGTAGAAATAATCTTACCGATATTTGATAAAAAAATGCGACATTCCATAAGACGTAAAAGTCTAGCTAGTTATATACTTTCAGTTACCAACATGTTATCCCCTACGTATCTATGATAAAACGAAATATCAGCCGAGGCGACGGCAAAAATACGTTCCTTTGTCAACCAGAATATTATATAGTAAACTTATCTTTACAATAAATGTTATGATCTGAGGCGTCGCTAGTTCCATACCCGACCTCATTGCTAAATATAAAGGCTGTTTCTTTATTCATCCGTTTTCTAATGTGCTTTTCTGTATTTATCCTGGTTTATTCAAAATAAGGACACAATTCCACCTGAAAAGGGCTCTAAGATCTTTTACCTTTAGCTTATCTATTTATAGTAAATCTAAAGTACTCGTAAACTTTACATCGTTACCTTACAGGTGTTTCAAAACGTAGCTAAAGACTTAGAGAGTTTAGGTAGTTATGAAGCTGCACAAGTGGAAATATAATTTCAAAATAAAAGTAAAATATCGATTTCTATTCATTGACTTATATTCTTCGATAGACAAGAACTTTTTTAAAAAATATTTGTTTAAAATCTGTTACCTAGTTCATTAAAGTTGCATTTATTTATTAAGGTCAAATAATATGTTAACAATACATAATGTCATACATAATGTGTATCAAATCTAACGAAAAATAAATACTCGATTTGGTTTTCCGTAATATTAGCACAGCTCCGTACGCGTTCAAACTGCTACACTAAAGTAAGGTGCACGGATTGAAGTGCACTTTAGTCGAGCAAAGTGACTGTTCGAAACGCGAAATCTAGAACGTAGTACATTAATATCGTTGCTTCTATTATAATATTATATTCTATTATGTATTTTGAATTTTGTGTGGGAAGTGTTTTTTTCTCGATCTTTGTTCTCTCTTTTAGAACTCGTCCAAGTTGATGGATTAAACCCCTCTTAAGTATTACATATCTACATCTATTTTTTGTACTTCATACCTGGAATATTTCCATGTTACTTTTTTTTTAATGTTTTGTTTACATATGCAACAATTGTATTATATTTTATAAAGAACCTTCTAGCGTAGCTTGGAATCAGATGACTTTATGTGGAATTAGCCCCATTTTACTAAAAACCGAGTCAAGCGAGACTGGGACCGTGTGGGCCGGGAGCGCCACCGCATTTTCAAAAATCTATCTGAGTGCAAAAATCTATTTGGTCGAGGCGACGCATGAACAAAATGATGGCGTTTATCTGGCCCAACATATAAGCATTGCTATTTAACGTGGCAATGCCGCCAGCATCTTGGATGCGCTGCCATCTGGCAGTGGTTTAGAGCACTGTGTTCGTTGGCATAATGTATGTATGAGTGAGATGCTCCTTAACATCTAAATACGTATAGGTGTGACATTGGTGTTTTTGTTTTCCTTTTTGTTTGTTGCCCTAAATAAATAAATGAGTGGTATCAGACCAATCGTTCCGAATCACAGGTGCAGTACCAGCGGAACGATCTGCATGATATTGATGTAATCACAATGTTACGTTCAAAAAACTCACTAGAGCGGGGAAAGTGACGCGCAGCGGCCTGCGCCTCAAGATCGTGAAAGGTACTTCACCGATCACCAGTTCACGTAGACCCCTGCCGTCCCTCCCTTATGTACATACTTGGGCGATGTAGAGGAGGAGTACAAATTTGTCGCAGGTCTGGCTTACTGGTCATGAGCTTACGACACCGCCCGGCACTCGGAATTCGAACTACTTTCGCGTAATCTGGTCGAATAGATGGCGTCCTAGTTATTGTGCTGGTGCTTTAAATTTTTTTTCGACAATTATAACATTTGCGTTTGAAATATATAAAAAGTACTCTACACTTTATAATATATAATAATGATAATTTGAATATTTACTCAAAGAAAAACGGGTTACCCCAATTAATTATACTGGTCGAGTCAATTCATATGGATTATGTGGACTGCCTCGGTGACGTAGAGGGCGCATGCTCGACTGCCAATCAAGAGGTCCCGGGTTCGATCCCCAGGTCAGAAGTGTTAAATATTGGATTGGATTAAATATTTTCCATTAGGAATTATCTCAATAACTGCCTGGAGTCTGAAACTGTGCCAGGTAGATGGCAATAGGCTCGCCCCCTATTACATGGGACCAATAACATACCGGCGAAATGTGGGTGTAACTACTATGGGACTGAGTCCTGGGTACACCTCTGCCTACTCCTTCGGGAAAAAGGCGTGAATGTATATTATGTTGAATGTATGTATGTGGACAACCCATATATTTATGTATACCTATCCATATTTTTTTGTTGTAATGTTTCTGAATTCTAACACTTGCTTGGTAAAGATTCAACATTTTGATCGAGAATTTCATAACCATTAGATACTTCAACGATCTATTTTCGCATTATTATCCTTGTTAGAAAAACTTAATCTGGCAAACTCGCTAACGAGTACTTATCCACATTTTCCTGCGTAAAAGCGGAATAATTTACTCGTATCTACCTTTTATCAAAATAAAACTGCGACTATCAAAGGAGTCTTGTTTTGAGTCGCAAATATTAAAAGCTCTAGCGTGGTTATCTCCCTTTGAAACTCAGCTAGAATAATATATTATGTATGTGTGTATGTATGTATTGTGATTCGTCTGCGTGTGTGTGAGCTTTGCTTACGGTTTACCCAATTTGTTACATTATTACTTCCCTATTACATTCTTTATATCATTAAGTCAACTTACATAACAAAATTTTAAGTTCGATGTTTTGAAGTTTTGTAGCTGTGCTGAACATTAATACATACTATTAATGTATATAAATTCATTATAAGTAGGTACCTAATTAGGTAGCCCTTGTTTTGAAAATGGAAATTATTGAACTATTTATTTACTTATTAACAATTTTAACAACGATTTTAACACTTTTATCAATCAATTTTTATGGCGGTCGGTATTAATTATTTGATTAAGAATATTATTGTTATAGGATTTTAAATTTTTTAATTCTTTACGTAAATTAAAGTATATTAGATAATATATTTTATGATAATATAAGTATCTACTTATTTGATGTTAACAAAATCACCTAGTTAAGACTTAATTAACAATGGCTTTACTCTAGTAATTATCTATCCCATATTATTATTATTATTAATTATAATAAAGAATAGCGTGTGAAAATCCCAACCCCCAAGGTAAAATCTCGAGATATTATACTATATCACATTGTTTATTCTGATTAACATGTCGCTATGAGCAAAATTAATGCCGGGTACGGCCGATTTTCAATTGAATCCACCGCACCTGCCTAGGGAGTAGGGAGGCTCTCCCTAGCCTCGCGGGCAATAGTGATGTCCCAGTAAACACCAACTGAACTCACGACCAGATATCACACACGTTGGCCAACTAATCGGTAAACTTATCCGAATAATGCGCACGGACAAAGAAAACTGATTGCTGCTAACTCGCGTGTCTAGCAACTGATCGGACAACTGATCCTATATGAACTAGTCGTAGAATGGCATCATTTTCGTACTCGCCAGTTTAATTAAGACGGTTGAAGTAGAAGATGCCGTAATTTTTTTTTAAAAGCCCCCTTTTTATAACATGACATTTTTCATCGATTTAGATGTTTTTCTATGTTGATAATAATAATAATAATAATATGGGACAACTTCCATAGACGGTCATCTGGTCCCAAAATAGGCTAGAACCAGACGACTTATATACGCTTATCACACCCAGACACAGATCAAACAGACATTTTCATGCACACAAATGTTTGACTTGGCCGGTGATCGAACCCGGAGCCTATGGCACAGAAAGCAGAGTTACTACGATCTGTGCCAACCAAATGAGGCTGTCAAATAATTAAGATTGATATGTAATTTAACAATATTTTAATGACTTTTAAGACTTTTTTATACTTTATAATAAAATAGGTTCTGAGGTCAGTATATAACTAGTGTTCAAAAACAATTTCATGTTTAGTGAGGTCGAGGTCGAAATAGTCGACTTTGTCAATATAGGGTCATTATAGGGTTATGGGAAATGAGATGATTCGATGATGATAAATTAATTCTCCAAATTAACGAGGAGCTTATGATAATGAACAAACCAGTGGTTCTAGGAAATTGTTAGACGCTCAGAAGTGTAAGTCTAAATATATCAACTCACAATATCATAATATATTATGTCAGCTCACAATATTTTTTTACAATCCTAATAAATTAAACTATAAGTTTATTAATTACTTACAAACATTATAATTTCCGCGACTTGGTTAATATGAGAATTTCGCGATTCCCTTCTTATTCCTTGTCTACATCAAAACAGAAATTTAATCAAAATTTCAGCTCTCTAGGTTCAAGAGTGGGGGCTGGGCGTGGATAAATGAGGGTGTCAATCAATCAGTCATGACTTATAGAAGATAATAAAACTACTTTGAAGTACTTACTTCTATATTATATTTGGTATGTTAGTGTATAGTATAGTATACCTACTAGTTGAAATAAAAAAAAATAAAGGTGAAGTTTATTTCGACTGCCTCGGTGGCGTAGTGGGCGCAAGCTCGACTTCCGATCAGGAGGTCCCGGGTTCGATCCTCAGGTCAGGCAAAATATTAAATATTGGATTTTTCAGAAGGAATTATCAAAGTCAAAAGTTTTTTATTTTGCGAAAGTAGGTATACAAAAGGTCACAAACATAGTATTATAATATATTACATATCCGCTACATTCAGCTTTTCAGCATGCAAAAAAAAAATATCATTATTTAATTTTTGAGATAATAATCTCAAAAACTGCCTGGAGTCTAGAACTGTGCCCGGTAGATGGCAATACGCCCCGTCCCCTATTACATGGGACCAATAACATACTGGCGAAATGTGGGTGCGTCTACTATGGGACTGAGTCCTGGGTACACCTATGCTTACCTCTTCGGGAAAAAGGTGTGATTGTATATTATTTGTTATGTTATATCAACTTAATCTATGTAGACTTAATTTTAACTAAGTTTAAAATGTAACTTAACAAGAATCCGATGTTTACTGGATAGGTAGGCAATACCTACCTTCTTGGTTTGTATATATACCTATGTTCCATGTTGTGCGCAGTGGCGGCTGCGGAAGCAAAACAAACATCATTATTCTAAGGTCACTTTATAATATTAGCTAGATATTTACCTATAAAGTACCAAACAGTTACCTACTTAATATGCGATTTAAAAGTACGTTTGTATATAATAATAATATTACAATAACAGTATAGAAGCTGTAGTAGAGCATATAAATACCTTTTAGCAATTTGGCCATGAAAATATTTAATGTATAATAATGTTTCGTTTCCCCCGAATATAATACATAGTCGATTTTATATATCCTGAAATATTTAGGATGATGTTAACTATGACCCTATAAGTTTAATTTCTTTCAGTAACCCTTAATTTTGTTCTATGCCTTTTCAAATATAACTTGATCAGTGAAAGCTGAACAAAAATCTATTCTTTGGTCATATTTTATATTACCTAAAATTCGGTACATAAATTGTATCTTATCAGGTAATTTATTATTAAATCGATCATTCAAATACACTGTTAGCACTTAATTTACGGAAATATGACTAAAAATTTAAAAATGCATTGTTCTTCGGCTGTCATTGATCTGATCAATATATTTGATGAGCTATAAGTGGTTCGGACATAATGTGGAGAAGATAGTTGATAGAAGATTAATAATATTTATAAGGCGAAATGTAAATGGTCAAGTCGGTAGGGATCGACCTAGACGTTGATTGTTTGTAAGAATGTCCAAACCGACGTAGTCCACCCGAAGTGCAGTGAACCCCGGCGTGCGCCAACTGTCTGGCTCTAGACTCTGACGATGAGACTGCATGAGACGAAACTCCAGACATTATGCTGAAAACTTGCTTACATTTTACATTACTGATGGAATAAGGTTCTGTGAGGTTGTCGCTTGTGATATGTAAAAGGTTGAATTATAAAATAAAATCACCTAATCTGCTACATGTTAAGTTTATCACTTGATACTTACGATTTATTTCAAATGCCTTTACAATTGCGTGAACACGACATCAACATAATTATATAGTCATAAGAACTAGTGGTTCTGTGAGAACAGTAGACCTCACGAGCCTAGAGAAAACCATACAATAGGTAACCGACACTTTCCCCACTCCCCTTTACCAAGTCCAAAAAGTAATTTACGCCACAAAATTAACGCCACAAAGTTCAATTTTAAATCGAATTTTTGTGCTTGAATTTTTCAATAGCTTACCTAGACTTTTAAGCATAATAGGGGTATACGTTTCAGCGGTTAATCGC
The DNA here is from genome assembly GCA_947063395.1 of Hemistola chrysoprasaria. Taxonomy (NCBI): domain Eukaryota; kingdom Metazoa; phylum Arthropoda; class Insecta; order Lepidoptera; family Geometridae; genus Hemistola; species Hemistola chrysoprasaria. Next base: position 10,840,263 of record OX346723.1, read on the forward strand.
GTTCCCTTGGTCCTAGGACACAGAACAGATAATACGTAGTACGTATAGAATGGACACTGTCATCCGCCCACCAATCGGGCCTTCCTCACCCCTCCAGCGAGATTGAGCTCTCCACGAGCCCCGCTTCTATGGGGTATCACCTCACGCAAATTCTTGCACGTGTACAAAACTCCATGTGTGCAGTGTAGTTGGTAGTTATAGCGCGGCTTTAGTATGGGATTGAGTCGAGTGTCCGGGATGTGCCTAGGAGGTCGAATGTGATGCCTACGGGTTCGTCTCGTAAAGGTGGAGAGGACTGCGTAGTCTGATTGATATAGGTAGGTATAAATGTCCCGAAAAAAAAACCACACATCTCTTTTTGGATTTTTTTACGCAACATCTTGTGTAGAATAAAGTCCTTATGTGTGCCTCTCAAATTTGATTTAAATCCGTCTTTTATTATTGACGCTACAGCTAATTTCCCCTCTTTTTTTGGCCTATCTCGAAACTAAGACGCTTTGCTCGCTTGGTCAATAATGTATCCTAGTGTATTCCTCGTTGGGATTTGAGGATCTCTTAACAACACAAATTAAAAAAAAATGGTTTTAATTCACTAATTCTACGTTTTGTACACATTGTAGATAAATATTCTTACGTCTTGCTACCTTCTTTTTATAATCTGCTAATCAGCGTATTATCACGTTACTTAATTAAATTTCAGTCTTGTTCTTATTGTAATATTCAACATGAATAGAAACGATATAGAACGATATTTGTTGATGTTGACATCATTATAATCAATATCGATTAGATATGAGTATTACGAAGGTACTCGTATACACAAAATAGGTAATCGGTTTAAAGAGTCAACGACACTTTTGGTTATAGTTCCAATGATTTTGGTGACTAAAAATATTTTTTAAATGTTTCGTTATGTCTTACTACAGCGTTTCCCATTAGCCGGGTCGCGACCCGGTACCGGGCCATCAAAATAAAATACCGGGTCGCAACATTCCCGCCTTGTTTTAAAACCATTGATAGGCTTTTGGTTATCTTGTCGTCAAGAATACTGGAATACACAAAATTAGCTAATCAAGCAATAACTTTTTAATGCCTTTTGTCACAACTTATAAATGTGAAGCTGGGTGAAGTCCAACACTAGTTGGATAAAACTTTCGTCATTTTCCGCGAACTTGGATTCTTTGGTAAAAAATAAGCAGCAGCTCCATACTGCGGACTAAAATTTAGTGACTAAATAGGCGATACCAAAATATGTATTATTGGGTTTAAAAGTATTAAGTGAGTCATAAAGGGGCAGTGTGAAAACTACCGGGTCATGGCAGAACAATGTTTGGGAAACACTGTCTTACTAGATGCGCCTCACGGTTTCACCCACTTAGACTTTGTTCCCGTGGGAATATCGAAATAAAAAGTACCTGATGTGTTATTCAAGAGACTAAACTATCTACCGAATTTCAGCCCAATCGGTTCAGTAGTTTTGGCGTGAAAGAGTAAGAAACACATTTACCCTTAAGTGCTCTACCCTCTATACCCGTGTTTGCCGTACTTAGATCATACAAACAAGGTTGTATGATATGAGTCGCCGTAATACCCGGCTAAGGGTTAACAGATCCAGAGGATGGGCAGCAGCGTCCTCTGCAAAAAGCCATCGAACTGCGTTTTTTTTTAAAATGACCTATGCTGTTGGCCTTATGTGGCCTCTTTACAGCTCTACCGGGCAGTCCATCGACAACTGCGCTCGACAACCCGCCTGCCAAGCGTGTCGAGTATTGGCAAAACCCGCCTTTATGGGGAGGCTTATGTTCAGTAGTGGATTACTAACGGTTGAGATGGTTTGAGATGTATGTTATATGACATGAGATGGTTACTTCCTTTTTTGTACCTAATTATATTTTTATAAGTAGACATTATAATATGCATGTAAAAGTCTGGAATTAAAAGTAGATTGTTACACCAGGGGTTAAATAGAGCCATTGTATACGAGGTAGTTTTACTCTCGGGAGTAGCGAGAGCAGGCTTTACCGAGGGAGTAAATAGAGACCGAGATATAATGGCTTTTAGCGATTGTAAGAAAATAAAATAATTACTTTCATCAATACATTTTGGCTGATATCCTAAGTATACGATATTGTAGTGGTAGGCCTCTTTAGCAGGGGGCCGCCTGGGGAAGTACCACACCTTTGCCAGTTATTCATCCGCCAAGCACTAATGTGCAAGCATTACTGTGTTCCGGTCTGAAGGGCAATGTTACCAGCGACAGGGTGACAGGCGCAGTGCAGTGCCGCGCAGAATTTTAAATTTTAAAACATTGGGTGGCACTGTGTCTGATATGGGCAATCATGATGCTTACCATCAGGCACCTGATTTGCTCGTCTTGTACACTCAGTATCATAAAAATTAAAACAAAATAAAAATCGTGCAACACCAAAAAAATATAATGGAACTGTTAAGAGACAAACATTAAAAATAAATTTACGTTAAGTATCCCACAGAGCTTGAAAAGTGATTATTTTAGCCCCGCTCTGGTACGCAACAACGAGGGACTTTAAGCAAGAGGAGTGAAAAAACTATTTCAATTCAAAATCACTAGTATAGTAGGCACAAGGTACCTGTAGGTACCTATGCTCTGAGAAAACAGGTCATTATAGTGCAGCGTGGGATGATAAGATTACGGAATACTACCTACTGACTAATGACCTTCACGTATTTATCATCTATTGACTATGACTGTGTGTGTGTATTTAACTGTATTGATACAAATGATACGGGAATATGTTTTCGCATAATACAAAGGCAAGTTGCTAAGGCACTGTCCTATCTCGTATTAAACTGTTAATCTAGATCAAACTATTAGAAATTTGCTGATCATCATCTAATAAAATGACGTTTACATCTGTTTTTTTTTACCCAAGTTTTTTGCTCTTTTTGTATGTTTTTGTTAAACTTTGTTTTATAACTCTGTTTAATTAACTACTTTTAACTTTCTTAAACATATCTTAGTTTTGTTTTGTAACTCTGTTTATTAAGTACACCTACTCAAAGTTGTCATAAAAGTTCGGATCTATTAACGCGGTAATAAGCGAGACCTGTAATTGGCGGTGTTACCATAATATGTTAGAGCTTAAAAAAGTACCTACAATAAAAACTGGTCTCTAAATAAAAAAAAAGTCTGTAATTATGCCAGCTACGTATGTGTCGTAGCCCTAATAATCAATAAAGCATATAGAACCTACCCATGAGCACATAATAAGTAAATAATGGTTGTTATGAAAACCAGCAACGAACAAATGGCTTGGTCTAAAAATCCCCACTGAAAAAGCCCACGGTGGGGATTATTTTACCTTTAAAAAATCCCCACTATTTTGTAACTTTTCGTCGGGTGGGGATTTATTTACGAAAAAGTAACAAAATCTCCACTGAGGGGATATTTAGACTAAGCCGAATAGTAGCCACTATTAGATATGCATACATTAGATCCCCACTTCGTACATTAGAATGTAAGTAGTTCAAAAAGACAATTTCAATTTAACCTCCAAGTCCAAACATTGTCAATGACCTTTTTTCACCTGCAATGAGGCAGGCTTGCCTAACTCTGATTGCCTTTTTCGGCCAATTTATTATTGGAATAATAAAAAAGTATAGCATTGTTCCTGGGACCGACTTTGAATATTAATTATGTTACGCGTGTCTGTTAAAGAGTTTAATGCTCTGTTAATGTGACTATAAACTATGTCTAGCATCAAATTTAATTGTTTTTGATGACGTTTTAGCGGAGATATATACCTGGGTGAACCTGTTATGAATACTTTTCGGTTTCTATCATGTTCCCAGCCTGGATTGTTTTATCGAATATCAAATGGTTTTTCTTCATTATCCATATTCTGCTTTCTTGAATTTATGCGATCTACTATGTAAATGTAAAGTGGACTCCTTTTCCGCACTTAGACTCTAATCTGGTCCGTTGTGCGTGAAGTCCTGGCTAATCTAGCCAGCCTAACTCTGCCCAGAAGCTCAGAAGCTTCCTGAGAACTTCGCAGGCTTCGCGGAGTGACCTCACTGTTCCGAGGATTTGTTCACGTTGAAGGGCTACTGCCTCGCATTCCAGGACTACGTGGGCAACCGTTTCTTCCGCCTTGAAACAGCCTCTGTATAGAGGACTGTCTGTGGCGTTTATGGTGAATAGATTTTTGATTATTATGCACCACCTAAGTTATTAATATATCCGATTTTACATCTGGAGCCCTTGGTTCGAATCTCATAACATAAGTGGTTTATCATCTCGTCGCTAGCTTGCTTCGAAAGGCACGTTCAGTCGTTGGTCCCGGCTGTCGTCATAAACGATAGTCGTTATTTTATGTCAGAGACCTACGAGCTAAACTACACCACTCTGATACCACGGTTGTCCACAGACTGACTCACAAAAGAAGTAAATGATTACCGAATTCAACTAATTGTAAATAATGTAGAGATGCAACAAAAATATATACCTAATAAAAAAAATTATTTACTAAGGTAGTGATTACCAAAACGATTCTGAATTCTGAGGCAAAGCGGCAGCGGGTAAAGAGACGAAACTAAATTTCCTCTCTCGAAGTTGCAGACATTTCCCTGTACTATTATGGAGGATAAGTCCGTAATAAGTGGCGCCAACACTGTCTGTTTTCATTTTCCTCTTTGCACTTAGCTATAGCTAGTTAGCTAGTTACTTATTTATTAACCTTCATCTGTTTATTTCAATGGATAATAATATACAGGCGTCAATTATTTAAGGAGTTATAATTTTTGTTAAGGTTTTAAATGTAGATAACTTTACATCAAAATATTCATTATCATTAAAGTTTCATTTTTAATGATCGCTTTATAAAATATAACCTGTTTCCCGCGGTTCCACCCGCGTAGTCTTCGTTCCCGTGGGAATATCGGGATAAAAATTACTTTTTATGTTATTCCAGGGTCTAAACTATCTATATATCGAATTTCAGCCCAATCAGTACAGTAGTTTTGGCGTGAAAGAGTAACAAAAATCCATCCATCCATAAATAATGATAAATAAATAAATAATCTTTATTGACATATAAATGTTACATCCACTTAAATGTATCCATAGACTCCCGAACTAGTTAGAAACTGTGTGTCAGGAGCCAAGGCTTCTCCATTATATCTAACTAACTATTTATGTCAACAGAATTGAACTAATATTAACATTAATAATTATATACAATTATTTAATTTTATGCATGCATTATGTCTGTGTGGGGGTGTGTGGGGGTGTATCCATCCATCACTTTCGCATTTATAATATTATAGTAGGATTATAGTAGGATAGGCAGGTATTATAATACCTGCCCTAGCTTGTGATTAAAGTCATAATTTCACGTGATATGTAAGATTCTCGTGATTACCTTTGAAGGTATACAAAATCAAAAAGACTTTTATAACCTCTATGTCATAATATTAGTAGGTATATAATATATATTTATAGGCTGATAGTAGGTACAACAGTCTATTATTACTCGTTAACATCGCGTGATGAGCACAATAGTCACGTGTAATACCACTCCACTCGTATATTCTACCTATTTTACGTTGATACAGTGCGTATTTTATTTGTCTATTTAAATAAGAATCAAACCTACAAACTGAGTAAATTCTTCAATTCACGACATTTCTGATGTACATTTTTGAGTGAAAAAGCGTCTAAACTGTCTAAAGAAAAAAGAGTTTAAGGCTGTGTTTTACCACCTAACTTGTAAACTTTAGTTAAGGATTAGTTAATGTTATTAACTTATCCTTAACCGTCCGGTGGTTAGACCAGTATAACATATCACACACATCATCAGCCGGAAGACGTCCTGCCGAATATAGGCCTCCCCCATAGAAGGCCATAAAATCATATGGAGGGATTTTGCTGGCAGAAGTGAAGGTGACTGATGGCTGAACTGACATTATAAAAGTACACACTAGGACATCTACAAGTTGGTAAATTTTAATGTAAACTCTATTTATCGATCATGTCGCGAATTGCGACAATTCTATAGAATAGAAGGTAGCGCCGCACCGCATTGGAACACTAGTCCACTGAGCATATACACTAGTCCTCAACGAACGAACGCATCACAACGAACAAAGAAATTTTCGCGCGAAATAATGATTGACATAATTTTGACAGACGTGCGATGTAGCTGTCACTTGATTTTTTAATTTTTATCAAGGACTCGCGCGGCTACGTCACACGGCCTCGCCCGTATCGGTGCCACGAGCGGACCGTCACTATTTTGGTGCCACATCTGGTAGGGTTGCCCGATATTAAGATTTCTCGCGATGTTCAATTTGGCGGAAATAAGTGAAAGGAATAAAATTAGTCTTTATAACGTTAGGTATGGTTTAGGTATGCATTTATAATATTATTATACTATACGAATGGGTGTGTGCTAATGACTATTGCATTGTTTGGTTCTCAGGTAAGAAGTTGACACACGGAATAGGAAACCTAGCTTCTGGAAAATTCTTAGCAAATACGAGTATTTTTCTTGCAGGTAATTTAAAACTCGAAAGTTATACTTAAAACATTTACTAGAATAGTAATTATCTGGTTAAGAGTTTAAGTTAATCAGCTGTTGAACAAGTTTTATTAGAAGGACATATTATGGCTTCAGAATCAGCTCGGTAGGCATCCTTAATCGATACCGGTCTCGCCCCTACCACAGAATAACTCATCTTACTAGAGTACCCCTACTACGAATCATTTATCTCGCTAGCATTTAAGTACTTATCACATCATTTTGTACCCGTCAATAATAATATGGAATAGACAGTAAGGTTTTCTGGGCTCAGCTTCCTTGCATTACGAGTCCATTTCCTCTCAGTTTGGGTTTGGTTTCAGTCATTTATTCAAATAGATTTTAAAACCATTTTTTAAAGCAAGACGTCATGAAGTTATCTACAGATTTTACCATTCATTTAAAAAGAAGCACGATGTGGTGCTTCTTTTTAATTTACAAGAAGAATTATTAGCAAAAAACTAGTAGGAGGCCTATTTTTTTTTTCAATTTCCATTTCTACGCTGTTTAGTCAAACACCAAAGATTTTTATTAGCCGAAAAGTGAAAACTCCAATTTGTGTCGTTCATCGTGCCAAAACGCATTCAACATAATGTAACAAATGATCTAGATATTAGAGAAAGAACGGTGACTAACGCATTACTTTGTCGATAAGGGGGCATTGTGTTGTGAGTAGGTACCTGGTAGTGGACGCTCGCGCTCTAATCGAAAAGTGATTATGATTCCACTAACCGAACGATTTTAGAGGATATAAAAAATATGGGACAACTTTCCACGCACAGTCCTCTGGTCTCAAACTAGGCTAGAAATCTGTACTAGAATAACCAGGAGACTGATATACATACCTACTTATACAACGTGCTACAACGAGGTGTAGTAATACTTAAGGCGGTTGCCATACAAAACTAAATTTTCCATTCATGAAGAATGAGATAATAATTTACACTATTGTTGGTGGTTGGCTCTTAATCTGGCCTTTATTTTCGCCAAAACATGTTTGCTTAAAGAAAACTGTATGTTTTTTTTTCATATTTTGAGTGGAAAATAATTATATTTCTTTTTTTAAGGAAGACCAATCCCCTTAAAGGGTTGCATTGTACTAGGGTGCTTATACTTGTCAATATAACCACTTGCAATAGACTTGCGAAATTAGCAAAAATAAATTTCGTCATCCCATACAAAATGTATATATAATATACGCATGATAACACCCAGGCACCAACAACAGCAAGATCAAATACCAACGATACTGTGCTGATCCGCACAAATGTTTGACCTACCGGAATATCGAAGCTGGGACATGCAGCTCAGAAGGCATAGTCGCTGCCATTAAGCCACCAGCCAGTCAGGATAAAACATAAAACTGCGAAACGTAGCCAGCACCAATAATCATAATCTGGTTATGCTTATTTGGCCGTTTTCAATGTTAATTATCAATTATTATTGTGGGCAAAGTCAAAGTCAAAGTCAAAAAGATTTATTCAAATAGGTCACAATCTGACACTTTTGTACGTCAATGAAAATAAACAGTAACGAGTGTACCGTGCGTTCGGAATGATACCTTTACAAGAAGAACGCACAAGAAACTTGTAGGGCTTAATTTTTTCAACTGATTGTTTTACAATATTTGGTTTGGTTACACTCGTTTGTTTAGAAGGTGCCGCGTGGTGGCTATGCGGAAGTTCCCAAGCATCTTTGTCCTCTATGTACTGATTTACATTATAATAAGCATTCTTTAGTAAAGTAGATTTTATATAGGTTTTGAATTTACCCTCTGAGAGCCCCGTTATCTCTTTTGGGATTTTATTATAGAAACGTATACACTATTTCCTAAGAATGATTTTTTATTTGTTTTAGATAATCTATAGCTAGGTATAGCTATTTTGTCTTTATTCCTAGTATTAAAATTATGGAGGTATGGACTATTTAATTTGAATTTATGTAAATTTTTACGCACATACATATCAAGTAAGTTAAGCGTACAAGTAAGGCGTACAAGTAAGTTATATACTTAGTTAACAAAAACTTAATTTGGCTTCTTTAATTTGAAGGTAATGTTTTCTAGAACTCGTGATTCCGTCCATTTGCCAGGTTTAGTTATTAATCGGCCAATATTCCAAAAGTTTAGTAACTTATTAATTCCCTTGAATTTAGGAAACATTTGTGAGGGTTTCAGCACTGTACCTAAGGAGTGCTTTTCAATAAAATATAATCCATCTGGAAATGCTACTTAACTGCTACAAAACTTGTAATAAAGTATAGAATTCCCATACTGCGTGACCTTGTCGCCGCACAAGTGACTCATCAGTCATCTGTGACTGTGCGCTACGTTTGTGTATGTGTAAAAATTTATCACGGCGCGGCGGTGCAAGATTAGTGCGGCGCTGTGCGAATATACTTCGTATACCTACTTAACTTAGCTACGTGAGATGTAATAGTAAGATGTAGTAGTAAATAAGATGTGGAAGAAAAGTGACGGCGAGGTGCCGACAAGGTTTTTGTATTAAATTAGTTATTGTTGATATTTCTAGAGTACTTTATTACTAGTTCTGTGGCATTACACAAAACTATGCTGCTGATAACTCTTGACTAGAGGAATGCAAGTATCGCAACGTCACGTCAGACTTTCAATAATATCTACCTACTTGTGCACAAGCAGAAGATGAAAGTAATTAATAGTTAGGTAGCGTTCCCAATTAGCTCAATAATTTACTTATTGTATCTTGCATGACATTGAAGAAAGTAAAACTGATTTCAGATAGATAGATCTCGTTAGTCATAAGATATACCTTAGAATTTGCTAAAGCATACGTAATACATAATATATCATCACGTATTTTTCCTAAATGGGTAGGTAGAAGATCCAGGACCCAGTCTCACAGAAGGTACACGCCTGTCTTCGCAAGTTATGTTTTTAATATCCATATAATAGGGGTCGAACCTATTGTCATTAAAAGGGGTACAAACCCAAATTAAAAATAGCAGGTTGCATTTTTATGTCACTAAATCAAGTTTAAATAAAAAGAGAATAAATAAATACCAAACAATTACATTGTATTTTCAAGAGCTAACATTGATTGAAAACATAAAAAGGTTCTTAAATTTCTTTGAATAAAAAAAATCACACATAGTTTACTCTTTGATTATTTAAATAATCAAAGAGTTTACTCTATTTTCTGTCTAAATTGAATTTCTCTGGTTGCAATGTAAATTATTAAGCCATAATTTCATAAAAGTATTATGTATTTACATCACATTACATTAACGGTTTTGGAATAAAAATTATACATTAAGAGTTATTTCATTATATAATATTTGGCGCTTACAACGTTTTTATTTCGTGCACAAAATGTTCAACCCTTCTCAGAACACGCGTAGCATCAGCATGTTTTATTTCACATATTCTGTGCGGATGCGGAGCGGGACGGGGGGACATTTTGCTGGCTTTACACCCCCTTATTAACCGGGCATAATTCCAGACTCCTGTCATTGAGAACATTCCCAATAGAAAAATCCAATATCGCTTTTTGCCTGAACTGAGATCGAACCTGGGACCTTATGATCGGCAGTAGAGCTTGTGAACCTCTACGCCACTGAGGCAGGAATAGGAATGTGCCACAATAGGTACTATGAAAAAAAATCATCGAATGATTTCATGAGGAAACGAAAATACGAAACATCGTTTTGGTTTAGTTTTGGATTTTTTTATAGAATTGTGTCAAATTTTTAATACTCAAAAACAGAACTTAAAAACAAAAATATAAAAACAATATTATTATTATTATTATAACTTAAAAACTGTTACTTAAACAGTGTTACCAAACTTAAAAATGTAGAACAAAGGTAATAAATTCACTGTCTAAAGTCTAAAGCAAGACTCTTTCTTTACGAATTCCAAATACATGCAATGGTTATGCTTCGGCATAATAATACTTGCATTTACATAACCACATTTGTTCAGAATGATACTGGGATCTGTGGCAATCGTTGTCTAGATAATGGCAACCTCTCCTTAGAAATGAGATCAAATGATTCCGTCATTGAACATTGAATCATGAATCAGTAGAGTCAGTATCTTGGTTTCAGGACAAGTCGTCTGACTTTGAATATGTGCTATTCCTAAAATTTTTAACGCTGCGCTTAAATCATCGATAGTTTATGGTATATTTTTTTTAACGTTGCTCTGTGTTCAAATATACACGCAACAATAAACAATATTGACGATATTATTAATAATAACATCATTATATATACTTTATTAATAAAGTAATATAAAAAAACAAAACTTCCAATGAAGCTGGGTCCAGAAAGCCTTATATCCTTTATCACACCTGGGACACTCGACTCAATTCCCATACAAAAGTCGCGACTACCCAGACTACTACACAGACACTGCACACACTGCACACGCGCAAGAGTGTGCGTGAGGAGCTCAATCTTGGTCGTAGGGAAGGCCCGATTGGTGGGCGGATGACAGTGTCCATTCTATACGTAGTATTATAAGTGTAAATGGTATTTTGTAGTGCCGTACTAATTATCAATAAATAAACTAATTAAAAATAAATTAAATTATCTGTTCTGTGACTATAATGCCGGGTAGAGGCAATAATATTCCCAAATTCCCACCGATTTTTAAATTTCCGTATTTTTAAATGACGATGCGCACATTTAGTAGATTAATTTTAGTAGAACATTTGCTTAATTTATTATAATTAATGGCGATATTAAAAATATTATTTATGCACATTTGAAAATCTTATTATAAGGCCTATCAAATAAATACAAAATTATAAAATAAGGTCGACGGGCCCTAAAAACAACTCCAAACTGCTATTATGAGAAGGAGACCTCTGAAGTATGACCATCATTCAATTCATTATAATTAGCGGAGTAATTGTTTGTCACAAACCAAAAGTGCGCAAATAATTTCCATGTGCGTCGCAGCAGAGCGTTGTTGAAAAACATTCAGAGATCACACCATATTGTTTGTCTTGAGGAAATCTATAAACAAGTCGTAGGTACACTTGTCTTCTGAGAAATAAACCTTATTACAAGGGATTACGAATCATAGGAAGTATTGATTGAATTGATTCCTGATTATACGAAATGAGTGCAGATATTTTAAACTATTTTGCAAGATTACGGTCATCGTCGAGGAATTTTATAGTACTTACCCATGGGTATAAGGTTCTCCGTATTCTTAGCAGTGTATTAGCAGTTCAAAAGTAAGTAAATTGACCGAAGTTTCTTACAAATCCTTTGCAAAAAATTACAGTGATGTGAAAACCGGTTCTTTGATATCGATACTTTTATAACGAAGCAAAAAATGAATTAAAGCAGAAAGCAATTAATTTTTTAATAAAAACAATTATAAAAAACCGGATAGCTATCAATAATACAGCTAGTTAAGAATTAGTTATTAATAACAATAATGATAGTTAAATATAACTTATTTGTATTTTTTAATAATAAGTAAATTCCTGTTGAAATATTGTCTTTTACTCCGCAGTGGGAAGTTAAAAGGAATAATGGGCATAATGTGTTAGTCAAAATCAAAATTCAACAGCTAATCCTTTATAAAATAAGAATATTCTACCAAGCTCTGGAGTTACGATAAATCCGAGTTTGTGCTATTAAAAGATTTCTATCAATGGCCTGTTTAAACACGATCTGTTTAAAACGTGGATATTATTTGTGTGTGCGCTTATCATTATCAGTTAATACGTTTGTGATACCGATCGATATGAGCTTAACCATTGGACAACGTCACACGCTCATGCTGTACTCGTAGATTGTTGATAAAATTATTCCAGTAAAACAATGTCCGACTATGTCACACTGCAACCTCGAATATTTATCGGTCGTTGTCGTGTTACCTTGTTTACGGAGGTTTTCGCCTTATATTATCTTATACACCTACATAAAATAAATCGGCCTCTCGGTCAACGCATAGTGCGTTTCGTTGTCGTATATTTCTACATAATTTCCGTTCTTCTGTTACAAATCTTGTTTAACGTCGAGTAACCTATGACATTCCGCTAAGGATAAAAATATATCAGGTAGAGTTAGGAGCGTATCTGGGAATAGGCAGAAATATAGCGGGAACGCTACGGTTGAAATGTCAGGTTAACATTTAATAGCGTGGGTTTCGCTACCGTTTATTAAAATACCCGTACCTATATAACGAAGTCTTGAGGCATCATCTCTATTAACAGCATCGATTTAACAAGCGGAATGAGACGGTATATTCCGCTTTACACGTACCTAGCGGCAAGCGTGAATATGGATCGTCTCTCGCAGACAACTTGCGTCGCCGTCGCGTGCAAAGTGCAAACTGGCTTCGTGTATTCGCCGCCCGTGTAGTCGCTGCCCATCGGGCGCTCGTGCTCACTTCACCCGGTAATGAATTTACTAAAGGTGTAACGCCACGCTTCGATACTTTTTGCTATAATACTAAGTTGTCATGAAATCGCCAAGTATGTACCTACATCGATTGCGATTAAGTAGAATGTGTTATATATAGTAAATGTTAATTTAATCTAGCTCCTACAAACATTTTTAGTTTGTCTTAACTTTCAGATGACCCGAATCTCAGCTGGCTTTTTCGTCACTCGATCAATCGTGTTAAAAAACTGTCGTTGTCGTTTCCTTGGAGGCGTTACGTAATTTTGACCGATGGTAGTCCAACCGTTATTTCAGATTGGCCTGAGGCCGTTGCACCAGCGTGGCGTAGCTTTCCGAAAATCAGATTGCAAAAGTGGGGGACATTGTGAACAGTGCGGATCGCGGGAGCCGTTTCGCGGTGTACGGAGCGGCACTCGGCACGGGCCGCGGGCGGAAGTTACGGTGAACGGTGCCTCGGTGGCCTTGGCGGATCGGCTGCCGCGCGCCGAAGGTGAAAGTCTTGACGGCCGGCAATTATTGAACCTCGACCCGGCATCCTCCTATATTCGGGTTACGCCAGCTATCATGCAGTAACAGTTACTACCACGATGGATGACAATGCACGAGCCCGGTTTCCGCATTCTTCCAGAGACCCATTTTATCTATTAAATAAAATTGCATAATATATAGCAGGTAGAACTTTACAATCATAGTACAATTAGGCAATGTCATAAGTAGTAACTTCATCAAAAAACTTCCTTAAATTCGTTAAATTATTTTTTTAAGGATTATGAAAAAAACGTGGAGTAAACATTCAACGACGCTAGTTGTTCTAAGGAACATTTATAACGAATAGTATTTCAATAGCACCTTCACGCATAATTGAATAAGGCGATTCGAGGGTCGGCCCAACATCTGCCTGGTCGTCACCGCTTGGCTCCTATTCAAATTTAAATGTATTCTACTGAATGCACCGTGGAATGGACTTGAAGACGTTGTGCAGAATTTTGTATCTCTATTTTAGTAACATCACCTTCAACGTGAACTTTAACAGCGTCAACAAGATTTTCATTATTGTCAACCACTTACCATTTATAATACACTATACTTTTATCGACAATTATGGGCGGTTTACACGGGCTTCGTAGCTAAGCGCTTAGTACTTGTCACTAATACTAAGTCCTCATGTGTAAACACGCTGAGTGCTTAGTATTAGTATTTGTGAATAGTGCAAGTGAATAGAAAACGATCCTATTTACTAAGCGACAAGTCGATATTAAGTACTAAGCACTTAGCTACAAAGCCCGTGTAAACCGGACATTACGATTACAATATCGGGGCCTAATAGTTAATACCTATTAGATTTGTAACAGTAGCATATGCTATTATTGTTATCCTCATAAAAATATAAAATGTATTATAATTTCCTATCATTTATTTGATTCGTTTCTCTATTCTTTTAATCTTGTAAAACGTTGTAGTATTTGCTAAAAATCAGTATAACTAGAACAAAAGTTTTGTATATAAAGGATGAAAGTTTATGTAACTCAAACTTTGACGTCCGTAACTACAGTATTTTAGAAGAGTATGGCCCAAGGCTGTGAAACAAACTCTTGGTGAATTAAATCGATTCCAAAGTGGACGTTTTAGCAGTTATTGCTTGATTTTGGGGCTGGTATAATTTTTATGATCTATGTTTTGTTTTCTGTTGGGTTAACGACTGCTTTCAAAGGTTTAAAGTTAACTTAGTTGTTTTGTTAAATAATATATTGCAGACACCTTACACAAACCTTACTATAAGGCTTGGTAATTTAAATTTCATTATATTAAATTATTTAGTTATACGTATGAGCTTCTAATGTAGAAAATTAAATGGTTGCTAGTAAATTTTTTTATGAAGGTTAAACGCAAACCTTGAATAAATATATTGAATTTATAAACCACGCTATACCTAATGTAGGTAGTTGAATACAATATATCTACATAGATATCTTTATTAGATTCAAGTGGTAAAATAGATAGATATAGAGCAAATTTCGTATATTTTCCAATTAATATATACAATGTAAGTAACCTTTTTAACCTAACAAATTAATCAGTTCTTTTTATCATTCGTAAACAATAAATTTTAAGAAAAAAAATTGATTCTTGTCACACTGGATAGTCTCATTACCCAATTTAATATACACATGTCTAATATCATAAAAGCAAACCGCGCTAATATCTTATATTAATGACTGTTATTTTGAAGAGTTTGCCGATAGCCAATTCAATTTCATAGATAAATTCTAAGTGTTACCGAAATTGATGCAGACGATTGATGATAAGTCTTAAAAATGAGAGCTAAATGAGAGCTTTAGAAATAATTGGCTCATAATATTATGAAGAGGTCACTACCAGCGACACCCCATAAATAGAAATTATCAAAAGGCACATGGATTACGGTGTGGATAATGAGGAATCCTTTGCGAGGGGAACCGTAGAGCCGGTCGGTGTCGGAGCCCGCCTGCGCGCCCTCTGCACATTTATATCACCAGAACTTGTGTCGGGATGGAACACGGAGTACAGAGCGGAGCACTGAATGCCGAGCTCGAAGGCATGAACAGTTTGGCGAGTGAGGCCGGCATCAGCGCACGTCGTACTCGGGCTTACGGCTACAACGCGGTTCGCTCTCGATTAGTTATGTAGTAGCGCCGCGCCGCGCGCCTGTTTGGACAAGTGCTAAGTTGATCGTTTCATGTGATACACCTCGTTGAGGTTGGCATTATGTTTAATTCGACCGTTCGGAAATTTAATTGTTACGTATTGTATTACTGTATTTAATTTTCCTGTGAAATTTTGTTTGGAGTGTTGCCCTCTTTGTTGGAGTTGACTTTAATTGAATAAGGTAATTAGTTGATTTTTTGCTTTCCTTGATTTTTATTATTCTTGATAAGTAGTTGATATGAGCTTTACTGCCTACAATTTAATTTTAGTTTTAAGTTATTTCGGTCAGTATACTACTCGGTGAAACAAAGAAACCTTACAGTGTAGGCAAGAGTGGATTCATCATAGATGCTCTTTCTTGCATAATCTGTACTATAGGTACAACTTGGTTATTGAATTGTTTGGGAGTTAAGTAATTACTTGCTTATTACTTCATTTATTTATTTTTTTCTTGACTACACATTTGGTAACTATTGCGAATCTATTTACATACTATTAACTATCTACCTCATTCCTCCCTACCTACCTACATTATTTACTGTACTTGCAATAACTTAAAAATCGTTACAGTAAAATAAATAACCGATATTTAGATACGTAAGAAACATACAACTGACCACTAAAATATTAATAATATATGTAAAGAACATGATTTTGAATAAAGTTTTTTATATGAAATAAAGCATTCTATTGTGCACAGCGAATAAGGAATCTTAGTATAAAAGCAGCAAGGCTTATCACCGGACACAAAGTATTACGCTTGCAATTTATCGCGTTAATTAGGCGGTTCACTTCGCGACCACTTAACTAGGTATAAAGAATAAAGAAATGTCATCGCAGTCCGCAGTTTGCTCTCGTTATTTTATTTTGAAATCACCACGTTTTTTTTTTTTTTTCAATTTCTACCTGACCAAGCCCTTTGTCGCTGCGTCGTAGGTATGCTATCGCTTACTCTCTCGCACTCATATGGATATTAAAATGTTCGAATGGAAAGCTTACGTAGGATTAAATGTTTAAATCTTTTACTGTTTTACAATCAAACTACCTATAGAATTCATAATTTGTACCGAATAATGAATTTGATGGTTTTTTTTTTATATTTCCTCCCTCCACTCTTTGTTTGGTGAAAAGGGCGTTCCATCGTGGACATAAATGCTAGTCTTTATCGTCTCGGAACTGGGTACATTTGAGTTGATAGCCTTTTTATGATTTACATGATTTTAGTACTTATTCTCTTCTTAAAGCAATGAAGTCGTTCTGTGGAAATTTAAAATACTGGGATTTCGGTAATCGGTACCGTGAATCATTGTCCCATCACTAGTATTTTTATTTTTTGCTTCGTTTCAATACCGATGATATTACAAAACATAAACATACGTTCACGCCTTTTTCCCGAAGGGGTAGGCAGAGATGTACCCAGGATTGTATGTAATGTACCGATGATATTATTTTGCGCAATATCTAATCTTACGAGCAGGTTCTTACGTAAAATCAACTACGTAGTCATTTTCTGCTCTAAGCATGTCGTGTTTGAATTTCAGCAACAAACTTTCATGAACACCGTTTTATTACAAATGTGTTTAGGGTTCAGTTCAGGGAAATGTAATTTACTTCTAATTGAAACTGAAGTGCTTACCTACTTTGAAATTCGTTTTAAGTGTCGGGTATTTTTTTCAAAGAAGATCGAGCAAAGCGAAGCATGACTGTGTTGCGTTGGCGGATTATAATGTTATCTAATTCTAGGAACATTCTTTAATGGCAACACAGTAGTATCTTCGTAGTTTGTTCTTATAAGCAGAAAAACTATTATATTTTTGAGAGTTAAGTGATGTACACCTTACTCGTGTCTCATGATTAAGAAGGAACAGGGACAGGTGTTGGGCACGGTTAGTACCAAAATCACATTAGAAATTCTTCGCCTTTGACTTTAGTCACCCCGAGTTGTCAGATGTCATTCGCAGGTGATACCGTGGTGCTAGAAAGAACAAAATGATGTTTGCATCTCTTTTACTCTATAGAATATAAAATTTAGCGTCGCGTCGTGGGAAACGTGCCAAGAGTGTTCCTAGTTTTAAGGTGTAGAATGGAGCTTAAAAAACTTTTGGAAGTAGGAGTTTTATCTTAGATAATTGTCTTGTCGCTGATTGTTTGATTATATTAATGTCTGAAAAAAATTTGATACAAAGCGATGTCACAATAATATTATATAAGCGAGTTTCAATGTACTTCAAATAATTAGGTGGACTCAATTTTCTTTGTATAGGTATGTAATAGGAATACTTACTAATAGTATTCCAAGGCCTGATATATACCTGCATGTAAAGTCTAAAGTCAAATAATAATCGAACATTTTACCTAATAAATAAAGTAGCTATCATAATCTTATACATAAATACACTGTCAATAACTTTTAAAGTGCGTCAGCTCGGAGGCTATTAGACGTGATTTACTCGAAACATTCAACATCCATTGTCTCGGCTGGCCGTTCACGGTATAGAACGCCCTTGTATATGAAGCAATGTATAGTGCCTGTTAATTTTTATCCGCACACGATAGATTACTTGGTGTTAGAGTTTATATCTCGGGGGAATGGCACAGTTGTTTACATCATATTGGTTGGGAAAATTATGTGAATGTGTATGTGCGAGTACGCTTACTGCAGGTATTATGATTGTTTTACTTTTATGGAATAACCATTCCGTATGACATAAATAAAGAAAAGTCGAGGTCGCATTCAATAATGTGATTCAACGAAGACGATTATTGGATTGACGATCTTAAAACAATTCAATAATAAGTTACTTGACAATAAATGAATTTAATTAAATCAGGTTTGATCGCTAACTTTTTACGTGTTGGTAATAAGATTGATTATTACATAATTTTGACCTGGTTTACATTAATTAAGTAATTATCAATTATAATACTTATTTACGGATAAAATGCCGTTATTAATTAATGTGGCTAAGTTTCGAGTTATCGATATTCAATACCGGTATCGGTACATCTCTAAACGTTTTCGTCAGGATTCAGTTGTTTACAAAAATTTGACGATTTGCGAACTTAGTTATAAAGCTATTGTAATTCATCGGAATAACAAACCAATTAATATTAAACGATCCAAATATCGTTGAATAATTTGTGACGCATTTGTGGGTGGATTTGTAAATGACTGTTGGTTAATAAATGAGGCTTTATCCTGGCAACATTGGAGCTTGTGCTGACTTAATTATTCCCATCTTCTGACCTAGAACATTCGATCACAATAACGGATTGGTAGACGTCCTATACATGTGTAAAGTAGTAATAGAGCTGTATCATTGACAATAAGTATTGTAATAGTGCATTCATGTAGTCGAAAGTCTATTTTAGTTCAGCGTATGGTGGCTTGTCGATGCCGTTTGAATTCAATAATTTTTTACGCGGTAGGTTTCCCAGTATTCCCAGTATTTTTCCGTGAGTTTATACTTTATACTCAATAAGGGTTGTTGTTACTTTGCCACAAAACCCACGCAAAAAATGTGTTGTCTTGCCACAGTCCTATGTTTGTATTGTTATGTCGCCAAAGGTTTTTTGAAGTATTGTTATTTTGCTACAATTGCTTTTTTTCTATAAGTACAGATAGCAGAAAAAATAAAAATCTAGATCTGTTTTCGTTATCTTAGATGAGAACAAAAAAAAAAAAACAAAAAACAGAGGACCAATGTAAGACGACGCAAAATGGGTGAAAACAAGGAATATCGCGAAATTGGTGTATATATTTGCCAGTTATTCATCCGCCAAGCAGTAATGTACAAACATTACTGTGTTCCGGTATGAAGGGCAATGTTACCAGCGAAATTACTGGGCATAATGAGATTCAACAACTCATATCTCAAGGTGACAGGCGCAGTGCAGGGCCGCGCAGAATTTTGAATTTTAAAACACTGGGTGGCACTGTGTCTGATATGGGCAATAATGATGCTTACCATCAGGCATCTGATTAGCTCGTCTTGTCACTCACTATCATAAAATAAATAAATAATAATAATTAAAGGAAAAAATGGGACTTTTTGTTAATTTTGGCACAGAACCTTTAACAAAAAGAATATTTTCATATATAACTAAAATGGTGTTGGCGAGAGCCAACAATTAGATACCCATTAAAATTATATTGTAATAATTAAGTAATCTTTCTATTAGAATAGTCACGAGTACAAATAAGTGCACTCGTTTGTTATAATTATGTTGTTAGTAGGTACCCAGTTATTGTAAGCACCTAGTATCAACATGTACCTACTTAACTAAACTTTTGACAGCCTCGTTGGCTTAGTTGGTGGTAACTCTGCTTCCTGTGCCGCAGGGCCCGGATTCGATCCCCGGCCAGGTCAAACATTTGTGTGCATGAACATGTATATTTGATCTGTGTCTGGGTGTTATAAGCTATATAAGTATGTATATCAGTCATCTGGTTACCATAGTACAGGCTTCTAGCCTAGTTTGGGACCAGATGATCGTGTGTGGAAGTTGTCCGATATTATATTATATTAACTATTTATATCGAAAATCGTGACCTACACGACATAATTTTTGTGATACCTAAGTGCCTACCTATATTAAATGTTGCAAAACGGTGTGCATCTACTCGTCGACCTTAACAACTTAGGTACAAAAGGATAAATTAAGTAATTTGCAAAAAAAATTCGACTCTCATACAAATTTGCCGATCAGCTGACCCATTTTGTATGGAAAGTCGTTTTGTTCTTATTTCGGAATTCTTTGTTTTGCAAATTATTTAGTTTGATGAGATATATTTGATGCATCTCCATAAGTACACATTTTTTTAACTCATTACTTACAACTTTATAGACATAAAAAAGAATTCAGGCGCGGTGCTAAGCAAATTCATCCTCTCGCTCACACGTTCCCACATTTTTGAAGATATAAAATGTACAAAATGTTTAAATTACCTAAAATAAAAACAACTAGGAACTAGGAAATAACAATACAAAAATTCAGTAAAAATCCAATTTAATCTAAACAAGTTTTCAGTGCCTTTTTTATTTTTCTAAGATTTTTTTTTTGCGCAGGTTTTTATACGGGAAAACGCAAAAAAAAAAACTGTATTTATTTAACGTAACTACATGTAGGTATATTTTATATCTTCAAAAATGTGGGTACGTGTGAGCTAGAAGGCGAATTTGCTTAGGACCGCGCCTTCAGAAGAGAGAATAACTATTGTACTTATAAGTGCGTACACGCATAGGTACCTAGTTTAAATTATAGTTAGCATAGCAAGGGCAAATCATTATTTGTTCTTGTCATAATTAAGTATTATGTGCCTCTTACTTTGTTTATGAAATCGGAAGCAAGCATCTTGTATACAAAACAAAACAATATTTTGCACATGCACATAAAAAGGATTAACTTTATAAAGTGGAAGTAGGTTCTAAGTAATAAAATAAACCATAATTTGTATAGAATTGACCTTTTGGAAATATTAAATGCACTTAATAAATACGTTTTATTATGAATCGACTTCTTCATTCGTGCAACAAAGAAAGCACGTGTTTAGTGCCGAGTGTCGCCATCTTTTGTTTATGATACGCACCAGTGTATGTGCCACACACATTCTTAACTTCGTGATTCGTGGGCCTTCGTGCCTTAACGAGGTATTTACCTATATATTACTAGCTGGATATCCCACTGGAGTCAATAGCTTTGCAGAGATATCATTATTAAATCAAATAGAGTTTTCCCCGATAAGTAGGTACCTACTACAGAATACCTATAATAAAAGCTTTTAATAAATCCTTAAAAAGTTATATTCCTATATATTCCTACCTTTCTTTTTAACTATCTTAGACATAAGTGCCACCGCCGGTGATGATGATAAGCGATCAATGATTTTTCCGCTCAAAAAAAAAATACAAACATATTAAATACTCAAGAACGAGACAAATAGATAAACTGACCGTTCACATCGCTGACAGTAAACTATTTAATATAACTATCTCTATTACTCTCGTGGGATATGCGTACTACTTTTCCTGAGCGAGAAAATCATCGAACGCTCATCACTCAACACCGGCAGTGCAACGGGTTCCTAATAGAACCGCTAGCAGTAGTTGGAAAAGCAATATTAATCATCAGTTTAGGTAGGTAGTACATATATTTCTTTCTGTTTAATGATTATTGTGAAGAAAATAGACAATGTCAAATCTATTGTCAAGCTAGTCGTTATTATCATAGAGTCAACAGGAAAAATAAAACAAACGAGGTCGCGTTATCATATAAAAAGTTATAAAAGCAAGTATATTTTAATGCACGCTGATCGCGGTCTGCATCTAATTTGTTCCAAACAAAAGAATTCACTTTTACCAAGAGATTAACATTTTAATATTTAGTAAAGAATAAAGATTTTAATGAACACTATATATACACTGTTATATTATAACGATTGTTAAATATGGAATCAAAGTATTTATAACATAATGAGTAGTTGTCGAAATCCTCTAGCGTATAGACAATAGCGCCCTCTCACCATATTTATGAATCGTAGACACACTGTAACCTACTCGTAGTCTAAGAGATGCCTATTGACTTTTTTTGGGTTATTCCTTCAAAAGTCTTTGTAAGAGAATAATTCCTACACGAAATTTGTTCTTGCTAGTTCTTTAAAAATGCCCATGTTGTGTTTTGGTTATGGTTTTCCGGAATAAAATTATTATAATTTGCACATTAAACCTACTTAGCATATGTATAAAATATCCTATTAAAATGTTTAAAATTATTATAATTAATAATCTGGTTAGCTGAATATAAAAAAACGTATTTAAGGCGCGGTGTAGGCGTAAGAACAAGCTAATACGTATAGAATTCAGAGCCGTCTATGATAAAGAATGAACAAAAGGGTCCCCTAAAATAGGTGGCATTCTTCATTCTCTAAATGTATTAGGGGGCATCGCACATCGCATTGGTCGTGTGTTTGTGTGTGTGTGTGACAGAGAAGAAAGTGCTGCAGGTAGGCAGTCGCCGCGTAAAGCAGGATTTATTGGGTCGTAACCAGCGGGGTCGGCCACACTTCGCTACGGTACGGTGTTGCGAGTTACCATTCCCCTTAAAACTAATAAGTACGTGATGAAAACTAAAAACGCTATCGTACTTGCGTGAAAAACTAATTTGAATAAAATTCTCTACAAGTTTTTTGTTAAACTTTCTAAGAATGGGATAAAAAAAAAAATTCAACGAAAAAGTACCGTTTAATCAAAATGGTGATTCATATGGATTTTGTCGCCGAAAATATTATTATATTATATTCAATAAGTATTATAAGTACCTATCATGTGGTAAAAGAAAATTCTCTATTATCAAATATAATTCTTAGACAAATTCAAGATTAGGTACCTACATTAACCGTTCACCTAATTCAATTTACGTACCTATCACGAACCTATAAAATGTCCATCACAATAACATAAATCATATTTTTGTACCCTTTGAACTAAATAGTTACTACGGCTTTTTCATAATATTATTGTATTATGTAGTTAATACCTAAAAAATTAAGATACGGTCGAGCTGGCAACATCTTGTTTGTTTTTGTCTTGCATTTGTCACAAAAGTAAAATGCTGGAGTTCAGAGCGTTTTAATTGAGGCTTTGTCATCTCTAACATCCCGATCCATTATGATTATTTCCTGGTTTATAAGTTAATGTAATAGATGTATAAACGCAATATTAATAACTACTTCACTACCTATTCATAATCATCAATCAATATTTATATTTCAGCTGAATGAAATAATATCCTTATAATGTGGAAAACGGAAAATCGCAAGTAGGTGTTTTATTTTGATTCTGATATTTCCCAAGCGCTATATGACTTCAAAGCGAGACAAGCAGACTTTTCCGAACAAAAAACATGTACCTTGTTACGACTTTTCGATATTAATATTGTGAGACGTCGCGTCTTAAGTTTTGCTCTATTCCAGATACGAGGATAGTTCAGTTTCTGAAGATTATTCCCTATTAAGACCTGATATTTCTAATTTGGCCGTGTGATCCCCGGCTATATAATAGAGCCAACCCTTTCTCATCCAGTGGGAGCCATGAGACCCGGCAGAACGATATATTCAGAGAGTGGGCAGCAGCGCTCTCCGTTTCCATGTATTCCATCGACTGCGATCACCAAACCGCCTGCCAAGCGTGGTGATTACGGCAAAATCCCCCCATATGAATAGTTTATGGCGTTCTATGTGGGAGACCTATGTTCAGCAGTGGACGTCTTCCGGCTGATGATGATCAGCCGGAAGACGTCCATGATGATGATGATGATGATGATGATTTCTAATTTTATCATCTTTGTCAATTAGCCCTTATCGTATAATTATGTAACGTGAATTATTCATATATTTGGTATGGTAATTCCAAATTAGTTACCAAGTACTCGTCTGATGCCTTTATCGAATTTCCTGTTAAAATACCCGTATTAAGTAATTATGTACTTGTTATGTGTAGTTTCAGAATTGTAACATATTTATAACCTGATTGAAAAATTGTAAAGGTCGTGGAGACATTGTTAACCCCCAAGTGTTCTCCTTTCTACACGCTCTCGTTATTTCGTAGGATCTTTTCCCAACTTTGTAAACAAAACCAAATTCATTGTAGATGCTTCTGTTATTGTTCTGGATCCTTTGCATATCGGTCGTTTTAAGCAGAACAGGAAAATCTTTATCGTTGTCGTCATTATTATGTATTGTTGTAATTCTTCAATTTGTCCATATTAGGATTATGTCAGTTTTTTACCAGAACTCTAGTCGTCGAGTCATGGCTAGGCAGCTAGCGTCTAAAATGACGGTTCACGCTACGTCATTCGTTTCCTCTCCATACGTACGTAGCCGTACATGACGCAATTGGCTTTTTCAATGTCTTATCTACTGTAAGGTATGTTGTCATTCGTTGAGCGGACGCAGAGCTGCGCGCACGCCGCTCACTTCGCGGTTTATTTTTGTTTCACTTGTGTGTTTTTACTTTTTATAGTCGCCGAGGACAAAGTGACGAATTGCTCGCTCGCATTGTGGCAGTGTTTTGAACTTCGTGATACGTGACATTGAAGGAATCGATTTGAATTAACTAGAGTTTCGGTGAATCACCTACAATGTTTATGTCAGGATTCTTCATCCTATCCCCAGATTTATATTCTAGGTGGGTGTTTATTAAAACTAATTTCAAGGTGCTTTGTCTTAATGCTCGATCCGATATCGGCACGAGTAGCTCGTCGACTTATAATCTGATGCGTTCCGAGTTTCGAGCTATCGCGAATGGAGAGCGGATTATAGCAAGTTGTGAACCTGATTGGCTCGTTCGGCCGTCGATGCATTGTTCTCCGTCTGACCTAGTACCTGCTCTGCTTGTCATTATGAAACAATTAGGGCTACAGCATAACTTATTCGCATTCCATTATTTATCATAATTTTAATGAAACGTTTAGTCTTTGTTCTTGCGTGGCATTCAATTATTGTTATCGAGAACTCTAGTTGTCTAGTAACAAATCAGGTTAATATATCGCCCGGGCGTTCTAATTTCGTGTCTTATAACATCTGACCATTTTGGCGTCGCGTCGCTAATAAGTGCTAATGTTCTCATTTGTATTGTTGCAGAATGACGCCACAAGAAGAGCGCGAGAGCGCGCGCGGGGCGGAGATAGCGGACGCCTTCGAGGACGACATGTTCGGGCCTCCGCGCACGGAGCCCGCCGCTCGGCCCAAACTCTCCATGATCTCGGCTCGCATCCGCGCCAACGAGGAGCGCAAGCGCGTCATAGAAATCTGCTCGCAGAAGCTGGAGAACATCGAGGACCCAGCGCGGGACCTCCGCCGCTCCGTGTGTATAAACAACACCTACTGCCGGTTGAGCGAGGAGGCGCGACGGGACAAGGAGGCGCGGCGGCGGCGAGCGCGCGAAGAGTGTGACGATTCCTGGGTCGGGAAGAAGGCGCGGCGAGCGGTCGAGGACGAGTGCCTGGCGCTGCTCGACGCCATCCCCGAGCTGGGTGACGCTAATCTCGGGTGCGCACAGCTAGCCCGCCAGGAGATGCCCATGCTGCCCCCGGGACTGCTCACCGTGCTGGACTCATGACCGCGTCTCGCCGCGCATTTTCACTCCTCTCTGTGAGCGGACGGACCGACGCGCCGTCCGCTCGCCGCCCGGACAACCTCCGGGCCCGGCTCCATGAATCGGCCCTTGGCTGCACCGGAACGCTCGAGGATAGCTACCCGGAAATCGCTGAACTATAATTGTTACCCCATGGACTGTCGAAGTTTAGCAAAATATGTTAAGACGAGTACTTACTTTGTTAGCGTGTTTTATTATTTTAGTGAAAGTTGCTCAGACGCAGCCGTCGGGCGCGGTCCAATTAGTGTGCGCCGATTCGTTCTTATCGAAGTGAGGACACTGGTGTAAGTGTAGTTACACTCGGATCATGACCGACGACGCACCGCACCTACACCGCGCCGATGCGACGCGTCGCGACCTTGTTCCAGAGATAATATTGTGAGAACTTCTATGGTTTATATTGAAGGCATAGTTCATAAGCGATAATTATTATGTTTTACATATTATTGTATTGTTAAATGGATAGTTAATAAGGATACTTAGTGCAAAACGACTGGGAACGGTTGCGCAGATCATAAACTATTGTGGACGTTTTTAGTTAATATTAATTTATATAACATTGCATATAGCTGTGAGATATAACTTACTGATTTCGAAAGTAAGTTAAGAAGGTCGACAGATTGGCACGAGCGAGTGTGAGCAGTGAGCACATATTGGATGTGGAGGCTTTAATACTCTGCGCGTTATTACTGTGGGTTGATAAAGTTCTGAAACAAAGAAACACCTAAGTAGGTACTTGGTAGTTGGTAGTCCGCGTCGTGACTCGTGCTCGTCATCGGCCACTGTTGGGATTTCTGTTTCCTTATCAATACTCGCGGTGACGGTCCCTATGGCACACGATATGGCCAACGTTTGGCCAAATGTTTGAGCGCGCTGCATTTTACAAACAAGTCTGACTTAACTCCGAGTAAGTTTTGTTGTATTATCTTTTATTTTAAGGTTTTTAGTTTTGTTTATTAGTTTTATATTGTTACCCTAGCTAGCTTATCACCGTTTAAGCTTTGTTACCAGTAGATACTATTATTGCTATTTGGTATAACGCGGTTGCACTTGTTTTATTTATTTATTTAATTGTATGTGGGATCTTTTGTTTACTTGAAACTATTATGTTAGTTATTGAAGCGGCACGTACTCACAAGTCGCGGGCAGCTCGCGTGTTACACCGAGTACTTATCAAACGGTTGTGCAATAACTTCGGTAGCGATCAATATAGGTAGATTGTGCAATTTTCTCCACGAGTTGGAGTTCCATTACTTTTGAAATCTTAATTGTCGCGAAATATATCGGCAGTGGCCCGTTTCGCCCCTTCTGAATAGTAAATAGGTACCTGGAGCTGTGAGGGCGTGAGGCTCGAGGTGGGGGCGACTAGAGGGGGCACCGTGGGCCCCGGAGAGGCGGGGTGGGCGTGGGGTGAGTCTCCGCACCGTTCCCAGCATTACTGTGATATTAGCCTAGCCTGTGTGTCGTATTTGTGCTAGTTTACCCGACCGATATGTTTGGATACTGTGCTTGTAAAAAATATGCTTCAATAATTGATCCCTTTCTAAAATATTGATCATTTTATACGGAGTAACCGAATTTTGGAGTCGTTTACCGACTGTAGGTCACATCTAGAAATTTTGTTAAAGTAGACTTTTTTTACGTTGTAGCGTTCGATAGTTGAAATGTATAAAGTAATAATAAACGCTTTTACACCCTGTAGAACCCTTTTGGGAAATTGTAATATTAATGTCATACAAATATTTACAGTTTGTTCATTAGATGTAAAAAGGGACTACCATAATGTAACAGATTGGTCATGAAACGCACATTTTATTGTAATAGATTTAATTAAATTCCATTTCTAAGTGCCACGTAACATAAATAATGTACCTACAATATAAAGAATAAACCAATAAAAGTTAACGTGGCATCCGGAATGGAACAAATGTGAGATTCTAGCAAATATTGCAAATAAATGATTGAATACCGAGCCTCTAGTTTTAATCACATGCATTTGGAAAATGAAAACAAAAAGAACTGGATGTCGAGGACTATCAGAATATTAAATCAACCAGATGACTCCCTTTCACTCGCTGAATCGCGACGAGATAATAAATGAGCTACGCCAAAATGAGGACTAATGTTGAAACTCATTCGAGACCGGAAAATTATGAAAATGAGAAAAACTACCCGCGATAAATACCTATATTGAAAACATTTCGTAATTTCTCTGTCGCTTATTCATTTAAGCGTTTAACATAAACCCAAACGAGTTATTGTCATGAACATCCTTTGGGTGTTATAAAGTTAAGTGTAAGAAAATGCATTTAGTTGATTGTCAAAGGTTTGGCGTGGTCAAATGTTACAATTATTAGAATAAACGAGTCAGTGGGTCACCGTATGGTCAATAGCAAGCAATATACTTATGTGTCTTTTACTAAATAGAAAGTCTATTGTATAAGATTTGAAACTTGTTTGTTACGTCACCATCATTAATTACCGAGAGGCTTAACATTTTAGAACAGAAGTGACATTTTGCCAAGCTGATACCTACTCTTAGAGCCTCATTGCGTTTTTTATCATCGCAGGCGACGCGTAGATGTTGCGCATATATACCTTATACGCGATTGGAGCCAAACGCAGTCCCATACTATTTTTTTAATATCTACGGCGGCTTCAGCGCGCGTCGTTGGCAAAGATATAAAACCCAGTGTGCACAGGTTCTAAAACTCGTAATTTTACCTATCATTACGACCTAAAATGTTCTGTAAAAAGCAATATTTTCATGGAGTATATTAAAATAAAAGGCGAAGTACTATTGATGAATATTGTAAAGATTAAGGAGCGTTTTGTAATGTTATCATACTTTTATTATTGTGATTAGCTGCTATTTTATAAATGTTTCCTGTCTTATGCTAAGAGATGAAAATTAAATGAATATTAAATTAAAAACAATTAAGTAACTGTATTTTTTATTTTGAACCCATATTTATAATTATAACACACAATATAATATCGTTTGGGCCTTTTTTAATTCTATAATAATTATATTATTATGAATACATAAAAATGGAGACCACGGACTAACGCACGGTAAGCGCAGCGTAGGACGTCCTCCCACGAGGTGGACAGACGATCTGATAAGTACGGCGGGAGCACGCTGGATGCAGGTCGCTTATAAACGGACTGGATGGAAATCTAAGGGGGAGGCCTATGTTCAGCAGTGGACGTCCCATGGGTGCTAAGATGATGATGATGAAATAAAAATGTGAAGAATGTCTAATAAGGTTTAAGGAGGCGGCGATCGGAGAATTCTCCATACAAACGTAATAAGTAGTTAACCATTTGAAATCAGAGCATATTTCCTACATTTAATGACGTTATTCAGAATGAAACACTAGTTATCTAGATTCGTAAATATATTTCAATCCAAAATAGAAGTAAGTACTTTGGACTAAAATATGATAAAAATCCAAAATTAAGGTATTTTCAAATATAACTCCAAATTATAAGTATTTTAGACTAACATACAATTAGAAACCTAGATAACTGGTGTCTTATTCCGAATAACATCATTAAATGTTGGAACTGATTTCAAATGGTTAACTATTACGTTTGTTTAGAAAATTCTCCGGTCGCCGCCCCGTTAAGGGGATGCATCTACCCTTAGATATAGATTGAATACACCCCTTAAGTGTACAATTTTAAAAGTTACAATTTTGTATAACACAATATGTATGGGAAGCCGAAGTATTACTACACCTTTTTGTAACAAAGTATAGTACATAGCTTTTGCAATGTTACGAGTGAAATTACTGGGCATGACGAGATTCAACAACTCATATCTCAGGGTGACAGGCGCAGTGCAGTGACGCGCATAATTTTGAACTTTAAAACACTGGGTGGCACTGTGTCTGATATAGGCAATCATGATGCTTACCATCAGGCACCTGATTTGCTCGTCTTGTCACTCACTATCATAAAAAAAAAAATAAGGTGGGTTGTTGCCAATACTTGCCACGCTTGGCAGGCGGGTTGGCGAGCGCAGTTTGATGGTTTTACGCAGAGGACGCTGCTGCCCGTCCTCTGGATCCTATAGCCCTCAGCCGGCTTTTACGGCAACCACGGGTAGAGAGAGTGAGGTTATACTATTCTAAAGCCGGTAACCCCACGGCACAAGTTATACCTGACAAAGTGTATATGCAAGTATAGTGAATACATAGTAAAATGAATGAGTAAAGAGTGGAGATTTGAAGTATTGAACTATGGGAAGGCAGGTATATCATCTTGCATGCAGACTTTGCCTAAGTATGAGCATGAGTATTGTAGACGTTCCTATTCCATTAAATAATACTCGAACACTTCAGCATGTTTTAAATAATTTATTCCAAGCCCACCATCTTCAATCTCGCTCTACCTACATCTGTCGCGCTGGCGTCCACCTCCCCGTGTTGCCATCGCGCCCTCGCACATACCGTAAATCTTCCTTAAACCACACGTTGCCATTAATACTTTCCATAAAACCACCAAAACGTTGGCAGAATCCGTAGCATGCGTGTCACAAAATAACATCAACCCTACATATGGCCAGCCTGACAACGTGTATGTCCCCATGCACGCATTAAATGATAACCCTACAGTATTTTAGAGACGGCTTAAAATTTCCTTATAAACAGTGGCATGTAGGAAAACCGAAGATGTCCAAATAAGCGTGGAAGTTAGATCTTTTCCGCAATTTTTAAACACGGGGCTACTTTCTCGGGTAGACTCAAACGATTGCATAAGTAACCGGCCCTCGATGTGTTATATATAATACTTATTATAATTCCACTTAGTATGTAAGTAGATGCTCGTTTGTAGTTAGATATAGGCCACTGTTCAGAATGAAATAAAGGAATAAAGACGAAATAGCTGTACCTAGCATTAGATTATCTAAAACAAAGAAAAAATCATTCTCAGTTTCAATAATAAAATCCCAAACGATATATCAGTGCTCTCAGAGGGTAGACTTTATATAGGTTTAGACCTATATATAATCTACTTTACCAAAGAAGGCTTATTATGAAGTCAATCAGTCAATAGAGGACAAAGATGCCTGAATACTTCTGCATAGCCACCACGGCACCTTCCAAACAAACGAATGAAACCAAACCAACTATTGTAAAACAATCAGTTGAAAAAATTAGTTATTAAAACTATTAAAAAAAAATAAAAAATTTAAAAAAGTAAAAAAAAAAAAAGTCCTACAAGTTTCTTAAACTCAAACTCAAATCTATTTGAGTTTATTCATATTACCATTCATTTAGTACTTACTTTCTCATTAGTAATGAGAAAGTACCAAAACTAATGCAAAGGTTGAACTGTATTGTCGTTGTTCTAAGATTAAAGCCGAGCGAAGTATTATAATATGAATGTTGTATAATAATACTATTATATTTATTGTTGTTATTATAGGTATGTAGTTGATGAACGTGATGAAATGATGATGGAAGGCGTACATGTGTAAGAAGACAAGTTCACCTTCTGATCAGTCAGATGAAAAACGCTCAACGAATTTAGATATCAAGAGAAAAACATCCGTTCTCTATTTGGGGAATCAACCCCTTCCAAATTAGTGGAGTAGTCAACTCATCAACAAAATATTACCTACTGGCTGAAACAACCACTTCAAATATCAAAGTATAGTCATCTCACCTATAGGTGAGATTTTGTATGGGTGAGCTGCCGCCTACACGGAAAAAAAGGAATTGTTAAATTAAAGCAAGTTGCTTTCGTTCAAAGCAAATCCTGTCTTCCTATAGAGGAAGACTATATTTACTTAAATATACAATGTGATATTGATAAGAATATTGTATTCACACAATACAACCGTTTTATTAGTCCAAAAACATTTGGTTTTGTTATTATAACAATATAGTTTATTTATCCCAAGCAACCTAATTGATTTGATGTAATACTTTGGTTTATTTGGATAAACAAATCAAATTTTTGTTTTAACACATCATAATTCCTGTTTCAACAATACGTATATCGTTTTTGCAAGAATACACATCAGATTGTTTAGACAATATGTTTTTTTTTTGTAGCAACAACACATTGTTTTGATTTGACACTAGTAGTTCACTTATTTTAACAATATAATATTGTTTTTATAACAATACGAGTTAAATTAGTTTGAAAATTATGTTTTAGTTAGTTTGAGAGTAAATAGATTCTTCGTTTAACAATAAATATCATTGTAGTTATGAGAATACCAGATTGTTGTTGCAAAACTAAGATTTACTTGGTTCTACAAAGATTTTTGTCCTTAATACGCATGGTTTACTAGTTTCAAGAAAACTTATTCTCTTTAGGAGAATACACACTAGCTTGGTTTAAAACTATGATTTATTTGAACCAACAAAACATAGATTTTCGTTCAATACTTTTGCTTTTACTTGTTTCAGTAATTTTTAATGTCTGAATGAAAATACAGGAAATGTTGTTTGAACAATATATTTTTCTTAGACCTACAGTAATATATTGTTGTTTGAACAATATATTTTACTTCGACCTACAGTAATATATTGTTTTTTGAACAATATATTATACTTAGATCTACAATAATATATTGGTTTTTTAACAATATATTTTACTTCGACCTACAGTAATATATTGTTATATCAAAAATATAGTTCAATTAGACCTACAATAATATGTTTTGTAATAAAACTACTATTGTTTCATTTTAAGACTTTTATTTATTCCTTCAAAAAAAAATATATTACTTCTAAACAATATGTATATTGTCCAGTAAATGACAGATAGCTTGAAATAACAAATCAGTAGTTTTATGAGATTTCATGTGTTTGGCTTAATAAATAATATAATGCTAATAAGGCAAAAAAAAATTGCCCACGTCTCGCTTGCTGTGGGCAACATTTTTGTACAGTAAGCTTTTTCCATATATTCCCAGTAATCCCCACAAGAATTGCCCTTGGGTGGAAATCTGGAATAAAATTCCCATTTCCCCCGGTTGACGATTGAAGTTATTGCCCCCACTTCAAATCGCTGTACATTGCTGCGTGGCTCAACCCCCTAGACTCTAGGGGTTGGCGGTCAGATATTCCCAATGTGGTTTTATAAGTAGATAAGTGAGATTATTACGGACATACTTACAAACAAAATGTTCTTCATTATCTGTCGACTGTACACCAGGTTTTTATGATCAACAACAATAAGTTATAACAATATTAAAAGCATCTACGATAAGGAAAATTTTGTTTTTTTGTCTCTAATAATATCACTTATCTACAAATAAAACCATATTGGAAATATCTGACCTTCAATTCCTTCATCGCGGCCGTAAGATAGACAGCGATGAGGGGGTGATGCAAGCAGCAGTGTACAGCGATTTAAGCTGGGAGCAATAACTTCCGCCACCCGGAGATATTTTATTGCCGATTGCCACCTGGGGGCAATCCATGAGGGGACGACTGGGAATATACGACTTTAATCACAGACACCCACCGTTATTGCGATCAATTACAATTATCTGGCTCATCTACACAATAACGAAAAAAAAAGGTTTAAAACAGCCCTTTTGTAGGCTTTTTTTGCGTAATGAGCGTTTTTATTTTAAAAGCCTCACAATTATAATATATTTTCTGTTCAAATAAAACTATTTTTAATTAGATACTGACAATTCAATACTGTTATATCCAGCTATCTTTCATTTACTGGATAGTTAGTAGGTAAGATAACTTATAACAATTATTATGCCATCCGCTTTAGCAAAAACAATATTTAAAATGTAATCATGTCCATAGAAATAAATCCATTACACAAAAAACTAGTGAAATATTGAGAATAATATGGGTTAGGTCCTGAACGCACTTCCCGATTGGTACACTTACCAAAACGGGCATTTTTCAAAATTAGCACTTCCTTAAATGTAAAAAAATTTTTAAAACAACGTAAATACTATCACTATGGTGTTATTATGTTATTTAAATTTTTTATCTAAACATGATGACTAAATTAACATGTTTTACTAAAATCAAAATAATTTACTACCGTAAAATTCATGTTATCTAAAAAATTGTATAAAATATTAGGATGCGCTCTTTGTGAGAAATGCACTTTTGGGAAGTACACGTTCTGAACCTAACCAGTTTGGATTAGATTAATTTAAATTCGTAAGTAGTTTTAGTCGAAGGAATCACATTTTCACTTAATAACATATTCAAAACTTTAAACAAAAGATTATAAATTATGTTAAGTTTATTCCCAGTTGCCATCATTTCCAACACTGGTGGCAGAAGAAAAAACTAAAGTCTAAGGGCATGCAAAATTAACTAGAAAGATTTTAGATTTTGTCACCTGTTTCGCACGCCGCTACAGGTCAATAAATACAGCAATATCAAGAAATAAACGACCCAGCTGCCACCGGTGTTGATATTGAGGCATTATCAATGTGATGATAAAAAAATAAAGTTACCCATACCAGACATTTCACTTCACTTCATTTCTGTCAGGTTGTCTTGCACACAAAGTATTTTCTCATCATAATATTATGTGTTCATCCATTTCTGCATTACAATATCCCATGGTTCATGGTTATTTTTCAGCCAAACAATGTCATCATTAATACCTGGAATTTACATACTTTATTATACACATATTATTATACATATACCTATACATCATCATCATCTCAGCCATAGGAAGTCCTCTGCTGAAGATAGGCCTTCCTCATAGATTTCCATCCAGTCCGGTTGTAAGCGGCCCGCCTCCAGCGTGTCCCTGCAGTCCTTATCAGATCGTCCACCTTGTGGGTGGACGTCCTACGCTGCGCTTGCCAGTCCGTGGTCTCCATTCGAGAACTTTACAGCCCCATCGGCCATCAGTTCTACGTGCTATGTGCCCTGCCCAGTGCCACATCAATTTGCTATAATTAAAAAATACACTGAACTATGTCTATAACTTTCGTTCGTCTATACGGATCTCCTTATTTCTGATTCGATCTCACAGAGAAATCCCGAGCATAGCCCTCTCCATAGCTTGTTGAGCTATTTTGAGCCTGCTGATAAGGCCCACAGTCAGAGACCACGTTTCAGATCCATATGTAATCACTGGTAACACACACTGGTCAAAGACATTCAACTTGAGGCACTGAGGTATTTTGGACACATACCTAGACATACTAATTAGCTGTTGCCTGTGGCCTGTTGCCACTTGCATTACGTTGTGTAACTGATTCTTGTCCCCATAGAACTAAAATTACATTATAAAATAAACGAGGTATATGTTAATATAATTATTAACAAATAAATACCTCGTGATTCGTGAAGCAATTAACCTGCTACTGCTGCTATCTTACTACTTATGTTTAAAGCAAAACATTTAAAAAGCCTTCTAAAGGGGTTAGTAGTAATTTTACTTACTTCTGAAACTTCCGAGCATCCGATGGCATTAACCACTTATAGACAGCAAATCAAGAGTGGCTTTCTGACCAATATAATATTCTTCTTGAAATGAACATTCAACGGCGCCGGCGTCCATATTTATGCCCGATCTAATCGGAAAAAAGAAGTAGGTAATTAGGCACATTGTAAATAATCCGTATAATGCTGGATGCATTCAAATTTTACAACAATGTATTCATGAATAAAAACTGACCTGCTTTTAGCTTTTAGAGGCTAACCAACATTATCTAGTTATAAAATCAAAAACTCACCAGTACTATTCTCGATTCTCGACTTCTCAATGATGCAGGCTGCCGCAGCACACACTGAAGCAAACAACTAACTCGCATTCTCGTATTGAAAATGTGTATTCTTCGTCATATAATTTGCTGCTTTATGTAAATAATATTCTTGTTTTGAATCAACTTTATCTGACAACTTATTTGAAAATAAAAAGCACTTGGCTCAACAATCGACATTGTTGTTCTAAGAAATAATTAACCTTCTATCAAGACGACTAGTAATTTCCAAGTAACTATTTAACATATTCTCGCATCGAAAATGTTTAATTTTTTTCTTACAATTTGCCGCGTTATTATAATAATATTCATGTTAAGAAACAACTATATATGACAACTTATTTAAACATTTAAGAAATTTTAACTGAACAATTGATAATGTTATTCTTAGAAATAACCAATCTTCTATCAAGACGACTGGATTATGTTCCAAGTAACTATTTAACATATTTTCGCATCGAAATTTTTTTAATCTTCGTCTTACAATTTGCCGCGTTATTAAAATAATATTCATGTTTTGAAACAACTTTAGGTGGCAACTTATTTAAAAATTTAAGGAATTTTACCTGAACAGTTGATAGTGTTATTCTAAGATATAATCAATCTTCTATCAAGACGACTAGTAATTCCAAGTAACCATTTAACATATTCTCACATTGAAAATGTTTAATCTTCGTCTTACATTTTGCCGCGTTATTATAATAATATTCATGTTTTGAAACAACTGCATATTATGACAACTTATTTAAAATTTAAGGAATTTTAGCTGAACAATTAATAATGTTATTCTAAGAAATAACCAATCTTTTATCAAGACGACTGGATATTCCAAGTAACTATTTAACGTTTTCTCGCATCGAAAGTATTTTATCTTCGTCATACATTTTGCCACGTTATTATAATAATATTCATGTTTTGAAATAACTATTTATGACAAATTATTCAAAAATTTAAGAATGTTTAGCTAAACAATTGATAAAGTTATTCTAAGATATAACCAATCTTCTATCAAGACGACTGGATATTCCAAGTAACTATTTAACATAATATTTTCGCATCGAAAATGTTTTAATCTTCGTCTTACAATTTGCCGCGTTATTAAAATAATATTCATGTTTTGAACCCACTTTAGGTGACAACTTATTTAAAAATTTGAGGAATTTTACCTGAAAAATTGATATTGTTATTCTTAAAATTAACCAATCATCTATCAAGACGACTAGTAATTCCAAATAACCATTTAACATATTCTCGCATCGAAAATATTTAATCTTCGTTTTACAATTTGCCGAGTTATGCAAATAATATTCTTGTTTCGAAACAATAAAATGTAACAAATTGTTTAAAAATTTAAGGAATTTTACCTGAACAATTGATATTGTTATTCTTAAAATTAACTAATCTTCTATCAAGACGAGTAGTAATTCCGAGTAACCATTTAACATATTCTCGCATCGAAAATGTTCAATCTTCGTCTTACAATTTGCCACGTTATACAAATAATATTCAAGTTTTGAAACAACTATATGTTATAACTTATTTAAAAATTAAAGGATTTCAGCAGAATAATTGATATTGTTGTTTTAAGAAATAATCAATCTTCTATCAAGACGATTAGTAATTCCAAATAACCATTTCACATATTCTCGCAGCGAAAATGTTTAATCTTCGTCTTACAATTTGCCCCGTTATTCAAATAATATTCTGGATTTGAAACAACAATATGTGACAACTTATTTAAAAATTAAAGGATTTCAGCAGAACAATAGATATTGTTGGTTTAAGAAATAATCAATCTTCTATTAAGACGACTAGTAATTCCAAATAACCATTTAACATATTCTCGCATCGAAAATGTTCAATCTTTGTCTTACAATTTGCCACGTTATACAAATAATATTCAAGTTTTGAAACAACTATATGTAAATAACTTATTTAAAAATTAAAGGATTTCAGCAGAACAATTGATATTGTTATTTTAAGAAAAAATCAATCTTCTATCAAGACGATTAGTAATTCCGAGTAACCATTTAACATATTCTCGCATCGAAAATGTTCAATCTTCGTCTTACAATTTGCCCCGTTATTCAAATAATATTCTGGTTTTGAAACAACAATATGTGACAACTTATTTAAAAATTAAAGGATTTCAGCAGAACAATAGATATTGTTGGTTTAAGAAATAATCAATCTTCTATTAAGACGACTAGTAATTCCAAATAACCATTTAACATATTCTCGCATCGAAAATGTTTAATCTTCGTCTTACAAATTGCCGCGTTATTCAAATAATATTCTTGTTTTGAAACAACAATAAGTGACAACTTGTTTAAAAATTAAAGAATTTTAGTTCAACAATTTAAATTGTTATTCAAAAAAATAATAATCTTCTATCAAGAATACTTGTCATTTCAAGTAAACATTTAACGTATTCTCGCCTTGATAATGTTTAATCTTTGTCGAATAATTTGCTGTGTTATTATTATAATATTGTATATTTTAAAATAAGTAGTTGCAAAATTTTAATTGAATAATTTAGCGTTTCAAAAGAACAACGAAATTGTTAGTCTAATAATTAATTTATCCTAATGTAACAATGTTTATTATTACTACGACATTAATCCTTGTCTTAAAACTAAAATATCAAAATGTTTACGTGACAATATTTACTTGTTTTAAGACAATAAAGCAACAATATTTTTTTGTATTTTGAAGGAAATGGAAATTATTAAAATGACAATATATTGGTAAGTTAAGTAAATATTGTCTTGGAATTGGTAACAATATTTTTTTTGTTGATGGGACAATTCCTTTTTTTCCGTGTAAGCCAACGTACTATCCATCCGACGATGATTAAATACCTAAACCTTGTTCTGATTTTTAAGTTTTACGTGCAGGTAGGTAGATTGTGCTTTTATTTTTATAAAAATAAATCAAATTGGTCGCATAGACGTTGTCACCCTATCCCGTTTTCACTCAGTCCGTCCTCGTCCTCACCCGATTCGGATAAAGTTTATATCAATATTTACAAGAAGCAGATAAAAGTAGGTAGGGATGATTAACGATGATTATGAACCAGTAATACTTAAGTAAGTAGTAGTTACTACCTACTAAAAGTTAGTTTAAAAATAAAATCTAAACCAATTCTTATTTACCTACAGTGTGCAAACCAATACTTACGTTAATTTATCAACAATATATCAAACAGAATCGCGCCACCATTTCCTCTCCCTAATCTCTGGATCGACATAAGGGCAGCAGCCCCTTTGCACTATGCATTGTACTTACTGTGGGGTACATTTATGACCGACCATTATTACAAGAGCCTCAACAAATCATTGAAACACCCGGATTTTATACTGCGACAATGACACGAGACGGAGGCGGGAGGTCTCAGTGATCCGGTCAAGGATGTGTATTGAATATTGGAGCTAACATGTGATTTAATGGATACGAACCTAAATTGATTTTGCAAATGGTCGACTGCTTTGTTTTCTTATTATCATGATGATTAGATCGATGCTTTATAGATTTGTTATACTAATTATAATGTTTTAAGTCAAAGTCATTTCGGTATAACATTACCTACTTGGATATTATTAACAATCAATAATGTTGTAACAAAGAATAATTTAACAAACCTAGAATTATTAGGAAGCTCATATTTAGGTTAGGAATGATACCAAATAGCTCTAATTTGAAAAAGTAATTGGATAATAAGTACTTATGTACACACTCGCCAAATATGGCTTGTATCATATTCCTAATATCAAATGAAATGGGTGACGTTTTAATCTCAATAAAACTGCAATAAAACTTAAAAAAGAAGTGAGTGATGTGATTTGAGTGATTTGACTAAATAAAGGTATACCTACTTAGAAATTAAGTAAATTCGTAATGTGCCAACCTCACCCATTGCGGAATTAGGGGAAGCCACATATTTATATTTTTTAATAAGTTAGAAGTTAAAACGATATTTTATTTAAGATTTGATGTTCAAACACCACATCCGTTGTAGTAGGTTTCCTACCTACCTTAAATGATAATTAATTTATAATCACAAGTTTAGCTATTCAGGACGCATAGATATTTAATGAACGGACACCGAGTTCCATTCGCCTGGTTACGCTTCTATGGACTGGAATTTGTTTGGTTTTGCTAAAATTTAAACTCCCATAGCTTTATTAACATTAAAATATGTGCATTGACATAACCGTGCCGTGGGGTGCCGGCAATAGAATAGCACCTCACCCTTTCTTATACCTGGGTTGCCGTAAGAACCGGCTTATAGGTTTTAGTATCCAGAGGATGGTTAGCAATGTCCTCTGCGTAAATTCCATCAAACTGCTCTCGCCAACCCGCATGCCAAGCGTGGCGAGTATTGGCAAAACCCCCCATGTGATAAGTACCAGACAGACTAGGCCCACACACACAACCGTTCTAAATAGAAATCTATGGGGGAGGCCTATGTTCTGCAGTGGACGTTATATGGCTGAGATGATGATGATGATTGACATAACAGCTGCAATTTATTATCTGTTTTGTAAATCAATACCTACCAGATTTATTTTATCCAAAGAGAATTGGGTAGGTATTAAACTAGCGTTATTATCGCGACCCCCAGAATTTCGGAAACTCCTTCCTTTTTATCTTACATACATACAGTCACAACTTTTTCCGAAGGGGTAGGCAGAGGTGTACCCAGGACTCAGTCCCATAGGGACACTCACATTTCGCCAGTAAGCATGTTATTGGTCCCATGTAATAGGAGGCGAGCCTATTGCCATCTACCGGCCACAGTTCCAGACTCAAGACTGAAAATTATCTACATGATAATTTTCCTAATGAAAAAATCAAATAACTCTTTGCCTGGCTTGGGGTTAGGGTTCGGGTTAGGGTAAGGGTAAGGGTTCGAACCCGGGACCTCAGGATCGGCAGTCGAGCTTACGCCCACTAGACCACCGAGGCAGTTTTTTTATTTCTTGTCTACATCATAGGTAAAATAAACCTATATAAAATGCCTAGGTTTATTATGTTTCAGCTTTCTAGGTGTCCGAGCGGCTGGGCGTTACTAAGTCACTCACTTAGTAGCCAGTCAGTCAGGACTTTGATATGGAAAACATGAGTGGGTAAGTATATATGAATACATAAGTAAGTATTTTAATATAAATAAAGTACCTTTATCTTATCTACATACTGAGAAAATTGATACCTATCAGTAGAAATAAAAAATATCGTAAAATACGTTTTATTTAAACTTAACAAGTGACATGAAAGTTACTCAAATAATAATATATAGTATGTACCTGTATTGTACTATTTTATTGTTTTGAATAACCCTGATAGTTTGTGAGGTATTGATTAAAATGACAGCTACCGCCATCTATATTATATTGCTTGAACCACAAGCAAAGTGCGTTGAATGAAGTACCTTGTTTCTTTTAGAGGAAGTCTCCTAAATCCTTACCTAAAGCAATAACATACAGGGCTTGTTTTCAGTTTATAATTATGATAAAATATCTGTCTCAAATAAAAAGATGTCACTAAAACTTTTGAAAGGATAAGGTAATACCACAGTATAATTAACACCTTTTTAGGACCTTTAAGAAACATTTTGAGGAATTTGACACATTCTAGGTATATTATTATTCTTAAAAAAGGACATTTAAGTACTAAAAATGTATATCATATTACTATTATAAGCGATTTAAAACAATCCTATATTGTAATTATATACAAAATCGACGGTATTCCTGGATTCCTTATGGATTATTTGTAAATATCTAGGCTATACGACGTTCGCTGGAAAGAACCGAGAGTTTATAAAAGAATATAAAATTCAATCATGATGCTCACCATCAGGCACCTGATTTGCTTGTCTTATCACTATCATAAATAAATAATTTAATAATTTTTACTTACTTAGTTTACTTCGCCATAAAATATCAGGACACATTTATCGCATAGGCTAATTTTATTCGGAGAAAACAGGAAACTACGGAAGATTGATTTGGTATTTTCTTCATAACATAACATAACATACATTCACGCCGAAGGGGTAGGCAGAGGTGTACCCAGGACTCAGTCCCACAGTAGATATACCCACATTTCGCCAGTATGTTATTGGTCCCATGTAATAGGGGGCGAGCCTATTGCCATCTACCGGGCACAGTTCCAGACTCCAGACCGCTATTGAGATAATTCCTAATGGAAAAATCCAATATTTAACAGTTTGCCTGACCTGGGGATCGAACCCGGGACCTCTTGATTGGCAGTCGAGCATGCGCCCACCACGCCACCGAGGCAGTCGTATTTTCTTCATAAGATGTCAAATACCTAAAAAGCTTACTGAATATATTTTATGGATAGCTGAATATCTCATAAGGATAACTTGAAAAGGTGCGTGAATAAGTGGAAAAACGATTGAGCAGCGGTTGTATGCATGTGTAAAAGAATAAGACTGATGGCGCTGATGCTAGA
Source organism: Hemistola chrysoprasaria (assembly GCA_947063395.1). Lineage (NCBI taxonomy): Eukaryota > Metazoa > Arthropoda > Insecta > Lepidoptera > Geometridae > Hemistola > Hemistola chrysoprasaria. Next base: position 10,882,274 of record OX346723.1, read on the forward strand.
ACATATATATGTACCCAAAGTACCAAGTTTGGCCACGGCTACAGGGGTTCGTTGATGCTTTATAAGTATTATCATTATTTTATATATTTAATAAGCATTTATTGTGTAAGTATTATTGGGAAGGCGTATGCAGGAGAGGGGCAAAGATCTAAGGTCTCGACAGTACCTCGTCCAGCAGATCTCTTTGGCCATACAGCGGGGGAACGCTGCCAGCCTGATGAGTACCTTCGGACGTGGGGGTGTACGGGGCTGCGAACGGGAATAGCCAACCAGGCTTGTTGTGGATTAACGACGATGTTACTGATTGTAACTTTAATTTATTTATTTAGTCTAACTGACATTATGTTATTTTATTATTAATTGATTAAAAAATAAGCAACAAAGGCTCAATTGTGTTAGTAGACTTAAATCTAAATTGTAAATATAATATGTTAGTATGTTATACACAATGGCCCCGGCCTATTTCATATTATATTATATATATCTTTAAGTAATCATAAATTCCCGTGTTGGCCAAAGTATTATTGGATTTATCTATTATACCTACCTAGGTAGTTTCTCAAAATCAGCCTGGAGTTTATACTCAGTTGATAGTAATGGCTCGCCACCTGTAACATGAGACTTTAAACACAGCGGGAAATTTTAATATTGGTGTACCAATCGGGCCTAGGTAATATACCTCTAAGAAGATAAGGTCTGTCAAAAGCTCACAGCACTCAAGTACGGTATGTCGCTTCTAGATGGCGTCACAAGATATGAGAGATACTTCAATTTCGGAGGTAATCCATAATGCTTTAACTGTTGCTTGTTTTAACACCATCGTCATTGTCATCCGCAGTCTACTACATCCCACTGCTGGGCATAGGCCTCCTTCATATCTAGCCACATGACCCTGTCTTGTGCAAGCTGTGTCCAGATGCGACTCACCATTTTCGCTATTTTTGACACCATACTAGCTATTTATTATCAATGCAATCGAGAGTTATCAGCTATCATTTGTTGGATTTAATTATGGGTCTTAGTGTATAGAGCACATAAAGGCATTGATTTAAACAAAAGGGGAGGCAGGGTACGTTCTCTCAGCGCTTAATCAAAATAGCATGTGAAATTTGAAACAACAAAGACAGAAAGACAACAATTAACTTTACCGACGTACGTGGACCTAATGGTACCTAATTTGAGCTTTCCATTTTTGAGAAGCTTTACTACCTTTTTCTTTAAATCAATGCATAATGGTTACCTATGGCGTAAAAAACATACATACATAAAAAACACACATTCACGCCTTTTTTCCCGAAGGGGTAGGCAGAGGTGTACCCAGGACTCAGTCCCATAGTAGATACACCCACATTTCGCCAGTATGTTATGGCGTGGCGCTAAGTAGTAATTGAACACATAGAAATTTGACACAATCCTATGAAAAAAATATCAAATCGAGGATTCGTACTCCCGTTTCCTCCAATTATTATAGTTAACCAATTCAATCAATTTAAATCCTAATATTTTTGAGTTGAAGTAAGCGATGATATTTTTTCTCAGAGGTGGCCAACAAGCAGACGGCCCGCCGCATGATGAGCGGGTATTACTAGCTCCATTAATATTACGAAGGAATATCCATAATTTTCTATCATGGTACAAGAGATACAACGGTGATGAACGTTGTATTACTAGCACACCCTGGACACTCGACTCAATCTCAAACAAAAGCCGCGCTATAATTACCTAATACACAGACACTGCACACATGGAGTTTTGTACACGTGCAAGAGTGTGCGTGAGGTGATTTCCCAGGGAAACGGGGCTCGTAAGAGCTCAATCTCGCTCGCGGGGTGAGGAAGGCCCGATTGGTGGGCGGATGACATTGTCCATTATATACGTAGTATTATTATCTGTTTTGTGTCACTAGTTACATTAGACTGCCTCGGTGGCGTAGAGGGCGTAAGCTCGAATGCCAATCAAGAGGTCCCGGGTTCCATCCCCAGGTCAGGCAGTGTTTAAATATTGGATTTTTCCATTAGGAATAATCTCAATAACTGCCTGGAGTCTGGAACTGTGCCCGGTATTTGGCAATAGGCTCGCCCCCTATTACATGGGACCAATAACATACTGGCGAAATGTGGGTGTATCTACTATGGGACTGTATCCTGGGTACACCTCTGCCTACCCCTTCGGGAAAAGGCGTGAATGTATGTTATGTTTTGTTAGTTACATTATAACTACGTAGGAATATCCATACTTTTCTGTCATGGTATACTAGCGATACAACGGTTATCATTTGTACCATCAATGGAACAACTCCAATGGTGCTACTGACCCCACGCCGCGGTTACCGCCGCCTATGGATACCTGCAACATCAGGAGTATTGCCAGTATTTTGCCGACCCTTCAACACACTATTCTCTCTCCTTTTGAAGAGCCCCATATTGTAACTCAACGGGAATACCACAGCAAGGAGATAATTCCACAGTTTGCATTATTATCGAATAAGTTAACTACATTCGGTGAAAACAAGGAGATACATCGATTTGGTATTTTTTTCATAGGATTGTGTCAAGTTTCTTCTAGGTGTCGTAATAATATACTCTAACATGGATAAGAATCAAGCGCAGATAGGATGGGGTGACGGCGCTTTACGCCAATAACAAGACCACTATTTAAATTTCTATTTATTGATTCAATTTGAACTTTGAACTCACAATAAATGCAGCACAGTAAACACAAAAAAATCTCAAACCATTCATTATGTAGATACTTATTAATACGTGAAACAGTGATCGGGCAAGGTACAGAAACTGGGTTTAGTTCACTAACACCAATTACAGTTAACATTCAAATTTGTTAAGATCAAAATTGCTATACCGACAATAGAGACAGCTGATTTTGAGCAAAAGTTTGTTTTAAAAAAATAAGTGGTCGGCTTTTATCATTAGAGTTAATAAATACGTAGCGGTTACTGGATGCTGGATTAAATCTTACGTTATAGACAGTGAGTAACTTACGAAATGCCGTACGACAAGCCACGGGCGAGCGTTTGTTAACGCAAGTCTTGCTACGACATCTATCGTCCGAAACTATTCAACTCTGCTCAAACTATATCGTAGCTTCTCGTAGAACGTGCTACGAACGACGTAGCACTAGCTACGACAGCAGTTTCGCAGCAAGACTCGTTAAGCTCCGTGGCGAATCTGATATGACTTCATTTGTAGTAACGCCACTACGCCCGTAAACAAATAGAAATAGTGTATATAAATTAGCTTATTATGTAGTAAATAAGCTTAAATGTATATTAATACTGAGGCAGAATTACACCTTAACTACGTAACATTACTTGTGGTACGTACGTGGGAGTAGACACGAGCGCAAGCCCTTACTTTATACGGACGAATGCGATATATAATAATATTTGCTTTATATCTATGTATCTGACGCTAAAACATCTATATAATGTATTACTTTTGTACATCTACTTATATAATAACCATACATACACTCACTTACTAAGCTTTACCTCGCCGGTACCCAAAGTGCGTCACAACCTTAGTGATGCCGCTGACTAGATTATTATATGCGAAAAACTATGACTTTTATATGAAGGTCAAATCATAAGTATATCGTGGTATTGGAACACACACGTTGAGTACGCGACGCCTCTCTGGAAAGGTGTGTTGAGTCGCGGGCGAACCAATAGGCGTATTTTCAAGTCTGTCCCAAAGAAAAGCTGTAGAGAGAAAAATGGCCATTGACCCCAGGTTGTATGTGTGCACCAAATATAAAGGATAATATATTTTCTTTAACTTTTTCTTACACAGCCTTAGCATCCAGTACAGGGTGGTAAAGCTCTTTTGCTTGATGTTCTACTGTTTTCGTTTGTTGCTAGCCCAATACTACTGAGGTCAATGGCCGTTTTCTCTCGTTATTTGGAACAGACTGTGATTGTAGGTGTAAGCTTAAATGGAACCGGGCAACTGTAGAAATGCTCAGAAGCTCTTGGAATACAATTGGGTAAAAGAGTACAAAAAGATCCGCCCGCGCCGGCTTTGCCGTCCCACAGCTAAGTTACACATTAATTATTAAAATATATCTTCGCATTTTATTACATAAAATTCACGTTTATGATCTACCTACTTTAGAAATGTAACGAAAGCGGGCATTAGTAAGGTAGGTTCAAAAATTTGTACGCGGAGCCTATTTATACAGCGTACCATGGACGTTTGTTCCTATCGCCCGAGAGGTGGCGCCACTCGTCACCGAACTAAACCTAACGCGCGCTAAACTGAGATCAAACATGTCTTACGTTAACCCAACGAATGCCTCCGACAAACGAATCCACGAGTCGACGGCACCGCTCGGGCGTCGGCCTCGAACAACTTAATTTAAAATTCTACTACGGTGACACTTATAAACCCTAGGATACTAGACAAAAACTTAACCCTAACCCTTAACAAATAATAATAAATAATGTTTGGTGCAAAAATAACGAAATAAATCTTAAGAGTATTTGACTGACCGCGAGTGAACGCAAATATGTTATTATCCACTAATCACACAAGCTTTTAAAATGAATATTAAGTAACAAAGTGTAATTCCTTCCGAAGAGCCCGTGACGTCCACTTCGCAATGTTAGAAACACTCACATTCATTCCATAAATAATTAGGATATAGATAAAGGTGTGGGGTAGAAAACACCCTGTATCTAAGGGCACCTAGCACACGAAGAATTTTGATTATCGTCTATTCGTTTCAGTTAAAATGTTACCCGATAATACTGTTAGGGAAAGGTGGCAATTATATGTTTTGCTGAGGTAACATTGTAATTAGGAATAGACGATTGGCCAAATATATCACCCTAACAATATACTACTCGTCTCGTCTCTCTAACATAATACACACTCAGAGGGGGATATTACTTGAGAAGTGGACATTAGCGACAAAATGCGTGAAGATCTGGCAAGATCCAAGCGTGGCCAAATCAGTAAAGACATGGCCAGATTAGTAAATACAAGGTCAGATCAGTGAGACATGGCCACTTCAGTTAAAACATGGCCAGAATACTAAAGCTACGGCTAGATCAGTAAAAATACAGCCACATCTATAAAGATCTGGCCAAGTATGAATGTTTGTCTTGATATAAATATAAATATACCTATAAGATATAAATATAACGAATAAGTGATCGGTAGATGATTAAACATGGCCATATCTTTAACAACTTTCCATATCAATAAAGATACACCCAAATAAATAAGAGCATACGTACTTAAAGACTCGGTCTCATCAATAAACACGCGACCAAATCAGTTTAGATGCTCTTTTGTTCTAAACAAAAGAGACCTGGGTCTCTTCTATTTTAAAGATGTAGCCATAGCTGTAAAGACACGGCCAGATCAATAAAGATGGCTATACTCGTAACAGTCAAACTACGATCTAATCAGTAACGATATAGTATTCTTATGCCAGTTGATAAAGCCAGATCAATGTCATGTTGTCGTTATAAAGGCTAGTGGGAAGGTCACATGGGAAAGGATGGATTTACTCCTTAACTTCGAAGTACTTGTAGGTTGGGTTCTCATAGCCGTTGATCTGCATGTTGGCCACGTGTCGCTCCTCGGGAGTTGGAGCCACGGCGCCGGTCTGCTCCACCTGATCGAAATAATGACAAAAATGAGAAATAATGATGACGATAACAATTTAAAAAAGTGAAAAGATACCGAAGACGAAACAAGTGACCTTGTTTTTTGAATGGATTTCAATTCATGCTAACTCTTCTAAGACCATGTACCGTAATTCTGTCATACTGATATTTCATATTTGAGATTCTGGACAGATCAGACTGTCTCCATGTTCTGATGTAGGAGGTATCATTATGATATTATGAGCCAAAAAAGTAACATGGTTGTATCACTAATTTCAGAGTGACCCATGGCTTCCAGCTAATATGATGACTTGCTAATATATTATGCCCTGGCTCAGCAGTTGCTCTAGCGATGGTGTATGAATCGCCATACTCGTAACAAGTGTATTTAGCCCGACCAAGATACAACAACTACTGCCATCTATATATAGTGAGGAACCTTCGAAGGACAGAACAGACAGAACTTCGAAGGACGGTATAGCTTGACCAAAAATGCTTTCGTATACAGTCCGTCCGGCTGTTCTCCTCTACATGTCGCAATTCTAAATCGATTCTAGTAAAATTTTGTGAGAAAATAAATCGAAATAAATCGTTAGTCTTTCGGGGGTTTAAAACATTGAAATTGTAAAATTTGCTGTGTCACATCAAATCATAAAGGAATTCCATCATCTTTCGAAATAAAACTAGGATTTTTGGATTTTAACCGAGCTCAAAAAAGGAGGGGACTCTCAAATCAGTAAGATCGCGGTGAAAAAAAGTACAGAAATATGTAGTTAAAAATAGTAATAATATTATAATGTTAACCTGAACGAATCCCTGTGCAGCGGGCGCCCGGTCGCGGCGGCGCGCCACGGCGAGCGCGACGCACGCCGCGGCCGCGAGCGCGGCGCCGCCGACGCACAGCGCCGGGTACAACGCGCCCGCACTGTTTGACCCTGGGCCAGCTCCACGGACTGTGAAACCCTGGAATATACGTGGAACTTGTTTAGAACGATGGTCGGCAATAGACGAACCGAAAACGTTTTAGGTTTAATAGCATCTATCATTGGTAGAATCGATTATTCGAAGTCGATCAGTCAAAGCTATATATATTGACGATCGATCGATTGGTGTGGCAACACCGCTCCCAAAAATGAATATTAGATAATACATTATATATTCAAATACAGTCAATAACTTCATGTCATATTTTATCCAAAATCACTGTTTAGGTCAAGTCAGTCTCAAAAAGACATGTTTAATTTTTAAGTATCATTCATTTAGTTACTGTGTGTTCAGAAGATTCCTGTAAGACGACGCAAAATACCAGGAAATTCGTGAATATATCAAAGAATAGAAAATATGGGACAGAACGTCAATTTGGCAGAGAACACAAAAAAAAAGTAAAAGAAATATTTTCAAAAATGAAAGTTACATACGCGCACCAAAAAGGCTGTCGCCAACAATTCCTATACAAGAATCCCGCACAAGAAACTTACAGGGTGTCACTTTTTCTTCTCCCACCCTTACAGTAATCGATTTGGTTGCACTTGTTTGTATCAATCTATTAATTGTCAGGTAGCAGCGGTACATTTGCAACTGTTTTGTGTCAAAACCAAGACCGAATTTGCGAATGAGAATTTCCTTTCAAAACGCTTTAAAATTTCTCTCGCTCTGTAATTCCTTATGTTGAGGTACAAGTTAGTGAAAGGAGGAAGAAAAGTGGAGGGAAATAGTCTGTGCCTACCCTACCGGGAACAAGGCGTGACTAATACTTACAGGCTGCGAGTGCTGCAGCTCATGCTTCAAGGCGTGCGCTGGCGGCGGAGGGGCGCGCTCCTCGGCATGTTCCAGGGCAGCTCGGAGACCTTCTCCTTCAGTCTGTTTAAGGGAAATAACTCTTATTAACGTAAAGTTCGTAATTATTGTGGTTTATTTGGTAATTTGGGAACCGTAACTATCCTACTAGTTTTTAATGAACGTCTAATCAAGCTAGTAAAACTGGAATTTATAGAAAATAAAGTTTATGATTTTTTCAGCCTCAAATATCAGGACATTTTATCGAATCGGTACATTGTTTCCGGAAGAAGCAGGGGAACACGAAACAACGATTTGCTACATTTTCATATGATTGTGTAACTTGTCAGCTCTGAAAGCAAAAAAGCAAGATTTTAAATCATCATTAGCCGAGTAAATCTAGGTAGGTAGTTAGTGCAAATTTATCTCCCCTCCTAGGCCGCCCTCAGGTGCCAGGGCAAGTCTGACCCCACGTACGTGGCTCGGGCCCAAGCCGAGGTTCGTACCGTCTAGGTGCCCTTGTGCTAGTCGCCCTTAAACTTTGGGTCCCCACTGCCCGGTAAAGCTGTTGGAGCCAACTGAGGCCAACAGAATAGGCCATTTAAAAAAATGTCTTACAGGATGCACCTAGTGAAAGATAATAAGGTATAATATACCTCGCCAGTGGATCGTCGGCTAGTAGACTCGCTGACTTCCATCGTTTCTGCAGTCTCGCTCTCGGGTGCGTCGGTCACTGTGCTTGTGATCATCTCCTGGAAAAAATTAACATAGTTTTTGAGTATAAACCAAAGGGTCTTGAAAAAGATCATCATGAGGCTGTTCCGAAAAATATTGGACAAATGTTGAAATTATTACTGCATGTACTGCAAAGTTCAAATGGGTAAAATTTAATTTACCAAGTGGTAAACTTAATTTTGGCTGGTACTATATCTTACAGGCAGCGTTTTATCAAACGTTAACATAAATTAAGCTTACTAGAAAATCAGAGATTAGCTGCGGAATTATGTGAAATCACTGAATGAGACTCTCACAGGAGCGGAAAGAGTGACCATAAGACTGAGTAAAAAAATTAATATATGTATTAAATATCTTTTTCCTATTTTTACATTGACTAATAGTAACATTAGATAATTATTGACAAGTCTCTGCGTGCGCAGGTGCGCAGTACTAAGTAGATAACGCTGTATGATACAAATCAAATGCGGTAACAAAAACTACGCCAAAATCGAGTACCCAAGCCTGTCCGACAACCTTGCAAATTTTATTTTTTTTAGTTTTGTTTGAAAATTGCCGTATTTTCAAAGCTGTTGCTTGTAAGGTGGTGAGGTATCTGGTCAGAGCGCGAGCGCAGATCAATTATTATCTAAGGGCAACATGATCGATTCACACAAAAACACACATCAGGTCATGATAACAAAGGAAAAGTCAATAGACTCACAGTGGTGGTGGTCTCGGTGTAGAGTCGAGTGGTGAGGTCTTGGTCGCGCGGGGAGACGGAGGTGGGCGGGGGCGTGGGAGAGGGGGGGGCGACGCTCGGCGCGGGGGAGGGGGAGGGGGCGGCGCTCGCCTCCACCTCCGTAGGTTCTGATGCCTCGTCGTCAGACTCCTCGCTTTCCTTCACGCCGTTGGACGTCTATTGGACGGTGAGTGGTTAGTCGCTCGCAATGTCACAAACATTAGGAATGAATTAGTACACTTAACAATAAAGGTTAGTGCAGACAATGCGGGCACAGGTCGGGTGTACAAGAAAAAGCGTCCAAACATCGCTGTTGACTTCCATGTATATACAAGGACACGTCCACTCCACGTCTGCGCTAACCTTAAATACGAGTACATACTTAGGATGTATATGGGTAAACTTTCTACTTTTCGACATCGACAGGTGTAGGATATCATTTAAAATTGAATCTAATTAAAAAGGTGATATTTAGATCCAAATTTTTGACCCATGTAAATCCTCTGAGGAAAAAAATACGAGAGCAAACTGAATAACACTCGAAAAGATAATTTTCACAAACAAAAACACGCATTGTCTATTTAACACTTCGAACATAATTTACTGTTATAAAACAGGCTCTTAAGGGCTCTGCACACAGAATGCGACTTGAGCCTGACCATATATGCGAATACACGTTGTATGTGTAGACAAAAGCCGCGGAGTTGTGTCGGCGGGTCGGCGGTTTATGTGTGTATAGTTCTTAAGATTCAACTTCAACCAAACTGTTATGACTTGTAAAAATATCGCCAAAATAGGATATGGGGTGTTTTGTACTAACACAAAGCAGCACTAATTAAACGCCCCCGTGTGAATCGTACCTTCACAAAACATGGTACGAAATATTTGACACAAATCATTAAATTATTATATACCGGTGTAGCGTCAAGTTACGATTTATAGCAACACTAGTAGCTCAGGGACATCACTAGCGACGCTACCTCCCCGCGCACGAGATGACACTTGACAGGTGCACAAGATCACGTCGGGGTCACCAGTTTAGGGACATTTGGATGTCCTTCAATTCAATAAAACGAGTCGCTTTATACTTTAAAGAAATAATAACTTTAATTCTCCAATCCAAACTTAAACCATTAAGGGCCATCCACGAGTAAGCTACTCGTCTAATAAAGTGGCGAGTAAGGCCAGCTGTAAAATTACAATGTCCAAGTTATACTAACGGCACAACTAGGCTTTTTTGTAAAACTGTCAAAATTTAGGACTTCTACTTGCGGAGTAGCACAAATCGGCGAGTAGTTAATCAACAATTGACTCAAGGCTGGTGAAAGAGGACCTTAATAGTGGAATAAATTACTTAAAGCTTTTTCAATAGATAATGAGATCCATACCTTAACTCGTTCGTTCTGGATCTCCTGTCGTTGCTTGGTGCGTTGGTCTCTCTTAGCATTGAGCTGGTCTCTTGCAGCCTGTTCTCTCTGAACCTCGGCCTCGATGCGATCCAGGAGCAACTCTTCAGCCTCGGGGGTCATCGACATCAGGGATACCGCCATATCGTCCTTTGATTGCATAGACTGTGAGAGCGGGGTTTAGAGAATTTACATAAGATATATAATAATCTGAAATATCGATTTGATTAAGGCTTGTATTCCATCACCAGGTCATCAGGTGTTAAACATTATCAAGATGCACTTTGAAACATTGAATGCCACGCAGATCAAACGGTTTGATTTGAATTTCAAGTTGTATGTGTCGATCAAAGGGCGTTTCAAATATTAACCTCTGTGATAGGTACCCGGTACAGTAAAGAACTGGAAAATGGAAACTGAAAATAGGTTATATATATAAAAAAGTTATATTATACTTTTTTGCAAACTATTTGTAATAAGCAGAAATATGATATTCAATGGATTATTGCAGACTTGCATTCTAGTCAAATTGGTTGTAATGGCCAGGAAGGTGATTAGAGATAGGATTTCCTACCTGAACATAGTCTTCAATGGCGGTTCCAATGCTGGCGTAGAGATGAGGACGGCGGCGAAGAGCGGTCAAAGCACGTTGGAGGGCGCGGTCGGCATCCTGAATATTAAGAAACAAGTCATAATTAAATTATTATTGAGCTGAGCCAACGAGGCTGTCTAATATGACCCTCATGAAGAGTATACCTGTAGTCTATCGGCGGCGCTGGCTCGTTCAGCCGCGGCGGCCTCCTTCCCGGCGGCGGCGGCGCGGCGCCACGCCGTCAGCGCTCCACTGCGCTCGGCCGCCAGGGCGCGGACCAGACGCTGCAGGCATTTCTGGACTCGGTGGGCCTGAGAAGACAACTTGTATCAGCCATTTGTTCCTTTAGGATGGATCGTATTTCGGGGCGTAATGCTCCACTCTCTAGCTCTTTTCCTGAGAGCGCGCCTATAAGAGAGAGTGTTACACAACGCCCATTAACGCCGGTTAAGACCCCCCCCCATCACCCGGGGACGTCCCTATATAAGGCAGATCAAACAAATTTATGTTTAGTACGTCAAGATGTTTGTCTAAGAAGCTGAAATCTCTATTTTTAATCAATATGTGAAAAAATGTGGTAAAGGCATATCTTAATTTATCTAGCTCTATAAAGAAAATTATTCTAAAGAAACATGAAATTTTACTACATTATCCTGATAAGTACTCGCTTAGTAATAATTATAATTATAATTTTAATTATAATTTAGTTATAACTTAGTTATAATTTTAGCCGTAGGACGTCCACTGCTAGACACTGGACATAAGTCTTCCCCATAGAATTCCATTTAAGCTCAGAGTAGCACAACGAGCCATAGGGGAGGGCTACCAGTATACTATAAATGTTCAAATACAAAACATCTGTTTTCATGGGCATCTTACATTAGGCGGTTGGTCTCGGAGCGAGCGTGTGTAGCAGGAGAGTGCGGTGCGGCGACGCTGCGCGAGGTGAGCCAGCACTCGCTGTTGGTGGAGGGCGGCCAGCCGGCGCCTCTCTGCTACGCCTTCTTCTTCTAACGTCTGTATATAAAGATTTTTTTTATCATAGTAAGTGACAAGACGAGCAAGTCAGGTGCCTGATGGTAAGCATCATGATTGCCCATATCAGACACAGTGCCACCCAGTGTTTTAAAATTCAAAATCCTGCGCGGCACTGCACTGCACCTGTCACCCTGAGATATAAGTTGTTGAACCTCGTCATGTCTAGTAATTTCGCTGGTAACATTGCCCTTCAGAAGACAGTAATGATTGCATATTAACCGCTTGGCGGATGAATAACTGGCAAAGGTGTGGTACTTCCCCAGGCGGCCCCCTGCTAAAAAGGCCTACCATTACACTAATAAGAAATAGCTATTATCGAGTAAACTATCACCAATCATAATAATAATAATAATTAATATTATTATAAAAAATGGTCTCCGTGTACGCCTATTAAAATACCTGGGTATATCCCGTGTTTTCGAGCGACATAATTTTAACTTTTATACTCTAATCAATGACGTTGAATTGCTTTCTTATACTCTGAGACTCTAATAGTACGGGTTTTCCCCAATTTTACTGCTCGAGTCTATCATAAGTTATATGGACCACTATTGTCAGTTTCGATACGAGAGAATTACGCGATCATCGAACAGTTCTCGGAAATATTAGTCGTACGAATCTGCGATTAAACACACTGGTGTAGAATTGGTTGGCATTCTCGCGATGTGGTTGCGTTCTAGGACATCAGGACATGTCTAAAGGCCTAAAGGATTTTTCCTATACAACTATAAATAAGTATGTATGAGCAGTCCGTATTGACAGGTGTTCGAATTTTCATAGTGTTGCCGGCTAATGAAAAACTCTGTTTTTGGGGTCACTATTTCCTACCTACCACTGACGAGGGGCACTCAGCAAAAAAGTCGTGGATGTGCACTAACATTACTAATGGCTAATTATATTGATGGCCGATGCCTATTGCTCACGACTGTGTACAAAAGCTTTGCTGTATTTTGTCGCACTAAGCAGAGGCATCTAGGCCTCTGTGATATTTAGATCTTATGAGGTTTTACCTGTACATTGGACTGGAACTTAGCAGTCATGCGTTGACGGAACGTCTGCGCGGCCGACGGGTCGGAGGTCATCATCTGCTGGTAGCGGTCCTCGAGCTCGGACCATTCCTTCATCACCTTGGTAATCTACAACGAATTATGATACGGATTTCATATAGAGTTCCATAACGTCCTCTTATTGGTTTGCTTGACTCGGTTGTTGAGCATGAGGTCCTGACTTCGATTCCAAGGTCAGGCGATAAGTTGGATTTTTTTTAGGAATTTCCTTCAAAATAGCCTGAACTCTGGACTTGTGCCGTTTGATGGCAATAAGTTCGCCCTCATTACACTGGTCTCAAAACATAACTCGTGACGTGTAAACACTAAGCACCCACTAAATAGGTAACCTTTGCCTCTTTGGGGAAGCGTGATGTTACGTTATGTTTGTAAATTACCCCATAGACGTTTTGACTTCGGTATGTATATCAATAATTTAATTACCTTTTCCCGGTGGGTCTCTTCCAATCGCTGCTGGGCGTCCTTGTAGCTCTGATGCTCAGTACGGGGGTCAAAGTGAGAGAAGTAGGGGTCAGATGTCGCTGTTGAAGCCTAGTTATAACAAAAATTACACTTTTTAACGTTAGGACTCCATAGGAACATAATTTTTGACCCTAAATAAACAATTGCGATCTCAAATCATTACAGAGATTATTGGAGAATAAAACTGGTTACCCCAACTACACTGCTCGAGTCAAACAAAAAGTTGTTTTTGTAGTGGTAGGCCTCTTTTGCAGGGGGCCGCCTGGGGAAGTACCACACCTTTGCCAATTATTCATCCGCCAAGCAGTAATGTGCAAACATTACTGTGTTCCGGTATGAAGGGCAATGTTACCAGCGAAATTACTGGGCATGATGAGATTCAACAACTCATATCTCAGGGTGACAGGCGCAGTGCAGTGCCGCGCAGAATTTTGAATTTTAAAATACTGGGTGGCTAACCTATATATAGCTAAGTTATGTGGTTAACCTATAGCCCAAATGTTGGAGATTCAGGTTGGCAATACTCATACAAGGGCTCAACGACTGCCTTCTGTAATCTTATAGCGTCTGCTATAAGATTGAAGAGATGACAAACGCGGAAACTACAGTTTAAGATGTCATCCGAAACACCGTAGCGCCTAGGCGAAAAGACCATATTTTGGTGGAAATTTAACCCAAGGACTCTGTTTTGAAGGCTACTGGTACATGAGGAGTTTCAGAACATCAAGACTGTCTTTAAAGAGATTAAGCTTACAGTGGTCGTAGTCGTTGTCGTGGAAGTGGTGGTGGTAGACGGAGCTGGTGAAGACTCTGGTCGAGGCCACGCGTTGTCATCACCATCGGTGTAATCGTCGTCTTCCGCGTCATCATCACGGGAGAGATCCGCGTCTTCATCTTCATCCATATCTGCTGGAAATTCAAATAGATAATAAATACAGAAGAATTTAGGAATTTGCTGTTCGCTAACTGTAGCCTCCTATTGCAAATGATACATGGCACGTTATTCTTTGGAATTTAACAGGCAGTAGAGTTACAAAAGCTTATAGACTACTAGTTGAGCCCCGCGGTTTTAACCCGTGAACTCTTCGTTCCCTTACGAATATCGGAATAAAAAGTATCCAATGTTATTATTCCAGGGTCTAAACTATCTACATACCAAATTTCAGCCCAATCGGTTTAGATTTTTTTGCGTGAAAGAGTAAAAAACATCCATACATCCATCCATCCTCACAAACACATTTATAAGGATTATTAGTAAGAAGTAGGATATAATGGTAAAATAATGGTGAATGGATGAAAATATTTTTGTTTAGATCTATTTGATAGTTTACTTTGCAGAAAAATCTTTGCATTGTGTTCAGATTTTAATTATATACCTAATTATACTTTTATATTTATTGGTTATAAACCTAATTCCAGCTTGTTGGTAACGAGCTATTACAACTGCCAAATGTCTATTAAAGACAGGATCATACCATCATCAGTATCATCGTCGTCGTCGTCATCACTAAGGTTCAGGGTATCGTCATCTTCATCATCATCTAGCGCATCATCATCATCGAGGAGATCATCATCTCGTTCATCCATCGCAGCTGAAGCAGCCAACATCTCCTCGGCTCCAGGGCTGACTGGCACACCGACGTCCATGGGCTTATGCATCTTTACGTTTTCTATAAGGAGAACGGATCGCTTTATCGATTTTTTTTTTCGAAAGGTGCATTAATCAAATTCAAATTCTTTAATTTCTCCACATGTATGATATGTTTTATATAAGGTGAAATTTTAAATAAAAGTAGCCGCATATTATGTGGACACCGTTGGCGGCAATAGGTATATAGGGGAGCAGGAAAACTTTTCTTTCTATTTGAATTGATTCTATTTTATTTTAATTGAAATTAATTCCATTTATCTCAATTACTATTATTAAAGATAATTATCATCAATTCTGAATATTATAAGAATATTATTGTACTGATTGAAGTTCCGAATATACAATAGATGTGCCTCAAAAGGGCCTTTTACCTTTGAAATGTTTTGGGCAACAGACGAATTCAACGCCAGAGAACAAGCTAATTCCACAAGGCAGGAGCATGGCGAAGGTCCTGAGTCGTAGTCCTCGTTGGGCGCACGCACGACCAGCGGTGGCGTTCCAACGGGCGAATTGCCAGCAGCGACTCTGGTTGTGGATGTGGTCGAACAGGCAGCTTTCAGGCACCAGCAGAGCGTCCGATTGGAATGGACCTTCTGCCGCCAAATACGATATTGTAGGGGGTTTGATAACAAATACACTAGCGAATAGTGAATATAGAAAGGTTTAAGCTAAGCCTAATTCCTAATGCCTTCATTGAAACAAGGAAAACTTAATTGATGGACTTAAAAGCTATCAGAATGTGTGATATCCAGTCTCATAAATCTTTATTTGACGTAGATATCTTTGAAAAATATATAAATGATAATAATTTTAAGGTATGAGCTATGATGATGATAAGAGCACTTGTATTTTCTACGGACCGGTATGTCGGCCTGTGGATTTTCGCAGAGTTCTATAGAGTCGAGTCTGCGCCTGCGAGCGGTAGCGAGTGAGCGTATATCGGTGACGCATTGCAAAAATGTCGAATATTGTCAAATGTAGTAGTTGCAATATAGTTATATGTGAAGTTTTGGCGTTTATTCAGAATAAATTAGACGTCATGAACGAAGAGAGCCTAGCGCGTATTTGTATTACTGCATTTAAGCCCGAAGAAATAGAAAATGCTAAGAGCCTGTTATTTGAATCAGTGACTACCTCCACAAGAAAAATAAATCGGAAGAAGGATGGACGCACACAAAGAGACATTCAGGATATAATTGGTATTTTTAAACAGACTGATCCCGAATTAACACCCATATTTGTGGCCAGAGATTTACAAAAACTACCCCCTGTTCACTTTGATCATCTTGATGCGACCAAAATTCTTAAGGATATTCTTGTAATGCAAAAGGACCTTCAGTTAATAAAGGAAACATATGTCACAGATGATAAATTAAATGATTTTAAATATGAGCTTATGAATTTAAGAAATGCGTCTTTAGTAAATACTACTAATTTTGATGGTAATGTTAATAGAAAAAGAGGTGGAGGCATGATACCAAACAGCTATTTCATGGATAGTGGGCCGGTCGGGCTATTTCATAATATTAGTTCGGAAGCCGGACATAAAAGCGAGCATAGTGAGACAGCGCATCGTGAAACGTCATCGGGAGATGCGCGTGTGCAGAAAGCTGCGGCAGTTCCTACTGTGACTGTGGATTCCCCCGCGCCGCAGCCCGCGTCCATCAGCGACCCACCACAACTGCACGCGCAACAGGTTACCCAGCCGCTCGTGGAATCCAGTACACTAGCTTTACATGTTTACACGCCGATACGGGTACCGGCGCCTGCACAGACGCAAAGACGAAGTTGCAGTACGGGTGTCGAACATTTTACTCGACATCAAGCGACTTCTACGCCCGCTGTCGATGGTGATCGAACGTTTGTAAATGTAGTCAGCGAGGAAGGACAATGGAAGAGCGAAAAACCGAGTGAGCAGTGGGTAACAGCACAGCATAGGAGGCTGAAGAATCGCTTTAGTACGTTGGAAGGGAAAGCAAAAAATAATGTTAATGATAAGTTTAGAGCGGCGGATATCAGAGTACCTTTGTTTGTAAATAATGTGGACAGAAGTACATCAGAAAGCGACATAATTGATTATATATATGGAAAGACGCAAGTACGTGTCACGCTACAGAAAATAAAGCCAAAGGTACAGAAACAATATGATGCTTATAAAATTTACGTACCTAGTACGAAGCTAGCGATATTTTTAGAAGGTGGCTTATGGCCTCAAGGAATAACAGTTAGAAAATTTATAGAATTTAAACCTAAAATTAATGGATAGACACAAAATACATAGTGAAATTAAGAATACGAAGTTTGTCAGCTTTAACTGTCATTCAGTAAGAGACTCAGTTGATTATATAAGGACATTATGTCAGTCGGCTGATTTTTTGGCGCTGCAGGAGACATGGCTCCTCCCGTGTGACATACCATATCTCGGCGAGATCGATCAAGATTTTGCATACACCGGAAAATCAGCGGTGGACATGTCATCTGGCATCTTAAAGGGCAGGCCTTACGGCGGAGTGGCTCTTCTGTGGCGTAAAAGCATTTTTCAATCTGTTATGGTAATTGACTGTGAAAGTAACAGAATTGCGGCAGTTAAAGTCGTGCTTAGTGATCGGGAGTTTTTAGTGATGTCTGTTTATATGCCAACTAATGGGACTGATAATTTAGAGTTGCTTATAGACTGCCTTGGTGAGATCAGTGCTGTAATAGAAACCTGCGGTGTAGACTCTGTATACATATTGGGAGATTTTAACGCCCACCCAGGCACACTGTTTGGCACTGAACTTCAAAATTTTTGTATAGAGCAGAGGTGGACCTGTGCGGATATCGAATGGTTGGGAATGCAATCGAACACGTATACATTCCTTAGTGATGCACACGGTACTACTTCCTGGTTGGACCATGTGGTTGTGACTGAAGTGGCTAGAAATACAATTTTAAATGTAAACATACGACACGAGGTTTCATGGTCTGACCATTTCGCAGTAGAGCTGTTTTGCAACCTAAATATTTTGGTACCTAGAGTTGTGCAGAACAGTTCGGTGCCGGATGGTGTTGTCTGGGGTGAAAGAGATACGATTCAAACGGATTATTATCGGCAATTATGTTCAGGCAAGCTACGCGATATTGACTTTCCGGTAGAGTTTAGAGAATGCGGGGACGTAACTTGTCATAATATAGAGCATAGGCTGATAATTAAGACTATGTATGACTCAGTTGTTGCTGTACTAAGGGGTGCTGCTTCGGAATGCTCTAAAAATACAATAATAGAGTTAAAAAAAAGAGATATGTTACAGGATGGAACAAGTACTGTAGAGAGGTGCACGGGGAGGCTCGGCTTAGGTTTCAAGAATGGGTCAATTATGGTAAGCCTTCATCTGGAATTGTATATGATCGAATGCGGGAGTCGCGTACATTGTTTAAAAGTAAACTGAAGTGGTGTAGAGACAATGAGAAGCAGATAAAAATGGACATCCTGGCGACACAACATACTGCTAAAAATTTCAGCAAGTTTTGGAAGGAGACCAACAAATTGAATCCTAAGCCGAGTGTTCCAGTGAGTGTAGAGGGCATCAGTGACTCTAGCCAGATTGCCAAACTTTTTAAGGAGAGTTTCAGGGTGCAGTCTCCTTTAGGCCCTACGAACAATGGGCCAGGGAGTGGTTCTGAGCAAGCAGGTGAGCCGATTATGCGGATTTCGGCGAAACAGGTCGAGAGAGTGTTGATGGACATGAAGCGAGGAAAATCCCCAGGCCATGACTCGCTCAGTATTGAGCACTTAAAGTATGCTGGTCCTCATTTGCCGAGGGTGCTCGCCATGTTATTTACATTCTGCATCGGACACTCATACCTGCCCAAGGAGCTTATGAGAACTGTAGTCGTCCCCATAGTTAAGAATAAGACGGGGGATGTGGCTAGTAAAGCAAACTATAGGCCTGTATCACTCGCAACTATTGTCGCTAAGGTGCTGGACGGTTTGATTGACATTCAGTTGAGGCAACATCTGAAGCTACATGACGCGCAGTTTGGCTTTAGGCCTGGGCTTTCAACCGAAGTGGCTATCCTGAATCTCAAACATACCGTACAGTACTATACCGACAGAAGCACGCCTGTCTACGCCTGCTTTTTGGATCTGTCAAAAGCATTTGACTTAGTGTCGTATGACAGGTTGTGGGAAAAGTTGTCGAGTGATACAGATCTTCCCTCAGAATTTATAGCGCTCCTGAAATATTGGTATGGCAACCAGACAAATGTAGTGAAGTGGTCAGGGGCTTTCTCTGAAGAATATACGCTGGAGTGCGGTGTAAGACAAGGGGGGATAACATCGCCTTCTCTCTTTAACATATATGTAGACCGTTTGATCCGTGAGCTTAGCAGTACTCGTGTCGGCTGCTCGATTGATGGTGTTTGTGTAAACAACATTAGTTATGCAGACGACATGGTCCTGCTGAGCCCATCTATCGGAGCCTTGCGAAGACTCATTTTGTTCTGCGAGCGTTATGCGGTGACTCATGGGCTCAAATATAATGCCATAAAAAGTGAGCTGATGGTATTTAAAGCGGGCTCAAAAAGCTACGAGACTATACCACCAGTAGTACTGGATGGCAGCGTCCTCAAGAGAGTCTCGCAATTTAAGTATTTGGGTCACTGGATCACCGAGACGCTTGCAGACAATGTTGACATGGAGAGGGAGCGTAGGGCGTTGTCCATACGTGCCAATATGCTGGCCCGGAGGTTCGCAAGGTGCACTGAGCAGGTCAAGATCACATTATTCAGATCGTACTGTCAGTCATTTTACACCTGTGGCCTTTGGGTCAAGCACACAAAAAAGGCCTTCGACACTCTGCGCGTGCAATATAATAACGCCTTTAGAGCTCTGATGCGTCTGCCGCGCTACTGCAGTGCATCGGGGATGTTTGTGAACGCTCAGTTGGACGGTTTCACTACAATCCTACGCAAGCGAGTGGCATCTCTGATGCGGCGTGTGCGAGGCAGCTCTAACACCTTTGTACAGTTGTTTGCTTCCAGAATGGATTTTGAGTGTCCAATAATGCGGCACTGGAACAAAGTGCATGTGGAGCATTCCGGAGACCAGCCCATGTATAGATTAAGATAAATAAGACTGTTAATAATTTTATTGTGATTGTATAATTATGTGTGCTATGGACAAAGTCTGCAATAAATGAATTTAATTTAATTAATTATAGTAGTAGAACTAACCTAACTAGGTTACTTCTACTAACTTAACTAAGTTAGATAGCAAGTAATAACTATATTTTATACTTATCATAAAAAATATATATGTTTATATTTGGAGTTTATCAGAAAACACAAAACATATCAGATACAATTGTAGGGTTGATGTTATTTTGTGACGCGCATGCTACGGATTCTGTGAACGTTTTGGTGGTTTTATGGAAAGTATTAATGGCAACGTGTGATTTCACGGAGATCTATGGCATGTGCGAGGGCGCGATGGCAACACAGGGAGGTGGATGCCAGCGCGACAGAGGATTGTAGAGCGAGATTGAAGATGGTGGGCTTGGAAATAAATCATGTAAAATATGCTGAAGTGTTCGAGTATTATTTAATGGAAAAGGCACGACTACACAATATAGGAAACTAGTCTGAAAGTGAATATGTGAAAGAGACATTATTCAAGGCAAAGTGGATATTTTATCTGAATATCGTATCCAAGGAGTATTAAAAACGATACAAATTGATAGTGACACATACCGAGACATCTGAAGGGTTTGACCCATCGGGTGACCTTGCACTTGGCAGCGTTTCCCGTGCCCAGCTTGCACCAGTTGCTGACCTTCACGTAGTGCGACGCTTCCACGATGTTGGTGATGTCGTGGCTTGGATATACCTGCAATTGTATAACAAGATTTTATTTATAGTCAATCAATCTAAATTATGTGGAATAGACTCGCTGCCCACGGAGTCATTGACCTGGGCACATATCTTTTATTTATTTAACACCACGTGTTTCCCCATAATATTGCTAGAGCCCCATCACAGAACATACACAGAAAATACGTAACAGAAGGCACGATTTCAAAACCTTGCCATTTCACTCATAGCGGGATGTTTGGCATTAGTGAGAGTTTTTGTTACTGCAAAACCTCCCACCATTCGAAGTTACTTAGATAACTTCATCTTGGTTTCTTTTTATAATGATATATAAATAATTACATATATGGGCGACCAGGTTTCGCTTGGCAAAAAATAAATCTGGAATTAGGCAAAACATAGGTGTGTATAGATAAACTAAGAGAGCCAAATCTCATCCTAAATACCTACGACAAAACCTAATTATGAAACTTCTTTTGAATTGGACGATGCGTTTGCGATTGCGATATAAACTCGGTATAAATGAAAAAGACAATCGTTTATATATCAAGAATCTGATATTCTAGTGAAGTCAAGTTTGGGACCAGAGCAATTGTGGAAGTTGTCCCATAATATTACATAGGTACTCCTACATACACCCATGTAATGAAGTCTATCTGCCCTTCCCCAAGAACTGCTATTATTTTCTTTGTGGTTTCCTCTAAAAGTACTTATTTCCTTCATTATTGAGTTACCAAATTTAGCTAGTTCCCAACAAAGCTCATTACCTAAAGCCGTTCCAATTTTCAAAGCATGTTCAAAGAACCTGTTAGCGTTATGAGCGCTTCGTGTATCAGGAACCAGGAAAATAATTTCTCGCCCGTCGCCTAGTGACGCGATAATAGGATTAGTCTTTAAAGCCGCTTAGCTCTAGTCACGGCCAGTAACACGAGCTAGCAAAACACGTAAGTAGCAGATATTTGACTATGTTAAAAGGGTCGCCCATTGTGCCCCCAATCCCAGCTTTAATCATATCTCGGATCGATTTACAATGGCCGTAAAATACGGTTACTGCGTAATTGCGTACAGTACTGCGACATAGTACGCCGTTCTATCGAATATTAACCGGCACAATTTGTACTGTAACGCGGAGCAAATTCAATATTGTGTAGAACAGAACGCAATGTAATTACTGTGTCTACTCAATTACCTCGGTACAAATTACTCTTGCCCTATCCTGTTTAATAGACCAAATAATTATCATGCTTGCCTGAGTTTCAGTGCGGTGCTTTCTGTGATACAATTTGGTAGAAGAGCTGGTGGTTGCACCGAGATGTGAGTTTGTGAACACCATCCAACTCGAGAACGGTTTAATTAATAACTTGAGCCCTCAAGTCAAGCTGCCTAAGCCTTATGTTACTGTTATGATGCTGCCCAAGTTTCATGATGTTGATTTTACTTCTGAAGTTTGCTTTTGTTGTTGTATATTGAGACATTTAGAAACTCTTTATCAAGTGAAAAGGCCAGTAGTCAACACAGCAGCCTTTAACCTGGATAAAACCATAAGGAGAAGGAAACGACACAGCGATTGAGTTAATCTATGGGTATATGAGGTGATCATTTCACGTATATCTTGACAAAAGGAATTTAGAGGTCTCGTAGCGGCTTTTTCATGGAAAATAGCGACAAAACTAGAGAACAGATTTTAAAAACGGATCCAACCCTTATGAATCTAAGTTATTAGTAAATGATTAATTCTGTCATTATCATAATGACCCATCACATATCACCCAGGGATAAATACCACACTTGCAGTATGTATCTAATGTATCTCTCTTTCATATTACATGCCATTTGACCCTGACTAGTGCACGCCGTGTCCAGATGTTACCCGCCACTTTTGATATACCTAACATAACATATAATGACACCTTTTTTCCGAAGAGGTGGGCAGAGGTGTACTCAGGACTCAGTCCCACAGTAGGTACACCCACATTTCGACAGCATGTAATAACAATTAGTCCTATGTAATAGGGGGCGAGCCTTTTGCCATCTAGCGGGCACAGGTCCAAACTTCAGGCAGTTATTAAGATATTCTGAATGAAAAAAAATCCAATATATAACACTTTGCCTGACCTAGGGATCAAACCCGGGACCCCATGCTCGGCAGTCGATCCCGCGCCTGCCACTCCATCGAGGCAGTCACTTTTGTTATGTGGTTATTAATTTACCTTCTTGCAATAATCGAGTATTTCCATCTTATCCTTCAAGCAGTTCCGTGGTTTGGTGGTGAGGTCAGGCGTCCACCGGCCTGCTGCGGACATGTATTGCGGGTGGTAGGTGCCGCCGGACTCGCAGAGCACCGCTACTTGGGGCTCCGCTCCGTTACTTGCCTGAAACAAATTAACATCAGCATTATATAATTGATACTCATTTTATGTTTCATTATATAGACACAGTTGTATGTCAGGATCATAGCAAGTGGAAATAATATAGTCTCTGCCTACCCCAACGGGAACAAGGCGTGACTGTATGTTTGTTTGTATATAGACACGCTTCAAAATCTTGGCGTGGCTAGTTGACGAAATAGCAATAAGTAGTATAATAAGTAAGTAAGACTAACAGGCTCGCCGTGGAGTAGTGGAAAAGTTTTCAGGCCCTGGCTTGAACTTTCTTTATTTTTGTAGTGGTAGGCCTCTTTTGCAGGAGGCCGCCTGGGGAAGTACCACACCTTTGCCAGGTATTCATCCGCCAAGCAGTAATGTCCAAACATTACTGTGTTCCTGTATGAAGGGCAATGTTACCAGCGAAATTACTGGGCATGATGAGATTCAACAACTCATATCTCAGGGTGATAGGCGCAGTGCAGTGCCGCGAAGAATTTTGAATTTTAAAATACTGGGTGGCACTGTGTCTGATATGGGCAATCATGATGCTTACCATCAGGCATCTGATGAGCTCGTCTTGTCACTCACTATCATAAAAAAAAAAAAAAATCGCATCATCAGGCGGAAGACGTCCACTGCTGATCATAGGGCTCCCCATAGAACGCCATAGACTATTCATATGGGGGATTTTGTAATTACCACGCTTGGCAGGCGGCTTGGTGATCTTAGTATTTGTCGTATCGTAAGTAGTTGGAATTCTTGGAAACGGAGTGCTGCTGTCCACTCTCCGAATATGTCCCTCAGCCGGATCTCATGGCTCCCATGGGATGAAAAAGGGGTGGCCCTATTATTTAGCAGGGAAATTAAAACACGGCAACTAAAACTAAAATTATACCAATGTAATCGGAGAAACGCCGTGGCGGTACCGGCTATAGAATAGTACCCCACCCTCTTTACCTGTGGGTACCGCAAGAGCTGACTAAGGGTTATTAGATCCAGAAGACGGGCAGCAGCGTCCCCTGCGTCAAAACCATAACACTGCGCTTGCCAACCCGTCTGCCAAGCGTGGCGAGTGCCAAGCCTATGTCCAGAAGTAGACTTCCAACTAACGGCTGAGGTAATGAGGTGATAAATTACAGAAACGTAATCATAATGAGCGTTATCTGTTCAATATTTATGAAATTTGACGTATTTACCGACGAAAATAAAGTAACTTAAAAAGTAAAAAACATCGTGCTAAGCCTACGACCAGTTTGGCAGATATCAGCTGCGTAAACATGGAAAGAAGTTTAAAGTTCTATTATCTTAGATCAATAATTCAGAGCGTTATTTTAATATTAAACTTTTGAGGTCAGGATTAAAGCGCGGGCATGCTATTTTTAGAGACGACCCTAAATGTCACTCAGCTAACATTAGGACATTTCCAGAATATTGCCCTTACTGAAAAAGTGCCATGGGTATTTTTATTTTGAAGTTGGATTTTCAATCATCGCTCAAATTGTTTGCTACTTTGCTCCAAATCAGCTTTATCACAATTATTCTACGATATTATAAATACGTAAGTTAGCTTAGCCCATAAACGCTAAAAGAGTCAGTTACAACACAAAATATCATCATCATCATCTCAGACGTAGGACGTCCACTGCTCGATATAGGCCTCCCTCATAGATTTTTTCTAGTCCAGTTGTCAACGACTTGCATCCAGCTGGATGCAAACCTTTTGCGGGTACACTGTTATACAGTACAAAAATACAAAGATGAATTTATAAAAATACCGCACAAATTATGATGTTTTAAAACACATTATATGATTTAGATAATTTTCCGCGAAAAAACTGCAAAAACATTATTTTAGTCTTTGATGACTACGGTAAATAACGAGGTAGTATGATTGACTAGCTGTGCCTCGCGGCTTATCCCGCGTAGACATTTTTCCCGTGGGAATATCGAAAAAAGTACCCTAAGTCCAGTTTCTAAGCTATTCTCATACCAAATATCAGCTCAATCGGTTTAAAAGTTTTTGCGTGAAAGTGAACAAACATACACACAAGAAACAGCGCTAGATGGCGCTGTAGTCGAGTTAGAACACGCTAGCGTTTTGTTTACATGTTACAATACCTTTGTAACATGTGAATGCCATGTGAATGAGCCATCATGCCAAAAAACTTTCTCCTAAAATGTACGTGCCTAATTTGAGTCCTGTCTTCTGTCCTTACCCTGTCAAAATTTCACTTGAAGTTAGACCCAGCAGCCAAGCTACTCTAGACACGCAGGGGAGAGCCCTTTAAAGAACTACAGACTAAGGTCATTATCCTGAGGGTAATTAGCTAAAGTACCCTATTTCAGACCGTATCTAATTGAATTTCTCTCCAAGTAAAATCGCTGGAGCAAGTTTAAAGGTAATTTCAGTTTTTAGCGTGGTTTTCTGTGGTGGCGGGTGGATAAAACTGTTTTTGTTTAGAAATAACCTAAATGCCCTTTCAAAATATTTGTTATTTAATTATGGAATTTATTTATTTATAATATTAGTAAGGATACATATTTTTGCGTTAAGAAGAGAACGGAGACGGCGTAAACAGGAAAGTTAAACCCTTTGCTCAGTAATAATTCAGCAGTAGAATAGTTTGTGAATGTATTAGTTTCAGTTAGTACAAGTATTACCCAGAAAGGGTAACTTTTCTCGTTAGTGTCCGAACAGACGTTGGTCAGGAACTGACAGGAGTTGTTTGTAAACAACTGCTATTTGTGATACCAACACTTCTCTTAGAGATTGTCGATTTTACTAAAAAGAGAAGAATGATTTCGTCAATATAACCAAACCAAATAATTGTATAACTCGCAGGTGAAAAATTATACCCTACGTGTTTCTTGTGTGTTTTTTTGCACAGGTATGGTAGTAGGTATATTTCCGAACGCACGGTAGATTCGGATACTTAATTCGAAGATGGACGTCTGTTGTTGCTGTAGAGGGTGTAGAGTGACAACTATTACTCTGTGGTAATACTAATATCACGTTCTTGATGTTGTAATTTCTTATTAAGGTGTATAAAGTATCCAAATTTTGTATAAGTTTTTCGTAAATAAAGTTATTATTATTATTCATTACTATTATAATATTATATGGTGAAATGTCTTTTTGAAACTTATTTCAATAAATTTTCATTAATTTTGAGTTTGCCTAAATAGGTGCTGAATATATTATTCTCTACTTGTTTCTGCCCTTATCCCTGTCTAGGTGGGGTCAGTACAGTAAGTCTTCTGCTTATATATTAATAATAATATGGGACAACTTCCACACACGGTCATCTGGTCCCAAACTTGGCTAGAAGCCTGTACTATGGTAACCAGAGGACTGATATACATACTTATATAATCTTATAACACCCAGACACAGATCAAACAGACATGTTCATGCACACAAATGTTTGACCTGGCCGGGGATATTATATTTTTGTAGATTTATTTATTGACTGCCTCAGTGGCGTAGAGGGCGCATGCTCAACTGCCAATCAAGAGGTCCCGGGTTCGATCCCCAGGTCTGGCAAAGTGTTAAATATTGGATTTTTCCATTAGGAATTATCTCAAAAACTGCCTGGAGTCTGGAAACTGTGCCCGGTAGATGGCAATATGCTCGCCCCCTATTACATGGGACCAATAACATACTGGTGAAATGTGGGTGTATCTACTATGGATCCTGGGTACACCTCTGCCTACCCCTTCGGGAAAAAAGGCATGAATGTATGTTATTTATTCCATATTAAATTATTCCAAGAAAAATTAAATTACATAATACTTTAATTATTATATTTATCTTCTTATATTGACATAGATTAAATTAAATAGCTTATATTATTTAATTAAAAAATATGCGCAAATCTATGCAACGCCCTACGAATAATAGACTTATTATTATTCGTAGGCGGCGCCATAAAAAAGATAAACATATTTCAAAATTGTCTAATTTTCGCGAGAAGACTAGTCTTCTCGTGACCACGGTTGATGTCACATAGCCGAATCGTGATGGTAATTATTTCATTGTTTTGGCGCGTTTAGTTTTAACACGTTTTATGCCTATGTAACTTTTTCATTTTGTATTTCATGAAAAATCTAGGTATAATAGTTTTCATCTGGATTTATCTTTTCAACTTTTACACAAAGTCATCTTTACAAGCAGCTTACATCTGCTTCTGATTCAGTCGATCATTAAAAACTATTACTTTGCAAACTATTTTCTGATATTCTCTTTTATTATATTGGCCATAATATATAATATTTCTATTATTATATTTCTATTATTTTATTATTATTAATATTATTATATTGGCGTCTTTGGCCGACGATTTAAACACAACGAATTTCTACCCAAAATATTAGATCTGTATATATTGAAGAAAGAGAGGTGAAACTCTCCACACACAATGACAATGTTTAGAACGCTCTCAACAGACAATGTGTCGCTATATTCTATAGGATTTCACAAGAATTTTCAACCATTACACCTACACTACTCTACAGAGCAAATACCAACAATCGATTTCATCTAAACATCTTCAGAAGAAGCGTGTTTGCTAACCTCCAGTCCAGTGATTCTGCGAGATCTACAACTTTTCCAATATCGACCACTTACTAGCGTCGGAAAAGTGTCTGCCCACTAGATTGGTTGATTGTATGTCGTTCTTGTAAGTCCTGATAGTTGTTATGTCGAGAGGGTAGTGGGGGTTTTCATCCTACATAACCTACCTGATCCCCTAGGCGATGCAGGGTACAAGGAGGTTGCTTTTCATTAGTGGTGGGTCGTTGACTATTTTTATGTTAACGAAACGAAACCGTTTTCTATAATCGGTCTAGTTGAAAAACCAGTTGACGTTTAACTGGTTCGTAGAAACGTATACTGTTGTGTAGAAGGAACGAATGAAGATGTGGGAGGTCTCAATAATTCCGATTGTATTTTTATCACCATGCAAAAAAGAAGGCGCGTTATAAAATTAAAGTGTATTTGACAGCAGTTATAAGATTTTGTTACACTAATTTTAGATCGTGTGCAAATAATGCAATTTGTCTATTATTGGTCAGAATACAAATCCAATACAAAGCTAATATTTTGATGATAGACCTACCACATACCTAATCGACGTTTGAACTGCCTATAGCATATTTTATATTGTGTATCAAATAGAACAATAAAATTATAAAAATGTCAGATTATATCTGATACGTTCTATAAAATAAGCCACACACCCACTCAGCCTTATAAAACTTTATATTAGAAATGTCGAAGTTTATCGATTGTCCATTACAATACCAATAAAAATGAATCCGTTACATTTACGACGATCACGCAGTAAAATATTAATAAGTTCGGTTAATGGGCAATAAAGGCCCTTTGCTAACATCATGTTGACTTTAATTTGCGCTTTCAATTATTATGTCTGCAAAGCAATTTCGTTGTTCATAATTACAAAGCGGTACCATTTAGTAAGTATCGAAATTTAACAAAAATAATTAGATCATTACAACAGTTGCCTCAAGTTGTAAAAAGTGGAAAGTATTGCGTAAACCAGCAGAATTAATGTAGGGAACAGATACCTAGATTTTGTTGCCGGAGCAGAAGTCACTCTGGCTTGACGTCATAAGATATGACGATGATCGATCTGACTTAAAAAGTCGCAAAATACTGTAAAGTGGCGAAAAGTATGTGAGTAGGATAATGCACAAACGAATGAAAAGGAATAAATAACAAGATAACAACCAGTGACCTTAAGAGGATACAGGACCTCTTAGCAGTTTGACACAATCCTATACAAAAATTTACAAAATCGATGTTTTGTATTCCCCTGTTTCCTCCGAATACAGGAAACCTATTTTATATATTTATATCCTGATATTTCAAAGTTGAAGTAATGTTTGTCCCTATCATTTCATTTTTGTTTATAAACTCTACATATTTTTATAGTGAACGTCCAATCACGCGAGTAAAACTGCGATTCTTGAAAGTTCACTACGGAAAAACCAAGGGTTTATAAGAAAAAATAAAATGACAGGGACATAGGTTACTTCACTATAATATCAGGATATCAATTTATAGAATGGGTTAATAATATTTGGAGGAAAAACGGGAATACAAAACATCGATTTGGTAAATTTTCCATAGGATTGTGTCAAATTTCTAGAAGGTCATGTACGTTCTTAATTCTTCATTAAGAACGTACATGGCCTTCTAGGAGAGGAGAGGGGAGTCGACAAGAGATGTAAAATTTCGCACGTCGGTGAATCTACCGACAAAGTACCTATACGTACGTAAAGGTTTACTAAGGCCATGCTTCAGTCAAATTTCATTTCATATTATTTCTCTTCATCATGTATAAAAAAATATCATTAAACGATGGTATACTGTATTCCAGTCTGTAACTGAACATACAATAAACGAATTTTAAAGTACAAAACAACAGTGTAACCTGCAGCAAGCCTGCATTCTGGTCGCAAAAACCCGGAGACAATCTGAAAAGTTGCCAATTGGCAAGAAGAACATTGCTAAGCTTGCATGCAACTGTGCTGCATTAAGTATTTATTTAATGTGGTCGAACCTTTACGCGAATGTTCTAACTTTATTTAATTACATGGGATTAACTGCTGGAACCAGACTTTGCACACGATCTGCTCATTTTCTTGCAGCATTAAAGTCAGTTGCTCGAAGACTACATATAGCTAACTAGTCTATACATACTGTTTATTAACCTACATTTTACGCCTCCTCTAGCAAGCTTACTTATTCCTTAAAACATGTTAAGCCTAAATTATCGAATCGTGTTCTAATTTTAGTAGAACATTTTCTTAATTTATTGTAATTAATGGCGTTGCTAAAAAGTATTATTTATGCGCATTTGATTTTTTCCAAACCGTAAATTTGAAAATCTTATTAGGCCTATCAAATAAAACCCAAATTATAGTAAGGTCGCGTGGCCCTGAAGCCTACAAATCTTTTATTTATTCTAAGTTTCCGATAATATGTTACTAGTGTAATAATAACATTTACTTGGTTCTGTAATTTGGAACACTTTGATAGTGTAACACGGAATTTTTAAGTGATATGTTTAAGTAAGTTTTTAAGTGACTGCCTGAGACAGAATGAGTGAGGAGAGAAGCAAAACTGACACAAGTTTTTCAACGTGTTTGTTGTTTGGGTAATACTCGTATCTATGACAGCAATAAGTAATGCTGAAATGTCAAACTTCTTCAATAAATAATCAACTAGCTGTGCCCCGCGGTTTCACCCGCGTAGACATCGTTCCCGTGGGAATATCGGGACAAAAGTACCCTCTGTGTTATTCCAGGATCTAAGCTACCTACATACCAAATCTGTGCAGTAGTTTTGGCGTAAAGAGTATCAAACATCCATCCATCCATCAATCTAACCAAAATCGCGCTAGATGACGCTGGAGGTGAGTTAGAACTCGCAAGCGTTTTGTTCACCTGTCACAAACGTAAGTTTTTCACATTGTACTGAAATTTGAAACTTTCAATATTAGTAAGATTAGTCAGGTACAAGTTAGTAACTAAGTAAATGTATTAGCTAAGAACAAAACTTTAAAAACAAAGCTGAGACCACATGAATACCTGATCGTACCGACTTCCAGTAAAACTCGAAACTTTGCAAACCACATCAAAGAAAGGCTTGGAAGTGGCGAATCAAAATCACCTTCAACTAACTTTCCTTTTTATGCAAATGTATGGAGATTTCAACTACACTCTAGAGACACTCTGGGACTAGTCAGGAGTCGACAACTTCAAAGGAAATAGGGTTATCAACGCTCATTAAATGTTTACTTAAATTTTGTTTAACTTAACGAGAAAAATCTTTTCTTTAAAGAAATTATTACGATTTATGGAATACCCTGAGAAGCTTATGACGTACATAAGATTTTTAAAATACATGGTATCAGAATCAATAAATAAGCAATTAGATTATTTAGTAAATTTAATTACATACGTAGATTCAAAAAAAAAATTATATAAAATTGCAAAACCCCACAACTTTCAGCACAGTTCCAGACTCCGGGCAGTTACAGAGATAATTTTGGTAATGGAAAAATCCAATATTTAACACTTTGTCTTGACCTGAGGATCGAACCCGTGACCTCATGATTGGCAGTCGAACACGCCACCGAGGCGAGATTTGCATGGAGACATAGAGAGTGTTAACGTAACATACCTATAGATATCTACATAGTTACTCTAAATATTAAGTCTCTAAATATATGCATAGAATTTCGAGTTTTATATACAACAATGTGTCATTTGTTCAATTATGAAGACGTAAAATATTATAAACAGTCCCAACGAGACATTATTATACTAATTAAAACTTTGTTTGACTAATTAAAAGTTTGAAACGACTTCGTGTAGCGAGTACCTACCCTTTAATATAGGCATGAGTGGCTAGTAAATAAAGCTTCGGGGTATGTTGGACCAAGTCCAGGGGGGCTATTGGCGTTCTTGGTGACTATCACTTTAGTGACTATTAACTTGATTTGACATTAACTACAAATGTCAAAGTCTGGTTACTAACCAAAGACATTATGATAATCTTATGATAAACTAAGTAGACTGTGCACTGTGTCGGTCCCGAGTGAGAACCACTCGTAGTGTCTATCCTTTTCCTTTTCTCTCCTCCAAATTTGACAGTAAAGTCTTGTTAGAAAGGTAAAACGTCTTTGTAACTAACTCAAACCACAGAACATAAAGACATAAGCCTGATAGCGACTGGTGATTATGAAGAACGCCAATAGCCCTGCAGGTGTCATTTTGACACCTGGACAAGGAAATGATTACTTTTGGTTGGAAAGTAATATTTCAATTTATAAAATAAGGTATAATTTAAAAGTTAACAACACATAATATATATTGATACTTTGGAGACGACAATTATGATTAAGATAAGCGTTGTAGGTTTATAAAATTTCATGAAGTATGAGAATTTTAAATCATAATGCAATAAATAAGACAAATGCGCTTTATGCTTGGTTGTATATTATAAATATACCAAATCCTCAATATGGGAATGTCTTATAGTATTGCACAAGACGCTTTAAGAGTCAGCCCTTGAGGACTGCAAAACTTCAGCAAGTTGTCAAGTCTGTCTGCGGTGTCGCACACTTAAATACTCTTTACTTTTGTTCTTGCACTTTTCTATTTTCGTCATTCGTGGAGTTTGCTGCAGCAAAAAGTCAACGAGACTTAACAGATCTGGCTCTTAACATTTTTTTATTTAACGTACTATCGTTTACACACTCACACCTCTGCACAAGGTAGTATTCCTGTGTCACAGGCGGCATGGGCACGTACAATAACACACCACACACATCCATGACCTGGGAACAAACATTTGAGCTAATCGCACAAATACTTGTGCGCTGAGATTCGAACCCAGGACTACTTGTTTTGCAGGCAGCGTTTTCACCAACATGAGCCGCCATGAGCCATGAAGCCGCCAAACAAGCAAACATTTCAAATTCCGCGGGACGAATGGTTTCGGGGCATGTCGACCTTTAATATGCATATAACATAACATAACATACATTCACGCCTTTTTCCCGAAGGGGTAGGCAGAGGTGTACCCAGGACTCAGTCCCATAGTATAAGATACACCCACATTTCGCCAGTATGTTATTGGTCCCATGTAATAGGGGGCGAGCCTATTGCTATCTACCGGGCACAGTTCCAGACTCCAGGCAGTTATTGAGATAATTCCTAATGGAAAAATCCAATATTTAACACTATGCCTGACCTGGGGATCGAACCCGGGACCTCTTGATTGGCAGTCGAGCATGCGCCCACTACGCCACCGAGGCAGTCAATTCACACTTTAATATGCGCTAATTCTTAAATGTCCATCTCTGTTTAATTCTGGATCTCTTAAATGAAATATGGCATAACTCCTTTTTTGTTTTTGGTTAAAGAGAAAGATAGAGATTAGATAAAGAGTTTCAAGGTATTTCTGAAGCTTTCAACTTTCTGTCCTGTCACATAACGCTAAAATATCTTTATTACATTAATCAAGAGAAAAACCTCCTGTATATCATACACACATTTCCTAGCAACAATATAACGGCTAACATTTTCATGAAAGGCAACCAGATTATTCCATAGATTCTTATACACATGATAAATGGTGTTCGGAGTGAGTTGACGGGAGCATCATTTGTCTCCTCCAGTGAATGCTGAAAGGCGAAAAAGTCCGCGTATTTACATTTTACATATTACAAAAGGCCGTTAGTAGGGTATTTCTAAATAATTCTGTTGAATAGTGTGAAACGTGTGGAACGCGCACTTTTGGCGTTCGAAAGTCATTGAGTCAATCACTCTCTAGAATATCTATTTTCAGTTTAAAGACATTTATTCCCATTACGACAATTGCCATTTACATGAGAATCTTAAAATTTAAATCTAACAATTTATTGAACATCGTCCAGAGAGTAAATTTCAAATGTTATTATACATTATACAAAGACTTATCTGAAATTATGTGCTTATATAAGGAAATCTTAAAAGTATTGAAATTTTCTTCATTTATTATATCTGCTGGAAGTTGATTATATAGATGTGCTCCCTCATAGCATACAGATCTTTTACCATAATTTGTTCTTGTTTTTGGCAGAACAACCTGATTGGCCCTACGACTGATGTGATAATTTAATTGACTTTTTGTTTTAAATTGAATGTCTGTATGAATGGATTTATCTAAAATTTTCCTTATCAGTATGCATGAAGTATATTTGTAAAGTTGTTGAATATTCATGATTTTAGTTTCCTTGTATAGTTGTTCCGTAGGTGTTAGGTGCGGATAATGAAAGAGTATTTTGACTAGTCTATTTTGTATTATTTGAAGTTCCTTTAATTTTGTTTTCGCTGCGCTACCCCAGATTTCTATAAGGTATAATAAATGTGATTTGATCATAGAATTATAAATATTTAGACGAACTTGTTTTGGAAGACATTTAGCAATATTGCGAAGTGAGCCTGAGAGAGATGACAGTTTTGATTTGATATTATCTATTTGAGCGTGCCAGTTATGGTTGTGGTCGAGTCTAAGTCCTAAATATTTTTCATTATCTTTTCTAACGAGAGCTGTTCCGTTTAAAGTTAGTGGTGAGTATGATGGTATCTGTTTGTTTTTGGCTCTGAATAGTACGTAACAAGTTTTGGATGCATTTACTGTTAAAAGATTATATTGGAACCATTTAAATAGTTTATCTAAATCTTGCTGTGCTTGTATGATCAGATCAGAGATAGATGGTCCATAGTAGAAAAGACATGTGTCATCTGCATATAATGTGATCTCTCCGTGTAGGTCTAACTCGTGCATATTATTTATATAAAGAAGAAATAGCAGAGGACCTAATATCGACCCTTGCGGAATACCGTACGTGATTGGCAAGAGGCTGCTTTGAGAACCGTCAATTTTTACAGTTTGGTGTCTGTTACATAGGAAAGATTCAAACATTTTTAAGGCTGTACCACTTATTCCAATACTTTCTAGTTTCTTTATCAGAAGTGGGTGGCTTACCGTATCGAAAGCCTTTTTAAGATCTATAAATATCCCAAGAACGATATTTTTAGAGTCAATATTGAGTCTGATTTTTGTAACTAAGTCAATAGTTGCTGAGAGCGTATTTGATTTGGACCTGAAGCCGTACTGTCTGTTAGAGATGTAGTTTATAGAGGTTAAATGGTGGTCTAATCGTGTGTATAGGATTTTTTCCAGAATTTTAGAAATAGCAGGGAGAACGGATATAGGGCGATAGTTTCCTGCATCAGTTTTTGGTCCAGATTTATAAATTGGGATGACCTTTGCAATTTTTAGACTTTCTGGAAATTCACCAATAGATAGTAGTTTGTTAAAGCATACTGTAAGAGGAACTAGGATTAGATCTTTTATACATTTTAAAGCCTTTGTACTAACGCCATCTATGCCTACACTGGAATTTGAGTCAAGATTATTTATGACTTTAGTGATTTCCTCAGGACTGCAAGGATCCAGCTCAGAGAAAATAAATATGTCAGTTCGAAATCTTAGTGAAGGTAGGGTGTGCGATAAATTGTTATGGTATTCTGGAGGAATTTGTTCTGCCAAAAGGGAACCAATCGTGGAGAAATATCTGTTAAAAACCTCACATATTTCAATTGGATCAGTAATTATGCGTTGATTGTTAATCAGTTTTGGGGGGGCATAACTTGTTTTGATTTTATTAGATGCTAGTGTATTTATTAAATTCCATGTTTTCTTTGCGTCTTTACTGCATTTCTGGAATTCTTTGTAATAAAAAGTATCTTTAGTTCCCTTTATTTCCGCTGCTGTACTGTCTTTCTTCTTTTGGAATTCTATCTTTAGTTCTTTGTTTTCTGGGTCTTTTTTGTAATCATTCCAAGCTTTATTCCTCTTGCTGATAGAGTTAATTATGTTCTTATTAATCCAATCCTGTTGTGGTGGATTTAATATCTTTGTTTTTATTACTTTGCTGTTAGTTATATGATTTTTTATAAAGTTTTCCACTATTGTATAGTTGTCTTGAAGTTGGTTTAGGGACGATACAGTTGATTTTACTGAGAGATGTAGTTGTTCATAATTGATTGCTTCGTATTTGGTTTTCTGTTTGGGTAATTGTTTCATTTTCTTTAACTGTAATACAATCTGCTTATGGTCTGAAAGGGGTGAGTCAATTATCTCCATCTGAAAGTGGTCATGTATCAGGTTGGTGTTTATGTGATCTATAATTGTCTTCGTTGTGTTGGTTTCCCTTGTACAGTAGTTTATATCTATGTTATTTAATATATTATAACCTGATTCATGTAGTAATGATTTGTATAGTTTTGTCTTTCTGTCTAAATTTAATAAATTTATATTAAAATCTCCAAATAGTATGGCTCGTTTTCTTTTTTGTATTTGTAGTTCCAGTGTTTCTAAAAAGTTGTTATAGTTAGTATCTCCAGGATAGTACATTATTCCAATATCGAGACCGTAGTTTCCAAGGCTAATCCATAAGTAATTATTACCGTTTTCGTAGATTGAGTCAATTAGACTATGTTTCAAGTCATTGTGCACGTACGCTGAGACGCCGCCACCTATTTTGTCTGTTCTGTAATTATAGTAATGAGTATAATTGGGTATTGTCATATTCTGCGCCTCTTCTTCAGATTTTATCCAAGTTTCTGTGAGTAGGATCGCGTGTATTTTGGTAGGTATGCATTTTAGAATACATTTCAGTTCGTCGAATTTTCCTTTTGTACGGATGCTTCTAATATTGGTGTAAAAGAAATTTAAGCGTGAATTATTAACTGTTAGGTATCGATAATCAGGTATGAGCTGATGTGTGACATTATCACAGATCATCAGTGATTGTTGGTTTGGGGCTGGTGCGAGTGGTAGTTTTTTTGGACAGTTATTGTGGGGACGCCTTTTATATATTTTATTACTAGGTCCCTTTCCCCACTTTCCTGCCGGCGTAGCAGTTCAGCCTTCAGCTCTGACATGTACTTCTTTTGTGAAGGGGTTTGGTCTGAGTACATCTTTATGTACTAGGCAAGTTATTTCTATTGCGCAAGAGGCGTTTAGTTATGTCGTTTTCTGCAAAGCAGGCTTTGATAAGGCGCATCTTTCCAGGTATTCGCTTGCCTAAGCGAAAGGTTTTAAGTGGCTTAGGGCAGTCCTTAATAATAGTTGAGAGGATTGAGTATATTTCAGAACTGTCTCTAATATCATCTTCTGAGTCGTGCTCCGGTAATCCCGCTATAACGATGTTTTTCTCTCTCGCCATACGTTCCTGCAGTTCTCGTACTGCTAGCTCATTAGCATAGGCACTAACTTGCGCGTGCGGTGCGGTTGATGATGCAGATGTTGTTATAGTCTGGAAAGCCGACTCGAGGGAGATCATTTTGCTTTCGTGTATAGAAATCTTATTCTCTAACTGTGTAATACTACCCTTCATGCTATTTTGTTCAGTCATAATACTGTTGTTTGAGGTTTTTATGTCTTTTATTTCATCATGAATTTTTAGGAAACTTTCACGCACGGTTTCCATGGTGTGTTCCTGGCTTGAAATAAATTTTTCTAGTAGGTTAGAAATCCGGGACATCTCATTACTTAATCCAATGACTTCGTTTTTGCATTCACATTCGTGTTCCGGCTCCTTTCTCTTCCGTTTTGTAGCATTTATATTTGAGGGAAAGATCATGTCAATTTCTTTCCTTGTTAAATCAGGGTTAGAGCTGCATTTCATCTCACTGCTTGGTGGTGATCTTAATAAACTCATGTTCACTACGATCGGGGTACAGTTCTATTCAAAGTCTGCAAAATGTTATGGTACCTATGTGGATAGGTTGCAAATAGCAAGTAGGTACTCAAATAATTGCCACTTGGAAGTCACTGTAACAGTAGGCTGGCCGTGTCGCAGTTCACGAGAAGAACGTCGTAAGGGCCGTGCAGATCGCGTCGCTTACGCGTATACTTTGAAAGCACAGTTCGTGGGTTGTTTACGTTTTATGAATTTAAGTTTTTTGATTAAAAAGAGTATTTGTAGTAACTAAAAGCACAAACTAAGCATAACACCGTGTTTATCGTTGTTTATTTATTATAGTTCACATAAAATTTTTAGGAATCAATCACTTTTAACACTTTAAAACCAATAAAATTACGGGAGCTAATTTTATGCACTGTTTACGGTTTGCGTTCCGGACGATTTCCCCCATTTATTTTAGGAAATTAACTTACTATTTCACCGAAACAAATTCTTATAAAGTTACTTGAATGAATATCATTGTTTCGAGACCGTACAAATTCCAACTTTTTATATTTTGCGGAAAAGATACTATCCAGAAAAAATATTTTTATTAGAAAGGTAGAGTGAAGTCCGTAAAATTCTTTTACAAAGTTGATTCTTTGAAATGGACGCCTTTGAAAGTCGGGTAAAAGTTTTTCAAAGCACTTTTATAAACGTCCAGTTTGTTATGAAATTAAATATTAAGTAGTGGTAGGCTTCTTTAGCAGGGGGCTGCCTGGGGAAGTACCACACCTTTTCCAGCTATTTATCCGCCAAGCAGTAATTATGAGCAAACATTACTGTGTTCCGGTGTGAAGGCATCTACCCTTAGATATAGATTGAATACACACCTTAAGTGTACAATTTTAAAAATTACAATTTTGTATAACACAATATGTATGGGAAGCCGAAGTATTACTACACCTTTTTGTAACAAAGTATAGTACATAGCTTTTGCAATGTTACGAGCGAAATTACTGGGCATGACGAGATTCAACAACTCATATCTCAGGGTGACAGGCGCAGTGCAGTGCCGTGCAGAATCTTGAATTTT
The DNA here is from genome assembly GCA_947063395.1 of Hemistola chrysoprasaria. NCBI lineage: Eukaryota > Metazoa > Arthropoda > Insecta > Lepidoptera > Geometridae > Hemistola > Hemistola chrysoprasaria. The sequence continues at coordinate 10,920,936 of OX346723.1, forward strand.
AAAACACTGGGTGGCACTGTGTCTGACATGGGCAATCATGATACTTACCATCAGGCACCTGATTTGCTCGTCTTATCACTATCATATCATAAAAAAAAACCCAGCTTTACTCAAAAACTCTCAATTATAGGCTAATAATTATGTTAAGATTTATTAATTTTCGATACTTTTATGGTGAAGTAAACTATGTCTCTGTCATTTTAGTTTCTCTTATAAACTCTCGGTTTGTTCATAGTGAACTTCTAAAAAATCCAGTTTTACTTGCGTGATTAGGCTTTCACTACAAAAAAATAAGAGTTTATAAACAAACATAAAATGATAGGAACATAGTCTACTTAATTCCCGAAGTATCAAAATATAAATATATCAAATAGATTTTCTATATTCTGAGACAACAGGGAATACAAAACATCGATTTGGTAAAATTTCCGTAGGATTGTGGCAAACTGCTCAGAAGTCCCCTTTCCTGTTAATTCTTACTCAATGCCGATAAATAAACCGTTCAAGACAAAAAGCTAATGCCTACTTAAGGCATTATTGATTTTCCGCCACACCACATAATGTATATTTGTCACGCAGAACTTGGGACCTTACAACGAACAAGTTGAGCCAAGTTTCCGCTCAAGTTGGGGAGGGAATTGTACACACCTACCACTCTGACGCTATATAGGTAGGTTTGTACTTATATGAAGGTTAAGCATTAAAGTTAAGTACAATGTAAGGGTTGACTTTCAAATGAGACGGCTCTGTAGTAGTAGCTACTAGTATTTAGTTACTTTAAAGTATTATTTTAGAAGTGCTTTTATTTAGCATAACTTAAAATTAGGATTATTTATTACTATGAGCACCCTCTGATTTTAATATTTGGCAGGGTTTTTAATTATTTACTCAAATTACATATAAAAATAAAAATAAACCATTACTCTACTACTAATATAAATCTGGCTATTCATAAAAAAGAATGTGGTGTTGTTGCTGATAATCAGCGCCCTCTTAAATAAGCTTACACACACACACACACACACACATACACACTGTAACAATATTAACTTTTTTCATGTAGGTATAGAAACCATTACCAAAATACATCTTATTGCTTACAACGAAAAAACTCAAATGTGTACATTTCACCTATACAGCTCCTAAAGTAAATCCCCGAATTGATGTCATCAACAGCTTTGATCTATAAGTCATGGTAACGACCCCTCAAGGGGCGCCAGATTTCACGCCCTCGTCCTACTGGGCCCTGGGCGATGGGTCTACGCCGCGCCGCGCTCTCAGGAGACAGGGGTCTTGTTAGATCAACAAACGATGGCTTTTTGTTCATAAGGCCTAGCTCTCATGAAAGGTGTCGCGTTTGTGCTTATTTTTTTGCAACTATGATGCGCGTTTAGAGTTAAAGCTGTTGATTTACATGTGAAGAGAACAGCAGGACTTATCTCTGGTAGCGTGGCGATTCTCAGTAAGTTGTATCAAAATCAAAAAAAAATCAAAATCAATTATTCGCAGGAATGTAGGTACAAAGGTGCTTAATTAGTCCAAATAATAATAATGCCATTACATTCTACCTCCTAAAGGCGTGCGATGTAAAAAGTTACATAATATTTGTATACAGGCAGATATTACAGATATTAGACCAGCGAAATTACTGGGCATGATGAGATTCATCAACTAATATCTCAGGGTGACAGGTGCAGGGCAGTGCCGCGCAGTATTTTGAATTTTAAAACACTGGGTGGCACTGTGTCTGATATGGGCAATCATGATGCTTACCATCAGGCACCTGATTTGTTCGTCTTGTTACTTACTATCATAAAAAAAAAGATATTTACATTATAACTTTATATTATATAATTAGGACACATAGGTTGATACGAACCAATTATGTACATCGAATTTTTTGCCTCCTGCTATCAGCTATTATTTTGAAGTATAACACTGATAACAGGCGGCAAAGTCAATGAATGCAGTTGCAGCGTGGTTCAAAGTGAACGCAAACAGCAGAACTCTGAACTCAGAATAAATTTATTACTTAAATTGGTTGGGGCAACATAATTTCCCCATACAAACTTTGAGGAACCAATGATGATGATAAAAGATAGTATAAAATTAATTGAAGTTATTAAGAAATTATATCTCTTCTATAATCTTTATTCGTTCCTCAAAGTTTGTATGGAAAATTATTAACATGTATATTGTATATGTTGGTCCAACCACTCTATGGTCCAGAGCGTAAAAGTGCGTAAATATTTACACTAACATATACATAGGTAAGTACATACATGCGAAGAAGCTTTACAAAGTTTCCGAAATTCTAATAGAACTGAATTGAGAATGGGTCCCCCATTTATAAAATAACATCACGTGGAGATAAAAAATATCTGGAACATTTTCCCTATTCTATCCACTTTCGAAATTCAGAATTTCTAATAGATGTTTTGTGAGGTTCCGTGGCCAACATGCCAGAATGGAACCCTTATTTTTGTTATTTTAATCACGTCCCGACGAAAACGAGAAGCCTCTCAAATTAATTGGATTCCTCGGGATCCCACCCAATTTTTGTTATCACTTGTTTTTAAACGTCGACCGAATTAATATATGGGCTATAAAGCTAACTATAGTCCATAATATCTAAAAAGTACCGTTTGACATTTTTTATTATGCCTTGTTTGAAGCATTTTAATTTTAATTTAACGATTAATAATGTTTATTTCTCTCATCTGATTTCATCTTCTGATAAAAATCTTAATTCCATAGTTTTACGGCGAATGTTATTGAAATTGTGTGTAACTCACACAATTTCAATAACATTCGCCGTAAAACTGTACAAGTTACTTATTGAATGTATGAAACGTCAAACGATACTTCTTAGATTTAATGAACTATAGTTGTCAGTATCGTACTACCCTACTAATATTATAAATGCGAAAATTTGTGAGGATGGATGGATGGATGTTTGTTACTCTTTCACGACAAATTTGCCGATTGGGCTGTAATTCGGTATGTAGGGAGTTTAGACCATGGAATAACACAAAGGGTACTTTTTATCCCGATATTCGCACGGAGATTACGCGAATAAAACCGTGGGGCACCGCTAGTAATTTAATAGTTGAACGAAGAAAAAGTACCTAAGTGTACGAGATTTATTATAGCACTTAAGATTTTAGAACTGATAGTTTCTAAGTTCCCATATTGTTGTTACGGGAATAGAGTGTTGTTTTTCAAACAAATTACGTATTACTTTAAGAATGTGTTAAATTGTATTTGTTAAATATAGGTATTTGTTTGAATATAAATCAAAGTCCTAAATGACTGAAACCTTCACACATAACCGCCCATTCTGTTTTTGCTGAAAAGTTGCCTATGTTTACATTATGATGATCATAATGAAAACATAGGCAAATTTTCACACAAACAATAAGAAAGTAATTTCTGTGATTTCTATTCCATCGTAGTCGCCGGATTTCTCTTGTGTTATTACACGTAAATCATATCGCAAAAAAATCGTTGTCCCTAACAAGAATTATAAATAATTCAATTAACAAACTCATAACGGATTGTTGAGGTGGAATTCATAAAATATCATTGTGATTAATCATGCCCTTGGGAGAGAATGCTCAAGAATGAACCTTTGGAAATGTCGAAAAACCAGTAAACCAGCAGGATATTTAAAACTAAAATATTCAAATAAATAGCTAATGACATATCTCATTATCGTCTAACTACCCTCTCTTTGTTTCGGGTATAATACACATATACCAAAACCTTTATCTTTATTGATAAAAACTGAATTAAAATCCATAGCGTAGTTTGAGAGATTTAAGCGTATAATCGTAGCAGAAATCGTCCTCTGCAAAAAAAACATCGAACTGCACTCGACAACCCGCCTGCAAAGCGTGTCGAGTATTGGCAAAACCCCCCTTTATGGGGGAGGCCTATGTTTAGTAGTGAATTACCAACGGCTGAGATGATGAAGCGTATAATCGATGGGAAGCGACTTTGTTTTAAACTATGTTTTGATTATAAATAAAGTAACGAAGCCTTGAAGCAATCGATTTTATCGATGGTCTATTAAGCTATAATTCTATAGCTGTATGAAAGTCCGTGTCCACGCCAGAGCAGGGTTATTAATTGAAGGTTGATCTCATCGCTGTCGAGGGCCATTTGCAAAACCTTCATCTTTAGTTCAGTACTATTATAGCTTTATTATTGGGATATTTTTCTGATATCGGCAACTAAACAAGAAAGGTTTAATATATCCGTTGGCTATAATATATTGTAGGGTTGATGTTATTTTATGACGCGCATGCTACGGATTCTGTGAACGTTTTGGTGGTTTTATGGAAAGTGTTAATGGCAACGTGTGGTTTAAGGAAGATCTACGGTATGAACGAGGACGCGATGGCAACACGGGGAGGTGGATGCCAGCGCGACAGATGATTGTAGAGCGAGATTGAAGATGGTGGGCTTGGAATAAATTATTTAAAATATGCTGAAGTGTTCGAGTATTATTTAATGGAATAGGAACGTCTACAATATTAATGAGAATGATAACATAACATAACATACACTCACGCCTTTTTCCCGAAGGGGTAGGCAGAGGTGTACCCAGGACTCAGTCCCATAGTAGATACACCCACATTTCGCCAGTATGTTATGAATAATAATATATAATGTGAATGATATCGTGTCTATTGAGTCACTGCACCGCCTAAATCGCTACTCTGATTTTAAAGAATGAGGAGACAATCAATTTATTTATTTTATTTTAATAGTGCGAAGTAACATGCGCCTTAATTTTGATAAGACTTTTCAAGCAGTCATTTTAATACCATATCTATATGTAATAAATACCTGTAATATAAATGCGAATATTTGTATAAAAATGTGTGGAAGAAACCAATTTGGCTGGCAAGCTACAGATATTCAACGTGAGAAACTTAGCTAGTTACAAAAATCTGTATGTAAATATTCCGAAATTAATTTTAAATAAATATGTAATAGCCAAATTGATTCTAACAAATTAACTATAATACAAAATCTTCTTTAATCTGTATTTTTATTTACTAATAAAACTCAAACAAAATGTGAGCCTCAGTTCATTCATATGCATAACTAATTATTATAATTAGCATTATTTGAATATGTAATGGAATACTAAAAAGGGCCTACTCTGAAATCGAACGATTCATATCGATAAGTAGTGAGTTGACCATGATATCTCTATTGACTGACGCTACCGTATTTATGCGTAACACCCTCACTGTATTGATTTTGTGTGCGCGCGCACCTCTCCCTTCCCCTCCGCGGGTTTCCCTTCAGGGTAGAGTTGGGGGCAAAAAAGGAACAAGGGTGAAGGCGATACGAATCGAACCTTTTTATTGGGGTGTCGCAATCCCTAAGGTAAGGGCTGAGCGTGACAATGTTTGTAAACTTGTTAATTTTTTTGATTTAATCGTCGCGTCTGGTTCACCGTTAATGCATTTTTGTTTCATGCATTTATTTGGTACTGTAGAACTGTAGGATTCATTACGACGTTATCATTATGACGTCATCCCCCTATTTAGGGAAACAAGGGGTGAAACTGCGGAGAATACGCGCAACTCATGCTTCGCAGCGAATGTAGATCCGCCAAATAACCCCTTTGAGTTTTGGAACCGTTCATCGATATTAATATTAAGGGCGTTCGACTTCCATACAAAATGTGGTTAAGTATGGATTTGATCTTTATTTGTGGCAAAACATATTTGTTTAATCCTTTGACAGCCTCGATGGCACAGATGGTAGTAACTCTGCTTTCTGTGCCGCAGGCCCCGGGTTCGATCCCCGGCCAGGTCAAACATTTGTGTGCATGAACATGTCTGTTTGATTTGTGTCTGGGTGTTATAAGATTATATAATAAGTATGTATATCAGTCATCTGGTTACCATAGTACAGGCTTATAGCCTAGTTTGGGACCAAATGACCGTGTGTGGAAATTGTCCCATATTATTATTATTATTAATGAAAACCTTGCGGTTTTTTCGTATAGGTAAGTATATGAAACTATAAAAAAACCGTTTTTAAATTATCTCCCATTTCCTTATATTTTTGTATATTTAATTTGTATGGAAGTCGAACGTCCTTATTATGGAATTAATCTTTTACCTACTTTCAAGATTAGCTACAGATAATAATAATATTATGTTTCTTAACTCCTCACTGTGTCTGTTTACATTGTTCAATATTAGTTCCAAGTTGCCTTACTGTAGACTTGTATTCTGCAGTCAAGAGGCTTATATCATGAGTCCTTAGTTCAAAGGATTCCTCACAATTATAATTCATATCAAGGGTTTCCACATCGATATGAAACTCGGAATGTAACATCTAAGAGATACTTTAAACATTATATTATGTTGATATGAAATCATTCCGATGAAATCATTCTGATTTTGAGTGGCTTAACTTAGATACAAAAAATAAGGCCTATTTGAATAAAATAATTCTAGTTTATGATCTACAATGATTATTATAATACATATTAACAAAAAAAAAAAATTATAGTCATAAAAAATTCAGAATTTTTCAGTTTTTAATTCGTAGTTTTTTCTGTTTAAGAATAAACAATACAATTAGTCACTTATTTCGACTTAGAAAGTACTTTTATTTTAAAGGTTTAAACTGCCTCATTGGCGTGGTGGGCGCAAGCTCGGCTGCCGATCATGAGGTCCCAGGTTCGATCCCCAAGTAACAGGCATAGTATTAAATATTGGATTTTTTCATTTGGAATTATCTCAACAACTGCCTGGAGTCTGGAACTGTGCCCGGTAGATGGAAAAAGGCTCACCACCTATTACATATGACCTATATAACACATTGGGAAATGTGTACCTACTGTAGGACTGAGGCCTAGGTACAACCTCTGCCTACCATTTCGGGAAAGAGCCGTGTGTATGTTGTTTAAAAAAGTAGTTTTTTCGCCTGCTTGAATTAAAAAAGTCTATAATAAAAATCAAGTTAAAAGCATTGAGTGTCGTATTTTACTGAGCCAAGGTAAAACCCAATGTATTTAGTGCAAAGCTGGATTGATTGACTCCGGGAGCAATGCCTGTTGGCAGCCGACCTGATTCAATATATTACTGTGCGTTTTTACTCTACTCTATCACAATAGAACTATAGTACCACACTTACGCCAAAAGCACAATAATGCGTGCATCTAATTTGACAGCCTCGTTGGCTCAGATGGTAGTAACTCTGCTTTCTGTGCCGCAGGCCCCGGGTTCGATCCCCGGCCAGGTCAAACATTTGTGTGCATGAACATGTCTGTTTGATCTGTGTCAGGGTGTTATGAGCTTATATAAAAGTATGTATATCAGTCTTCTGGTTACCATAGTACAGGCTTCTAGCCTAGTTTGGGACCGGATGACCGTGTGTGGAAGTTGTCCCATATTATTATTATTATTATTATTATTTTGTGTGGCAACTTTGACAAAACAAGATTATCAGTATTATATTCACAGAGCCCTAACCAGCATTAAGACCTTCGCACACCTGATTTATAAATCTATTATTCATCACAGCGTAGCGTCTGATATAATATCGAACATATTATTATGTGTTTGAAGAAATTGTTTATATTTTGTAGTACCAATTCACCGGGTATGTTAATACTCTTATATAAATATAAATAATAAATAAGTTATAAAATTAAAATATTTTTATAAAAGAAATTCTTCAAACTTTATGATGGAATGGGTTAGTAAAAAAAACATAGGTGTCCATAAGTAAGTAGTGATAATTTAAAGCTCATCTCGCCCGAGGTCTTTAGTAGACAAAGTAAAATAAATTTCACGCACAGCGTTCAGTTTGTAAGTTATATATTATAGTCTGCAGTAGGTCTGCAGTGACCCGTATCTAGGGCATCGGGTAAAACGGGTTAAACCCCAATTTATTAACCAAAAGCCCGATTGATTGGCCTATATGTACCTGCAGCCATACACTGTCCACTGTCCATCGCAGGTCACTCGCGCTACGCCGTTGTAATTGAATACACTATGGACTTTTGTTTACCCTTTTAATTCATTTGCTAGGCTTTATTTAAGCCTTTTTATGTTTGTAATTTCAAGAAAATATTGTGGATACTATTTTAACACTTAAGTGCGCTTTTTCAAGAGCTAACTTCATAACAAGTTGCCACTTAGTCGGTTCACTAATTTAACATGAAGAAGTTATAATTATACTTTTATGTTCATCAATCGAAACATTCGCTCCGGGTACCAATATACCTACATAATATGATATAAACCTTCCAGTCACTCTGGCTATTGATGAAAACCGCAATAATGGCGCGTCCCAAAAACGTAGCGCTAGCCATTTTTGTGCAGTTTTTTGGTGTTGTCTTCTCTTTATCCAAAACAAATACCATTATTATTTTTTTTATTTTTTAAGACCAAAATTTTATTTATTAAAGATTTTATTATAATATCTGAGCGCGAATGCTCAAGGTTATTTGGTCAGGGTAAGCCTTTAATCCGTAGTTTTAAATAATTTTTGACAGCCTAGTTGGCACAGATGGTAGTAACTCTGCTTTCTGTGCCGCAGGCCCAGTTTGGCCAGGTCGAACATTTGTGTGCATGAACATGTCTGTTTGATCTGTGTCAGGGTGTTATGAGCTTATATAAAAGTATGTATATCAGTCATCTGGTTACCATAGTACATGCTTCTAGCCTAGTTGAGGACCAGAGGACTGTGTGTGGAAGTTGTCCCATATTATTTATTTATTTATCTAAGCGACGATGGTGAGAAGCGACTTTAATGTACTGAGTAAGGATTAATAAATAAATGCGTGGATTCATTTATTTCCTCGCTAGTGAAAAGAACAAACCAATAACAATTTTAAGGCATGGATTTATTAATCGGATTACGATGAAACAATACGTGCTCTATGAACCGCAAATCCAAATTACAATCCTTCAACAATAAATGGGATAATATATATTATTAATGTAATATTATGTATCTATTTGATGAGTGAAGCTCATTACTGAAGCGATATGTCAGGGCAGCACTATGTCAATGTTAACATTTGTGCGACTAATTTAATATCACATTGTAGGAATCGTATATAATATGGGAAAACGTCCACAAACGGTCATCTGCTCCCAAACTAGGCTAGAAGTCTGTACTATGGTAACTGGATGACTGATATACATACATAAGTATGCTTGAAAAACACCCAGACACAGATCAAACAGACATGCATTTCAGCAGTGGACGTCCTATAGCCGAGATGATGATGATGATAGATAGCCTACTTTCATTGGTTGATCACCCGTATTTGGGTACACCTCGCATCGGTAAAACGCCCAAGTTCCGACGGACGACCAATGGAAATGAGCCTGTAGAAGCTAAGCCATTTTGTATGAGACATCGTTTTAATATTTTTTTTTTGCATATCTCGCTCTTCTTTTGCAAGTTTGGGTTGACGTGCAGATGCAAGTAAAATTTAAAGTAGGTACCACATCTTTTTAGTATAGCGATATAAGTTTATTCAACAAGTGAAAGAAATCTTTGAACAGGATCCCAAATGGATCGTTCAGTACATTGAAAGATAATATCAAATCCCTTCATCGACTACTAGAAAAGAGCTGATAATCTTGAAACGGCCCGACTTTTTCCTTATAAATATAGTTACAATACAAATTGCACTGATTTTCCATCCGTATAGAACACATCTAAAATATATTAAAAAAAAAATAGAAATTGATGCATTCATTAGAAAACTAATTTCTTATTTTCCTTACATGTCGGAAAACAATAATAACAAGGGTTTTTTTTTGGTTTTAGCGATTATAAGGGCAAAAAAAGAGAAACATCGGTACCCAAACCGGTAAAAGAACAGACATCTGGTATGAAAAATAGGCACTGAAAAAAATTTGCTGAACATGCCTTACACAAACGTAACCACTACAGTTTTGACAATCCTTGCTAGAAGAAAATCCTTTTGCATTCTATAAGCGAGGCCATTGCAATTAAAAAAATCCTTTCAACCGAGTAGATGGTTGGCAAGTTCCAGTAGCTTCAGAACTTGTTATTAAATTAACCAATTCTCAAGCTCTACAGAAAAATATATATGACCTTTGGATACTGAAGGCGATTATTTCGTACACTAACACAGGCACTAGTGACTTTTAATTTAAAATCATAGACGAATAAATCATCAATAATTTTTTGAAGTTTGTTTAAGACAAATGATGTGTCATCCTGTAACCACGAACTACGTTTTAAAAGTCAGGTATAAACAATATTATGTTAAATAAGCGATAAAATCTAGTCAAAATTGTTTTATTCAATGGATAACTACAATGGCTTTTATTTTTTGTGATTTATGGTTTTATTTTTATGGCTTTTGTCGAAATTACGAAATGTGGTTTGTTGTCGCGTTCCGTCGTGTAAAGACCAACTATACCTACGATGCTACTGATAGTTACAAGCGTCATTATTCTGTGGTTACAAGTCAAACTTATAACCCTCTCGGGAGATAGAAGAAGGAGCAAACTTCGCCCCAGAAGAATCACAGTGTAACACATTTGTAGTGCTTAAAAGAAATCAGGAAGTCCTGCTTGGCTATAAAAATCTCAATTAAGGATGAGATATCACCAACATATTTATCAGTAAACGAATCTTGCAGTGGCTATCTCTCTATACGACGTAAATCGGTTCCGGGCAGACTGAATCCAGGAAATTGGCAATTTCTCCTCTGCCCGATGCAGAGTGAAAACACCGAATATTTATCTCACAATGTAGATAGACACAGAAGAGAAACTTGACACTGCATATAACACAACAGATGTGCAACTTGACAAGGCATCTCATAGAAAACCACAAGACGCAAAGCCGCGACCTCACCACTCTGGAGACTAATTTTCTATAGAAATTCATTCAAGTTCTTATTATCAGCCGGCTAAGCGCAGTGGACAGCGCCAACCCTATTATTTATATACGAAGAGCTGACCTCTATCCTTCTATACATTTTATTTGGTGTCATTGGTCACAAAACTATTACACGAATGTTAAAACATAAATAATATGCAGTGATGGAACGATGGAGGGATTTTAGAGAGCGCATGAAAGCAGTATGACATAAAATGCAGAGGAATTAATGTGGACATGATTTGGTATGCGCTGTGACGGTGTGAATACCAAGCGGGAATGCCTTTTACCATTTGATAAATATTTTAGCAGACACACGATGTGATCTAGCATTTGTACCTAGGTTTTAGATGTAAGCTTAGTCGTAAACGAGTACCGCACTATTATTTTATAATACTAGCATAATTTCTGCGACTCGATTTCGGTGGAAATGACAAGAATTCGAAATTACGTTTTATCTTCATCCCAATGAAACACTGCAAAATTTCGGCTCTCTAGGTCCAGAGGTAAGGTACACTCACTCATTAACTCAGCGTGATGAGTGAGCGGGTCATCAGGAGATTGAATTTTATTTCATTTTTGACTAGTAAAATAAAAAAGAAAGAAATAAGAAACATTATTTTCTTTACTTACAATATTTTATACTTAATACGTACTTATATGAAAGTAATGGCTCAGATTTAGTGAAGATGCTATATGAAGTTATGGCTCTAGACAGAGGTTAGATCTCGCACAGTAACTCACTCAATGGAAAAATCTTACCCAAGCTTGATTGGGTCTAATATGACTAGTTAATTAATAAAGCGTTTAATATGTTTAAGGTCAAGAAATGTCTGTTATTTTCGCGATTTCAGTATTAGCTGACTCCATAGTAAAAGCTTTTCCAAATAGAAAATAAATAAATTAATAAATATAGTTACTATGTGTGCTAATTTATTACCAGTAACTCTGAATAAGACCAAAATTTATCTATTTGCAGACCATATTTCAGCATACATTTTAAACAAACTGTCATCATATAATTACCCATATTAACAATATGTTACAATAAACCATTAAGTTTTGTTAATTATGATCTATGTCACACAACCGTTTATAATACAATCACGTTTATGGCATTATGGCCGTAAGTAAATACTGCACTGCGGATAGCAATAAATCCTTTCGATTATAGTTCTTTACTCCGACGTAGGACGTCATAAGTTAGAAGAAAAGTTGCCTATCCCCTACTAAATAGAGGTCGCGGTGCAACCCAAACGCCATAAATGAGTATTTAACTAGAGTTGGCCAGTGAATCCTCACCATTTGGGCAAATAAAGGGAGGATCATGAACTATAACATTTACTTTATGTAGGTCGGTAACATTTGCTAAATTATATTCAGTATATGGAGGTCAAGTCTGCACTGCGGACCCTACATTATATACTAACCTCATACTAACTACATTATACCCTACATTATACTTGTACGTAGACACGCTAGTCTCAACGGCTCACGGTCAAAACCCGTTTTTACTGGATCTAGTTTTAGTTCAGATTATTTCAAAAAAATAATAACATTACCTTACACAACACAACCTTAGAAATATAAAAAAAGTTTGTATTACATGCGGCTCCTCTCACTTGCACACCTAGTCTCGCTCCTGGACAAAACGTACTTCTATCTCATAGGGTGGTGATAGACTTGGAATTTCCTTTAGTCGAACTTAACACGACGCTCGATGTTTTGCTCACTATCCGTGAGCATTTTGGAAAGCGGAGCGGATCATTCACATGAACGATACATTACATGGAAATGCTCTTCGACACTGGTCATTTCCTAGTGATGTACCATTCGTGTGAATGTACCATTTATACGAAAGGTACATTCACTCAATATAGGGAAATGCTCAAGTCTGTAACCACCTTTAGATTATTGTCTCTTTGCCCTACCTAGGTGATACATACACACAAGGCAGAATTCTTTAAATCACAATTTTCACACGACTTGTAGACAGATAGCTCCAAAATATATGTTGGGTCGAGTTTGCTAGCTCTTCAATAGCATAAATCTAATAAGAAATCGAATTGACACAATACAAGACCCAAACCGTTCTCGTCCCGACATTTTCTCTAGCACTCTCTAAAAGGACGAGCCCTTTTTAGATTGATTCCGTTTCCTCTATCTATAATGAATTTTAGGCTAGTATTGGTTGTCTCAAAGCTAGTCTTATTACCACTTTAGAGGAGTACGGTTACTATATATTGCAATTTTTGATTTTAATTATTGATTGTAACATAACATAACATAACATACATTCGCCTTTTTCCCGAAGGGGTAGGCAGAGGTGTACCCAGGACTCAATCCCATAGTAGATACACCCACATTTCGCCAGTATGTTATTGGTCCCATGTAATAGGGGGCGAGCCTATTGCCATCTACCGGGCACAGTTCCAGACTCCAGGCAGTAATTGAGATAATTCCTAATGGATTGTAAAATTGTATATTTTTATATACATCACTAAAGTATATATTACACGCGTCATTTTGTTATATAATATATTATTTACGTACAATTAATTTACTTACCTACTTATTTTAACTATAAAATGTTATTAAATACTATAATTGAAACCATATACTATATTCAGTAGAAGTACGCGCATAATACCGAATGTACCTACTTGTTACACTTTGGTTTTGTTGATGTTTTAAGTTTGTAAATTACCCGACTACATAATTTTTAATTGATTGTCTGTTCATATCAGTACATTTTAAATAATTTAAATCCATTATTGGTTGTAATATTAGTACGAAAAAAATGTTATTTAATTTTAAGAGCTGTGAATTTTGTATTAATAAATAAAATAAAAATAAAATGGTACAGTGTAGTTTGTGCAACCATGTAATTGGGTTTTTCCATTAATAATTTTATCAATGGCAGTCTGCAGTTTGGAATTGTGCCCGGTAGATGGCAATAGGATCGCCTTCTAATACATAGAACCTAAAAACATAACTGGCGAAGTATGGGTGTACCTACATACTATGAACTGGGATCTAGGTTCACCTCTGCCTACCCTTCTGCTTACCTTTTGGGAAAAATGCGCGATGTTATGATATATTTTTAATATATTAAAATGGCATAGGTCCTTAAGGTGGTTCGATTTCCATCCATATATGAAATTACACATAAATGATGAAAGAGAGAACAATTTTCCACTCAATCGTTTGTTTAAAAGAAACCGTATATTGCTTTCATATTTAAAAAAATTAATAAAATATATCTATAAAAAATATGATATAAAAATTTTCATAAAATTAGATAAAACCGTTTTCTTTAACCAAATATGGTTTGTCGCAAATAAAGTCCAGATCCAACGGCAACCACAAACAATTGAGCCAAAGTTATCCCCTATTTCTTCATATTTGTCGAATTTCATTTTGTAACAAATCGAACGCTCTTAATACACGAACAAAGAAGTTAGTAAACTTTACCTCTCCACCTTGGTCAAACGTTGTATCGTGCAAGTAAACTGAATCTTAATAGCCGTAGGTAGTAACAGTTTCGTTTGACTCCACTAAGTCCACAAAGTTCGGGCTAGTTGCAACAACTACGTACGTGATCGGCAACTGGATCAGCTATCGAGATACTGGCTAAGGCTGACCGCACACTGCTTGCTGAATGTGGTGTAGTTAGTTACATTTTAAGGTGTGTTGATCTAAGTTGTATGTAGACCAGCGAAATTACTGGGCATGATGAGATTCAACAACTCATATCTCAGGGCGACAGGCGCAGTGCAGTGCCGCGCAGAATTTTGAATTTTAAAACACTGGGTGGCACTGTGTCTGATATGGGCAATCATGATGCTTACCATCAGGCACCTGATTAGTTCGTCTTGTCACTCACTATCATAAAAAAAAAGATGTCGGCGGTGTTGGTGATTCTGATTTAGTTCAATATCGTATTACATAAACCTGGCTGTGCCCTGCGATTTTACCCGAGTAGTTATCATTTATGTGAGAACATTGAGACAAAAAGGATCATATGATCCTTTTGAAATTGATATGTAACACATATGTGTTACATATCAATTTCAGCCCAATAGTAGCCCATCTCAAAGACTTTGCGATAACTTTTAAATTTATAATATTTATCATCATCATCAGCCGGAAGACGTCCACTGCTGAACATAGGCCTCCACCATAGTACGCCATAAACTATTCATATGTGGCGATTTTGTTTATTTTTGTTATCACCACGCTTGGCAGGCCGCTTGGTGATGGCATAACATAAAAAAACATAACATACATTCACGCCTTTTTTCCGAAGGGGTAGGCAGAGGTACCCAGGACTCAGTCCCATAGTAGATACACCCACATTTCGTCAGTATGTTATTGGTCCCATGTAATAGGGGGCGAGCCTATTGCCATCTACCGGGCACATTTCCAGACTCCAGGATTGAGTTAATGGAAAAATCCAATATTTAACACTATGCCTGACCTGAAAAATCCAATATTTAACAGTATGCCTGACCTCCTATGCCGGATCGAACCCAGGACCTCTTGATTGGCAGTCGAGCATAATCGCGGTAGTTGGAATACTTGGAAGCGGAGAGCGCTGCTGCCCTATCTCCGAATACCTCCCTCTGCCGAGTCTCACAGCCCCCACGGGATGAGGGGGGTATTTATAATATTAGTTGGATATTATTAATTTTTTGACACTTTAGTTGCATCCAAGAATAAATAGACACTCGTGTGCAGTAATCCTTATTATGCACGCACGCTAGTAGGTACTATATAAGTTATTCAGTGCCTTTTGTAAGATTTAACATCATCTAACCGATTTTAACGAGCTGAAGTAAGCTGCTTCCATTCCACATTAGGATTCGGTATCGACAGCGGAAACAAATTGAGGAGATTAGTGTAAGTGCTCCAGTCTCGTGTCCGAGCTTGGAATTCGCGTGTTTCAAGTCGGAATTAGTCTGTGATTTATGCATAATTTGGTATCCAAGCGACTTAGTTAAAAGTCGCTTGGATAGTCGCTTAGTTAAAAGATTTAACTTTAGTGAAAACGGCAGACAGGCTACATTTAATCACCGTCGTTATCATCACTTGCCATTTGCATCTTAAAAGACGAATTATAGAAGAATTTATAAAATGTGTTACAAAAAGGTGTGGGTGGGGTGCATCTATCTATCAACTTACCTAGACGTTAAAAAAAAATTGCTAAATTCGCATAAAAAAAAATCGACTTAATTTTTAAAAAACTGCCAATGAGCTGACTCATTTTGTATAGGAAGTCGATTTTATTTTTATGCCATTTATTATGCCATTATTTTTTTTATGCCATAGGTGACAATCAAGCAGACGGACCGCCTGATAGTGAGCGGGGCTGATAGGCTAATTTTTTCATTTGCCAATTTTTCAATACTTTCTTTTGAAAGTTGTTAATTTTGTTGGGTTGATACACCCCGTATAGTATTACTACACCGTTTTGTAAAACTTTGTATATGGTCAATGTTGGAGGTTCTACATTTACATAGATAACTAATAACACTGATGCAAAAGCGACAACGACAGCCGCAAAAATATATTACTACATTTTCATGAAAAACTCGGGTGAATGTGCAACATTTCAGGTTTCTAGGTTCAAGGGTTGAAGGCTGGGTTTAGTTCAAGAGCTAGTTTGTGCTGAGTGTCAGTCAGTCGGAGTCAGGAGTCAGGACTAAAGAGGGTGACAGACACGCGAACTTACTCGCGACCTTACGGCTCGGCAAGTTAAATCGCGTGTCTCTCATCGTAAGTACGCGTACTTAAAAACCGCCCAGTAAGTTTGTCGGCGATCCAACATGTTTGAAATTTTACTCGTAGCCCGCAATGGCTCGCACGTCTGTCACCGACGGGAGCCACGAGCCGCCGTGTTCCTATGATTTGATAGTTTGCAGTTGCAAACGCTTGTGGATTTTTACAAATTTTATAACTTATGAGTTTCTTTATGCACCTTTAACCCTTATTCTACCAATATACCTGTAAAATTTCATCAAAATCCTACATTTCCAAAAAGACATAAGGCTACCGCCGTCGACAACATCTTGTAACATTATGATTAGTTCGTGTGTGTCACCGACGTCGAGCCAAGTAAGTAACACGAGCTTTAAAACCGTTTACTTTAAGTTCGCGTGTCTGTCACCCACTTCCAAATTTTATGTATACCTAGACTTTACACTCGCATTGAAAACGAATTGAAACAAAAGAGTTTTAATTAAGCATGTATAATCGCTCCCATAGGCGTACTTGTGTGTAGTCTCTAATACCAATATTAAACAACCTAACCAACGCAACTGAACAGTCTGAAACTGATTTGTTAAAACAAAACGAATCTAAATTTTGTAAACTCGTTACGTTGAAATTTATATTGGCAATCCGGAATTTCATCTCGACGTTATTGTTACACACAAATAAAAACATTTACGGAACAATCATGCGGACATAAACAAGCGAGAGGATTTTAAAAATTCACGAATTCACATGGCTTATTTCACGTGTAAATACCGTGGCGCGAAGCTATTTTAACAAGCGCTTTATTCGCTGAATAAATACGAAACCGCCATCAGGGTTGTGTCAAGGTGTCACACGCAGATGCGCAGTATCGGGAAATACCGTGGAACCGGGATCCCGGGAGCATGGAACCGCAAATATGGACATAATATCTATTACGATTATTAAATCACACTGCTTTGATATAAGCACGTAACGTCACTCGAAAGTGCTTCGCTCACATTAATTAAATAGTAATCCGTTATATTGTGCTTTGAAATTTGATAAGGGGTAACAGCGAGTTGATTGTTGAAAGCGAAATAATTACACGCACACAACAAAGACATACTTTGAGAGGTTTCTAAATTCAATACGAGTAACTACTACTTACTGAAATATAGGTTAATATAAGTACTATAATAATAAAAATTACAATCAAAACCGTGCTAAATTCACTCTCAGAACAATTTATAGCATAATGTTCAAAATAAATGCTTCACATGCCTATGTATTTAATAAGGAAGCCGTGGCGCGTGACGGGAGCACTCTCATGTCATTAACATCCCCTTTAGGAGCTATTAACGGTGGGAGACGTGAGTACCGGTATGGAATTTACTCGTATACCGGTATTTCGGCACCGGTTTTTGCGATTCTAGTCACATAAGTGAATCAACTCTTTTTTGTGTTGAGCTGCTATTAATTCGTTCTTGGTGTAGATACGTAAAGAAAATAATTATTAATCGGTAGACAGGTACAATATCGGGACTATCCAAAAGCACATTTATTAGCACATACGTATAACACCAAGCAGTAATGTGCAAACATTACTGTGTTCCGGTATGAAGGGTAATGTTACCAGCGATATTACTGGGCATGATGAGATTCAACAACTCATATCTCAGGGTGACAGGCGCAGTGCAGTGCCGCGCAGAATTTTGAATTTTAAAACACTGGGTGGCACTATGTCTGATATGGGCAATCATGATGCTTACCATCAGGCACCTGATTTGCTCGTCTTGTCACTCATTATCATAAAAAAAAAAAAAAGATACACCTTTCAAAACCATTGTCCGTATTAGATAAATATTACTTGGGCAGTACCTTTATACTATTTAAAGAAACACAATACAGCTCCTTACTATCTAAATTAACTACATGAAACACTAAATATACCTAAGTATAATACTTCGAAATCCAGCCTAATAGAACAGACATACCAGCCTATTAGAAATTCCAAGTGCTCCAAACCACTACCAGACGGCAGCGTAACCATATTGTCACTTAAGTTAAAAAGTCCTGAATTCCCGAGTCGGCTAAGTGCTAAGTAATGCTACTCTGCAGAGCTAATCCACTCCAAAAGATGTTAGTTTCGAAAGCATTCTACGTTTCATGACAATTTCACAAATTGCCTTCCTCACAATCGCCCATGACTCACCATATGCCTTATAAATTATCCATTTGAGTACTTTAACAGCTGAATCATGCAGCCCCTTTACGTATACCGGCGAGAAATCATTGCCAAGGGACTTTAGAGTTTAAACTCTTGTAATATGGTTCAATGATGAAGTGGCCCTGTAAGTCCTAAGTACAAACACTAGAAGGGGCATGATCAATACCGTCTAGACCAATATTATGAATCAGAGACGTGACAATTAAAGGCACGACTGCTATTAATGCAAGGGGACTTTGTTTGCATTAATTTAAATTGTGTGAAAAAGTGTAATACTGGTGGGAGCTTTTATTATGTTATTGAGATTTTAATTAGACAGTATTTATGTATTTATGGCAGTATTTATGGCAATAATAATAGGTTCATGCCTTTTTAGAATTTATCGTTAATACTTTCTTGGTTTTATAGGAAATGATCGCTTTGTCTCATCAAAGTGTTATAATTTTATAAAATTATAGAAAGCATTTTTTGAAATTCCTAGCGACTGCGATATTTTCCTTAAAAAGGCTGGATACATAAGTTAACTAAGTACAAAATATATGTACACTGTCTAGGGCTGCGTAATGAAACACCCTAGCTACTTCTATATAGATAAGCACCTGCATAAACTTTTTACACCTATTAATAAATTCGGCAAATCACCAAATACTTCACACGGCGAGCGCCAATCGTCAATTTGCATTTCAAATTATTGTCATCGTTTACGTCCGTTGCGGGGTTAAAAAACGGCAAAAATAAAGCTCTGGATTGGAGCAAACACATTAAAAAGCAATAGATTGCCAGCAATTAGTACGGGTACGGATCGAGGTGCTCAGGACGGAAAATCGAGCAAAACGCGCCGTATGCAATTTCCGAACGATTGGCTAGAGGCGGCTTTCATAAACACTTCACGATGCGCGGATAAAAAAACGATTTTATGATAAGTCCGTATGAAGTTCGCTTATTACTAAGCGGATGACGCTAACGAATGAATATGATCAGTTTTTAGGCTTTCAGACGCTTTGTGTAAGAATATCTTACTAATGCGACAGTTTGGATGGACGCGTGTAGTATTGTCAACTTTTCATACTAAAGATACCTAACCTATTGAAGTTAAATTATAATAGCAGGTAGATTATGCGTTTCACACATTGCCGTATCCGTCCGAATGCATGTGCGCGGTGGTGTGTAAATCGCCTTCGTCGCTGGAATAACAAAGAATATTTTTCAGATATTACAAATCAATTTAAATTTTATATCGTTGTTTATGTGATATATGCCCTGGTCGATAATCTTGTCTAGTGTATAAAATTAAGTACATAATTTTAGTTTTAATTTCAATAATATGTGATTTCAGGATCATTGTGTCCAAAAACATAAATTTTGTTAATGTAAGTACCACTCTTCTTCTTAGTAATTTATCCTGGCTATAGCCGGGATCAGCTCAGACTTTCAGATCACTTCGTTCGGTCTAAGGCTTTCTCTTTGTTGGAAGTAATTTAAGCTCTCATATATCGTTCCTGACTCTGCCTACGTAAAGCAATACTATCTCAGACAACTCTCCGGAAACTTATCCGCTACGTCACGTACATTAAGACTGCTACAGATTTATTTGTAACGTACGTGTGTTTGTTAATATAACAATAAATTGTAAAGGGACCGATACACGAAAGTAATGAAGTATCGTGTAGGTAGGTGGATACAGGAACTCCACGTCAATCATTATTATTGGAGTGGATCCATTATCATGGAATGAAATTACGACATATGGAACATTTTGTAACGAAATGAAATCGATATTACTTTGTAAGTAGACTTCATTCCTGATCATTTTAACCGGCTTCTTCAAATACCGTATTAATATATTTATCGCGTATGATTTTTTTATGTATGTCCGCGAATTTCGTCGTCATCTGTGAACCAACCGTCACAATTCTTCCTTTGATTGAAAGGGTATACTTACTCTCAGGATGGTCTCATTATCACAAATTCAAGATCGAATGATAAAATCTCATGAATATTCAGTAATGTTTAATTATTTCTGAAAGATTCTGATCATAAAGGTAGCTACTTGTACTATTCGAGGTAGCCCGACTTCTACTTAACTATATTAATAGGATATAAATAGGATAGTTACGTGTTAATATTAACAATTAACAATTAGGTGTTAATATTAACCATTTGAGAAGCCGGTTCAGCTTTTTTTTAATACTTATACCAACCCGGAACAAGAATGAGTAACTTTATTAAGATTCAGTAATATTTCCACAAAATGGAAATCATGAAAGGTGAATTTCTAATTTTGTACGATGAGAAGACAAAATAACTAATCTGCATCAAAATTGGTCGAGTTATCTGTTAGGAAAAAAAACATAAATTTCCGTTGAAACAATCGTTATCAAACTCGGTCTACTCTAGGCTTAGTATGAAATATCATACTTCTTCATCATCAGTCCAATAGTCTGATTTAAGTAATTTGATAGGATATAGAGATGAGCTTTTGTGACAGCCAATATGACTATGACTTAGAGCCCTTGAATTCTAGAACTTCCAATAGTTCTATTTTTCTATATTAGTTCAAACGAAAACAAGTAATAAATGAGCCCGCAAAAACGCCCGATGCGGGCTGGCGCCGCTGATTGAATGCAATCACTCACAAGCACGGCCCTGATTGGATGTGATTCGATATTGCGTCGAGGATAGGACCACGTCACCGTTGACTTGCGAGTTACGGTTTAAAATGTCTCCTGAATAAGCTGCAATTTTAAAGCGCTTGAAGCTGGAGGTGGCCACGGTATTTTTAATCTGTAATCGTGCTGCAGTGCTGTGGCGCAGGAGCAACGCGAGGCGATGAGACTGCTTTGCTCGTTTTTTGTATCGAACAACAAGATATCAGATATCTTAACACAGTAATGTTTGCACATTACTACTTGGCGGATGAATAACTGGCAAAGGTGTGGTACTTCTCCAGACCGCCCCCTGCAAAAGAGGTCTACAACTACAAATATGTAGAAAATATTCATTTATGCACATAATACGAACAATAAATTTTATAGTAAAGCTTTAATATTATATAATACATAATACATCTTAAACCTTATTTAAACTTAAACCAATAAATAAAATATAATTGAGGTAGTGAAGAGAACGCAATGTAATAGAGTTCTAATATCCTGTAGCCGATTGCATTAGCGAAGCCGGACGCGGTCCTCGCGCACTTCCGACGACCAGAGCTCAAGTAATTAGTTCCAATACGGACCTTGCTTAAACGATGGCTTTAATTATACCTATAATATTGTGTTTGACTACGCCTCTCTTAATAAAGTTTATATAATGTTATTATCACTCATTTCTTAGCTTGTGATTCTAAGATGCAGTGTGGTGTCCGGCTATATAATAGGGCCACCCATTTCTCATCCCGTGGGAGCCGTGAGAACCGGAAGAGGAACATATGCGGAAAGTAAAGTATTGCAGAGAAGAACCAAGTGATAAAGAACCAATGATATTGATAAAATGGCGCGTATTGCGTCTATACAACATCATGTTAGCGTAGACATTAGAGATCTCGTGTTTTTTTTATAATGTAATATCTCTACTATAATGTTAAGTACTTAATAGTGTGAAACCAATGAAAGTTTTATAGTGAGCTAGACGGGTTACCTTCTAACATTGCAATTTAAAAACCTACGCTTTAATTTTTTAGCAGATAAAATTTTATGTCATTTTACCTATTTTCTATGTCTTAATTAAAATTTACATAATTGAATTTTTTTAGTTTACAGACTTATCTTTCCGGAGTGGTAGTTTTTTTTTTCTTTCTATATATGTCACTAATTTAGTAGTTTTTAACCTCGTCTTGCGATTTATAAACACTTTAATCGTGTGTCACGGCATTTCTTAGATAATGCTTTTCCAATGATGGTCTGAGATAGACTGAAAAAGGGAAAAATCAATAGTGTTAAGATACTATTTGTTTCTATGTTTCAGCTTTTAAGGTTATGGATTTTAATTATATCTATGATATCAATGGTCTGCAACTGGAAAATATGTTTTGGCGTTTCGTTGACATTGCCAGTAAAAAAAAAATGATATCAGGTTTTTCTCCTCTGCCTTCATTTCCCTTTTCGGATCACCTATCAAAGGGACAAGCTATAAATACGACCTAAATCAAAAGCTCCTATGACATGTTGACACCTCAACGGTATTGTTATTTCTGAGAGCCGTTTAGGGATATGTATCTTTACCTAGGATGTGGTGTTCCTGTCAAACGTTTAGTTTACAATATGGAGCAAAGTATTGTAACAAATAGTCGTTATTTTCAACTCATTCTTGCTCTTGCCACGTAGGTAGTGATTTATTCCTCGCCGCGGTTTGGGTTTCGATTTCTATGCTAATGAGAAAAGTTAGACCTGTTTCTAGTGTTTTTGGTTGTTGGTTCGTTATACAGGAGTTCGTGTTAACAAAGTCTGAATGATTTTGTTGCACGAATCATCATAAACAATGATATTTAAAAATTAGAAGCTAATTCTGAAGTTCCTTCGCCGTGGGGTGCCGCCTATAGACCCTTTCTACCCGTGGTTGCCTTAAGAGCCGGCTTAAAGGTTGTCAGATCCAGAGAACGTACAGCAGCGTCCTCTGATAAAATTCACCAAACTGCGCTCGAAAACCCGCCTGCCAAGCGTGGGGAGTATTGGCAAATCCCCCCCTTAATGGAGGAGACCTATGTTCAGCAGTGGACTTGCTACGGCTGAGAAGAAGAAGAATTCTGAAGTTTTGCTTAATGTTCCTGAGATTTCAAAACATGATCATCATTATCATCTTCCTGCCCTTATCCCAGACTTCAACATAGCCACCATTCCACCATTCCTGTAATTTCAAGACAGGAACCTAAAGGATTTTGCATTTTGAGATGTCAGCGACAGTTTTTTGGTTTACAAAGTATTTAATGTACCAGTTTTAGTATAATTTTAGTATAATGGTCACATCCGATAAACGAAACTCATGTCGTCAAATTGTAAACAGCACCCTCTCCATCTTTATTTGTCCAAGAATATAAAAATAACATAAAAAACTTTTACACAATAACGTCTTAGTTGACCGTATCTCGCCGTCCTCAAGAAAATTGCCCCGTTTTATTTCTTGCCACAGTACAAAGAAGTAGAGCTATTAACAAGTTTATGAAGGGTTTAGAAGGTCGTGTATTGTTCAGCCATTCAGCCCTTCTGTGTGGGTGCGGTGGCCACCAGTTATCAGGGTGACCGCGCCCTAAGTAGTGCAAACTATGTCACGCAACACTTGTGACTACTGACTTAGAAATACGGACCAGATTAAAAGAGATTAAAGAGTTTATTGCTAACTACTAGTGCTACTAGTGAATAACAAACTTTGAAACTTCATCGACCAGTACATTATCTAAGCAGGCTCTACTGTTACCTACAAAAGGTACCAAATTATTGCTTGACATGAGGCGAAATAAGTTTTAACTATAGATAAACCTTAGTTTACTATAGTGACCTATTTGAGCTACTAAAACCAACGATTAAGGTGTATTTTGCTGAGAACTGAAGAATACACTCTCTTATTTGACTAAACTTGTGACCCATGTCATTCAATCCTAAATGGGAGTTAGCAAGGCCTCTGAATATTTTTTGCGTTCATAACTCCCACTACTATTTTCTCATCTGTCTTTTGTGAACAGAAAACATAGCATAAAGTTCAAAAACACAAACAACCGCTCGTAAAGAAGACAGAATAAAATCATATTTTGCCGCAACACTTTCCAGAGGAAAATGTTCTAACGTATATGCCATAAAATATGTTGAGCCTCTCGAAAATCTCGCAGCTTCTGTCAATACTAAACTATTCATCGACGGTATTGATGATGGAAGCGACGTGCGCTCGATAGGGTCGGGACGGGTTAAAGGCTTTGGGGAAAATACCAGCTTTTATTTTGGTTACGTTCAATCTTTCGTAGGCTGATCACACTATGAATTGATTTATTTGCCCGTAATCATGAATTATCAATTTAGTGTTGTCGTAAACTAATTTATTCGCATTACGAGTATTCACCAAATAAGACGTATATAAAAAGTTGGATAAAAAAAGTCAGTTAAGTCGTTTTACTAAAAGCTTTTGAGAAGTTCGAGTTAGAGTGATATTTATTGTTACAATATTTTTGACTTTATTTTATGTAGGTGTAACATATACTTAATTTTCTATCATATTTTTAGTAGAAAAATAAGAAACTTTTAGCAAACATACAAAAATAACTTTTAATGGAATCATCATTATTTCACAATTCAGCACAACTTTTCATTCCCATGAGATTTACACAATGGAATTTACAGCATCTTCTACTCGTACACCCTTACTTTTAAAATCAGTGGTAAATTATTACAAGTTTTTATCTTAAATTTGACCCAAAAATCGAGGCGAAGTCCAAACGCTCAAGTTTACCCGTTACTCAAAACTTTATAACTGAGGAAACGTTTTTACGAGTAATCATAAATCATAAACGATATTTCGAGAATCACGTCTTACTCTCTTCGTAAGATGTAGGTACGCGCGTAGGAAAGTGGGCTACATACAATAACTTCACGCCTTCTCCGAAGGGTCAAGAAAAGGTACCCGTTGCCAAGGCAGTGTGCACAATAATTACAAGCAAAACAACAAAAGTTGCATTAGTAAAGAGGGCTTAGTACACTCAATATACTCTTCTCTCGCAACACAAACGTCAATAAGTTAATTCGCTTCTACATCATAGTGCTAATCATATTCGACCGGCTCCAAAGGCTGCCATTGAAAGAACGCTAACAAATATTAAATTTAACGAGGAAAATGGCTTCCAAAAAACGTAAGACGGCAAGATATTTTCTTTTGAGGAATTGAAATATAAGCTTTATTACGTTCTGCTTGTTCAAGGCATATAAATTCTTGAAAGACGTCTTACCAAGTACTTAATAAAGAAGGCATTTTATTTGATTCTACAAATACATTTGGGATAGAGAATAGTTAAAACTTAAAAAATAGATGTAAATTATTATAGAAGGTGCATTTACGACGGGGAGTGTTCTGATAAACTTTTCAACAATCTCATACCGGCGTCACAGCTCTATCGTACTAGCCACCATCGCCTGAGAGCTCACCCGCACATAATCAATACGTGGACGTCGCACACTGTGCGATTTGACCGTTCTTTTCTGCCGCATACGTGCAAACGTGGAATGATCTCCCTGCTATGGTCTTCCCGTTGAGCTACAACATGGGGCTCTTCAAAAGGAGAGTGAATAGAGTCTTGAAGGGTCGGCAACATACTGGCAATACCCCTGGTGTTGCAGGTATAGGCGGTGGTAACCGCTCACCATCAGGCGACCCGTCTGCTTGTTTGTCTATGGCATAAAAATAATAATAACGATCTGCGCCCAGACATACTTTTGTAGAGCAATTCATCGATAAAACAAAACAAGGCAGTGAAATCTTAAAAATATTATTCTTACTCGTATGTAGAAAACACACAGTCTTAGGAAGACAAACGTCGTTATTAGGTATTTTTAAATGTGTAACTAGCTATTACAGGTATTCTGAAAGCTTTTTAATATATATTCAAAAAATCACACTCGCTCAGAAAATAAAATCTTGAATACGTATTAAAGTTTGAGCTATGTACATCAACCATGCTATAATAAAAACGTCCCAAAGTACTTCCATATTACTATTTTTCGCGTGAGTACAGCGAATTTTGTGGAAAAGTACAATTTTTCCATACGAAACTAATATCGTACAAAATAAGCGGAGGAAGCGTAAATATATTCAGCCGGAACTATCCTTTGTTGCGGATATTCTCGAAGCTTTTGTTTGAAAGTTTCCACCGACAATGCAGTTTCACGTTTTAACCCAAATTGCCCTCTACTTTGTGACTGTTCCATTTAAAAACATCTTTGTAATGCACACTTTCCTATTTTAATAAATACTCGTTTTACATTTAAATTTAAAATCGACAGGAATCTATATCTCCATGCACATGCAATTAGTGATGATGATAATGAATATATGTAATTTTTAATATATAAAGTGTAATCATAATAATGAATTATAAGCAACATAACATACATTCACGCCTTTTTTTCCGAAGGGGTAGGCAGAGGTGTACCCAGGACTCAGTCCCATAGTAGATACACCCACATTTCGCCAGTATGTTATTGGTCCCATGTAATAGGGGGCGAGCCTATTGCCATCTACCGGGCACAGTTCCAGACTCCATGCAGTTATTGAGATAATTCCTAATGTAAAAATCTAATATTTAACACTTTGCCAGATCTGGGGATCGAACCCGGAACCTCTTGATTGGCATGCATGCGCCCTCTACGCCACCGAGGCAGTCAATTATAAGTAATATACCTAATTTGTATCTATTCACATCCCCTACTCATCCTTTCATGCCTCTATCCGGTTAAAGCTGGCTGGTTGCCTACAAGAGATCGCTTAAATCAAAAGGCAAATTGTCAACCAATAAGAATTACTGTAATTTTTTTCAGTTGAACCTGTATTTTCTTTTTATTTTGGTCACAATAAATTCCATTCCACTCTATTCTAAGAATGTGGAACAAAGCACTTCCATCACAAGCCCATAACAAACATAACCATTTCTACACATAACATTTAATAATTCTCAACGGAATGCTTTGACTTCATACATAGTCGATGCTATGGGCCGGCCCACTGGACCTTTTAGTTGATGAAGTACAAGCAATTTTGGACCTTACCGCCTGCTAGCTTTATTGTAATCGAGAGTATATTCGTTTGATGAAGTGACCGGGCATTTTGGAGCATAGTTTGATGATTTGATTAAAGGTTTTGGTATAATTTCATTGAGTGAAAGGCATCGCCTATGATAGGTATATTAGAGGTGAAGGCATATCTATCCAAGCCGAATGCGCCGAGGGAAACGAATTTTAGAATCCTTTATATATTCTTATGAAAATGAAATTAAAGAATAGATTTTAAACCTGTCATATTACTGTAAATTTGTCCCACATTGTGAGATCCCAACATCATCCATCACGTGATCAGCATTTAACAATAAAAAGTCACTTTATATTCCGACCATCCCTGCATTATTCCGTCCTCTATTCAAACGCCGTCTCAATATTGAACGAGGAAGGAAAACAAGAAACGTATGCCAAAGACAATATACCACCAGTTCATTATTTCCCAACCCTTTCCCGCCATTTTCAAAGAAAAAACTAGAACGAGGAGAACGTGCATTTTTTTTCTTTTTTTTAAACCGCAACAATGGCGAATGTGCCAGTAACTGTTGTCGGTGCATTGGCTCTCTCGCTAATGAAACTTTTTGGACGCATTCGACGAGACAATCCGATAATGAAACGCGACAATCTGGTTGTTTCGATCATTTCCACGTTGTTCCGACTCGCTGCGTCTTTTGAGTAGTTTTATTAACTTGTAAATCATGACATAATGTGCTCGTATTTATTAAAATTAAACATTTAAACATAAAAGAATCTTTGAACTAATAAAATGGTAGAGTTTTCCTCAAGTTGCGATAAGTAGAACAAAAAAATAAGAGCTTGAGCTTTCAAACACCAGGCGCAATGTAATCGTAGCGTAAATGTATTCGGCTTAATTTTTTTCACTTGTACGTAAGTACATGTCTGTACAAGAGTAGTGACGAGTCATCGTCACTTGACAACTAAAAGTTTGGTACAATTACCACAGTTTAGTGTTAATAAAATTATTTAGAAAAAAAAAATTTTACGTCACTTACGATGCGCACTGTACGAAGGCAATATACCCGTGGAATATAGTTTAACAAAAAAGAGTAGAAAATAATAGGAGCACCACTGTATTTTTAACAATCAAAATAATCGATTCAACACTTACAATTTAAATTAGTTCGGTTGCTACTCTTTTCTATCAAGCTTTAACTATCTTCTCAGTGTGACTCGTAGCAAACCTACTACGGCCTACGCTACGCGTAGCATCGTAGCCGTGGGCATCTACGAAAAGTCCTACGAATTCTCAATTTAATTCGTAAACATTCCGTGTCTGATAATGCAAACATAATCGGATATCGAATTAAAAAACAAATTCAATCTATTGAAACGGCACGGAATTTTGTTTTAGGACAGATTTTGTTACATACTTGTATATTCTAAAACCATTATTTTAAATAATTAACAGACTCACTATTTGTTTTTTGACACAAGATTTCTACACACTATAATCATTTTTAAGCATAATTGCGAAATTAGCGTTTTAATTATATTATTGTTACTTGAACGAGAGTCAATAGTTGATTTGCAAGAATTACGTAGTTTGTCTGGATCTTACAAATTAAATAATGTACTTATCAGTATTATGGGTAGTTAGAACAAAGTTTATGCAAGTCATCTTCGTCCTGACAGTTTATTAGCACAAATTAAGCGACAGACATCAAGATTAAAAAAAAACGTTATATTATCGTCTGCCTATGTTGACTGTACCTTAAGTATTTTGGATGTAAGAATTAAATGCCATTATCTAGCTTTGTATGTAATAGGAACACATTTTTGGATGTAAATGTGGGAATTAGCCTTTAAATTAATGTACTTTAAAAATATAGTAAAAAAGGTTTTAAAACAATAAGCACTTCGGTCTCCAGTCCTCGATTAAAAAGAAAGAACAATGTCTTTCTAAAGGTTCAATCTTGATTAACCAGATTGCGATAAAGGGGGAGGAAGTAGGAAGCTTAGAAAGTATTGTTCGAGCGGCCCGTATTGTTTTCCGATGACGGGAAATTTTCCAGCAAACTTGAAAAATTCAATTGTTTGTTTAAAGTTCATTTGAAAAGTGTGTTCTCTAGGAGATTTTGTTGCGATGATAGCAACTACTCGTTAATTATTTGGATCATCATTATCGGCCTCAACGTCTACGACAGACGATTGAAACAGTGTCCGTGGGTTGTTTAAGCACTTCCTTTGATGACTAAAAAAGCTAATTTTGGAGTGGCAAGGTTGTGCCAGAATTAGCTTGATGCAGCAGATGTGTGTTGCAACTGCTGAAGTTGTGTTGTGGTTATGCCGTTTTGCTCTTTTCTCAGTTTGTCGAACCAGACTCTATCATTGAGCTCTATACCGACCTTTATGAGTTAACGCCATTGGATCCAATCTTCCGCGAGGTCTACCCAACCGCCATGTTCCACGCCAAAAAAGGATAAATCACGCTTGACGTAGTCTTTAAGCCTATATTTGGATGATCAAATCATTTAATGACTTAATGATCAAAACATTTTGTTTTTTTTTTTAATTTATTTCGGTTTCCGAAGTCTCGCGGCCATATCAAAAATGACTTATCATATTTACTTTGAGACAATAATAAATAAAAAATGCATAATATTATAATAAGTCTAATAATAGAGGGCAAGATAAAATAGGAACTTACAAAATAAGATTTTTATCATGTAATGTATTTTTTTTTTGTTTTTTTCTAAAATTGGATTTTTTTTTTTTCCTGTCATTTTTAATTATTTTATAACCTGTGAAGGTTCTCACGAAGGTGACTTCATGAGAACACTACTTGAAATCTGCTAAAGATAACGTGTTCGAAACTAATATTATAATGTTTACAGACGCAGTAGGAGCACAAGTTACCTCAAAGTTCTAGAAACGGGCGTTCGCCCACTAGCAGATAAAAACTTACACGGAACAGTTTTGCAAACTGAATGTAATGTTCCAAAGATCTATTTAGCTTGCATAACCAACTATTGGTTATGCAAGCTAAATAGAGCGTATAGATTATATATTTCGATTATGGTTTCTCTCGATATCCACGGCTAGAGGCGATGCAGCGTACGTGAAACGGTCACTTCACAATTCCGGCACGATCGCAAATATCGTAGTCTGGCTGAAACATCACACTAATAGATAGACAATGCCAATATGAGGCATCTAGGTTATGTGACGTACTTAGTCGCGAGTTCTTCCTATCAATAGGTGATAAAATCGTCGTCCTTCTTTATCCTGAACATCATTCTTTCCCACTCAATTTCATCGAAATCTTTCATAAAAATTTTCGAATAATCGAAAGTTCCAGACTTTAGTTCATCGTATACTTGAAATTTATTAAGAATTTCGTACGTCTAACTTGATAAAAATTGATGACACACGGTACAGGCCTGATTTTTAAAAAGAACACAAATAATATTTTACCAAAACACGGTGATGCGTACAGAGGCACACGCTTCAGACAAAAACAAAATGGTACCATTTCCAGCTAACACCACATAAGCATCGACAAAAACCTGCCAAACTTCCACAGAGATAGTGTCATTAGCGTGAAATGGCAGCATTTTGTGGAGCTTTGTAAGACCACCGCTGGGGTGAGGGACAAAGAAGCCGCGCGAACAATGCCGTGGATGAACTTGAATAGGACTTCGTTTAGTTCAGCTCATTTGTTTAAACTGTTTTGATAGACTGTGACTAATAATTACAACACATAACATAACATCACGCCTTTTTACAGAACAACCGGGCACAATTTCTCAAGGGGGAAATCCGATACCACTTTTGTCCGACCCGGGAATTGAACCCGGGACCTCATGATCGGCAGTATCGCTTGCGACCACTAGGCGAGACGAGGAGAGCGGAGAGATCAATCACTTAAATTAATAAACGCCTTCTTAAAATATAGGCACCGATATTTAAATATGCTAGCATTATGCTAGCCCGAGCGGTACTTAGTACCTATAATCTGTATTAATTTCCGATCTATATTATAATGTCACTAAAACCACCAACTAATTATGTTGCTGCGGCATAATCCTATTGTTACATAACGTTAATCCAGTTATAATAAACCACTGCAATCTCGGACCATATCGCAATAAATGTCTGTATAATAATATAACAAATTTATTAGGGTTGGGACATAATTAACAAAGATATCGGTCCCTGCATTTTAATAAAGTTTTAGTTTCCAAGGCGAGAGTGCGTTCAATTTGCACTAATGTAAACCATTTTATGGTAAAAGTGAAAAGTGAAGCTTATCTAGATTTCGCTCGAATAAAATATGAGCCTTTTGTGAATAAAATCCACGAATGCGAGTGAGGCTTTCACGTGAAGGGCACTCCACAAACTGGGGATGGTTATTCTTATAGCGCTTTTTTAACGATAATTAAAACCGACGTTATCAAATTTTTCCATTAAAAACAGCTAACCTTTGTTATTCTCGTCGTCAACAACAACTTCGATTATGAAAATGATTTCCGTTAATTGACAAATTGTCAAATTAAACAACGCTCAACGGCACATTATATATAATTATGTGATCGGTCCATTTCCACTTTGTGGAGAAATTTTATTGCTCAATACATAATATTTAGGAGATTAACATAATGAATTAGACGTAAGTCCCGTTTATTTTCTTTACAATTTAATTTTTGAATCGCAGCATAAAAATTCTGGGCACATTTTTTAAGCTTTAATAAGTAATAATGGATCCCATTTGTTTTTATGGTCTCAATGTACTGTAATGCAGAGCATAAACGACGTCTGAGGTGAGAATTTTCCTCCCATCTTCAACTCATTCCCAGGGGGAGAAGGTGCCACTTACTCCTCACATGAAAACATGTTTTTTTTGTATAAAGTAGATTACTTGAGGTGTTTATCAGTACTGGGGACTGTACAAGTATAGACGCATGAAACATTTCATCAGTCCCCTGTTGCTGTTGAGACTAATCGGTCCCGCGGGACTCGATTCCAACTGTCACTTCACTTTCCCATCCCTAGTTGTCGATGTCATCGGATATTCGGTTGAAAAATTAGTTGTTTTGCGATGTTGAGGGATAAATGTGAAAAAATACTGCGAATGGAAAGAAACTCTGTTTGAAAGGTGACGTGAAACTCGATTGTGTGCGATACGATTTTTGGTTGAATGGAGACCGATGAATGTGTGACAAAACATGATATATGCCTAATGTACGCTTTACGGCGACAGGCTTTTACTTATGTGAAAATATGTTCGATATATTATTTAAAGATTATTTTCTTCGGGTACTTGTAGGTACAAGGTACTTCTAAATTATAACAGTTACGAATAATTTATACTGAATGAACGCAAAAATATGTAAGTAATAACGTACCTATTTGAAAATCCGATATATTATCCTATCATATAGTAGAAGAGCTACAATGCAACAGACAACACAGGCAGACACATCAAACTTATAATACCTCTCTATTTCGGTCGAGGGTTAAAACTAAAGATACGACATGTACGTAAGGTTACCCATTTGTCACCAAAAACGCGCATGTTAAGTAAACCGGCCCCAGAATGGGTACTCAAATGTAACATATCTGTCCATCACAGCCGAGTGGACATTCCATCCTGCGATAACAAACCGCAGAGTGCAATGTCCAGTGCACCCTGTACAGTAATCTAATTGGACACTATCTGTTAGGCTCAACGTTCTATATGACACGGGGTTTTGAGTTTTATTTGCTTAGTTAATATAATCTGTGTATGGCACATTACTTCAAATTAAATAAATAAAATTCATTTATTTCAGGCAATAGTGCGTATAATAAATTATTTATTTAATAAAATGGGTAACGTAAATATTGTTACAGAATCCTTGTAGTACAACTTCCACTCGCATTTTGCAAATTTATTTTGTATTTTTTTGCAATCTTGATCAGAACCACAGTCTAAATAAGTGTTTAGGTCTCAGTTCCTTAGATGGTGCGATATCTCCGACGTTATCAAGTTATATGACTGCGGCCCCTCATCTCTGCGGGCCCTCGGGTGCCATTACACCATTACAATGAAATAGCGCCGTTATCTCCCCACTACAGGGCGGAATAAGCTAAACAAATAGCTGTAAAGCTTACGGCCCGCTACGGCATTAAGTTGGCAGTGGCTGCTCGAAGGATTGCCTGTTCCTTCGGCATTGTTTGGTCTGCTGATTTAGGTAAATGTAAAATAACCTTTTGGAAATACAGCTGCGTTGCTTGAGTGTAAAATTCTTCAGAGTTTAGAGAATTGTTCAATAACATTCTCCATTAAACCCCTAAAAAAAGAGCCTTAAAGGTTAAGCAGTGATATTTTATTCAAATAAAAATATTGGTAAGCACATACATTTGGTAGAAACGGACCAAAGTAAGGCTTTCGGCATGTACAGAAAAAAATATAAAAATATGTACATAGGTAGTAAGTATACAATATTTACTCTTCTGTTTGAGATAAAATTAGTACATACATACATACAATCATGTTTTTTTCCCGAAGGGGTAGGCAGAGGTGTACCCAGGATTCAGTCCCATAGTAGGTACCACCCACATCTCGCCAGTATGTGTTATTGGTCCCATGCTTGAACGAATTAACCACAATTCGTTCAAGGTCCCATGCAATAGCGTATTGCCATCTACCGGGTACAGTTCTAGACTCCAGGCAGTTATTGAGATAATTCCTACATAATGATATCTGTTCCAAAATAAACTATTGATTTATTATTTATTTAATGGAAAAATCCAATATTTAACACTTTTCCTGACCTGGGGATCGAACGCGGGACCTAATGATCGGAAGTCGAGCTTGCACCCTCTACGCCGCCGAGACAACGGATAAAATTAGTACGGATGGAAAATCCATTAGTGATTGGACACGAAACTACTTCTGCCAACAGTAGTAGTGACTAGACTAATCTTTTAAATATTGTACTCGTATCTTATACGAGTAAGTTTGTGTTTAATGTTCATGCCTGTTTCAAGATCACTAAGTTATTTGACATGACGTAACAAAATGACCTTTTTACAGTCTGACGTCTGCAGTGCAAGTACCTTTGACAACTTTAATAGTCAAAGGAAAACAAAGACCTCTAACGCAAAGCAAATACAATCACCAAGCTTTATAGTTACCTAAAGCTTCGGTACAACATTCGTACACCTTTTTTCTATTACAATTTTCGCACGGTCTGCGACCATTTAGTAATACCCTTTTCAACCCTGAAAGCACGTACGTTAACATTGTGCTGTAGTGTAAACATTAACGTAGGCGATTAGCGAAAAACTACTCGCTTTCAACCAAAGTGGTCGGTAAACAGTAATGGAACCATTATATAAGGAATCGGAATGCTTTACTAGTGTTTGCTAAAAAAAATCCCTGTAAATTGTGTTTGTGTCTACGATTTATTGTGGATTTTCCTGTTGCTAGCTTGTCTACTGATATTTAAAAACTGCGTATATTAGAGAGTTTCTCGATAAAATGAATTTCAACTGCCTCGGTGACACAAAGGTCGCAATCTTTACTTCCAATCATGAAGTCGGGACCTCTGGTTTTGATCCCCAGCGAAGGCAAAAAATATGTTATTGGATTTTTCCATTAGGAATTTTTCCATTATTATAAAACATAACATACATTAACGCCTTTTTCCCGAAGGAGTAGGCAGAGGTGTACCCAGGACTCAGTGCCATAGTAGATACCCACATTTCGCCAGTATGTTATTGGTCCCATGTAATAGGGGGCGAGCCTATTGCCATCTACCGGGCACAGTTCCTGACTCCAGGCAGTTATTGAGATAATTCCTAATGGAAAAATCCAATATTTAACACTGTGCCTGACCTGGGGATCGAACCCGGGACCTCATGATTGGCAGTCGAGCATGCGCCCACTACGCCACCGAAGAGGATAATAATAATGGTTATTATTATCCTCCTCGGTGAATAAATGAATTTTATTATTATTATTGTGATAATAATAATAATGGTTATTATTATTATCACAATAATAATAATAAAATTCATTTATTCAGTCACTTGACCATGTTGTTGTGTAAGTAAAACAAAATTTCTCAATTCTAGTGTTAGTTAAAAAGTGATTACGTTTAGATCTATTTAATTTCATACCAATCATTTGCTAGCGAGTTGATTACAAAATTAATGTAAAATAATAAAAATAAGATTGAAATTTAATTTTTGAACTATTAAATTGAAATTAATTTAATTAAATTGGAAATGTCAATGACAGCCTCGAGTCCGGAACTGTGCCGGGTAGATGGCAATAGGATCGACCTCATTACACGAGACCAAAAACATTAATATTATTAATGTCATCCATATAAGGACCTGAACCCGCTTCGACTATTGCTGATCTATTGTGGCAGGCCTTATGGATTAATTCACTACTTAAGCCCGCTGAATCTAGAAATTTCCAGATTTTTACAAAAACCGAATACATCGCAGGAATGACCAAAACATTGGCCTCTCTTGCAGGGGACCGCCTGTGGAAGTACCACACCTTTGCCAGTTATTCCTCCGCCAAGCAGTAATGTGCAAACATTACTGTGTTCCGGTATGAAGGGCAATGTTATCAGCGAAATTACTGCGGCATGATGAGATTGAACAACTAATATCTCAGGGTGACAGGTGCAGTGCAGAACCGCGCAGAATTTTTAATTTTAAAATACTGGGTGGCACTGTGTCTGATATGGGCAATCATGAAGCTTACCATCAGGCACCTGATTTGCTCGTCTTGTCACTTACTATCATAAAATATCATTGCTTAACCTTTGCGAACCCATACTCCCCTAAAGCGTCATTCTGCGTGCTTAGCGCATAATATGCTCGGTCACAGAGAATATTAAAGGTGTAAGTAAGGCATAGCTGCATAGCTGCACTCATGGTCTCTAAGAAGGTACTGAAATATATTCAGTACCTTCAAAAAGAGGACTTTCCTCAGCCTGTAGTGTATTTCCCAGTTCTATTAACAAATTGCATCGTAACATCCCAGAGTGATAAAGAATCATTGTTCATTTCTCCCACAAGCCACGATGACGCTGATTCAGTCGATTTCCGCAGCGGATTCCGTTTTACGCCTTTTTTTATTACCGACGTAAAATGTTTATCGACCATCCTTAAATTTGTTCGGAGACCAGAACTTTGGGTCATTGACTTATCAGATTGACCCTTTGGATGGTACATGGTTTTAATTAGTATTGATTTATGTGCACATATAACTACCTCGGTAGCGTAGTGGTTTGCAAGAGCTACTGTCGATCATGCGGTTCTGGGTTCGATCCTCCGGTCAGGCAAAAAGTGTTTCAAACTCAAACGCAAAAACAAAATTCTTAAAAAGATATATCAACGTTAGTAATGTCAAAGTTATTGGATTTTTTCATTAGAAATATTTTCAATGACACGCTCTAGTCCGGAAGATGTCAATAGGCCCACCCCCTATTAAACGGGACCCAAAAATATAACTAGGTCCTCGGTACACCTTTTGAGAAAAAGTGTTGTTATGTGTATGATTTACCTTAGTGGAAAATATTTTCATGAAATAGGTGCTGTAGATGCGGATTTTTAATAGTGCGAAAAATAATATCAAGAGCAAAAGTAACAATTTGGAACAAAATGAACAAGAACCTTATTCTGGAGTTCACCGTCGCAATATTTTCTTCATATCCCTACTTGAACCCAATAAAATCTTGTCTGAACTATTTTTCTCTAACAAAAACTCTTATCACTTTTCGCAGAACATTCTCCCGAAATTTTCTTTTCAAATGTCCTGAATATGAGTGCGAAATCATAAAGATGTAATCTCCTTGCTCCGAGGCGTTGTAACGCACGACCCCATCATCTCATAAAAACGGAACCTACATGTTCCCACTAGTGCAGCCCAGCGGCTTCGCCCGCTCGCAATTTCGAACTATAGGAGTTTTATACCAAACTTTGACGCTCTTTTTAGACCACTTAGAATGTGAATATTCAAAAATCCTTCCTTAACACATGTTCAGACCACGAAAAGAACTTCCATTCCAAGTTTCAAGTCTCTGGGATCATTGGTTTGGGCTCGGCGGTTTGGGTTCGGCGTTACATGTCAATCAGCGAGTATTGGGCATTTCATCTTATCTTACGAATATTATAAATCTCAAACCTCAGTACAATGTAAAAAAAAGTTACGGTTTTATAAGATGAACAAAATGCTACCGAGTTCTAACTTAACTCCAGCGCCATCTAGATAACACAAAAAAAAACAGCGCTAGCACTGTTTTTTTGTGTGAATGTTTGTACCGTTTTCATGCTAAAACTACTGACGGTTCAGTAGTTTTACTTTCAGTACTAATAGGCTGAAATTCGGTGTATAGATAGTTTAGACCCTAGGATAACATAAAAAGTACTTTTTATCCCGATATTCCCATGGGAACGAAGACTATGCGGGTGAAACCGCGAGGCAAAGCTAGATATATTATATAGTAATACACTTCATACATTTACGAGTTGTCGGACGAGGAACCTCCATTGTGCTGCTGAGCTGTAGCGGTCATACAAACTTTATACAGCTCGTTTTTATGTGTAGTTTAAATTCTTTGATAGAAATATTACGACTTGCTGAAGAGATAGGCGTGGAATTTGCTTAACTTTTATAACTTTTAACTTTTTTCGAACCCAGGACCTCTTAATCGACAGTCAATCTTGCGCCCACAACGAGGACATTTATAAAAACGGCCTATTGCAAATAGGTCCTTTATAAGTTTGCGAAGAATTCTCGCTGATCAAACCTTGGATTGTTTCAAGTTTGTTCAGTTTAATTAAACCTGTGGAGATACTTGGCGAACTGCTGTCTTCAAGGCGCTTACCTGAAACAATGAACCTTCATTATTTTAAGATGTCAGGGATTATTAAATATTTTCACTGGGTTTGCTTTAATAATTTCAACATTTCTAAAAGTATTAATTGATCATTAAAATATTTGGAATACATAATAATCAATTTAGTGGGGCAGATTCCACTACAAAATTTGAAGCATTCCACTCTGCCCCACCGGTGGGGCGGCTTGGTGGGGCAGGGTAGAACAATCCTTTATTTTAGGGAGTCTTCTTTATTGTTTATATACGTAACAGAAAATGTTTACTGAACAGTTAATTGTGTCATTTTATAAATGTAAGTGACTTATCAAACCAAAATATTATATACTAAATTCTTATACCTAATTCTTAATAGCAAATTGACTTATAAAGCCTATAAACTATAAATGAAGTTTTATAAATCAAATCTTAACCTAGACATACCACACATAAAATTATATATAAACGTACTACCTACCCAGAATACTGAATGTTTATACCTTTTCTTAAATAGCCAATAGAAAAACATAAGATCAGGTTTTGTAGATAAAATCGTAACCTACGCTTCACATAATATAAAAATAGATTTAAACCTACTACCATCCCAGAATAGTGAATAATCCAATGGTTCGCATAGAGCGGATGCCTTTTCCCTAACCCGTTCCCTAAATATTTTACCCTACCCTTAAAGGTATAACGTGGCATTTACACTATGCTAGTCAATTGGTTCTTAATATATAACAAGAGAGTGAGCTTTTTTTTTGCGGAAAAATGTTCTGGTTAGCCATGCATGTATGCGTACGGCTGCGCGCATGGACAATGGACAACCTAATTTGACATTTAATTTCAAATGCATAGTGGTGGATCTCATATTAAAAAAAAAATTTTTGTGGCATAAATAATGTGTAATAGTTTTAGTAACCGATAATAATATGAAATATGATATGTTGTTATATATACTGGTTTAATTGTTTCTACCTCGTTTTGTATTTTTGGCAGGTACACTAGTACATCAGCCTTACTGAGGAGAAAAGCAATAGTGTCTAAAAGTTAGACGCTATTTATTCTACGTATTTTCTGCATCAGGTAATCTATCTATCTAATCTATGATTTTAGCTTCAGTTATATACATACACGACTACGTGTTTAACTATCTACTTAGTTACCAACAAAACCAATTTCTGACACTTTAACATTTTCTCTAGGCTTAAAGATAACTGGTAGAAAATGCTACACTAGCATTAAGTTAGTCCTAGCGTTATACTGAATTATAAATAAATAAACATAATCAAATTTATAATACATTTGTATAACATAATATTAAATTTATTCAGTATATTATTGTTATTAGGGTTCCGTACTTCAAAAGGAAAAAATAAACCCTTATAGGATCACTTTGTTATTTGTCTGTCTGTTCGTCTGTCAAGACACTTTATAACGGGAACGCGTGGAGGTATCAAGCTGAAATTGATATCAACTAGATGATATCAACAGATCTGCGGCCCCTTGTGACTGTAAAAAAATAATAGTTCAAGTTAACGCAATCAATAGTTATGGCAATTTTACTGCATATTTCCATACTTTGCACAAGGATATAGATGGCGCTTTATGTTCTTAGTATCTTGGTATGGAACCCTACACTATGCATACATACAATTATTTAATGTTATTTACAAGCGATAATAAACTATCGTATTCACTAGGTTTGAATTCCGTGCGAAGCCGAGTGACGTCATCCATAGCATGACAAAATACTTACTGCGCGACTTCGCCACATACGTACCTACGCGA
The DNA here is from genome assembly GCA_947063395.1 of Hemistola chrysoprasaria. NCBI lineage: Eukaryota > Metazoa > Arthropoda > Insecta > Lepidoptera > Geometridae > Hemistola > Hemistola chrysoprasaria. Next base: position 10,961,195 of record OX346723.1, read on the forward strand.
GTGCAACGTACAGCCAACGTCAGCGACATCGGCGGGCCCGTGGCCCAGTGTGTACATTTTTTTAGTTGTAGATACAAAGATACGATAAGTCAAAAGATACGTGTCGCGGTACCATTGTACCCAATTGTAAATGAGCCGTAACATTAAAACTTCAACAATAAAACAGGCCGGTTGAAGAACGCGAGAACAAACCCTTAGAGTTAGAAAGACACTTAAATGTTTTGAAAGCACTTATCGTCTGAATTTAAACCACAGAGGTGCGACATATCGATGTTTAGAATTTCTTTAACTGATTTTGATTCTATAACGATAGTGAGTAATTAACTAAGACCATTCTCTGCATAACATAAAATCACGCCTCCCCTTTCCCAAGGGGTAACAGATCCAGAGGACGGGCAGCAGCGTCCTATGCAAAAAACCATCGAACTGCGCTCGACAACCCGCCTGCCAAGCGTGTCGTGTATTGGCAAAACCCCGCTTTATGGGGGAGGCCTATGTTTAGTAGTGGATTACCAACGGCTGCGATGATGATGATGGGGTAGGCAGAGCCCAGGACCCAAGACCCACTTTTCGTCAGCTATGTGTTTGATCCCAAGTTATGGGTTGGCCCAAGTAAGGCGATCCTATTGTCAACTATCGGGCACAGTTCCAGACTCCAGGCTGTAGTGACACCCTAGATTTTTCCATAAGGGATTTCTTAATAGAAAAATCTATCCAATAACAATGCTTGACTTGGGGATCGAGCCCGGGACCTCACTATCGACAGTAGCGCTTGCGACTACTATACGCTACCAAGGCAGTTACAAGTAGTTGAGTGGTATCGGTCACAAAAAATGCGTTTTTCTTCGCGAAAATTGCTAAGAATCAATTTAAAAGAAAACATTCTATATTGTGTCTGTTTAATTGTTTTATCGACGACGCAAAACTTTTTCTGGTTAGTTCACAATTTTCACGGAACGTGCCTTTATTTGGAAGCTTTTGAAACAATGCAATGCCGCGAAATAAAAGCATATGGAACAAAATGGCGGTACACACAATGTGTTTTTTTCTCTACGTAAGTACGGTTTCACGCGCGCTTTGTTTGCCAGTTACTGTTTGTACCTAAGTGATTCGGAAACTGGTTTATTGAATATGCATTGTTGTACACATTTTTATTTGAGGAAAAAATATTTGAATACATTCCTCAACATGGAGGAAGAATATGTTACAAAAAAAGTTAACTCAAAGAAAAGTAAACCTTAAGAAAAATTAAAACAATCCATCATCAAATTAAACTATCTATATAGAGGAAAAAGCCCAAAACTTTGACTGATTCTAGGTTTCAAACTTGGGATCACATGATCGGCATTAGCGTACGCGATTACTACGCCACCGAGGCAGCCTTTAACATAATATTAAATTATGTACTAAAATTTTTCATATACGATATCTTATTCATATTAAAGTTGTTGAGTAAATGGGTTTCTACATAAGATGTATGCACAAAGAGACCTAGTTGGAGCCAATTGTACTACAATGTTTGACATATTACGTGTCAGTACTTACAAGAACCGTTGAAAGGTGGAACTACTCCCGTTTGCATCGCGCTAATAAATTGTATTTTCTTGGAGAACTTCGCAGTTTTCTGACATATTGCTTGGTAAAAATTACTCTTTTATTTTCGAGAAACAAAACCACTTTATAAATACTTTTTTGAGGAAATCACCATATATTATAAAAACCTAAATGACTCACTGACTGACATGCAACGCAGAGCCCAAACCATTGATCCTAGAGACTTGAAACTTGGAATGTAGGTTATTTTCGTTGTCTGAACGTGTGCTAAGAAAGGATTAAAAAAAACACATTCTTAGGGTCTAAAAAGGGCGTCAAAGTTTTAGTATGAAACTCCCATATTTCATTATTGAGAGCGGGCAAAGCCGCTGTTCTTACACTAGTATAAAACAAAGGTTTAAATGGCACCTAATATCTTTAAATTGCAAAGTTATGATTCTCAAGATTGAAGACGAATGTTTCAGGGTTCCAGTTGAAATCCAAGCAAAAACATGGCAAGTTAACATGGCAATAATTAGTTTGTTTTTAAACAATTAAAAGTTATTTACAATATCAACTCGTAGAGCTGCGTAGCACCTCGTAGCAACCTCTACGAATTCTGTATAAGTTACCTGACAAATGACTAACCCAAAAGCATTTAGAATCCATAGTAAGCTGTTTTATCTACTTCCCTTCAAAAGTTATTCCACCTTTCCCCTTTATGATTGAGCCCCGTTGGTGGCTTGAGATTATAACTTTCTTCACGTTACGTATTATATGAACCTTTACTGAGCTTTCTTACTTAGACTTATTTATAGTTGAAAACTGTGGTTTTATTCTCAACAATATGAAATATTCTTGTTATTTGTTTTCTCTAACTTATTTTGAATACTAAGTTACCTAGCAGAACTTTACAAATTAATGTCGGCCTCAAATGTTTCTTGGGAATATACTAAACAAGTTTCAAAATTTCATGAAATTACAATCCTACTTAATATGATATCATAAATATAAAAGTTTTTGAGGATGGGTGGTGATGATAAGGTGGATGGATGTTTGTAACTCTTTCACGTCACAACTACTGAACCGATTCGCCTGAAAATCGGTATGTAGATAGTGTAGACCCTGGAATAACTTGATATTCCCACGGGAACGATACCTACGCGCGTAAAGCCGCGGGGTACAACTAGTACACAGTACTAGTAGTAGTGATAATAGTAGTACTAGTAGTAGTAGTAGTATATATGGTTCTGAAAATCGAACTATGGCTTGTACCCAGAAACCAGTCCCATAGTAGGTACACACACTTTTATTTCCAACAATATTTGCTCAAGAGTGTCTTGTTAAAAAAAAGGATGTTTTACAGTGGGACCGTATCGGCTGGGAGCGTAGCTTATTTTTCATTGTATTGTTTTGTATTGTATTTTTCACTGTGGGTATGCGTACCGGCCGGGGGCGTACCGGAATGGGACCATAACGGCCGGACCCCACACTTCGCCAGTTATATATTATTAGGTCCCATGTAATAGAGGGCGAGCCTATTGCTATTTACTGGGCACAATTCCAAAGTCCAGGCTATAATTGCGAAAATTCAAAAATACTATTTCCTGACCTGGGGATCGAACCCGAAACCCCATGATCGGCAGTAGAGCTGTAACCACTACGCCACCGAGGGAATTAAAAGCCAGTTTCAATAATGTCATAAATTACTATAGTCAAAATAATAATAATAATATAATAATATGGGACAACTTCCACACACGGTCATCTGGTCCCAAACTAGGCTAGTAGAAGCCTGTAGTATGGTAACTAGATGACTGATATAGATACTTATATATTGCTTATAACACCCAGACACAGATCAAACAGACATGTTCATGCACACAAATGTTTGACCTGACCGGGGATCGAACCCGGAGCTTGCGGCACGGAAAGCAGAGTTACTACTATCTGTGCCAACCAGGCTGTCGATAATTATGGTCTAAAAATTTAACTATGGCTTTTATAGTAATAAAATTTTATAGTTTATAATATAGTTCGAATAGAGTAAAACAGTATATCCGTAAAAGTGCGGGGGTTTAGCAATAAGCCATAATAATAAACGATCACATCAATACCCGATACCCTTTGTTTTGTATTTTACTGCTCGGCTTATATTACTAAACGGTTGTCCCTTAAAAATACGAGCGAATTCGATCGGCACATCCCTAGATAAAAAAATATTTGCATAATGTGGGTGCTACACATTTGCCTTACATGCACCATTGTAAATGTTAAATTAAACTACTTTGTACGGATTTTAACGCGTATCTCATCACATCAACCGGAAGACGTCCACTGCTGAACATGAAGCCTCCCCATAGAACGCCATAAACTGTTCATATGGGTGGTTTTTGCCGTAATCACCACGCTTGCTGTGCGCAGTAGTTGGAATACTTATATTAAATTGGTTTGTTCTTTTTTCTATAGTAAGTAACAATAAGTATCAATTTTTATGAATTGTCGTTGTAAACCTATACTTAGTTTTGCTGCTGTTTGTAATGCTAATATTATTATGTTTTCTGTCTGAGGGGGGGCACTGGTGTCCTGTAACACAGGTTTTTCAGAAACCTACAACAGGCACCAGTCTCTCACAAGACTTTTCAAACATTATACATATTTCCAAATACCCGTAACACATACCTAGAGCTTAAAAACGAAACATATTGTGAGAGAAAAATAAAACTTTATTTTATTTTATTTATTTATTTACTTGCTGTCTGAGAACGCTGCTGCCCACTTTACGAGTATATCCCCCAGCCGGGAACAACACGGTGACGTATAAATATTATTTACTATCTGTGCCCCGCGGTTTCACCCGCGTAGACATCGTTCCCGTGGGAATATCGGGAAACTTTGTATTATTCCAGGGTCTAATCCACCTGCATACCAAATTTCAGCCCAATCTGTTCAGTAGTTTTGGCATGAAAGAGCAACAAACATCCATCCATCCATAAATCTAAACAAAACCGCGCTAGATGGCACTGGAGGTGAGTTAGAACTCGCTAGCGTTTTGTTCACTTGTTAAAAACATAAGTTTTTTACAGTGTACTGAAATTTGAGGTTTATAATATTAGTCGGATTCCTGACGGTTTAAACAATTTGCAGTGTTTGTGGTCACATAAAAGACTAGATGACATTTGTCATAAACAAAATTTGCAAATCGCCTATTATTTTAATGAAAACGTTCCTTGTGCCCGCAATTCGTTGACAGTATCCTGAGGTCTTGAAGTTTTTTGCGGAGCTTGAGATTTGATTAATTTGGTAATAGGTTCCCAGGCGGCTGAAACTTGCCAACTATTTTTTCAATTACAATTTGGTTTGCAAATGTTTTTAATACCCCAATGGTTCTTGAACACAATGTTGAGTCCAAGTTCCTATTCCACACTTTGGTATAACTTAACATAACATAGCATACAATCACGCCTTTTTCCCGAAATGGTAGGCAGAGGTGTACCCAGGACTCAGTCCCATAGTAGGTACCTACCCCACATTTCACCTGATTGGTCCCATGTAATAGGGGGCGAGCCTATTTCCATCTACGGACTCGGACGGATTAGAGTCTGGACTCCAAGCAGTTATTGAGATAATTCCTAATGGAACATCCAATATTTAACACTGCCTGACCCGGGACCTCATGATCGGCAGTCGAGCTTGCCCCCACCACGCCACCTAGGCAGTCACTCTTTTTGGTTGGTTAGACTTTGGTTTATTGGATACAATTTAAAAATTAGTGCAAATATGACTACCACATTACATTATAGGAGAAGTTCTAACAATATGTGTAAACTACCCTACCCAAACCTTAGGAAAACATCGGCTCTGCAAAATACCAACATGCCTACACAACTACGCGTTAATAAACCTGAAAAACCCGTTCACCTCAACCGATATTATATCTTTGCATCTCGCACATAAGGTTTATTATTAAAATGTCTACGACGTGATCGATTACAAATTGATTCATTGTGTACCTAACTACAGAAGCTCAAGGTAGCTTTTACTTCAAACGCGACGTAGGGTGTTTCAATAAATTGTGTCGTATTTCATGGGAGTTAGAGTTGTAAATTGTTTGTACAGGTGAGGCATAGACTCCCGCTGAGAGGGGGGAAGTAGGCTCCCTGTAGCGCCCCGTAAGGTCAAATACAAACTTTACCTTTACCCTGTGAAGGGAGACTGCTATTACGCAGGTTTTATTGGCTTAAGATAAGAGCTATTTACGGTAATTGTATACCGAATGATGAGGTCTTGTGACTGTGGTATAAACATGTTTATGAAAGGCAATAACGTTTCTGAAGAACCTAAACCAAAAAACACATTACAGTCTAGAGGGAGGCAGATAATGCAAACGATAATCACGTAGCAAGATAATTGCGTAATTTCATACAATACTCAAAGTCAGACGCGTGATCAAATTATTTTTCATAAAGCAACTAGGTAACCCTGAATGACAAGATGTGTTTTTCTTTAAAAGCCTGTCGTATGTCTGTGGGTTTCCCTCGCATTTATCTGCATCAGTTAGTTTATATTGACAAGTCTCGAAGCTTTAAAAAGGTCGTTCGATTCCAGTAAATGTACTGTGATTTTTCTTTGTTCGACGTGACATCGATGGATGTCAATTCATCAGGAAAACGAAGGAAATGGCTTTCTTTTATGGAAAAAATAGGGCTTTTTAATGTTCTCCAAGCCGCCGTTGGGTACAAAGATAAGGATAGGAAAATTGTTTGGAATGATGAATTATTGAACTTGGTCGATGACAAAATTCTGATAAAATATTTATATTTACCACCAGTTACAGTAATATAAAATTAAAATTGTTACCAATCTGTCTCTTTAGTAAATTAAAAATTAATTATATATAATTTTTATTAAAAGTCTTAGTAAATTAATGTACATTAATAACAATTCCATAAAATTTTGAAATACATTAAAGTTACGCTTCGTTCCCGTCAGGGTAGACAAAGACTATTTTTCTAGACTTGCTACGATCCTGACACATGATTTTCGCTTCTTCCACTTTCGTCGCATTTTTCATGCACATGCTCGTCGTTTGTGGGCACTTTCGATCTGACCTTTCCATAAGACATCGCGATATAAATTGATAAGGTAACCTCTAAGTTTGAAAATCTGTACCATGAATGGTATGTCAATGTGTGTATTACGAGTAGTTCTATAAATATCGGTTAATCCGGCGCGCTCGACATGCGCCGCTCGAATGAGCACAGAGCACGCGCGCGGTCACCCGTGTATGATGCCATTTGCGAACTACCCGCATTTTCATTATTAATAAACAAAAGACTTCGGACATGATGACTCGGGTTAATAATGTTCTATTGTTCATGTAATTGAATATAAGTATGGTTCTATTTTATATTACGCAGATAATCATCATTTAACAGCTTTACGACTTTTTATTTAATAATTAAGTAAGTTGTGAGTAGTCTAAGAACATAACGAGTATAACGTTATCTAAGATAAGGTAATCATTGGGCCCACGAGTGACCTAACAAATTAAATTTCCGAAAAATTACATCAAATGTTTTATTGTTGTTGTAAACAGACGAAAGTCCCCCATATGAATAGTTTATGGCGTTCTATATGGGAGCCCTATGTTCAGCAGTGGACGTCTTCCAGCTGATGATGAAGATGATGATAAACAGATTCTTACTCGTAAACTCAAATTATTTTATATAGAGGCATTACGCATACTAGCACATTTCCGCACTGTATTCTAGTAGTCAGCGTAGTTTAGCATAGGTTTTTAGTGCAGATAATTTGGTCGTTGCAATACTTTTTTTGGACAGAAAGTCTCTATTGAATAGGACTATTTATTTTCTTTCAGTATGCCTGTTCGCACGAAAGCAAACATTTACAAACACTACAGCTCGCACTACGGCCATTGATCAATACTCCCATGCTTTGATAGATGACATAAAAGCCACATCAAAGCGTCTGTCCAACTGCCTATACAGCCTTCTGATTGGAGCTCTCTCTGACACACACTGACCCACTGCAGTCGTTTGATGTAATAATTCAATGAATGGTTTTCCGCAGTTATTGAATAGGTATTGAATAAATTCTGATGCTTGACCTTATTTTGAACAGTAAACGATTCCTTTGAAATGTTATTGGTTTAATATCGAAATTTTCAGTTGAATCGATTCGGAAGTTATGGCGTGCAGAGGAAAGAGCTACAAACACTTCGGTGTGTGTTCAGAAAGAAACTTCTAAAAAGCAAATTTATATTGAACCACGACCTTTGAATCAAACAAAAAAAGAATCATTAAAATACATTTATAATAATTGTCAGAGTAATCAAGTAACATTTAAAAATATCCAGTCAAATTGAGAGCCTTCTTTTTGTAGTTGGTCAAAAAATGCAATATTCAATCGTAAATTGTTACACAATGAGCAAAAGAGAGCTATTGTATACGAGGCTATTGTATTGTACTCTCGAGCTTTATTAACAGGGAAGTAAATAAAAAATAATGCGTTTTAACGCCGCCTGTTACACTCTACTTTTCACTACAACTTTAAGGAAATAAAATTATTAATTTCCTAAAACATTTTGGCTAATATCCTATACATGGGATAACAAAAAATATAATCTCGTTGGTAACAGACACCTAGAGGTTGAAAAGTTATTTTAGCCATCTCCGGTACGCAACAATGAAGGACTTTTGATAGGTATCTCGGATATTGGAGCAATCTTCATTCAAATCCACGAAATATATTTACCTAATAATTTTTTGTCTAGAACAAAAATATACCAAGCTATCTTTGGTACATAACATAACATTACGCCTTTTTCCCAAAGGGCTAGACTGAGGTGTACCTAAGACCAGTCCTATAGTTAGCACACCCACACTTCGCCAGTTATGTGTTTTCTTAAGTCCATGTGAAAGGGGCGAGCCTAATTTTTTTTTTTTTTTTTTTTTTTTTTATGTTAGTGAGTGAGTGACAAGACGAGCTCATCAGATGCCTGATGGTAAGCATCATGATTGCCCATATCAGACACAGTGCCACCCAGTATTTTAAAATTCAAAATTCTGCGCGACACTGCACTGCGCCTATCACCCTGAGATATGAGTTGTTGAATCTCATCATGCCCAGTAATTTCGCTGGTAACATTGCCCTTCATACCGGAACACAGTAATGTTTGGACATTACTGCTTGGCGGATGAATAACTGGCAAAGGTGTGGTACTTCCCCAGGTGGCCTCCTGCAAAAGAGGCCTACCACTACAAAAATGCCATCTACCTTATCTAGGGATCGAACCCGGGACCTCATGATCAGCAGTGGCGCTTGCAAACCACTACGCCAGTGAGGCTCATCTACCAAAAGAATATTAACCTAACTACACAATATCCAAACAATGCACGTTTCTTATGCGTCCTTCTTCTTTCCGAACGCACGGTAGACTCATTACTGTTTATCATCATTGACGTGCAAAAGTGTCAGATTGTGACCTATTTGAATAAATATTTTTGAGTTGAGTTGAGTCGACAATCCTACTAATCTTCTTCTTTTCGAGTCAAAATGGCTAGTTCACTCCTTATAAAATTTTGGTCCAGTATTTTGCCAGGTCTACGGCGTTTTGGTTTGCTTCGAGAAGGTCCGTCATTGTAGCTATCGTGGGGCAGTTAGGACACTGCAGGAGGTGAGCCATTGACTGGACAGCTCCACAATCACACTTGTCGTCGCTTGAGAAACCTCACCTAACCCGGTTTTCATGGCATCTTCCGACACCAGCTCGAAGTTCCTACTAATGGATGATTATTACTCTTTCACGTCAAAACTACTGAACCGATTAGCCTGAAATTTGTGGTATGTGTATTGTGTATGGTATTTAGGTAGTTTTGACCCTGGAATAACACATGGGGTACTTTATTTCCCGATATTCCCACGGGAACGATGACCTACGGGTCGACCTACGGGTGAAACAGTAAGGCACACGGCACAGCTACTATTATATAAAATTATTCTGCCTTATTGCCTGCACATTATGTGTCCAGAGTTCAAACTACATCAAGGATATATATCCAGCTTAAGTTTAGGTATAATTTATCTTCAGCCAGTCTGATTTATAGTCCTAGTCGGAAACGTAAATTATGGCGCAGGACGGCCGGATGATCGTGACTGAAATAAGTCACACTTTGCCCATGTTTTATTAGAATTACTTCTCGATTTACGCTAGGAAAATCAGGTGGTGTTCTTAAATCTCTGTTCTTTAACTCGATTTAAAAATTTGTTTATTATTCAATTTGGTAACAACATGACACTTTTACACTGCTGGGCCTCATTTACACAGAGATACGAGTAGGTATATACCTACTATCCAACAAAAGTATTATTTCTATATAGAAATAATACTTTTGTTGGATTTGTCCAAGAATATATAAATCATTTGAGTATAATAATATATAGGTATATCTTCGACAGTACCTAGTCCAGCAGATCTCTTTGGCCATACAGCGGGGGAACTCTGCCAGCCTGATGGGTACCTTCGGACGTGGGGGTGCACGGGGCTACGACCGGGAATAGCCAACCACTTGGTGTGGAATTGATGACGATGTTACTGATAGTAATTTAAAAAAGTGATGTACATTTGAAATAATTCTAATAAAGATGTAAGCTATTTAAAAAAAAAAAAAAAAAAAATATATAGGTATTATATTGTATTGCAATCACTTCGCTATATCTATATATTATAGAAAGTCCTAAATGACTCACTGACTGATAAGCAACGCCGAGCCCAAACCAGCGCGGGCGAAGCCGCGGGGCTTACACGAGTTAAATATAGTATAAACATACTTCTGACCTACCCTATAATGTAACGAGTATGTCGGAACTTTCAAAACGCTCGCAGTGAAAGCTTCCTATAGACCACGTCTGCTTCTTGTAGGGTTTATATACCTATAGTATGTAGGAATGGTATATTCTCGTTGACTCAGTCTGTAACCCACTGTATCACCTATAGTGTCAAAGCTTTCACGTCTCTTGAGAGATTCTACTATTAGCGCCCATCCGCCGGCGCCGGCTTTACGTGTCTTCAGAAGTAAAGTAGTCCAGATGTACCTAATTATGTGACACATTTGTAAAGAAGAAGAAGACATTACAACACATTACAGACATTACAAGGATCTTACTTCATACACAATTGTGCACTGAAGTGATTCATCATCATCTCAGTCTCCCCCATAAAGGAGTTTTGCCAATATTCGACACGCTTGGCAGGCCGGTTGTTGAGCACAGTTCGATGTTTTTTTGCAGAGGACGCTGCTGCCCGTACTCTGGATCTGGTAACCCTTACAGCCGGCTCTTTCGGCAACCACGGGAAGTGATTCATTTCATCTTTATTCAAAGTTGAGGTCGAGATTGACTCTTAGAGCTCGTTTCCAACAATAATAGGCCTTAACCTTTTAACATACACACAAAATTACCACGAGAACCTTTTTCGATTTCCACTCGGGATCAAAAGCGATCCCATTCACGTCTAACCTTAAATAAATATGGATTCCAGTATTACTTTTCGAATCCGGGCTTAGAAGAATGCCTATCCTATATGATTTATTTTGACGGTACTTTCGGTAAGATAAGACGGATAAATCGGAGTTTCCAAACTACTCAGATATAATGGATATCTGAGGGTGAATTAAGTTTTAGAGAGGTTTTCTTTGTATATGAAAGCTCTTGTCTGGCGAAATGTGGGTGTATCTACTATGGGACTGAGTCCTGGGTATACCTCTGCCTACCCCTTCGGGAAAAAGGCGTGAATGTATGTTATGTTATGTCTTAGAAAATGATTTCCCGCTAATGGTTTTTCCTTGAAACTCTAATATATTTTGCTCGTATTTATATTATAAGTTATAAGTTTATATTTATATTATTTTTTGATAATAAAATAACAATTTTAATATAAAATATAATAATAATAAGTTGAATTAATAAATAGGCGGTAAATTAAATAATTTTACAAACTTGAGATAAAATCTGTTCAAAATTGTTTGATACAATGGGTGACCATTGCGAAAACCTAAGAAATCAATTAATTCAATATTTTTTATCATCATACTTTTTTAAAAGCTTTTCACCAATATTTGGTAGTAATTGCATTAAAGTTTTTAAAGGAATATTTGTACTTTTACACATCCCCATAGATTTCCGAACACATCTCTCTAAGCTCTCATTCTATGTACTTATAGCTGCGTCCGTCGGTTTCACCCGCTTCAAGCTATTACCACATATATGAACTAAAAACACCAACATATAAATAGTGTTCAGTTCAATCGGTTCTGTGGGCGTGAATTCATATACGACTACATCCTTTATTTAGCTTTGTAATATATTTAAAATTGATTTATTTCAGTATCTCTTCAATTCAATTTAATATTTTTTCCAACTTTTTTCAATTTCCAGCCAAACTTTCCACCCTAAATAGAAAAATCCATCGTAAAATCATTTTTTGAAGTTTAAAACCAAACAATGTAGGTATGAACGTACCTACGAGTATCCAACTTCAACTTTCAACACAGACATTTGAGCGTTACACCTCTATACATAATTAACCCACCTCGCCGCATTTCACGGCATCAATCTACATAATCTCGAAGTTGAGGGTTCTTTTGCTAAGTTATGTAATCTAGCTGTGGAGTTGGGCCCAGCGAGCTTGAATACCAAGCGCTTTTGTTACAGTAACCGACCTGACTTGAATTTAAGTCATTTGCTCGTAAGACTGCCTCGGTGGGGTTAGTGGTCGCAAGCTCGACTACGGATCATGACGTCCCGGGTTCGATCTCCAGGCCAGGCAAAGTGTTGAATATTGGATTTTTTCATTAGTAGATGGCAATAGGCGCGCCCCCTATTACATGGGCCCAATAACATACTGGCGAAATGTAGGTGTATCTACTAAGGGACTGAGTCCTGGGTACACCTCTGCCTACCCCTTCGGGAAAAGGCATGATTGTATGTTATGTTATGCTCGTAAAATACTTATTTCAAATATGTAGTCCGTAGCCCGTAGTTGTCCGAACAGTTCTGGATAAATCTATCCAACGAAATAACGAAAGCGCCTAATACATCACATAGATTTTTTCCAAATAGGTATGTGACGGTCAGACGTTGCCTATCCTTATCATGCTAAGTAATCACCATATTTGGAAAAATCTACGTGAAATATTAGGCGCTTTCGTGGTTTGGAAATCATGCAAAGTCAGCTGACATCAGCAGTATTTAGCGCAGTAAAAAGAGTTTGTGGGAACTCGCCTTGGTTTCCTGGGATAGATTTCCGGACATTACCAAATTAAGTACTTATTCATATTTCTTTACTAGCTGTGACCCGCGGTTTCACCCGCGTAGTCTTCGTTCCCGTGGGAATATCGGGATAAAAAGTACCCTATGTGTTATTCCAGGGTCTAAGCTACTTACGTACCAAATTTCAGCCCAATCGGTTCAGTAGTTTTGGCGTGAAAGAGTAACAAACATCCATACATACATCCATACTTACAAACTTTCGCCTTTATAATAGTATATTAGGATTCTACATGCTCTTTTACTATATATGGCCAAATTATGAATGCCATGGGTACTGCCAACATAACAGCACCCCAGCCTTTCTACCTGTGATTGCTGTAAGAGCCGGCTAAGGGTCATCAGATCCAGAGGACGGGCAGCAGTGTCCTCTGAGTAAAAACCATTAAACGTGACGCGTGGAACAAAATTCCCCCTTTCAGAGCACACCCTGTACTATTGAAAACAACTGCTACGATTTCCCATGCGGTGATATAGGGAATGGAATTTAACACCCATAGAATTCTTTAATTTACTGAGAAGCTAACTGGTTAGGCTTTTTATCACCAGGCTTAGTATAGACTTGCGTGTGCAGTTGTCAACTGCATTGCGATCATGCTAATTTAATGATCTGCGGGAACCCACGCTTCTCCCACGCACCATATTTGCAATCGGACATAGATCATAGTAGCTATGCTTCGTAAAGATCGGGACAGTAGTTTAGATTTTGATGCGTAATATATTAATTTTGTTTTATAATCTAAACACACGGCTTGTGTATTTAACAACGTTTAAAAAAAAACAGATTGCTGGCGAAAGAATACGTAGTATCGACCTTCAGGTTGAATTTAGCAAAGCAGTTTTAAAAAATTTAATTTACGATTATATCTAGAATCATCCAATATTCTTTTATATTATAAACTGGGGTAGATGCGTATTACTTTAATATAAATTGTTTGATAAATATAAAAAAATGCCAGTTCATTACCCAAATCATGTTTTGCCGAAAATAAAAGCCAGATCCAGAGCCAACCACAAATAACTGAGTGGAAAATTATTCCGTACTTCTTCATATTTGTATTTTTTTCATTTTGTATGGAAGTCGAACCAACTTAAGTAACAAATATTCTATAATGTAAAATAAATTTATAGCATACACAACAAACCAAGCCCTATTAAATTGCATTAGCATTTAACATGCAAAAGTAACGTTATTTTAATAAATGCAGGCCGTCCTACATTTTCTTTATTGCTATAGAAGTTATCCACGTATAAAATATATAGGTAACGATCAGGTCAACAAGATATAAACATAATTATTTGAACCTACATTTACTGTGATGGCTTGTTTAATTTATTAACCCTACGATTTATTTATGTCGTTCGAAGAGTTCTTAATGAAATAAATTGTTAAGTTACCTTGGTAAGTATGCTTAGTAGAGGGTTCCATACTTTGATACTGCAGACATGTTACTAATAACATTTATAGTTTATAAAAAAAAAAGGGATATAGTGTCTTGCTTATCTAGTGATACCCTACTACACTAGAAGTTATTAGCCCGTTGCGCAAAGTACGGATATGTTCGGTAAAATTGCTATCTTCTGATTGCATTGACTTTAAACCTATACCGTAAATCTACTTGAGTTTTTTGTTTTTTTTTTATGATAGTGAGAGTGACAAGACGAGCAAATCAGGTGCCTGATGGTAAGCATCATGATTGCCCATATCAGACACAGTTACACCCAGTGTTTTAAAATTCAAAATTCTGCGCGGCACTGCACTGCGCCTGTCACCCTGAGATACGAGTTGTTGAATCTCATCATGCCCAGTAAAGTTGTTGATATGAGTTACAACTGACCTTAGTTTAAAAAGGGTCTTGACAGACGGACGGACACACAGTTGAAGTGAGACTATAAGAGTTCTTTTTAAGGTACGGAACCCTCAAAAAATTTAAAATTTATTTGTATTAACAATTTATTAATTTGGTTTTGATTCACACCACTCAAAAGAAACCTTAAAACAAAAATAAATCTAGTGTACCCATTGGCGATCGCATCGTTAAGAGGGTGGGTTCCTATCCAGTCACACTAAACGAGTCACACTGCGACACGTTGGGATTTTTTTTCCATCGAGTAACACTGTTACCCGTTGCAACCTTTTTTAAGAGCTATCTCGTTCGGACTCTGGACATTCGTGCAGGGAGGAAGAGGAGTGAAGAGTAAGATCATACTTTTGTTTTTTATTAATTTATGTATTTAAACTTATATAATTTTCCTTGCAGTTTTGTATGGACTTTAATTAACTTATTACGAGCGGAATACATGAGTTTACAAGTGGTATCGAATGATCACATTCAGGATAGTACAAGCAGAGTAGTGAAATATTAAATTTCAACTAGCGAGCACTGAACCGACTGCAGACGCAATTAAAATACCAGCTCACAATCCTGGTAAAGCGGGATGAGTCCGTAACCCGGATAAAGTTAAATAAAACCGGTGCTAGTGACGTCAATTTGGACGTTCTTTGACCGAAAGTTAATTATAATCGCAATGAATACTTGCTCGTGGCGATATACGCTGCGTCATTATGAATTCACTTTATGACTTGATTTTAAAACGTAGCTTAGCAAAGTAAAGCTTAAGTCACCCAGAGGTTTAATTAAACGGGACTTTGATTAGATTACCAATTATGTCGTTGATTCATAGACCTTATGGTCTTCATTATGATAACAGAATAGCTTTATAATTTTTATAATTTGTCTGCTTATTATTTTGTGAGGCCCTACGTTCAGCAGTGGACGTCTTTCGGCTGATGATGATAATAATCATAATTTTTGTTTCGTCGCAACCGGACAGTTAATTTGATTGCAAAGGCAACTTACCTGCATGTATGCCACCTAAACAGAAAACTGTCTCAGAGACTTGCAATATGTAAATCTTTCCACGTCAGTACGTAACTTACGTCTGTCCAATCCAAACAAAGATTTATTGGCGCTAGTAACTCGCCTCCATCTAAACAAGGCACGACCGGCAGACCGGTCGGAGTGCTTTTAAGATTGTTGTTTGCTATCTTAGTATTCTAGTTTGAGATCTAGACTTCCCACGCCGCTTTTAAAATAGGGAACTCTTAGTACTTTAGTGTGTGTTGTTTCTAGTGACCAGGAGTACAGTGAACGCGGGAAGTTAATAGGCAAAGTTTTAACTGGCCGGTTTGGTCGTTTTATAGCTCAGGAGGGTTGTTCGGTGTCTTTCCAAGTTTCGTGAATGTTCGCGGGCTTATTATAAAGACCAAACCCGGGACAAATTCAAAATAATAATATATATACTTACTCGTATAACCCTTAGACGTTTGTACCTATGACTGGCCGGTTGGCGCATTCCCGGTCAACTCAAACATGTTGCGCGCATATCTTTTTGATCTGGGGTGATATCCTATGCGTACATAAATATGTGCCTATATTATCAGGCTTCGAGTTACCACAACACAGCGTTAATTGAAAACAGAAGACCGAATGTGTAAGTTAGTGTCCTATATAAATATTATTATTATCGGCTAACAGTCAAATCCATCTTCAGCTATCTTTATAATGTACTTATAAAGTATCTTTAGACTTTGCTGAAATACCATCGCCTACGAAAATCTTGGGATGTACGATGAACCCTGATCTGTTTTTATTTAGTCTTCCCCCCACAGCGGAATTGAGTTCGTTTCCATTACCCAACGTTATCGTGTGACACGAGACGTGAGACGTACGACCAGACGCGACGGCTGATACCATTACTCTCACACTCGCAGTGGAATCTTGAGGCCAACGCTCTCAATATTGAGATATCGAACGACCCAGACGCGGTTCATGCCTGACAGCATTTCGAAGTTTCGAGTAGGTACGAATAACAATTGTAAATATACCCTGAGGGGTGATTTTTCCATAAAAACGTATTCCCATGTTTCTTCCCTAGATAACTGCGTCAGGGCAATGGTTTTTTTTAATATAAAATCTAGGTCTTCAGTGAGCATGACCCTGTCATTTTCATTTTTCTACAAACCTTTTTTTAAATGAAGTATGACCCTTAAAAACATAAAAAAACTGTCCCAGTTTTACTCGCGTAATTAGACGTTCTAATTACTTTATTTTTATATTCTACGATTATTAATAAAATAACAGGGACATAGCCTAATTCATCTTCTAATTTTCAAGATATAAATTTATGGATAAAATCAATTATTCTGGGAGGAAACACGGGAATACAAAACATCGATTTCGTAAATTTTCCATAGGATTGTGTCAAACTGCTAAGAGGTCCTGTATCCTGTTAAGGCACGATATTATTCGCACATTCATGTAGATAGGTTTGTTGATTTGGACTATCGATGTTCTTTATGTATTTTACGTGGGTGTGTTTCCATTTACTACCTACTACACCGAAAATAGACGATATTCCAAGATAACAGAAAACGTTTTGTCTTTCTGTGTGATTATTGTCAAACAAAAGGTCAAGTAAAGAATTTTTAGGTCTTATTTAGTTAATTCGACTTGGAAACAAATTCGCCGAAGGAATATCGTATTATTTGTAATTCATTATTTTCACTCAGTCAATTATTGTTGCTTCGAGTCACGCCACCTACGCATTTTCCTTTATTCTTCTTCTTCTTATATAATACAGTTAGCTAATTTCAAAATGAATCTATAATAGTAAATATTATAATTCATACGAAGTCTGAAATTAAACTATAATTAGGAAAATTATATTTTATCGCCGGATTGTTTTATTCCGCATAGGACGTGCCCTTACAATGGGTACCAACCGTCCCTGCGGCCCATTCTCTATCGAATTATTAACGCTACACGATTCACCGAGTTATTTTGGTCGACGTCCTTTCATGGACATGGTAATGTTGCTGGAAATTTCTGATGAAAATAGCATATTTCATCTTTATACAATATCTTTACGACAGCATATTTTTAATCGGTTCAATTAATAGATCTTAAGATTGTAGCGGTAATGTAATCCCAGATTACTTTTTATTTAGTATTGTAATATTAACGTAAATTGGTTCTTATTTTTAGCGAGAAAATCACGTGAAACACGACAAACCGCCCGTAAGCACGCACATCACATAATATAAAGCGTATAAAAACCCCTCGAACTTCAGCGTATGCAAAGAAAACACCATAAAAACGTCGTTTCATTTTGTTGCAGGTATCTTGTAGGCAGATTAACTCCTCCTGCCGAAGTGAAAAACACGCGATATTCGAGCCTTTAACCCCCGTCGTTTCTCGATTAATGTTCACTGCAAGTCTTCTTGACATAGGGATGGCACAACGACATAAATTTTGTCATCTATCTAGTTTTTCATTCACATATAAATTGGTGCTCTCCCTTTCTGGACACAAAGTCATTGATATAGAGAAAAGGGGAGATGAGTACTGGCTTCTCCAAAAAGGCAAGCTCAAATTAGGTCCCATTAGGTCCACATACATCATTAAAGTAAGGTCGTACGAGCGAATAATATTGTTGTCTCGGTCGTACTTCGGTCTTAGGTACGTCTTTCTATCTTGTTGTTTATTATACTTATACTGTGCAAACTTGACACTGAACTAATTTCACGTGTCAATTATCGAGTAAGCGCTGGGAGAACGTACCTTAGCTCCCGTTTTCTTTCCATCAATGCACAAAGTATATAATTAGTAAATAAAAAAATCCCTCCCGTTTAGGAAAACCGATGTCAAACCCTACAATATAGCGAATAGCGATTAATAACTCTGTCACGTTTGTCATTCAATATTTATAGCAGGTATATTGCTAGCCATAAGCCTTACCGCGGTTGCATCTGTGTGGGACAGTGCTAAAGACTTCATAATATCATCCTATTTTTGTTTTCTAACCGGCATTAACGACTAAATATTAGCTTTAGACTTATAATTATAAAACTCAAAATTATGTTAACTCACACACTGTATTATACATATTAAGATGTAATAAGATTACTTTTATATTATTTGGTATACTTTTGTCTTGTAACTACCTGCTACGGAAAAGCGCGCTTGCAACCATAGAACGCATAAAACGCTGAGCTATGCCCTTTTCGTTACCACCTAGTACATCGAACTTAAGTATAAGTCTCTAACCTATATCTTACTTTTTTAGTACATAACAATTGTTACGATAGAAATTAAGCAAGATGTGCTTAATTTCTATCGTAACAATTGTTATGTCTTCTCTATCGTAGAATATACGTCAATGTAAATCATTTAGTCAGCTAAGTTCAAAAATAGATGATTTTTGTAATTGCTGTGGTAATGACTAAATGATTTACATTGACGTATATTCTACGATAGAGAAGAAGGTTTTAAAAAATATTTGTTTAAATTCTGTTACTTAGTTAATTAAAGTTGCGTTTATTTATTAAGGTCAAATACGTTAACAATAGGTTTAAATCAAATCACACGAAAAATTAATACTCGATTTTTTTTACCGTAATATTAGCCACAGCATTCACACTGCATGGACGTCGAATCTACACTAAAGTAACGCATTGAAGTGAAGCACGGACTTTAGTCGAGCAAAGTGAATGTTCGGATCGCGAAATCTAGTAAGTAGTACATTAATATCGTTGATGTTTTCTATATATTTATCTATCAATCTAAATAAGCTGGACACACGCGTGTCCAGTTTGTTAACCACAAAATAATATCACTTTATTATACCGAAATACATGACATAACTAAAAAAAAACTTTTTAATCTTAATTTAGATTCTAGATAATAAAAATATAGGTATGTAATGAGGTTCTAAAGCTTTAATGACTTAGTTATAATCTAATAGACAACCCTATCTCACGACACTCTACTCTTTGTAGATACTCAAAGAATTTCTCATTTGTCGACGACACGGCACGGCGCAATTTAAAAGCACAAACAAAAACTACTATTTTCGGAAAACTTCGAGATACTTTTCAATCCTTGCTATTTCCTCATAGTGTCATCCAGTATTTACAAGCTTTACAAATTGGATTAGTTTTAAGAAGACTATTCATAGAATCCGATAGTTTTGAAGAGAACATAATAGGGAGCCTATTGTTTTAACTAATAGGACTTGACAAGAATTTGGCAGCGGCCGTAATAAGTTCCTTTCCAGAATATTACCGTAAATGTAGGAATTTCGGATCAAGCATTCCTTGCAGGAAGGGTATAGGGGAAGGTATAGGAAAATAGGGGAAGGTATAGGGGAAAATAATACGAGGCTATCGTCGAGGAACGTCGGATCACTTGGGAATTTTTAGCAAACGGTAACTTTCAGCCGTTTCCACTGAATACTGCGTGGGCAACTCAACCCATACTGGCGCTGGCACTTTCAATGGGGAAACCCTTTCTGTTCGGATACTTTCAACAGAAATCCATAAAATTGCATAAATCTTTCCATTGAATTGCAATTTTCTTTTTATGCCATAGGTGGCAATCAAGCAGATGGTGTACCTGATGGCTCGCGGATACCGCCGCCTATGGATACCTGCAACACCACGGGTATTGCCAGTATGTTGCAGACCCTTCATGACCCTTCGTGAAGGCATTCAAGCCTTTTTTTCCGAAGGGGTAGGCAGAGGTGTACCCAGGACTCAGTCCCATAGTAGGTACACTCACATATCATACATATCTAAAAGTCTATTCCTAATCTAGTAAGTAGTCGTTACAACGGGGTATTGGTATCTGAATAGATATAAGTTACCCTGATCGAACAGTAGATAACTTGGCGAAGTTGAATCTGGAAAGTTCGAAACTAGTTAAGCTCTTGCATATCATTGTAGAATGGGACGCGAAGTTTCCAAGTTATTTGGCAAGAGTGCCGGAGAATTTTCCGATTTTTTGCAGAGGTAACGGCCGGAAACGTCGGAAGTGCGGACGTTTGCGCCGCGTGTTCACTGTAAACAAACATTAAGCGTAAAAACCGCAAATTAAAGCAATCCGACGGTACGCGGGACTTGTTCGTAGTTTGGGGAGATTTATAGTGACAGTCGCCGCATGGCTACGGAAATAAATAGATACCTACAGAAGGACAGCTTCATATTACAGACGAAAACAGATATGCCCACACAGACGTGCAAAACAGCAAAACACCAAACAAAGCCCAGCTGCGAGTTCTACAAACGGATTTTCAATGGAAATTAACGCATTCGCATTTCTCAGACTGCGTGCCGGCGCGTTACCAATCCTGGAGAGTACATACTCGCTTATAACTTAAATTTACTAGAGCTAGACTTCTGTTACTATTTATTTAACGACCTCGCTTCACTGGCTTTGTGTCGGATGTCCATAAAATAGTGCACTTTGCGGACGTTGATGATGACGGACAATGGTCTATCTATCCTGCTTTATCGCGTCGTTGTGTCATATATTTCGGCGAGTGTGCACTAATATTAAATTTGTTTATGACGTCGTAAATTTTTGTTATTGACTTGAATGAAGTAGGAAATCTTTGGTTGTAGGTAGTAAGAAAGCAATTCAACGTCATTGGTTGTAGGACTTAAACTCTAGGTTTGACGTAACACGAAAGACATCAATTTAATGTAACTATATATTGATCCTTTAAATTCAACTACAAATATTGGGGCGAAAGGTTTTGTATTGGTTTTTACAGAGTACAGAGAGATTGGGTAGAAGTTTAATTCATATAGGTAACTTATAGGATGTTAGCATTAAATATATAATCCAAGGGATGCTAGTTAAAAGCAGAACGCTGTACAATACGAATACGAGAAGGAAAAATTCACCCACGAGCTGGATTTGAACCCGCACCTTCCGCACCAATCCGCGTTGTGGGCACTCTACTATTTATGCTACCGTGGAGGTACTAATCATCGGCAAAATTTTTCTATCCCACCTATACCTAACGCCGTCCTAGCTAAACGCCTATCTATAGTTTAGTAGAACGTAGTAAGTCAAAATAGAAACGGGGAAACCTAGCATCGTAATAATGAGTTGAATTATAACCACTCGGTAGGTCGGACTGCCTCAGTGGCGTTGGTAGTGGTTTACTTGCGCTACTGCCGACCATGAGATCCCAGGTTCGATCCCCAGGCAGTGTTATTACATTTTCCAGGCAGTAGGCAGCCAATAGTCTCGCCCTGTATTACATAGGACCAGTTCCTGGGTACAGCTCTGCCTAACCCTTCAGGAAAAAGGCGTGGTGATATGTAATTAAAAGAGACCGATCTAACATCAATTGAGTTCAACGCACACAATAATTGCAATATAACTTATTTATTTCTTTGCACATAACAATATCGGTCTAGGATAATTGGATCCTAAAGCGAAATAATCCCAATGCAAGTTGCAGTCGTACTCGTATTTCAACGTAGAAACAAACTGGATCCGACGCTCTATGAAATTTTATGGGACAAGTCTAGACAGAAACAATAAATTGCCTACGAACGAGCAGACGCACCTACAATCCTACGGACCTATTGTTCTGTGAAATGAGATTGGATGCATATTGCATGCGAATTGATAGTAGATTCTTGATGTATTTCAACAGTACAGTACCTAATTGGTTATAGATACTCACTGTGAAAATAGCAATTCCATCGGTTGCAACACATCTCCAGGGGTGGACGATCTCGCCTCTACAGATTTGGTTCGTTTAGGAATCGTCTATCGCAGACGACCGATAAAGTACTATTTTATTTTTATGATAGTGAGTAACAAGATGAGCAAATTGGTTGCCTAATGGTAAGCATCATGATTGCCCATATCAGACACAGTGCCACTCATTGCATATTACTGCTTGGCGGATGAATAATTGGCAAAGGTGTGTGTGTGAGTTAAAGAACAAGAAGAAGAATATTGTTTTTTCTACCGAACTACTTGGTTCTAGACAAACGGCAAAGCGTCACCACTATTTGGTGGATTTACCAATAGCTCGCACGAAGCGAGCCTTATCATTTGTCATGAGAATGACAAAGCAATGGAACTCGCTGCGGTCGTCCGTTTTTCCCGAAAACTATAGCGTGGGTATGCTCAAATTAAGAGTGGATAGGTTTTTACTGAACAAGCGTGCTCTAAATTAGGCCGCATCATCACTTTACCAGCAGGTGAGATTGCGGTCAAACGCCTGTTTAATCTTCTAACACATCAAAAAAAATTATTTAACTCACTTTCTCAAAATAACGTGTATGGGTACCTAACAGCGAGAAACCTACCTTCCTTATTCCATACTTTTTCTCATAGATATTAGAGAGAAATAAAGTCTATAAAAGCAACAATATTTTTAACACAAAGTTTACCTATATTAGTATGTAGTTGC
This sequence comes from Hemistola chrysoprasaria, assembly GCA_947063395.1. Taxonomy (NCBI): domain Eukaryota; kingdom Metazoa; phylum Arthropoda; class Insecta; order Lepidoptera; family Geometridae; genus Hemistola; species Hemistola chrysoprasaria. Next base: position 10,984,358 of record OX346723.1, read on the forward strand.
ACGAGCAGATGTTTATTTTCCCAAATACACAAGCCTTTTTTAGACTGCAGCTAAACTATTTAGTATGCGGCGCAAATACAACACTGAGAGAAACTGAAAAAACACACAAAACAGATATTCCCAAAATAGCGAAAAAAATACCTGCACAAAAAGAGGACGACGGGTAAAATAGAGTAAGGGGAAATAGGGTAGAGTGGGGCAAACTGGCACGTGTTCTGACTCCGGCCGGATGCTCGAGTTGCAAAAGAAAGGTTTTATGCTGGACAATTAAAAATACCTTCCTCTGTTCATCTATTTCAGAACAGATGGTTTTTATTTTAGTTTAATATATTTCTACTTTTGATAGCTCTGTAAGTCCAATCTAGGGCCAGTAAAAACTATTTATGTTATGTCGTTATACCAGTTTATTTCTTAAACAGACTTGGCGTACCAGAGCGAGGCCAATATCACTTTTCAAGCTCCAGGCGATAAAGGAAATTTCCTTTTTAATTTTTGTCTGTTACCAACGCGACTATATTTTTTTGGTGTCGCAAGTATAGGATATTAGCCAATATGTTTTGATAAAATTAATAATTTCATTTTCTCACAATCGTAGTGAAAAGTAGAGTGTAACACACGGCGCAAATAAAACCCATTTTAACTCGGTTTCTATTTACTTCCTCGCTAGAGACCGCGAGTAAAATGTGCCTCGTATAAAATGGGTCTCGCTTGTCTCTTGTGTAACAATCTACTATTACTTGTATCCTTTCACCTAACTTTTCACATGTCTGAGTGGTGGTGGTATCCAGTGGTGGTCGGGTGGTCTGAGCTCCTTTCGCTGTATTTCACTATTTAGTGCATAACTACTAACTACATAACGTAACAAAAGGCATTACTGTATAACACTAGTGTGCAAGACATTAGGGCGCATCCAAACGATCTGCATCGTCAGCACTAACTCCGGAGATAAGCATCTCGTGCTAACGACGCGTCGGCGGATGCCGGTTTATTGTGCTATCTACATATGGCTTAAAGCATGCGCCATAGCGTAAAATAAGATCACAGTATATAATCACATATTAAGTGTTATCATCAGTTATCATAATTATTAAAATCCTGTCCAAACGCGGCGGATTTCTTATCCGTTTGTTTTTCAAAAGTAGAGAGAAAGGTAGGTATTAAATATTGCACACTTCTAAAACTTCAAAAAACATTCTTGTACTTAAATAATAACATTATTAAGAAATTTGGAACCTACCTACTTACTTACTTAATATTTTATCACTGTTCACTAAATTTTTTATCTACTTTATTATAGTAAATAAATACATCTGATCAAATAATCTTGGAACACATAATTCACTATACCTACCAGCCATAATGGCCGCAACAAAACCAATCACCGCTTCTCTCCCACACCTCATACAGAGAGATATCGAGAACCACTGATTTATTACCCTCACTTCTCTCTAATGAGGCTCGAACACAAATAAACTGCCTCTTTACGGTCTCTATGAATGTGAGCGATGGCGCTAGTATGTTATAATGTTCTACAAAAAGGTTTGGTAAGAATTAAGGAGGTTGTACCTTACTACAGACCAGTGGTGATTTGTGTTTCTTATCAACAAAATGAAAAACTTGCAAAATTTGCCATTAACCGCTGATCTGTATTAATTACTATGGGAAGCTGAAGTTTCTTGTTGCGAATCCTGCAATTCTTTCTTTTGAAGTGGTTCAGTTTAACATTTGGTAGGCCTCTTTTGCAAGGGGCCGCCTGGAGAAGTACCACCCCTTTGCCAGTTATTCATCCGCCACGCAGTCAATGTGCAAACATTACTGTGTTCCGGTCTGAAGGGCAATGTTGCCAGCGAAATTACTGGGCATGATGAGATTCAACAACTAATATCTCAGGGTGACAGGCGCAGTGCACTGTCGCGCAGGATTTTGAGTTTGTAAACACTGGGTGGCACTGTGTCTGATAAGGGCAATCATGATGCTTACCATCAGGCACCTGATTTGCTCGTCTTGTCACTCACTATCATAAAAAAAAGAAAAGTTAGATGCAGCCACTTAAGTTATTGCAGCACTTATTAAGTTTGATCCCCAGGTCAGAGGTAAGTATTATTTGGAAATTTTCCATTAGGAATTATCTTAATCACAGCCTGGATTCTGGAACTGTGCCCGGTAGATGGCATAGGCTCCCCCTATTACATGGGACCAATAACATCTGGCGAAATGTGGGACCTACGGTGGGACTGAGTCCCGTGTACATGTCTGCCTACCCTTTCCGGAAAAAGGAGTGATTGTATGTTATATTTAATTAAGTATTACCACAAAATACTAAAGGGATAGAAGAGACACTTCTCATAATCATTTAAATAAATAGCGACTCTAGCACCGACGCAACAAAGTGCAATTCAGGTCGCACAGCGCCTAATTACGTTACACAAGCTGCCTCTCTTTCTATCGCGCATCTCTCCATCTGTTCTCTCTATCTAGCTTATAGAAATTGTACCGTCAAGACGGACGCCCCAGCTACTTGTAGCTTCATAACTATAATATCCCAGGCCTAGTATTACTACAACATTTTTGAATAATTTGCGTTCGCTAGAGTAATGAGCTACTTATTATGATAGTTAGTTCCATGTAGAGCCACATTAGTCGTTATCGTAGATAGAAGGTTCTAGCGACTAATAACAACCCATAAACCGTCATGTTGTTCCCAACACATAACCACGGGATATCAAGAGGTTAAACCATTATCTGTATACACACCACTTTTATTGAGTTACGTTGGCGTTGTCGAACAAAACTAGATATACTCATTTAAGGTTAAACGTCACCCATACAAAATAAAAATACACAGATATGAAGAAAAAGGGAATAATTTCCCACTTAATTTCAGTCGAGAGCCAACCCTCTGGATCTAGCCTTTATTTTCGGGAAAACATATTTTGTTAAAGAAAACAGTTTCTTCGTATTTATGAAAATTGTAAAAAGAAGTTTTTAGGTTATGTTAATGTTTTTTTTTAATAGCAAATAAGCAATACGATTTTCTTTAACAAAATATGTTTTCTCGCAAATAAAGGCCAGATCCAGAGCCAACCACAAACAATTGAGTGGAAATTATTCCCTATTTCTTCATATCTACTGTATATTTTAAATTTGTATGGAAGACGAATCACTAATGAATTGTTATTAGGTACAGGCAATATAAACATCTGAGATCCTAAAGATTTAAAGGTAATTGTTTAATAGTAGTTTTAATTAAAAGTAGTTATATAGTAGTAGTTTAATAGGTAAATATGTTAAAATAGCTTAAAGTTAAAGCTTTTGAAAAATACAATACAATAAAATGCAATACCTAAAACCTAAAAGATATTATTGGCGTACAATAATTATAAGTATGGTGACACAAAATATATAAATTGATTTACTCTGTTTTGTTCCACAGTTCCTTACATCTTTTATTGAGTTACGTTTTATAGCACTATTTTACAGCGCTATAATTTCTGTTCCGTTCTATAGCAGTGTTGTATTAAAGGGATTGATATTTTATTATTTAAACTAATCAATCGTATTTTGATTTATACTTTGCTATCTCAGTAACAGTACTCGTATAAATGCGAATGATTGGATGTGTGTGCTTTTTTATCATGGTGAAATATAAAAATATTATTCTTATTTTCCTAGTAAACTTCTTAAAATCATAGTTTTACCCGCGTAATAAGATGTTCACTGCCAAAAATGAAAAGATTAGAAATGAAAATTAAGTAATAGCGGAACCCCCTTTACTTCATCATCAAAATATTTGGATGATGAATGAAATAGGTTAATTTTATATTCTGAGGAAACAGGGGAATACAAAACATCGATTTGGTATTTTTAGGGTTCCGTACCTCATAAGGAAAAAAGGAACCTTTTAGGATCACTTTGTTGTCCATCTGTCTGTCTGTCTGTCTGTCCATCTGTCAAGACACTTTTTAACGGAAACGCGTGAACGTATCAATTTGAAATTGATATCAACTACTCAGATCTGCGGTCCCTTGTGGCTATAAAAAAATCATAAAATCAAAAGTTATGGCCATCTTACAATAAACTAATAGATGGCGCTGTATGTTCTGGGTATTGAACCCTTCACTATGCATACATACGTATGCCTTAACAATTTATTTCATTTGATTGTGTCAAATTGCTAAGAGTTAACAAGGAAACTTAGGTACTAAATACTTTACGACTACTTACCTTATTATGTTACTAAAATACGTTTGCAATATCTACCTACAACCTGTATACCATACAGTTTCAAAAAACAATACGTAATATTGAAATTGTGAATGAAAATAGTTAATTGAATTAACACTACGTGTTAGCACAAAGCTTTTCGGATAAACAGTTTTTCAAAAAGTAATAAAAAGCGACACGTGGACCGGTTATTTTATTTTAAGCCCGGGTATTATAATATCCAGGACGAGAGTATTCGAGCCTCAGGCTGGGGACAGAGCGCTCGTTTTTAATGTTTGGGATTTATGCATAATTACTTATTTTTTCACTAAATTAGCTTATAATGTTTTATTAAAAAAATCCTTTACATGATTTTGTATTAAATGATTTTTTAAATGTATTTGATTAGTAGCCATAGTAGATTTTAGTACAGCACCAAAACATTTTTTTATTTTTTTTTATTCATCACAATTATTCATTTCAAGTAAAGAGGTCTATATAATCGTCTTTTTCTTCCTAAGTCAGACAACAATCAACAGTTTTCAAGTCCTTCCAGTAGAAATAAAAAATGAGATTCAAACGTTTACTGTAACATTATAATCCAGTCAATCTAGACCGCTGTGTCCCGCGGGTACGACCGCATAGTAGTCGTTCCCGTGGGAATATCGGGATAAAATGTACTCTATGTCTTATTCTAGGGTCTAAACTATCTGTATACCGATATTTCAGCCCAATCAGTACAGCTGTTTTAGCGTGAAAGAGTAACAAACATCCATCCGTCCACCTTCACAAGCTTTCGCATTTATAAGTTGGACGACTTTCGTTAGCTTTGGTATGATCTAATGTTTAAAGTCGTATTTAAATATAATTGACCTACTTGTAGTGGTAGGCCTCTTTTGCAGGAGGCCGTCTGGGGAAGTACCACACCTTTGCCAGTTATTCATCCGCCAAGCAGTAATGTGCAAACATTACTGTGTTCAGGTAGGAAAGGCAATGTTAATTCAAAAAATCAAAGCGAAATTACTGGGCATGATGAGATTCAACAACTCATATCTCAAGGTGACAGGCGCAGTGCAGTGCCGCGCAGAATTTTGAATTTTAAAACACTGGGTGGCACTGTGTCTGATATGGGCAATCATGATGCTTACCATCAGGCACCTGATTAGCTCGTCACTCACTATCATAAAAAAAAAGTTGAAATTCAGTTGTCATCATCATCTAAGGCGCTACAGCCCGGGGTGGGCTTTGGCCTTGTTAAGAAAATTTCTCCAGCTTGATCTGTTCTGTCTAGCTCTAGCTCCTGACACCGATCGTCCTCAGGTCCGCCAATTCAGTTGTGTCTCCTCTTAAAAGGTATAGCATCCGTAAGATTGCAGTTTGTCAGCAATTAAAGGTTTCATAAGTGAAAGGTCAGATTATGAATATGTAAAGAGGCACTCCGGAAGCTGTGGAGCACCACCTCTCCGAGATAAGGCCGCGGCGACGAAGCGACGGTCCTTCAGATAAGTCCGGGGAGTGTGGTACAAGCTATAGGAACTTCTTAAGTTTATGTTACAACTACCTGTGCCCTACGGTTTCCGGTTGAAGCACCGTGTGTGTTATTCGAGGGTTTTATCTTTCTACATACCCAATTTAAGCCCAATCGGATCAGCAGTTTCAGTCATAAGATGCAACAAATATACACACACATAAAAGTCACACTGATTTTTTTTAATAGGAAAGAAAAGCAACTGATGAAAAAATAAATAAATTTCGAATAAGGAACTTTTTGGAAATCTGTAGATGTGTTCATATGTCATTTGGTTTTTACAAATTGGTGGCAATTTTTATTGACCTGCCCGCCTAGCATGGCGCGGGTATAGCTAGTTTTCCCCGTTTTTTCACTCTTTCGCGCCCGAACAATTCATATCTGCTGTCTCGTTCTAACCCCCTGGGACTTCGTTTTCCCTGCTCACTGTGCTACCGGGGCTGATTTTGATAGATTTTCTGAGACCTTGGCATTTGTTAGTTTGAACACAGAATGAGAGAAATATTATACCTATACGTGGGTGCATCATCGCATAACTTGACAGGACTTGAGTGTTTACCCGGAATATATCCGTATTTTAGTATTTTCATTCTCCTTGGTCACCGCTGGTTACAACTGGGATATTTTTTTTGATATTAGATCGCAGTCATTTGCCGTTTATAACACCTACCTAATAATGGCTGCATAGGGTTTAGGTTTTTTTATGTAATAAATTTTTTTTATGATAGTGGACGAGAAAATCATGTACGTGATGGTAAGCATCATGATTGCCCATATCAGACACAGTACCGTATTCAAAATTCTGCGCGGCACTGCACTACGCCTGTCACCCTGATTTATTACTATAACTTAGCTTAGTATAACTTAAAGTAACCTTAGCAGAGCGATTAGTGAGCAAATCAATTATAGATTACCCAAACTTGCTTACAGCTTCTGCATTGCACCACGCTCCGCCGAAGCGAAGTGCGAGCACTTTTTGGCTCCTCTTTAATGAATACAATCTTAATCACGTTGCCCTTTTCTTAGTTAAATATTTAATTAGGACACTAGGTGCTGCTTTAATGACTTAATTGTGCAAAATATTGTATTTTGGAGTCGTTTCGTGCTTGGAAAATTCTTAGCTTTATTTTTCCTGAAAATATTAGCATATTTCATACGAAATGGAGAAGTAATTAAGTTTTGTGTTGCAGTGTTTTCAGTTAATTACTGGAAGTGCAGCAGATGCTTTGATATTATTGCTTTCAATATTGTTATGGCCGACAGTGCAGCATCTCATTAGATGTAGATATGAGTTCCTTAACTAAATAATATCTATATATATACGTACTATGGAGATAAGCTAAATTATATTAAACTAGTGGCGCGCCCCGGCTTAGCACGAATAGCAGAATGTCTAGGTATAGTAAACGTTTTAACAACAGTAAATTCGTGACACATTGTATATGTTTATAGATATAAAGGTTTACGCAGCGCACGCAAATTAATGTCTATTTCTGTTCCAATGACCAAACCATAACCGATGGATAAATTATACGCGGACTATTTTGTAGATTTTGATAAGTACTATACAAACCCATAGTACATTACTTTATTCTATCACCAATAGTTTTCACAGGGCATGCAAATGAAAAATAAATAAAAATAATAATGATTGTTTCTAAATAAATAAATTAATGTGACTAAATTAAAATAGATTAAAATAGATGGATATAATGTCCGCAGACTATTTTGTAGATATTAATAAGTACTAAAAACCCTTAGTACCGTTGTTTAGCCCCGTGTAATATAGTAGGCGAGCCTTTAGCCATCTACCGAGCACAGTTTCAGACTCCAGGCATTGAGAAATTCCTAATGGAAAAAAATAACGATTTATGCTTGACCTGAGGATGAACCCATGAACCTCATGATCGGCAGAAGCGCCAGGGAACCACAACGACAGCAAGGCAATAAATTAAACATTTGGAAAAATACATTTTTACTGTTTGTGAGGTCAAAAATACAACAAAATTTTGTCTTTCAACCTATTGGATTTAGCCAAAAGTACCAAAATCTCGTTAAAACCATAACTCTGAATAAAAGATGAACATTAAAACCGGCGAGATATGCTCAGTTCATTAAAAATTCACCTTCGGAGATCGGGAACTACGAGTAACTTTATTCGTTCATAATCTTGATTCTCTAAAGACCGAGTTTAATTAAAAATTTCTTATAACTTTGCCGAGATACGTCCTGAAAAGTGGCATTTAGAGTTGTGGCAGATTGTCGATATAATTATCGATGTTTCTGATTTCATGGGAGTATTGGAGCAAAACATTTTTACTGTTGCAATAGTATATAATAGCGCTTAACCAATAACCATACTTTAAAAAATTATCAAAGAAATTTTCATGTTATATTTTCATAAAACCAACCCTATTTGGTTTGCAATGGAAGGGTTAAATGAACTAGTCATCAAAATTACGTATGCTATTTTTCCGAGTGTTATGCATTAAAATTGAGGACCTATACTCATTATTGAGACAAAAATAAAAAAAAATACTCAAAACTCAAACTCAAAAAAATTATTCAAATAGGTCATAATCTGACACTTTTGCACGTCAATTAAGATAAACAGTACTGAGTCTACAGTGCGTTTGGAAAGATACCTCTACAAGAAGAACACGGTAGACTCAGTACTGCTTATCTTCATTGACGTGCAAAAGTGTCAGAGTATGACCTATTTGAATAAATATTTTTGAGTTTGAGTTTAAGTAATAACGCACAAGAAACTTGTGGGGCTTAATATTTTCAATTAGCCATTTTCCTCTGAAGGTTTTCAAATATCCGCTAGAGGCAGCACTAGGCGGGTTACAAATGATTGATTTTGTATACATTTTTTTGGATATTTGAAAAACCCTCAGAGGAAAATGGCTAACAGGCGCGCCCTATTACCTAGGACCTAAGGTATAATGTATAACGTTATGTTATAATGGTTCAAAATAGGCAAGATATTCCGCTATGATAAACGAGTAAACGTACAACCTCTCGTCATTCACCTACTTACTGAGATTATATTTAATGATATAGGTACCTATCTACAAGCAGCTTTCATTTAAGGAAACCGCATTGAAATCGACCCACCCGCTTAGGTGCACCAAAGAAAACATGCGGCGTACCCACGATTTTACGATAAAGGTTTCCTAAGCATCCTGTTTAAAAGGTAACGTTTAAAAAGCGGATAGAGTTTATGTAGGAAACGGGAGCAGTGTGTCAGGGCCACAGCACCCTCGAGATAAGCCGCGAGCCAAGAACCGTCTTAATGAGGACTTCCAGAACTTTACCTAGTCCGCACTCTACACCAAACACACTTTACTAGGAAATTTAAAACGCCTAGAGGTAAATATGTTTGTTTATTTAAACTTGGCGAATACGTTAACGCGCTCTTGGATCGGTCTAACTTTAAACTAAATTAATGTTATGTCGACAATATGTAGGTATACCTAACTACAACTACGTATATCTAAAGAAATTAAATGTTATTTACCACTTAGGACTGACGCTTAAGGTTTCACATGCACACCTGGGGTAGCTTTCGCTATTTTGCAAAACCATTTTAAGAAAGAAAGAAAAAGGCATTTATTGAGACACACATTAATTTATAAGTATAAAATACAACCAAAAAAAATAGGTTACCTATCAGAAGACAAACAACTCAGCATAATGCTGACTGTGAACAGTCAGCGCTGGTCTTCCGTGGAACCGCATGGTGGTGGTGGCATTTACGCTAGAATTTTAGCATAGGTAAAAAAGTCTATATTCTCTAAGTACGACTCTAAATTATGTATTTTTTTATTTGATGTGCTCTATTATTCTTTGTATGAGTATACACCTAGTTATTTTATACTACCGTAATTTATGCGACTTCGTATTTTCCTATTCCATCATAATAGAAAGCCACGTGCAAAATTGCAGCTCTCGAGGGCCAAGCTTTAGGCCTGGGTATTGATTTGTGAGTTTTTGAAGCTTGATTTGATTTTTTATTTGATGATTTGATTGATTATTATAAATAGTGAATAATATTAGTTACAGGTCCACATTATTGACGCAAATAAAAATTGTTATCCAGATTATACGAAAAACGAGATCCGTTCCATAAATCCTGACCGAGTATTAATATATGGCCTCTGCCATCGTTTTAATACACATATTTTTATGCAAATGAAAGAGAACCACAGAACGTAATATAACAAAAAGCTTTCAGTTTTTTACGAATTTTCCGCGCTTGTTCTAAGCGTTCCGGAAAAAATATTCCGGAGTAATTTATTGTCTCCAATTACCTCCTCTGCGTCCTTCGTATTATATTCCACTTTTTTATATTAAAAAATATTATTTATGCCAATAGTATTTTATCACTCCTTAAACCAATTACAGCAAAGTTTGCATAGGTCCCATTCCGTAACCATAAGCATCGCAATAAAAGTCCCGTCTGATTGATTGCAAGAAACAAGCGGTTGAATTCTGACATCCGCTGGTTGCTCATTAATCATGATTGATATGACGTTTATGAATGATGAATTAGTGTTCCCTTAACTTACCAATTATAGAAAACTCAAATTAGATATCTATTGGTTAAAGGTTTATTTTATTTCAAGTGAAACTGTATTAATTTTTGAATTGGAACTCCACGTAAGACTTGCAGTTTGGCAAGAAAATCTATAGAAAATCTAAAACGGAACTAATTGTGAGTGTGGATTCAGTTCATTTTGGTGTTGATCAATACAGTCAACTTTCTACCCTTTACAAGTTGTAGAACTGACCTTTAAGTATGCCGTGTATGATAATGTATGTAATTTTCGCTTACATGTGGACAAAATCACCAAGATTGCACAAACAGATTCGTTCTCGTGACCCCAATTAAAAAGTTTTTACCACCAAACTCCTAAATAAACTGACCAATGTCCAGACAAAGTGTCATGGTCTGCGGCTTCCGACCTAGAGGGACATAGGTACCCCAAAAACTTTTCTCAACCGCGAGCAAACACCGTTTAAAAATTATCATTTCTACAAAAGAACTTACAAAGGGCAAAGTTTGGGTGTATGTGTGTGCACCAGTGCGAAAAGTTGGACCGGCTGACATTACTTGGATGGAAATCTCATAAAAAATAGGGTTTTATGAGAGAGAATAAACACGATTAATTTAAATGGTGTAGGTACTCTAGGTACCTATTCTGTTATTTCGATATTATGTAAATCAAAATTGAATTGTATGTAGGTTTTTGACCAACCTAGGGTTTCTCGTAAGCAAATATATTTAAAGTTAATTTCTCAAAATCTTGCCTTCATTTTAGAGATAAGGTTTGAAAATAATATTATATTCTCTTTTTACATAATCAATAGGTACATAGTTCTTAGAAAACAAACGATGGCACAGTATTTGAATTGGACAAACTCTTAAAAGTTTCTGGAATCGTCCATTACGTAGGTCATTATAAAGGGCGCCACGACAGCCAAAGTTTTAATGAGAAGAGCCTTACCGTTGAAGATAAGGGCTTAATACTCTCGGTAAGCCCACTTCCTTAAGTTACACGAATATAAGGTTCAATTTCGCGTAGAAGACGTAATCCTTAACTAATTGATTCTCAGAGGAAGTGATGTCCTCGGGGACAAAAGGCTATTGGACGGCCGAAGTAAATGCCGTTAGTCGTTCGCTATTGGTATAAACCCTAATAAGTACAAATTATAATCAGGCCGACAACCTTTAATTGCTAGAGTAATTCGCTCGCAACTGCATTCATGTTTTTTTTAAAGATCGTCAAAGTTATTATTTTAGTGTACTAAGAAACACGCCATAGACCTACTCGTAGCTAGAGCCTGAAAGCCTAGAGATGTGGGCTTTTATTAAGTAAATAAATAATTGGATATTAAATTAGGGTTACGTAAGAGTACTAAATCCTGTTAGACTAAAACACTAAAGAGTTAAGAAAACAACTCTAGGAATATGACAGCCTTTGGCTCAAATAAAATAATTATTTGACCAAAGAAATTGTAGCTACTGGATCAATTTTTCTTGTCTCTCATGTTTTAGCCATTTTAAGTTTTTCATTAAAAAAGTGTGTAAATGTCACGTAACTCATTAAAGTGTAGGACCCCTTGATAGGCTGTCAGCTAGAAGGCTCTAGAACCGATCCCAACCTTATTTCGTATGCATTAGCGTGTTGTCTTAAAGGTTCCATTAGTACAGTTTACCACGACCTTCAGTTCTAAATGAAAAACTATTTTAGGTTTGCTCCTATGAAAGTTTCAGCTATTGATTACCTACTATAGAAAAATACGTGAAGGAAAGTTTAAGGTATGTGGCAGGAGATGCTTAAGATAAGTATGCAGCGTTGTAGCTGCACATCAATGACGATGATTTTAAAGCGACATTGGTACACATCGTTTGGAAGAACTTCCACTCTTGAATCAACTCTTTGTGTAGGTAACTTTGAAAAAACATACATTCACGCCTTTTTCCCGAAGGGGTAGGCAGAGGTGTACCCAGGACTCAGTCCCATAATAGATACACCCACATTTCGCCAGTATGTTATTGGTCCCATGTAATAGGGGGCGAGCCTATTGCCATCTACCGGGTACAGTTCCAGACTCCAGGCAGTTATTGAGATAATTCCTAATGGAAAAATCCAATATTTAACACTGCCTGACTTGGGGATCGAACCCGGGACCTCTTGATTGGCAATCGAGCATGCGCCCTCTACACCACTGAGGTAGTCATATCGAGGTATCGAGGTATTTTAGCTTTATTTATAGATATTATAACGATTTTTGTAGCGATTTTAGTAGTGGTAGGCCTCTTTAGCAGGGGGCCGCCTGGGGAAGTACCACACCTTTGCCAGTTATTCATCCGCCAAGCAGTAATGTGCAAACATTACTGTGTTCCGGTATGAAGGGCAATGTTACCAGCGAAATTACTGGGCATGATGAGATTCAACAACTCATATCTCAGGGTGACAGGCGCAGTGCAGTGCCACGCAGAATTTTGAAACACTGGGTGGCACTGTGTCTGATATGGGCAATCATGATGCTTACCATCAGGCACCTGATTACTTCGTCTTGTCACTCACTGTCATAAAAAAAAAAAAAAAAAAAAGATTATCTAGAACCTAGGACCTTTGTATCTTTGTAGATGATCTTGATCAGTGTACCTTCAATATCAGTCTTTACTTTTTAAGTTTCTCTCTCTTTCTCGTTTTATTCCCTAAGAATCCATACAGAATTCCGCATCTTGGAGCTGTTTTAGCCGCGAGCTAAGAAAACAGCCGTTAAAAGACCGTTTGGTTGTAAAACTGTCGCTGATGTTCAAGTAGTGGCCCATATACAACCCTGGGTGGTATAGTAGTGCTCTTCTATTATACTTAACTCGCTGGAATTTACTATGAACTAGATAAAGTTTAAAGCCTCTGGAGTATGTATGGTTAGTGGTTACACGCCTCGGGAATCAGGCTGGAATTTTATTTTTATTTTTATTGTTGTGCTAGGTGCTATATTATGTTACCTTACTGGTAGTACCAACATATATATGTTTTAATAAAAACCTTTCATCATAGTAGCTTTCGGAAGTTATTTTTTTCTAAAGATAAGATACCATTCAGCAGTCAACTGCGTTCAGCGAATGCAAATCAAAGCCGGTTTCAACTGTTTGAAGACGACTCCAACTGCATTTGTCGATTTTTGATAATTTTCAGTAATAATAAAAAAAGAAACCAACGATCTAATAATATGCAGGTGGTCGCCAAATAGCATTAGTGCAAAGTTTATAACAAAGTATACTACTCAGCTCAAGGGTCAAAGATTTGCCATCCAACTAACTAGCTAGGTGATTATGTGGCCATAAATTGTGATAATGCAGCCTAAGAATACTAGGAACAAGCCTCAGGCAACTCCGACGTTCAACATTTGAACACACAAGACGTGGGCAGTAACTTAGCAAATTTATGAGAAGGAAGGAAAACTCGTGTACAAATTAAACATCAACTTTACAATTAGAGAAAATTTGTGGAAGCTAGCGAACCGTCGTTAATTGCTCCGTGAAATATTATGTTATTGAGCATTAAACATTTCTATCGGTAAGTTGCAGAAATTATTTTCGTATAACATATTATATTGGTCTGGCCATTTTGAACGAGTTAATCAAAGTGTGGTTTATTATAAGAAAGTTACCTTTAAAGTTAAATTGACGTTTCTCCATATCACTGTAGTATGTAAGAGCCTTTATTCTAAGATAAAGACTTTTAAATTCCGGTGTACGAGTATGTAGATAATACACAAGAAATTATTATTATTATTGAAACATATATTACACATGAAACTCCGTATCGATCCAAAATGACCCCGATAGCTCAGATGGTAGTCTGCTTTCTCTTCGTATAACATATTATATTGGTCTGGCCATTTTGAACGAGTTAATCAAAGTGTGGTTTATTATAAGAAAGTTACCTTTAAAGTTAAATTGACGTTTCTCCATATCACTGTAGTATGTAAGAGCCTTTATTCTAAGATAAAGACTTTTAAATTCCGGTGTACGAGTATGTAGATAATACACAAGAAATTATTATTATTATTGAAACATATATTACACATGAAACTCCGTATCGATCCAAAATGACCCCGATAGCTCAGATGGTAGTCTGCTTTCTCTGCTGCAGGCCCCGGGTTTGATCCCGGCCAGGTCAAACATTTGTGTGCATGAACATATCTGTTTGATCTGTGTCTGGGTGTTATAAGCTTATATAAGTATGTATATCAGTCAACTGGTTACCATAATACAATATAGTTAGGAACCAGATGACCGTGTGCGGAAGTTGTCCCATATTATTATTATTATTATTATTGTTGTTATAAAATATTAACACCTACTTTGTCTACAATTCAATTTCAAGTTGTATCGAATCGTGATCACACTTCGTACATTTTAAACTTGTTTCCATTCACATTTCGAAGCTCTCCGAACTCAATAACCTGGACGATTGCGACAGGGACAATCTGGCCGACGCGACACTGTCCCGCTTTTCGGCAACAAAACGAAATCGAACTAACGGATATCTTTGTCGGGTGAAACAAAGTTCCAACCGCTTTGAAACCGGGACCAAATGCATCCGAACGGAAACACATGAAGGACATACGAGGTAAGTTTTATTGTTCACTAAAATGTAACTTTTAAATTCAGTTTCGTTCTTCCTTTATAAGTTACTAACTTTGTCCCGCAGTCTCATTCGCGTAGGCATTGTTCCTATAGGAATATCAGGATAAAAAGTACCATATTTATAGGTCCTTCGTCTTTTACATCTCTAGTTCTATTTTTAAAATTAATTTTTGGTCAATCTATTTACGATTTATTGACGTGACAACGTCTTATAATTCGATAGAGCCGGCTGCACGCACGAAAAAACATGACTCATGCGGCGTTACCTCGCTCTGAGGCGCTCGCTGTAAGGCTCGAAGTGCAAGCGAGAGCGCGGAACGAGCGACATCCGTCTCTCTCCTACTTGAGTGAGCGATGCGTCTGCGTGGACAGCTGCTATACTATAGTACATTTACATGTTTTGATCGAGTATCAAGTGCAGTGAAAAGTGAAACAACTTTTTTTGGGAGGTAGGTGTAAATAAACAACACCTTTTGTAAGTACACTGCTTTAATTGTTTAAATATAAAATAGTAAAAGCCTACTTACAAGCAAAATAAATGGTTAATCCCATGAATTAGCACTCACTTCCTGTCTACAAAGTGTTTTCCCTTCAACAATCAAGCCATATCTTGTTATTTTCGACATCACAGTTTTTTATACATTGAACTGTCACATTGCACTGATTTGTACACAAAAATGGATGCTGTTCAAGAATCACTTAATAAAATGATGGAGACATTTAACCGTCGACTAGACACCATCGAGGAACAGGTTGTCAAGGCACCACCTAGCAGTCCTGGTGGCATTATGGACGAGGTTGCCTCTCTTCGGGCTTTCTTCATAGCTTCCATGCGTGCTTTGCAGTCCCAGATAGCTGTTTTAGCCCAACAAGTCGACCAGGGGGAAACTCGAAGCAGGCGCAAGATTCTTCTTCTACATGGTGTTCCCGAGGCACAAAATGAGGACATGGCAGCGGTCATCTCTAAAGTTGTTTCAGACAAACTGAAGTTGACCAATTTATCCGCTAGTGACATTAGTCGCTGCCACCGAATGGGACGCGCCTCCAACAAGGATCGTCCGCGACCTATTCTTTTTAAGCTCAGAGATGTGAGCCTTCGCGACAAGATTTGGACATCCAAAACCACTCTAAAGGGTTCGGGTATTACACTATCCGAGTTTTTGACCAAGACCCGTCATGACATGTTCTTAGCAGCCCGCCAGCGCTTTGGAATCACGAATGCCTGGACCCGGGAGGGCTCTGTCTTCGTGGTTGGACAGGATGGCGTGCGGCATCGGGTTTACTGCATGAGCGACCTAGACGCCATCACTCCGAAGGGAATTTCGTCGGCAGCTTCGTCCGGGGAGGCGGTGCCGAAGGTGACTACGGCGAAGGCGGTTACGGCCTCCAGTAAGGGGAAACGAGCTGCTGCATCCAAAAAGTAATAGGTGTTCGGCGGAATCGCTCTGTTTCAGTGTTCATTCATAATTATTTAGTGTCACTGGGGTCGGGCTAATATTTTTCGGTAGCGACTCGAGGGTAGTCCGGTTAGTTTAACTGGTACATTTTATTAATCTCAGTGTTCACATATTTATTTAATGTAGTTAACCCGTTTTTCACTTTTCACCAAACGCCAAACATTGCAGCTTATATGACAGCAACAGCTGTCATTCCTTTTTGACTTTGACATTCCTAAAGTTTATCTTTTTTTTTTTTTTACTCTGGACTATTACCCCATTAATGTGTTACGCTATGTTTGTTAAAATCAAAAATAATAAAAAACATTATCTTGGCCCGTACCACCGCATACTTCTATGAAATTTTGTAAGAAATATTTTTTAATGTTCGAAATGTTATCAAAGAACCTTTATTTTATTTTAATATGTATGTACGATTGTTAATTATTATAATATGTATATATTTAACTAATATTACTGATACATATAGATTGGCCTTCTTATTCTAGTTGGTATATATTATGTTAACATTTTGTAGCAGATCTGGCAGCAGGACAATAAGTATTATTGTATATATTTTGTTTTTATTGTTAATAACACTTATAATCTATCAAGTGTGTTTATTATTATATATATATCTATATCTTATTATATAATTAATATTATAGTTTATTAAGTAGTTATTTTAAGTAGTTTATTTTATTATTTTATTATATTAGCCTATTTATAGTTGTGCCGGGTACTTCTTATGAATTTAAGTGATAGTGATAATGACTCCTTTGTAACTGCTGAATCAAGCACTTCTTACGACAGTATTGACGGTGTGGTCTCTACTTTGGGTGAGTTACTAAATAACAACTTTAGTATACACAAAAAGAACTTTAATGTGTGTCACATAAATGCTCAAAGTATCCCTTCTCACTTTTTAGATATTCACGAAACTTTTGACTCTCATTTGGTTCATGCTGTTCTTATTTCCGAATCCTGGCTGAAACCCACTCTTCAATCTATCTCATTTTCTCTCCCTGGTTATCTTCTGGTCAGAAATGATCGTACGGGTAAGCAGGGCGGTGGTGTGGCCATTTACATCAAAAGTCACCTCAAGTTCAAAATCGTCTCTCAGTCTCCCTCTTCATACAGTGCTAATGTTGAATATTTGTTCTTGGAGGTGGATTTTGGTGTGAAACTTGTATTGGGAGTAGTTTACTGCGAATGTGAACTATTTTGCTAGTTTGGAGGCCGTCCTGGAGTCCCTAATGTCCGACTACACTCACTTCCTAATAATGGGCGACTTCAATACCTGTTTTCTTCACTCTAGTCCTCGTGCTCAAAAACTTCGTGACTTAATAGGCTCTATCAACCTTACCTCTCTAGATCTTGGACCTACTCACCACACTGCTTCATCTGACACTCTTCTAGATCTTATATTCACTTCGCATACGGATCTGGTGGCAGCATACGGTCAACTCTCAGCCCCTGCTTTCTCTCATCATGATCTTATTTTCGCTTCCTTCAAAATTAGAACCCCAAAACCTAAACCAGTCACTTTAAATTTGCGCAATTTTTCTCGTCTCAATGTTGATACGCTTGACTTGGATGCTTCTTTAGTCAAGTGGTCTGATGTTGAGTCGATTGATTCAATTGATCATAAATTAGATTTCCTCAATAAGAATATACTATCCCTTTTTGACAAACATGCTCCTATCCGGCCCGTTAGAATAAAACGTCCTCCGGCTCCCTGGTTTAGCGACACTATTCGTAGGTTTATGGGCAAGAGAGATCGTGCTTTCCGGCGGTATAAGCGGGATAGATCTGATGACAATTGGTGTGCTTATAAGAAGCTGCGCAATATCTGCAATAAACTAGTTCGTAACGCTAAACGTCGGCACATTGCTGAGCAAATCGAAACAGCCACTCCAGCAGGACTCTGGAATTTCCTAAGGTCCCTCGGCCTTGGTAAGCCTAATCAAGGTGACTATTCCATCTCCATAGATCTTAATGCTCTTAATCATCATTTCTCGTCCACCTGCAAGCTCTCTCCCACAGTTAAACTATCTTCACTCCAACAAATTGCAGCTATCCCTATTCCCGATTGTGACCCCTTCATTTTTTCAGCCGTAAGTCAGGATCGTATCATGAAAATTTTAGTATCACTTAAGTCTAAGGCGGTTGGATCCGATGATATAGGGCGTATGATGATCATGCGCATAATTAACCACATCATCCCCGCCATCACTCATATCATCAATACCTCGCTCTCCAGTGGTGAGTTTCCGGACAAATGGCGTAAAGCCTATGTCATCCCCCTTCCCAAAACATCAAATCCCGTCCTTCCTAACCAGTACCGCCCTATATCTATACTTCCTTTCCTTTCAAAGATCCTTGAAGCTGAAGTTCATAGACAGGTTACTAATTATCTTTGTAAGGGCAATCTTTTCAATACTTTTCAATCGGGTTTCAGAGCCGGTCATAGCACGACCACTGCCCTTTTAAAAGTCACCGAAGACGTCCGTTTTAATATGGAAAAGAGACTAGTCACTGCCCTTGTCTTAATTGATTTCAGTAATGCCTTCAATGCTGTTGACCATGATCTCCTCCTTGCAGTCTTGCCTCGTCTCAATTTCTCCGGATCTTCAATCCCTTGGTTTTCTTCTTACCTTAAAAATCGTTGTCAAGCCATTCGCAATGGTCAGATTTTCTCCGATTGTCTCGATGTCGAAGCAGGTGTTCCTCAAGGAGGCATTCTATCTCCCCTTCTTTTTTCTCTTTTTATCAATCTTCTCTCTCATAATCTTTCCTGTAACTACCATTTCTATGCTGATGACTTACAGCTTTACTATGCTGCCCCCGCTGACGATATCGGTCGAGCAATTGCTGTACTTAACGATAACCTCTTGCGCCTTCTCTCCTGGTCCAAAAATTTTGGTATTGCAGTAAACCCTAACAAGTGCCAAGCTATTCTGATTGGTAGCTCTCGCCAATTAGTTAAAGTCGATGAACTCAGTCTTCCTATTCTAAATTACGGCAACGTCTCCATACCTTTCTCCCCTACTGTCAGGGACTTGGGTGTAATTATCGACACCAATCTTTGTTGGACTGAGCACGTAAAAGAACTGTCGCGCAAATTTTACGCCTCTTTTCATTCTATTATACGTCTCAAGAACTTTCTTCCCACTAAAACTAAACTCTGCCTTGTTAACACCTTGCTTCTCCCCATCATTGACTACGCTGATGCTTGCTTTTTGGACCTCAACGCTGATCTCTTAAATAAACTCGATCGGCTGTTAAATACATGCATAAAGTTTATTTATGGTCTTAAAAAGTATGATCACGTGTCGGAGTTTCGTGCAAAACTTAAATGGCTCCCTATCCGCGAACGTCGGGACGTCCGTATTCTTTGTGTCCTTTTCTCTCTTTTAACTGATCCTAATGCTCCCAAATATTTGAAAGACAGCTTTCAGTTCTTGAAGGACGGTCATGATCGGCAACTCAGGTCCAACAATAGCCTTCTCCTTGATATGCCCATTCATAGTACCTCTTTTACCGACAACTCGTTCACGGTTGAAGCTGTCAGGCTCTGGAACGGATTACCTATTGATTTAAAGAGTGCTACTTCCAAAATGTCTTTCAAAAAACTGTTACGTGAGCATTATGGTAAAAAGGTTCACCTCTCAACATAATATTGTGTACTATCCCCTTCCTTTCATTTCTTGTATCCTTGATTATCTTCTTCGTTTTATGGCTTCTCACGTTTAATGATTTGTCAGTGTGCAGTTTTATGTATTTTCAAGTAGTCAGTTGCGCTTTTCATGGATTCATTCCTGGATTCATTGGTATCATGGAGGACTATCAGGCTAATATTTCATATATAAGTATTTTCTATTTATTTATTTTATGAATAAATTAATATTTATTTATTATTATTTATATAAATATATATATATATTGATTAATATTTATATATGTATGTATATATTATTTATGTGTTATATATCCTTGGTTATATTATATTGTATTTTAATTTTGTCTATGTATGTTTAAATAGTGTTATAAGGTGTTTATTTTTCTGTTATTTAAGTAATTTTAGGTAGTTATTGTAACATTTGATATTTGCACTCCACCCAATTTCTGTAACATTTTCTCTAGTTTTGGGATAACTGGTAGAAAATGCTAAACTAGCATTAAGTTAGTCCTAGCGTTGTGCTAAATTATAAATAAATAAATAAATAAATAAACAAATGAAATTAAAATTTTCTTTTGAAAAATGCTACCATTCCATCAGTATTTTCTTAAGACGTTGTCACGTTCAACTATCGTCAGTAAACCGACTTTACAGACAACCAATTTTTTTTTTATGGTAGTGAATGACAAGATGAGCAAATTAGGTGCCTGATGGTAAGCATCATGATTGCCCATAACAGACACAGTGCCACCCAGTGTTATAAAATTCTAATTTTGCGCGGCACTGCACTGCGCCTGTCACCCTGAGATATTAGCTGTTGAATCTCATCATTTCGCTGGTAACATTGCCCTTCAGACCGGAACACAGTAATGTTTGCACATTGCTGCTTGGCGGATGAATAACTGGCAAAGTTGTGGTGCTTCCCTAGGCGGCCTACCACTACAAAATATTTTTAAATGGAATATAAATGGTTTTGTTTGATATGAAAGCGTGCATGGTGTCTTAAATAAAAGTTAAAACAAGAAACAACAAATCTCACAGATTCAATGTGAAATCACTCTATTTAAAAGCTAGTTTTTTTCTAGCTTCAGTTTAAATTTTACTAGCGCGAAAGAGCGAAAATCTAGTTTTCCTGCCGTTAGTGCTATTGCAGTTTATTTCTCTTAGGGTTCACTAGAGTGCCGTTTACACGAGTAATTGGGGCACCGGAGCTTATACGGAGAATGCGGAGTCTGGCTAGCGAACAAATATATGCAGACATCACTAATGGCACCCGAGCTTTCAGGCTCTTAAAATCCTACGTTCTAAAACTTATAGTAAAGAGAACATTTTGAAACTTCAAATCTTATTTTGATACGAAGCTGAAGCAAAGAGTCTGTATGTAGCGGCAGCAGGCACCGGCAGATCGGATTGGACAAACACAAATTGTTTTCCTAGGATCTAAAACTAACAGACGTACTAATGCAGTGTTCCCTTTGTGATTTATATCCGGCAGGTAAGAGCCGGGAGTAATGCGGTCGTCTGATGAGGCCCGTTCGTTGAATACTGATGAACTGTCTCCCCCACTCCCGGCCCGGATATTAATCAGTGGACGCTGATGCCTTGCCTGTTGCATAATATGTTTAAGTAACCATCTTAATGAAATTCGCTTATTCGCGGTATTGATGGTTGGATTACTTCTACAAAAAGTTGTAGAAATACTTATGGGTATGCATCTACCCATCAATCTAAATTTGTAAAAAAAGAACTTTGAAATTTACAAATTAAATTTCGACTTCCCATACAAATTCACACAGATCAGTTGATCCATTTTGTATTTTTTTTTATGATACTGAGTGATAAGACGAGCAAATCAGGTGCCGGATGGTAAGCATAATGATTGCCCATATCAGACACAGTGCCACCCAGTGTTTTAATATTCTAAATTCTGCGCGGCATTGCACTGCGCCTGTCACCCTGAGATATGAGTTGTTGAATCTCATCATGCCCAGTAATTTCGCTGGTAACATTGCCCTTCATACCGGAACACAGTAATGTTTGCACATTACTGCTTGACAGATGAATAACTGGCAAAGGTGTGGTACATCTCCAGGCGGCCCCTTGCAAAAGAGGCCTACCACTACAATGGGATATGGGTATGGGAGGTCTATAATGTTTTTCGCTAATTTCGCAATTCTTACTTTTGCAAGATGTTAAGGTTGACGGGTACATGTACTCTAATAAATATTACTACACCTTTCTAACACGAAGTATAATTATTGATAACGTATAAGCATTGCTATTCAACGTGGCAATGCCGCCAGTATCTTGGGTACGCTGTCATCTGACAGTGGTTTAGAGCACTTGGATTTTCTATAGGCTGACATGTCGGCCTGTAGATTTTCGAAGTGTTCTATGGTATAGTGTATTTAGTTAGGGTAGATAGTAAGTAGGTAGCTCTATTGTTTAGTCTTTTTCAATAAAGGCACTCTGCCCTTTATAGGAAAAAAATGATAACTAAGTAATTAAGAGGAAGACCCATACGTATTAGTTTGAACCGAACAGTGTAACTGGGAAAAACCTTTCTGGTAAAGTATTCCTACATTTATTTTAATTACCAATTTATTTTTAGGGCTTGCTGCGGGTATCATTATAATACCGGACACATAAAGAAAGTCCACACACAAGTGAGTCATAATCCAAAAATAATAGCAGCCTATACCGTAAAATATAACCCTTATAAAAATCGGTTTACGCGTCGAAACGGCCGAAATCCATCATCGCAAAATTTTCGAGTTATAAGGAAATAAGGTTTTTCCATGAGAAAAAAACAAGTGAAATGTGGAATAGTACGGCGCGGCGTTCAAACCGAGCTGATTTATATCCGGATCGCATCAGTCAGTAATATCCGGGCTAGATAGAATGCGAGCGCGTGTCAGCCCTCAGCACGTAAAGGAAATTAAATAATTTCTCATTCTCTCACCTGATTAATTTTGCGCACGTGTTATGTGACCCGGATGAAATTTTAATGTGATCTTTATCTATCTCGGTTCGGACTCGAAAAATAGGGTCTGCTGAAATATAGATATATAGGTTCGGGTTAGGGTCAGTTTCAAATTTAATGAGGATATCAATGTACCTCTGGACTTGGTTCAAAATTGTTTTCTCTCATTGGCGCGTGATATATTCGCCCTATAAAATTCTTACCTGCTAAACAATATAATTATTGGAACATGCAAGAGTAATTAGCAGCACTAAAATATCCGGCATAAGGTAATAAATTCACAAGTTGTTATTCAAGTCTCGAACAGGAGCATCGCATCGTTCTCTCGATTCTACAGTGAATTTATTAAACAAGGTCACGCCTCCGTTTTATGGGGACAATAAAAAGTAAAAAGCACGTCCATCTGAGAGATGGGATCTGAAATGAGGATCTTGGCCGGATAAATGTCATCCGGAATATTTTAGGCGGTGCTTGTCTACGTTTTTGTGTGGTTGGCTTCTGAAAAGCGCCTCTTCTCGGCGACCACGCCCTATTATATAACATAACTTTTTAGAATACTTTGACTAGAAGAAGAAGGCTAGAAAAAGAAGGAAGCTAGCAAAAACTTTGAGATTGGTATGTTTCCGAACGGATGGTAGATTTCTAAGTTAGCTTTACTGTGTGAAAAAACGATTTGAATTTTGGGTTTGATTCAGAACGTTATATTTATTGTGTAACTAAAATATTTAAGCAAAAAAGATAAATTGACGTTCTTATACTTGTGACCAACTCCACAGTCCCAATTAGCTTTCAAGTGCTGAAAGGTACATCAACGTCTAGTCTAATATCTTCAATATTCCAGATGACACTCATAAAGAAAAAGCGGATGTTCATTTTGAATACTGCATTGTTAGGGATGTCTCTTGAGACTTATTACACAAAAATTTGGTTAGAGAAGTCCCCGAAAAATTATAACGAGATCGAGTAGAATATTCAAATATGTCGGCATGGAGGGTTGACTGGGATTATGGAAATTATTTATCAATAATATCATTTGGCAATTAGACTACCTTAATTGATATGTTAGGTTTTAATCATTTGTAAGTAATAATTAAGTATATAAAGTTTAAAATACACTAAAGATTATGTTTTACCTGTTTTTTTAATGATTTGTATACAGGAAATTACGAGCATTAATAATGTTGTAATACTCAAAAGTCTGATTATAACTATATGATATTTAGTCGTCTTTTCTCCAATATGCTACATATTTTATAGTAACTACTTATATCTCTCCCAAAGACGTTATACCATATAAGGTCTTGGCTCTCTCCATACTATATTAAACGTGTTGCCAGCACTTACCTGAAACAAGAGAAAATAAATGAATACATAAAGCACTCAGTGTTTTATTTTAAATAAATTATTATATTATAATACATACTAGAAATTCCTTTATGCTAAGTAAATCAACGTGATGAGACAAATACTTTAGAGAGACATCAACAGTCACTACGTCTGCCTCAAACATTTCTCCATACAAAACTCAAAAGTGATAGTCGAGGCACTCCAAAGCAAAGTGCTAGAGATAACTTTGTACTGACGTCACTAACACCACAAACCTACAAAAGCAACGCAAATAAATGGAACGGTGTGACTTTACAAAGACGTCCTATCGTTCGTTATATTTCCTTTGAAACACGGAAGTGCTACGGGCGAGAACTAGGTATCTCAACATTTTCCTTTTTTTACAAATGACTCAAAAACGTGGATA
Source organism: Hemistola chrysoprasaria (assembly GCA_947063395.1). NCBI lineage: Eukaryota > Metazoa > Arthropoda > Insecta > Lepidoptera > Geometridae > Hemistola > Hemistola chrysoprasaria. The sequence continues at coordinate 11,009,121 of OX346723.1, forward strand.
GATATTCTTCGATTGTCACGTCACGTTTCACCTTAAAAATAAGGTCTTCGATAACAAGTATCCCCGATTGAAGGAAAGAACGATTTACTAACACATAAAATGATAGCGAGCGCCATGTTCGAATTTCTGGCAAAAGCATAGGTTTGCAGAATTACGTTAAAAATGCAACACCTATTCTAATTTTCTTTCAAAATATTCTATGCTGTGGTTGACCGAGTTTTGGCTAAAAAGCTTCTCATTGCGTTTACGTAGGTTTTCCATTAGGTAAGGCTGTTAAGGTCGCCACATCCTAGAGGATTGTAAAAATTACTGAAGTAGGTCAACGGGGGCGCGTGATGTCAAAACTTGCGTCCCACATATGGCAACCCTGGAGTATTGCCAACTGCCAACACGACGGCTGAATGCGCATCCCTACCCTTAACATAACCTTGCCAATTTAAATGTGCTACCTTTTCACTGAGAAGAGGATTTTGAGATTATTTTGAGCCCATTTGCGGATTTTCACTCGTAGTTCGCTGGCGACACGACGTCGCCAAGTCTATTCTCATAAAAATATAATGAACGTGGTAACACCAAGATAATCTAGGTTTCGTTAAAATTCACGTTTGTGAGAAAACATATTATGTCAGCGGTTTCTCGTCAAGTAAAACATCTTACGTTCTCAAACATTAACCAAGAAGAGAATACAGAACAATAATAATCGATATTGCTACAGTTTGCCAACTATATAAAACATCTAGGAAATACAAATCAAACGAATTTTAATAAAAATAGCAAAAGTTGGATTATTTTTTTATTGGTCGTCTCGGCTTCCGACAGCTATAGGAAATGAGTTTTGCCTCGATCGCCTTTACTCCTTTATCGTTTGAAAGCTGCAGCGTTCAGGCCAAGCCACCTCGTCTTCGATAATAGCCGTTAGGAAATTTATTCTACCTCAACCTGACTTTCCTTACAAAGTTATCATAACGTTATATTCAATTATTCGGTATAAATTCAATTATATATTATATACATATATTTGGTTTAATCGTCAATGTTTTTATAATAAGGCATTGTAATAAGGCTTTGCAGGAATACCCCACCTTATTCTTGTAATTTGGGACCCTGACATGGGAATTATAACTTATTGTAGGTTAACATATAATCACGCATTTTTCCCGAAAGGTGTACCCAGAACTCAGTCCTATAGTAGGTACACCCACATTTCGCCAGTATGTTATTGATCCCATGTAATACGGGGCGAGCGTATTGCCATCCACCGGGCGCAGTTCCAGACTCTATCTTGTCATAGAGATAATTCCTAAAGAAAAAATCCAATTTAACTTTGCCTGACCTGCGGATCGAACCCGGTCCTCATGATCAGCAGTCGAGCCCATTACGCCACCGAGGCAGTCATTGTATTTATTGTAGGTTACCACGTAGAAACAGAAGTGAGTAGTCCTCTTTAAGGCGTAGAGGGGTGCAGAGGTCATTGAAATGGTCTCTGCAGACGTGTTTTTGTGAACGTATTCTGACGTTAACCTATTATTATAATATGTGGAGGTTTGAAATTAATAAATCCCGCATAATACATATCCTATTTAATTTCCCGCAGACTCGACCCCGTTATAGACAAAGCCGAATGTCATTTAAAACAAACAAATCGTGATCATAACTTTTTCACAACAAGCAAAAAGATTAGGAAGCAAACGAATACTCTCATGAAATCTAATTACGAATTCAAAGCACGGTCACCGTCGAGCTATAAATTTCTCCAAAACAATAATGGATGCGAAAGTCGTATCTCCGACCGGCATATTTGGTTGTTGGGCTGATAACAAAACAGCTTCCAAGTCATTCTCGACCTTATGCCTATCACATTGCGCATTCCTATTGCGGTATTCTCGTTATTCAAAGGCACACGAAACTTGGCGGCGGATTACGTTCCTGTTTACCCAAAAAATACGGCCGCAGCCTGTATTCGGTAAACTTAAAATCGTACCTTGGATTGCGGCCAGTATAGTTCCCAGCTCCACCAAATTGAGATGGAATTGCTTTTTCTGATTTATGTCCGAGAGCAAAATCGATACCGTTGCGGGTTGATTATTACAGTAGCCTGCTTGACTACTGATATCATATCATTTTTATAAGTATTGTCAGAAATAAGCATTGATATGGAGAATATCGATTCATCTTTAATAGACCCAAAGGTAGGAAATCCCCGCAAAAAATTGACCTATATCTCATTACGCGCTTAACGCGGTAAACGGAGGTGTGAAAATGCTCGCTAACAACTAAATTGAGTTTATTTGGACGATACTCATCCGCATACAAATAGCTGGGGCGCATTGATGCGCTGCACGGGAGGATACAAAACGCTAGTGCGCCGCGAGTGAGGGGCTCTCGAGTCGCGTGCCGACGAGTGCCGCCAGTGATTAGAGCGCGCTAACAAAGCGCCGAGGGCCCTTAACCCACATGCTCCGTTTCACAGCAGCGCCGAGCCGGTGACATTCGCCACATCGCTCTGCCGCGCTGTACACTAATCTCACTCATGCTACTCTATTTTCTACTTTTTACTAAGCAATTCAATCAAACCTTACGTTCATTGTATCAAGTCAAATGACATTATAGTTACGGAACAAATACAAATGGCATCCCTCAATGAAGATTCAACAATGCAGAACAATAAAATGAAAGGAGCGCGCATAATTCAAACGACAAGACGTAAAACCGAAACGCAAGAAATACATAAAACAACAGACATTGTAGCTGTAGTCTGTAGCAAGCGGCGACTGTACTCTACCAGCAGATAGCGTCAAGACGCGGCTGAAGCACGGCGTGTCGAAATACTCGAGTTTTATTTTACAAAACTAGGAGTACTTGTGGAAGCTTTTACGGCATCACAGAGTGGCGATAAAATGGCATTTAATAAAACGGAGCAGCGCGAGGCAGTGCTTGTACCCGTGTCGCCAGATTCGCGAACCGTGAACGCGAAACACGTTGACACTTTCGCAGTATTGATTCCCACAGCTCATTTTGCCATTCTGCAGTGTGTCGTATTGATTCTTACGAGTTTTCTTCGAAGCTGGCACCTCGTCAAGTAATAAAGCGGGTATCTGTACTCGTTTGCACCAAAACGGAACTATGATACGTTGGCGATATAGAGCTTTCATCTCACGGTAGCTTCACGATGTTCAGTATGTAATTACGAACTGTGAAGGTGCTACACAAGTTTGCGCTCGTAATTTGTTCCTAAACTCGGTTAATGTTCCCCCTGACAAGATAAATTCATTAAACGTTACCTGTTTCGGGCATACAGAGCGCGAGGATGTATCGACCCTGTCGCTACTTGTAATGATATCGTCAATTTACTTCCTATTTCTCTTCAATTGTTATCTCTTTTGACTCATAAAGGTGACTGACACATGCTTTATCAGGGATCAGATTTACAACATCTGTCATGATCTATCCATAGTTCAAATTCTTTTTTTCCGAGGACTAGCCCAGATTAATGGCCGCTGCGCCTGAGACCTACTCGTAAGACTAAAATGCGTGTAGAGAGTGGTCAGTGCTCCAGGGAGTAGGCGGCTTCGGTGAACGAACGCGTCATCGTTTTCCGTGCGCTTCTCACGTCTCCCAGCGGCTCGATGTATGGCTTGTAATAAGACAAGATCGTAGAAGACAACAATACCTTTATACATTTCGTACAAAGAGAACAGTAGGGAATTGAAAATTCAGTTTTCGCAATTCGCTTTGTAAAAGAAAATCAAACACAATATTTTTCAAATTGTCTCCATTGATTTATAACGAATTTCGAATTAAATTGAGCAAGAAATGCTTTCCAAAGGTCACATTCCACGTTCTCTTTAGTTATATTTTCCTTATTAATTTTTCCTTTTCCTAATTAGTCGCTAGAATCTCTTTGATCTTCGAATCGCGCGCTCCATTTATTTTTCTTTCATCACGATATCCCCTAAAGAATTGATGTTTCTATGTAGAAGTTCTATGTGTATGAGAGACGTAAAGAATTTACGATGGGCAGAGGGCTGCAGATGACAATTTGATGGGCGATTGTGACTGCAACTTTATGGTTCGGAATTAAGTGCGGCATCGCGGTATCTAATGCAGGAAACGGCTGTAAAACGGACGGATCTATTGTTCTTCAGATAAAAAATGCTCCTTATTTTGTTGTGAGTTTTTATTTACGTCTGCATTTACCTTTTTATGGAAGCTTGAATACATTGTCAATAGAACCGACGCGAAGGCAAGAATAAGTCATGTCGATTAACGAAAATTCACAGGAACGTCGACGTAACTGCAGCGCGACGTTGACTGCAGCGTAACTGCATCGTGACGTCAACGCTACGATATGGTCGAGCCCTAATTTGTAGCGAAAGTACTGGGCATGCAGAGCATGTTTCAACAACTAATATCTCAGGGTGATAGGCGCAGTGGAGCCGCGCAGAATTTTTAACCACTGGGCGGCACTGTGTTCGATATCGACAATCATGACGCTTACCATCAGGCATCTGATTTGCTCGTCTTTTCACTTACTATCATAAAAAAAAGAAACTGAACATTCGGATGAAACTGTCAAAACGGGACCGTAACGCAGCGATAGCGCGACCGCATTTTAACGCAGCAGTTACGTTGTAGTCGACATTCTTATTAACTCTCCGTTGCGAAAATGTTGGCTAATAAACTAATTAATAAAAAAATAAACTAATTGTATATATACCTACGTTATGATCTCATTCTAAATTTTTCTTTCCATAAGCCTCAAATCAAACTACATCAAAATTCTTGTCTAAGTTAATAGCCAGATTTAACCAATTTTCTTACACCTCGTACAGGTTCATGCTATTCCCAGTTATGGATATTTCATTTCCACATATTAGGGTGTGAATACGACCCGAATCGCAATGAACCTTTTCGGTATATTAACAAAGATCCCTAAGGATAATATATGGTAAAATATACTGGAATATTTGCCCTTGGAAGTAATTGCTGTTACATAATTTATTTTGTATAATGATGTACGGTTTACGATGTGAAATATTCACGTCAGTACTTTGCACCTTTATAAAGATAATGACATGAAGAAAGTTCAGTTAATCTTAAGTGGCGGTCTTATAGCTTAAAGCGATTTCTTTCAGATAACCTTTACGACAATTAATTTATGAAAAAGCTAATAAAGTAGGTACTAATGTGTAACTTTTTTTATCAAGATGTTGTACTAGCTGTGCACCGCGGTTTTACTCGCGTAGACCTCGTTCCCGCAGGAATATCGGGAAATAAGTACCCTATGTGTTATTTCAGGGTCTCAGCTACCTGCATATCAAATTTCAGCCCAATCGGTTCAGTAGTTTTGGCGTAAAAGAGTAACAAACCGCCATCCATCCATCCTCACAAATCTTTCGCATTTATAATATTAGTAGGATAGAATATCATATTACTTTAAACGACAGATTTTATTAAACGACATACCTACCCCTTTTCGTGTACTCTAAAGCAGCAATAAATGCTCCAAATCTCATTGAAGCTTCAACGGCATTAGAAAGATGGGCACCCGACCCGATAACAAGTTAGATTTCAATTTAGTTCAGCCGCATAATCAGCAAAACAATCAACTAAATGCCCAGACAGGCCGAACTGCAGAACATGAATCTGCTTTTGTCTACATAATTCAAGTTATATTTCTAACTTTGGCAAGGCTTAATTGAAATATGATATATTTCAATAATCTGTTACAAAAAGGTTTTTTTTTTTATAAATGACATGCCTAGAATGAAATGTCATCTAATTACAATGTAGCCTTTTGGAGGCTAATAAGTAATTTACATTTAACGATTTAACTTAAACTGCTAGATAAACGCTCGATCTAAGAATGTGTCCATTAACACTTATACTTATTGTCTCTATTAAGAAGAGGTAGACACTTTGTTCATGTGTTCTCTAGACGTGGCACTAACACTACATTTCACTAGTTGTTCACAACACTTAAACTAACTCAAAAGGTTACAAAAAGGTTTAGTAATACCAAAGGCATTGCATCTACTAATCAAACTCAACAAATTAAAAAAAAGAATAGTAAAATTAACAAAAAAAAGGAAGTTGAAAATGGCTCCAGAATATCGGAATACAAAGTTCCGATGTGTTATTCCCGGGTCTAAACTATTTACATACCGAATTTTATTCCGATCGGTTCAGTAGCTTTTGCGTGAAAGAGTAACAAACATACATCTGCATCTATTCATCTAACTAAAACCGCTCTAGATGGAGCTGGCGTCGAGTTAGAAATCGCAAGCGTTTTTTTTGCTTGTTACAAACATAACTTTTTTACATTGTACTGAAATATAAGAATTATAATATTAATAAGATTATTATTATCATGATAAAATCTGCCAAAAATGGCCACGCTCGTAAATAAAATGTACAAGTACCTATATAAATCGTTAAATCCCACACGTTTTGTAAAAGTATTGCATAACAGACATAAAACCGATACACGTATTTAAAACTATTTCTCTTTGACGACATGTCAAAGGAGCTTTCAATTTCTATGATGTATTAATACACAGGAATATTATACTAAAAGAATTTCTGGGTATCGAATAATGAAGAGGACAATTTCCTTGTGGTCCTCCCACTCAGTATTTACGACGAAATATTTAAGGGATAATGTCCTTTGTGATCATTTTTATCGACAACAAAATAAAAAACACAAACGTGACAAACATCCGAGATCATTTAATACTTTGTATGTTAGGCGTCCACTACACGATGATGATGATGATAGCCGTCAATCAAGTGCCATCAATCATGATCACTGAGTGACGGACGGCTTTATTTTTGAATGACTCAATCATCACATTGGCTCTGCTAGCTCAGTGGTTGATGAAGACCAATGCTAATGTTTTTTTTTTATGATAGTGTAAGGACCATGTATGTATGAACGGTATTGTATGTCAGCGATTTTGTGTGCAAGCGAGATGCATGAATGAGGCACGCCAGTTACTGCGCACTGACCGCCGCGAAAGGGTTTTTACTCGTGGGGAAATAAAATTCAAAAACAGAACACGCAATTCGGACTATTATTAATTAGTGACGTAGAAACTCCCGATACCCCCCTGTACTCACAATTGGAAGTAGCGCTTTCAAACCACGACGCCACCGAGGCAGTCAAATGAAATATAATATATATATAAATCTTTTAATCCTAATGATTAAACCTAATACTTTCTACACAATCGCACAACAATTACTAAGGTCATCGCAACTGCAATAGCTCTGGTAGGAAATTGAATCCCCATATGACATCTGTATTGACTGTCACAAACAGGAAACGAGGCATTGTGCCGCTTGCTGTGGTCCACTGCACACATTCAAAGACCTTGTGTGCCTCTGACCGTGGTAATCGATCAGATTGCACACATCTCTATAAATACATGAACGAATATTGGTACATCAGTTGTTGTCTATGTATAGTACGCATTTGGTATAGATATGCAAAAAGATGCTATCGCGAGTATGGCATAAATCATTGTATCCAAGGAAGCGAGATTGACAGCAGATTTTTTTTAATGGGACAAGTCCCACACACGGTCATCTGGTCCCAAACTAGGCTAGAAGCCTGTACTATGGTAACCAGATGATACTACTACAGAAGATACTACTTATTATATAGCTTATAACACCCAGACACAGATCAAACAGACATGTTCATGCACACAAATGGTTTGACCTGCTCGGGGATCGTACCCGGGGCCTGCGGCACAGAAATCAGAGTTACTACCATCTGAGCCATCGACGCTGTCAAATTCACCTGTCATTTAAATATTTCCAAAATAGTTAAAGCTAAAAAAGATACATAATTTACCTTCAAATTAGGATAAGTATTGTGAATCCAGTAGATAGATAGATAAACTTTTTGGTACATCAAAACAAAAATTTACATTTAAATAAAAATGCATTAAATTAACAAAATAGTGTAACAATTTGCGGCCTTATCGCTCAGAGCTATCTCTTCCAGACAACCGTGCAGTGATGGGATCAATCTATTCTTAAAAAGAATATAAAGATTTAAATCAATTTCAAATTCAATCATCCCTGCTATATTACAATACATTTCAAAATAATGCAATCAACTAAATAAACAACCTTATCATTGTTCCTCAGCCAATCGAAACAATTATTAGGTACTCTTGCCATTACCAAATCCAGATTGATTTCAAAACCAAAAGCGGGATCATGTTGATTTATTAATAGACTTCAAGTCCGTTTCAATCTCACTAGGTAGTTCGTACCAACGCCGTTTGATCAGCACTTTATGTATGCTGTTCGTACACGAATTTAATTAAACGATACGGTGCGGTGGAAGCTCAAACAGTCTTCGTACCGTTCCATTAAAGCTTTGTACCGTGTCTGTAGTACTAAATTATGAAGCTATTAGATTAAACCTTAATACGAGGTGTATTTCGAATCAAGTTTCTGTGGTATAAAGGTTTTCTCTACGTACATCTTATCCCACACTATTTGGGATCAGTACAACATGGATCATACGTATTATTTCATTCTATCACAACCTCATCATTGCTACAATGTTCCCCGTACATACATAATAATAAGTGCTTATTGTTATCTTTTTCACGCAGTTTTAAGCCAAAAATATTAATTTCAAGCCAAGTTGAGATAATTTCTAAGATATCTATTTATTTACCCAACTTCTTTATTGTAAACAGAAACAAATGGTCCCCGACGTTTGACAGCAAGTTTTACTTAGGTTTTACGCGATTGCAAATTCGTAATAGCACCCCCGAACTCGAGAAACGCTTACGCTATTGTAATATTATTACTCGCCCTTTTCCCCTCGTCTGCAGAAAATCAGCTTTACTCCGGCGAGATACAAATAATTTATCACTCAAGGAGCAATGAAGAAAAATATAAGAGCAGTCTTAAATTCAACAAAGGAGTAAACCCTGAATAATTCTGTCTCGATTCCGTTAAAACGTTGCCTCAAATAAATGTATTTTTACGGTTCTTCTGTTGGAACAAATTGTACAGGATTAGTTTATTCGGTGTAAAATCTGCAGACATTTGGGTCTCTCATAAAAACTGCCGCAAAACCTTCGTAAGAGATTTATGATACTAAAACTTTACCAACTTTTAATTACCCTCAGGTTTTTATGCTGCACATTGCTTGTAGCTGGATAATTTTTCTCTCAGTTTTGGCACAACACGTATTAACCAAGCCCAAGGGTGTAGTATAGATGTTCAGACCGTCACACCAACTGGAGCAGAAGGGCCTATTTACCGCTTCACCGGGCACTGCGCCCTGAAGTGCTCAGACCCTTGTATGTAATACAATGGCTATTATGAAGTTCTCGTGATCCAAGGAGGTTCGTTAGCCATAAGCAACCTTCACGCGCGTCCCGGACTTCTATTTTCAGCAAAGGTAGGCAAATGAAGCCTATGGTCGGCAGCTCGAGCTCAAGGCAAACATTTGCATGTCGTTAAACTAGTATTTGTATAATTCGAATTGGTTTTGGCCAGGAATAGGTTGCGGCTGAATATTTGTGTAGGTCTTGTATGCTCTCACTTTCTAGTTTACTTTTGACTAGCTTTAGAAATATCCTACTCCGCTATCCAATTGCCATTAGAAGTGAAGCTGCCGCGCAGATTTTTATGGATAGCATTTTAATGAGCAACATTGTCCAAATAATATACCAAAACTATGAATTTAGTCGTAAATTACATAGTGTCGCATTTTTAGTACTTCCCTACGAAACTCAATAAGGAAAAATCTATTGAAAAAATAAATTGTAGGTACAAACCTACTTTTTATCAGTTCAATCAGAAGAAAGAGTTACCTTACACCCAAACCCCACCTTATCCCCAACTCTTGAAATAGCTGGTATTTATTTATTTATTCAGTATATCTACGTCGTACATTTTATAAAGTACACGCAAACAGTTTTTTAGCAAAAATCCGATAATATTATATAGAAGTATATGATACGTATATATTTAGAGTTTCAGTGGATAAACCGTGAGGTGAATCTAGTCTTAAATAGCAAATAAAAAGAAGATTTAATAATCGTAAAGCAGCTGCCGGGACCGGCTCTACCGCTTGATACTGAGGGTTGAGAGCACGTAGTAATTACTACTTTACTACTAGTCTAGTCTTGTCTAGACCACATTCTCTAGTTTTATTCCTCCATATAAAGTGAAGTAGCCCAGTCAAGGACGATTGAACGATTATTTACCGTTAACTAAGAGATGAGATGATTTTTATACTTGCGGTTTGCTTATAAACCAGATTTTTTGTAACGGGTTGAAAACTTAGTTGTTCGGTACAAGTACCGGTTACTGCGAATACAATTACAGCTTATAATCATCAGATTTTTTTAAACTCACAGCTGAAACGTCAATTGATTCCACTCTGCAGTCTGCTTTTAGTTTTTAAACCAAATATAGTATGTAATCTTGCTGTTTCTATCAACACAATACAATGTTGTCGAATTTCATTCGTTACATTTTCTTTTCAGACTATGCAATAGCTCATTACTTCATAATAGCAACTAAAACTAGTCAAGAAAAGATTAAAAGTGGCCTAAGTTTTTTGCCATTCTCTCAAATAAACTTCAAAGTATCTTAAGTACGAACTATGTAGAAGATCTTGTGAGCTAGGCATCTTAGTAGCCTCCAGTTCTTTCTTCAACCCAACCAAGGCCTCAGGTATTCTTGTCGAACAAAAGGCTGTTACATATAAACTACATAGTACATAGTTTCCAACCTCGAAAGCCGCTACTAAACGAGCGAAAATCAAACTGTCATTTGAGACGTATAAAAATTGAATTTACCCAGTTTCGAAGCTTCGGGAAAATTCAAATGCAGTGCCTAAAATGCTGTTTAAATTGTTTAGTTTAAAACATATTTTGAAGATAAGGTAGGTACATAATATATGAGCAGATATACAAGGACAAAAATGTATTATAGGAAGTAGGTAGGTAGGCTCCTTAACGAGCGTTATCATCGTTAAGATTTCTCTACGAGATCAAATGTTCTCATCATCACGGATCTCTCCGTAGACGAACCAAAGTTACATACCGACATAGCCTATGGACATAGCCCAGCGGATTAGCAAGTTAAAATGAAATAATGGAAATCTATGGAGAAGGATGTCCAGCAGTGGACTTCAAACGGCTTGATTGATGCACCAGCGTTAAAGTTACATTACGGTTAGGTGGGTTACTCGCAGTTAATAGTGAAACATAGTGTTAGTAAGACGCATTCAAGGAAATGAACCAGATTACAATTCAATACACATCTCTCGTTAGGTAAGTATATTAAGAGTAGTAGAGTCTCTCCCTCTAATATCCATTTAAAACAATCAGAGTAACATAGTCGCGTATTTGATGGCCACCATCCTCCGTAAGGCTTAACGCCACTGCTACACAGGCACCATCTTTGCGCCCGGATTAAATTTCAAAGAGGTTTCTTCAAGAAAGCTTAGCTAGCTATTCCTAGATTCCTAGAACGTGGTTTGTTTAATATTAAAACCTACTTTACCGGAGAGAATTAAGGGGAAATGAAATTCTTTGGTGAAATATTCGTCTTCATTTCGAGGATGTTTATTAGCTCTTTTTGCGAAGCTGTGTAGGTAATGTTTTTCTCCTTTGCCCGGTGAAATTGCTTTTTATTCGAGATGTCGTCTTTCTTGTTAAATTACTTTGCATATTACTTTTGCTGCGCGTGTTTATTGTTTCTGACCTGGTTCAAGTAAGATTTATATTGCTCTGGGTGGAAACGAAATGCTTTAGGTTCCCGCTAGAGGAACATTTATGTAAAGTTTGTTAATAATAACTGTAAAGCACATAATAAGTTCTTGCATACTGACATTATTCAAATAAACACAATAGATACTAAGTTTATTAGGAAACAAAACATTTGTGGGAAAAGCATTGAAGTTTAAATCAATCTGGTATCCCATTTAAGAGCCATTAAATATAACAACTTCTAATAATTTTGAACTTTTTATTGTTGAATAACCATTTATTATAACAATGTCATAATTTCATATTAAATACAACGTTAAACAAGCTTTATAAAGTGATTACTGCACTGCAGTGGAAGGCTATGATAATGTTCAATAAAGTTACAATAGGTGCAGTGAAGCGACGCCTATCCAAAGGGAAGTTTTACCATGGGCCATTGTCATAGTAAACTGAGGTATGCTGGTGAAGACAAAGTTCTAAAATCTCTACCAAATAAACCGAATCACTTTTGTTTTGAATGAACATATTTGTGATACGAAAGCCCGAAAAGTAGAAGTAATGTAAAACGACCTTCATATCACGTCACAACCAGACATTTCGGAGCCGAAGAGTCCGCAATTAATCAAGCGACAGAGCTTGACTCTTATCTGTAATCACACCACATCCCGCAGAACAAAAGCCACTCCCAACCGTTTTTAGAACAATGCCGACTTTATAAAGCTGCCCCTAAATCCTTTAAAAGAAGGGAAAACGGTAATAAAGCCGCGGCATTTGCGGTAACACCGGCCTTGCCAAAAAATACAACCAAACCCGAGATTCGCTGTAACAGTACAACATCGAATTGTTCTTCCCAATTATTCTAGCTAAAATGTGGCTATTAAAATACTTAAATTAATCCGTGGACGTTGAGTACCTGAACTCATTCTAAACTGACGGTGCTTTTGTTGGTAAAAGTTTTCATTAGTATCTTAATCGAGATTTTGTATGCGTCACAAAGTGCCTGGATCGATGGTGATTGCTATAATATCGTTTACATAGGCTTAAAAGTTTACATACCAATGACCAACGTGGTTTTAGTTTGAGAATACATTACCCGATCAGTTTATCTGATCAGACTTCAGACTACCAAAATATTGACATGGCTAAGTTGGATCGCACGTATGACCTCAAATCGGGTTTGTGCATGTAAAAAGGCTCGTATATTCATCTCCAGATTATCTGACCAGTCAATCGGATCTTGATACTCCTGTGAAAATCGGACGTGTTCACAGTTTACACTTAATGTACTACTTGTATGAAAAGATTCACAAATTTGTAATTAATTCTTATGCAACTGCAAATCTGGGGCTTAAGGCTGTTCTTGGCAAGGCACGATCTAGGCATTGGGGTAGCTCTTAACAACAATGCTATTTGGCAGTTGAAAGTTGTTACGACATGTTAATATTATTGATCTGTTAGCATTATGTACCCACATATGGAAGTATGGGGCATTAAAATGCAAAAAATTACTCGCAATAATAGTCTACCAGTGAATAATCTTATTTATATCTTACTATTTTATGCGCAAGTGTTTCGTATATCGGTTTCAGTAGTGATAAGCCTTCAATATCATTAAGGTCCCTAAATGAGTGGATAGTCTTCAATACTCCGTCTTCCGGGCCAGCTTTACTCGACAACCTTTCTTTCTGGTTATTGATCTATGAGCTATACGGCTTCCTCTTGCCACTTCCAATTACAAATTTCAGAGCTATATAGCGCGCTGTTCTTCTTTTTCAAACATTAACTATAAGTAAGTATACTATACAAATACACCACGCATTGTATAAAATAGAAGGTTTGTGTCTATAGCACCAGCTTATTCTACACTAGAAGAAAACGCTAAGACATCGATATCCATTAGCGAACTGGTGCGGCGTGCTGCCAAGTCCATTCCCTAAGCTCGGCACGTTTGGACTCTATACACTATAATACTTTGATTTCTTAGTATAGTAGCCTCATATGATATTCATTTGATGCAGTAGTAAGAACCGCAAAAGCCACAAGACCTAGACTTAAAAAGTTGAGAGTGTAAGCACGTACGCCCTTTTTAAAGCCGAAGAACTAACAAAGTTATCGAAGTCCTTTTCAGCTGGTCTTGAGACTTAAAATCCTTTTTAGTGATGAAATCGCCCTAGTAGGCCTATTTCATTTCATCTAGGCAGATGGTATATATCTTTTCTCTTTTATTTTTTCTCTTTTCTTGATAAAATCGGAGCAGAGTCTCAACCTATGTTATTACAACGAGTGATATTTCCCAGAACTTCTACATAATATATTATATTTTCTGCTTTGGTGCTTTGCAAATGTTTTTCTACCTCGTTGTCCATCATGTTTTCAGGTGACTTATAGCTAAACAGCGGTAACATCACGATTGGCCACGCATTGACTCTGCACGAGTCTCTACAAGACTGTAGCTAAATTTATCTACGGGGTCATCGAGGACGTAAAATTCTAATATGAATACAAAATTTGAAGTACAAGTTGACTGCTCTTTTCTGTTCAACTTGAACTTATCTTGTTTATTCCATCTGTTAGGTAAGGCAATGTCGTGACGAAACGTAAAGAAACCAAATTCAATTTTGTACCATCGCCGACAAGCGTGTTGCGTGACAAGTAGCAGAACACCGATCTTGGTCGATATTTTCTCGTGCCATTTTATTTAGTTTGTCTTTTCTTTATTTTACTTAGTAAAGTACAATTCAGTGGTGGCTTGGTTGCGATCAACCTGCGTGTTCCACCAATTATTATTTCACACTAACATTTAACTACATTGGTCACGTTATCTGTCTAAATCGACGCTAAAAGGCGTTTGTATTTGTGAGCTAGTTTTTATCCAGTGTGTAGATGAAGTTTAGTGGAAAATGTCATACAGGCCATGCGGGTCAATCCATGCCTTCCATCATCAGTCCATCGTCATCGTCACTCCATGACAACGCGGTCTTCCGCCTCCGCCGCCACGGTAATAATCTAATTACCGTGCCGCCGTGCTGAAAACGGCAGAGGCGGAAGACCGTGTTGCTCGAAGGTCCATGCGGGCAGTTGAAAAGCTGTCAATTTCTGACGTGGTTACTTGAAAGCAATGCCTAAGTTCTGTTAGATTCTGATTATTTACCTACTAGTTGTTTTGCTAAGCTCTTATGATAAGTAAAGTCAGAGTGAGCTCCTTTTGGTATAATCATTATCATCATCACTAACTTTATACTTTGCCATTGGACTACACATAGATCTGTCCAATGCGAAAAACTTGTGTTTATTACATAAGTCTATGACTTATACAGAGTAGGTAAGCCTACTTTGTCTTATTCTTTGTAACTTTTCTACTTCATCTATTGTCGTTACAGCTTGACCTTTGACCATCTACAGTTATGTAAGCCTTGTTATTATTAGACTGCAATGGAGCACTCATATCACCGAGCTCTCAGGGAAACTAAGCTCTGCAGCTTACGCGGTTTATAAAATTAGGCAACTAACAGATGTAGCCACGGCGAGATTAGTGTACTTTGCATATTTCCATAGCTTGATGTCTTATGGGATTCTGTTGTGGGGGTCAGCTGCAGATATAGAAACTATCTTTATACTACAAAAACGTGCGATTCGTGCCATCTATGAGATGCGTCCACGCGAATCCCTGAGGGAATTATTTAAAGAAATAAACATACTGACCCTACCATCCTTATACATTTATGAGAACATCATGTATGTGCGTAAAAATTTACATAAATTAAAATTAAATAGTGACCTTCATAATTTTAATACTAGGAATAAAGACAAAATAGCTGTACCTAGCTTTAGATTATCTAAAACAAATAAAAAGACATTCTTAGGAAATAGTGTACGTTTCTATAATAAAATCCCAAAAGAGATAACTGGGCTTTCAGAGGGTAAATTCAAAACCTATATAAAATCTACTTTACTTAAGAAGGCTTATTATAAAGTCAACCAGTACATAGAGGACAAAGATGCCTGGAAACTTCTGCATAGCCGCCTCGCGGCACCTTCAAAGAAAACGAATGTAACCAAACCAAATATTGTGAAACTATCTGTTGAAAAAATTAAGCCCTACAAGTTTCTTGTGCGTTCTTCTTGTAGAGGTATCTTTCCGAACGCACGGTAGACTCAGTACTGTATCTTCATTGACGTACAAATGTGTCAGATTATGACCTATTTGAATAAATCTGTTTGAGTTTGAGTTTGAGACCTTCATCCATCGTGTTTTTGAAAAACTTCTGTTGGTTATATATTAAATAGCTATATTCATTAAAATCTATCAATGCGTGGAATTTAGGTAAGTAAATAAAACCTATTTATTAAAAGTTTCTTGTTTTCTTGCATAAATCAGAGATAAAGCTTCTGACTAAGATAGATCTAATGACAACTTATCAATCATTTAGGTGACACCCAGGGCTGACGGAGCTAAGTGAATGTGATCAATTAAGAATACCTAGGTCAGCTATGTTACGTTATCAATCATATAGCCGCGTGTCCACTAGAGGCAGTCTCGAGTCAAGAGGATGTCTGATTGTCTGGACCCATAGTGGAGACCGTGGTTCGTGTCGAGCGCGGTCTCCACTTGCGCAGCTTAGAGTTGAGACAGCCGCTCGATCCGACGCTGCCCCAAGTGGATACGCCGGTTTATAATTACTCAAATAGATACTCGTCGGCTCCCTATATCTGTACAAGCAAAAATCCGAACACGCAGGATGTTTAAGTTGATATGTGAAAACCCTAAATAGAGTAGTAAGTGGGATTGAGACAGCAGATGCATTCTTTTCTTATGTAAAAAAACAGCCTGAAGTTTAGGAAATGTTTATGTTTAAAGGTCTATTGCCTATTACATTACACTAAATTAAGGTCCGTTCCCCTTAATAAATGTAGTGTAATAACATAGTAAGGCAGAAAAATCCCATAACCGTGTTAGGGCGCCCTTAATTAGGGACCCTGATTTAGTCTAGTGTAATAATAGCCTTTTAGGCCTTAAAAGGGGCTTTAGGCTCTTAGGTTTCTTAGGGCCTGTTTAGGCTGAGGCTGCGTGACTCGTACCTACTCGTACTTACCTAGTCATAGTCGCGAGCGCACGTTGCAGAGAGATAATTGATTTTGTTTTTGTAATTTTTTTTTGCAAATAGTATTAATGTTTTTAATGAGAAATTATTATTTATAATATTGATTCGAAGCTACGTAATCTTGTTGCTCATTTCCAACATATTTAACGATGTAGGTACAGTTTTACTATGTGTAGTAGGTGTGTCAAATTCGTTCCCGTTTAAACGCCCATTACCAATGAATTCCATTCAAATGCTTTATTTAAACCTCATCATGATGTAGGGTAAGCTCGTTAAGTTCTATTCCAGTCGGCATATTTTAAACGAATTAGTTTTACGTATGTTTTCGATCGAGGTTAAAAATATACTTATAACCGGTAGACTTATGAGGTGGAGGTATCTGTAGATTTGAAGAACTACATAATATTTATATAGAGACTGCACTTTTTTAATCTTAATTTGAAAAGAAAACACTAATTAATCTTAATATTAAAACTCTTGATGTCTATGTACCTCTTATATTTATGACGTCATGCTGTACCATCATGTATCTATTTACTCATATATTTAACGCTTCGATTAATATAAACTAAAAAACGGATGGAATAATATTACGTTTATAATAATAATTACCCAAGAAAGGTGAGGGAATGAGTCAATAACTCAAAAGACTTAATTATGTTACGCAATCTTTAATCCCCCGATGTTAACGTTACGTTAAACTGAATAAACGGTCACGAAACTTTTATAGCTTCTCATCGACGTTATAAAATAGCCTTTTCAGTAACTATTTAACGCCGCCTTGAAAACATTAGCGAGTTGAACGAGTTCAATCGATTTTCGACTTAGTGGCCTCGGCGGCTCGCCGGCGTCTGTAAAACAGCTAAGAATAAATGCAATAAGGACTAAACTTACCTGTCCGGCATGCAGGACGTCCAAAAATATGGTAAAAACACTAATAAAAAGCACGGCGCGCGACATGATTGCGGCCGCGTAGCGATGTAGACTGCGACTGACGACCGGTGACGTTAGCTTACAACGCCAGAAACCTGCGTACTAATGCTAGGCACGCCAACGTAGCCGTACCTAGCGTGGTATAGATCGACCCTCCCGTGAGCGAGAGGGACACACTGCTACTCCCTGTGGGTCAGAAGAGGACGCCAGAGGGAGGATAACGCACGCGCACTGCTGGAAACGCATCGCACAATGAGAACTCTATCGAAGGGATCGCGAATGCCGTCTTCGTCTAGCTTTGTCTGGGTTTACCCAATGATTATGCGTCATTTTTTTTCTTTTTGTACTATTTATCGAGTGCCTGGACTCTTGAAGTCTGAAACCATCACCATGATTCCAATAAGAACTTTGCACTACAGTCTAGAGAAAGCTCGCGTTAAAGCTCTACCTAGGTTTCGCGCAGCATAGCGCGTATTTATTGAGATTGATTGATTTTACAATAGGTTAAGCAGAGAGGTTGTATAGGTATAATAATGGATGTAGACTGTAGACGGAGGAACGCTGGTTTTAATAGATAGGGGTAGGAGTAATAGCTGCCATTTGTTACGATATTACATGGCTTTAAAGCTGAGATGGCGTTCTCAAGAACGGTAGTTACATAATTTAAAATACATGCTGAAAGAACCAAGGGTTGAAGATCTGAAGAAACACGGTGGAGAATAAAATAGAAAACAATTTGATACTACACATTTTAATACATACAATTGCCATACATAATTTAGATACGAAACTTAGTGAATTTCAGAAGCAAGCAACATGGGTACTTTTTTTAATTTTTAACACAGCCTAATTTAAGTAATCGCTTAATGTATTGATAAGCCTCCGCGCACTCAGACCAGATACCGCACTACCTACTAAGAAAAGCTTCAAAAATGCGGCTCCGTTAAAATTTTTGTGTACGTAAGACATAATCATAGTGCGCGTAAAAAAATTGTTTGCATGGAGACTAGCACAGAATAAATAATAGTAGGTACTAAATTTTTTAACGCACACTAGTGAGCACAGTGGTGTTGGCTCGGTTACGCCAATTTTAGAGTAGTTTTAGTGGCTGCATTAAATATACAAGTATGACAGCGGTATCTAAATAGAGCGCGTGCGGAGACCTTTTAATAATCTAAGTTTAATCATAAAGAAAAATTAAATGAATATTTAATTAAATTATAATATACTAGCGACCCGCCCCGGCTTCGCACGGGTAGCAGAAGTAAGTATAGTGGACGTTTATCAGGAGTAAATTCGTGATACATTGTATTTTAATAAATATAACCCTAATGGTTTATACGCAGCGCACGCAAATTAATGACTATTTCTGTTACGATGACCAAACCTTAACACATGTTATAATTTATCGTGGGCTATTTTGAAGATATTGATGAGTACTACAAACCCCTAGTACATTACTTTATTCTACCACCAATACTTTTCACACCACATGAAAAATAATCACTGCTTCGATTATTGTGACTAAACCAAAAAAGATGGATATAATCTATGTATACTGTTTTGTAGGTATTGATAATTAATACAATCCCCTAGTACATTACTTTAATCTACCACCGATAGTTTTCACACCGCATGAAAAATAATCACTGCTTCGATTATTGTTACTAAACCAAAAAAGATGGATAGAATCTATGTATACTGTTTTGTAGGTATTGATAAGTACTACAAACCCCTAGTACATTACTTTACTCTACCACCAATAGTTTTCACACCGCATGAAAAATAATCACTTTTTCGATTATTGTGACTAAACCAAAAAAGATGGATATAATCTATGTATAATGTTTTGTAGGTATTGATAAGTACTACAAACCCCTAGTACATTACTTTACTCTACCACCAATAGTTTTCACACCGCATGAAAAATAATCACTGCTTCAATTATTGTGACTAAACCAAAATAGATGGATATAATCTATGTATACTGTTTTGTAGGTATTGATAAGTACTACAAACCCTAGTACATTACTTTACTCTACCACCAATAGTTTTCACACCGCATGAAAAATAATCACTTTTTCGATTATTGTGACTAAACCAAAAAAGATGGATAGAATCTATGTATACTGTTTTGTAGGTATTGATAAGTACTACAAACCCCTAGTACATTACTTTACTCTACCACCAATAGTTTTCACACCGCATGAAAAATAATCACTTTTTCGATTATTGTGACTAAACCAAAAAAGATGGATATAATCTATGTATACTGTTTTGTAGGTATTGATAAGTACTACAAACCCCTAGTACATTACTTTACTCTACCACCAATAGTTTTCACACCGCATGAAAAATAATCACTTTTTCGATTATTGTGACTAAACCAAAAAAGATGGATATAATCTATGTATACTGTTTTGTAGGTATTGATAAGTACTACAAACCCCTAGTACATTACTTTACTCTACCACCAATAGTTTTCACACCGCATGAAAAATAATCACTTTTTCGATTATTGTGACTAAACCAAAAAAGATGGATAGAATCTATGTATACTGTTTTGTAGGTATTGATAAGTACTACAAACCCCTAGTACATTACTTTACTCTACCACCAATAGTTTTCACACCGCATGAAAAATAATCACTTTTTCGATTATTGTGACTAAACCAAAAAAGATGGATATAATCTATGTATACTGTTTTGTAGGTATTGATAAGTACTACAAACCCCTAGTACATTACTTTACTCTACCACCAATAGTTTTCACACCGCATGAAAAATAATCACTTTTTCGATTATTGTGACTAAACCAAAAAAGATGGATATAATCTATGTATACTGTTTTGTAGGTATTGATAAGTACTACAAACCCCTAGTACATTACTTTACTCTACCACCAATAGTTTTCACACCGCATGAAAATAATCACTTTTTCGATTATTGTGACTAAACCAAAAAAGATGGATATAATCTATGTATACTGTTTTGTAGGTATTGATAAGTACTACAAACCCCTAGTACATTACTTTACTCTACCACCAATAGTTTTCACACCGCATGAAAATAATCACTTTTTCGATTATTGTGACTAAACCAAAAAAGATGGATATAATCTATGTATACTGTTTTGTAGGTATTGATAAGTACTACAAACCCCTAGTACATTATATTATTCTACCATCAATGCATTTCACAGCGCACGCAAATTTATGAATATGGTAATTATATTATGTAACACCTTGGTTCACAATATTGCAGTTTTCTTACGGATCCCCATTTTTTTTCAAAATCTCATATAGCCTATGGCACTCACACTGAATTAAGCTATCCATAAGTGAAAGAATTTTTAAAATCGGTCCAGTAGTTTCGGAGCCTATTCGTTACAAACAAAAAAACAAAAAAACAAAAAAACAAAGTTTCTCTCTTTATAATATTAGTATAGACTATAATATTTGTACCTACACACAGTTAGAGCGGTTTCGCACTATATCCGAAAAAAATCCGATCCGAATTGTGTGGTAGTTACCGCACTGGGTACCATTTCCGTCATTCGATGCCAAGCCGTCATCCGTGAATCTCCATTTCGGAGATGATATTGACGGACCAAAGAAGCCATAGTTTATTTGTATGAAATGTAGTGCGAAAAATGAAAAGAAATATCCGAATTCGGTCAGTCTTCCGAATAACGGCTTCGTTTCTGACGTAATGCGTAACCGCTCTTCCTCGACCAAGAAACATGTACCATTATTATAGTTGAAAGTGGTTGCGTGAGTTGCGCTGCTCGTGGCAACTACTGGTCGACACGTCATGGTGAACCCTTGCCTCTGACTCATCACTTACCTATACTGTAGGTGAGCTGGGGTGGTTTTGCCCTTTTTGCTGCAGTCATTACGAACCAATGACTTTATTATTAATACACTGGACACCTAGTCTTGAACAAACTTCACGGTAAAAGTGTCCTGAGTTTACTTATTTATTTATCCTGATATTATTATTTGGTAACATTATGTATCTTAATTCTAAAAGTCATAATATCTATGGATAAAGATAGCATGCATAAAACAAAAATCATTAAAAATATTGGTATATTAAGGCGCTGTCCAATTTTTTTTTTTTTTTTTTTTTTTTTTTTTTTTTTTTTTTTTTATGTTAGTGAGTGACAAGACGAGCTCATCAGATGCCTGATGGTAAGCATCATGATTGCCCATATCAGACACAGTGCCACCCAGTATTTTAAAATTCAAAATTCTGCGCGACACTGCACTGCGCCTATCACCCTGAGATATGAGTTGTTGAATCTCATCATGCCCAGTAATTTCGCTGGTAACATTGCCCTTCATACCGGAACACAGTAATGTTTGGACATTACTGCTTGGCGGATGAATAACTGGCAAAGGTGTGGTACTTCCCCAGGTGGCCTCCTGCAAAAGAGGCCTACCACTACAAAAACAAAGCAAATTTGCCCTCTCGCTCACGCATACCCACATTTTTGAAGATAGAAAAAATACTACGTGTAATTACGTAAAATAAAGACAACTAGGTTCTAGAAAATATCAATACAAAGATTCAGTAAAAAATCTAATTTAAGCCAAACGAGTTTTCATGTATAAAAACCTGCACAAAGAAAAAAAACAGAAAGATAAAAAGGCACTGAAAACTTGTTTGGATTAAATTTGATTTTTCACTGAATCTTTGTATTGTTATTTTCTAGAACTTAGTTGTCTTTATTTTACGTAATTACATGTAGTATTTTTTATATCTTCTAAAATGTGGGTACATGTAAGCGTGAGGACGAATTTGCTTATGACAGCGCCATATAAAATACACAATACTATAAACAAATCAATAAACAAGTTTGAATAAAACTTTAGTAGGTAGGGAGGAGTTGACAATATATATACGCACTATGACAATCAATGAGTTCAAACATTTTTTTAAATCTTTTTACGAAGTAATTGTACCTAAAGCTTAACAGATTGAAACATTTTTTACTAAAAGACAGCGCACTGTACGAAGCGCGTAGCGTGAGTCTATGGCATCTAACCTCTTTGTTACGAGCGTGTTACGATTTGTGTAGCTAATTATTTAGTTTGGGCGCTGCGAGGAGTAAAAAATATAACTATGAAAAGAGAAGAATAAATGATTAGTCATTTAGAAAGCGAGAAGAGAAGTTCTAAGGCTTTTTCTACATCATCCAGCCTAAATGATAAACCCTTCATCATAATTGATGATAGTAAGAAATTAAGAATGTAGCGTATTACGTAGCTCAAGCTAAATTGTAATTCGAGGGTAAAAATGGGAGTTCCACAGAGGTCCATCCATGCACCCTTTTTGTTCTTCATATATACATAAAATATATATACCTACGTTAAGAATTAGCTATGGCTAATATTGTTATTGATGCATTAGAAATAGATTAATTTGTTGAAGAAGGCTCTTGAAGCATATCTATTTTATTCGCCCAGCAGCAGTCTAGACTCCAGACTGAACTTTATAAAAGTACCTACAATATTGTATCTTAACGAGTCAAAATGTCATTGAACCTTTGCCTGTAAAAATGTTGTCGTTAAATGTTTTAGATAATAATCACTATTTTTATTATAAAATCCTAAATGACTCTCTGACTGACATGCAACGCAGAGCCCAAACCCATCCTAGAGATCCTTGAAACTTGGAATGTAGGTTATTTTCGTATTGTCTGAACGTGTGCTAAGAAAGGATTTTTGAAAATTCACATTCTAAGAGGTCCAAAAAGGGCTTCAAAGTTTTGGTAAAAAACTCCCATAATATTTCATGATTGCGAGCGGGCAAAGCCGCCGGGCTAGTCTCGTTATATAAATAAATTCAAATTTCTTTATATCTAAGATTATTGTAGGTTACAGTTTTTTATTTAAATAATGTGTATAAAGCTGTGTATAAAATTCACACGACACGGATTAACAACAGGAAACAGTATAATATTATCGAAAAAGGGTAGAAGTACACTACATAGTGTAAATAACTGTAAAGTGGACTCTTTTACTTATCTGGTCCATTGTACGTGAAGTTCTGGCCAGCCTAACTCCGCCCAGAAGCTCAGAAGCTTCCTGGGGACTTTGCAGGCTTCGCGGAGTACCCTCACAGTTCCGAGGATTTGTTGAAGCGCTTCTGCCTCTCATTCCAGGACTACGTGGGCAACCGTTTCTTCCGCCACGAAACAGCCACAGCATAGAGGACTGTCTGTGGCGTTTATTGTGAATAAATTTGTTCAAGGGACAGTGACCTGTTATAAGGACCTCTATAAGGAAAATTAAAACGCTTATAATCGAGTTACGAGTTACCTTAAACGCAAGCAGGTAAACGTTTTCACCTCAAATATATCAAATATTAAACATAATAACTAAAGTCATCGAAAGCTATGATGGAATCCTTTTGAGGAACAACATAAATCACGTCGAAATTAATTGAAGACGGATCAAAGCACTTTGATTAAACCCTTGCGGATTCAATATCCTATCCTTCTCTCTAGAGATATTCGGAGTTACTGCCGAAACCCACTGTCCTCATCTCTGTGACAGAATTTGATATTCAAGGGACATAAATATATTTAATAGCTATGTATTTAGACTGCCTCTTTGGTCCAGTGGTCGCAAACGCTACATTATGAGGTCGTGGATTTAATTCTCCGATCGGGTCAAGTTTTCAATTAGGAACTTTCTCAGTAGCAGTCTGGAACTCTCTACTCTCTGCTAGTTACACTATTACAGACTTTTTTCAGAATCCTAGTCTTGTTATGCCGGTCACTCACATGCGTACGAATACGCGAACCCACAAGTGTAGGACGACATTCGCAAATAGTTATGCAAAGTTTTCGCTGCATTCGTGCTTTTCCAAGTTGTGTCGGTTTTTTGACGCACATCAAAGGGCGCGAACCTCGAACCTTCGCGTAGTCTCCTACACATTCGTGCAACTAGTTGTGCTCACAGATTACTTCATATATCTTAGCGATAAGACCGCCCATTGTTACACTAGTTATTATGAATTGTTATTAGCTTTTAGATCTTCTTGTTTGTGGTGTACAAATAAAGTGTTTATCTATCTATCAAATGCAAACGGGTTTCCATAGTGAGTTTGCGAACCCATTCGCATATCCGGTGAGTTTGCGAATAGTATATCTAACTGCCCTCACATGCGTGCAAACATTCGTACAATGTACGAATATTTTTACGCATGTGAGTGACCGGGGTTATGCAGGATCTATGGTTAGACCGCTTAATTAAGTCCTCGCCTGCGGGGTAAAGGAGCGTAGGCCGGAGAGGTGCGGGCGGGCGGTGCCTGCCGCCTGCACCCAGTACCACCCATACCGTTCACGTCTACCTCCACGCTCCCCGCCGCCCCTGTGCCTCGCAGGCGAGGTCTTAATTAAGCAGTCTAGCCACAGAAATCAAGCGGCTACACTTGATTTCAGACAATGAGTTCATTATCCATAATACCCTCCCCTCCGTAGACGCCCTCGCAACGTCCTGGACGACCCGGACGACCCTATCACCGCCGTCACATCGGAGCCGCTAGGTTCGCCCAATCCTACCAATATACGCAACAGACGCTCCGTTTTCGGTGCTGGTGCCGGATACCAGATCCACCAACTCACACAATCACAACACCGACCTCGCCGGCGAGGTCGAAGATCCTTCAGATCGGTTAGTTTCTCTCCAAATAATCAAACAGATCAAACCATTGATAGGACCCTAGGACACTCCCCTTCTGGGGTGCCAGGGCAAGTCTGACCCCACGTATTCTGGCGACGGCCCAAGCCGAGGTTCGTACCGTCTAGGTGCCCTTGTGCTAGTCGCCCTTAAACTTTGGGTCGAGCGCCTCCTGCGCTCACCACTGCCCGGTAAAGCTGTAGAGGCAATCTGAGGCCAGCAGTATAGGTCATTAAAAAAAAAAAATTAATACGATTATAATGTTTATTTCACCCTGTATATATTTTTTAACATTAAAGTAAACTATAATATACTCATGAATAAAAATAAATAAAAGTATTTACACAACACCTTATTATATAAAAGAGACCTAAATTATTATACTAATCCACATCAGTATTAAGTATATGTTTTGATCATAGTTACATATTATTAGTTAAATTTTATCAACATTTTATTATAATAAAAGCAGGAATAAGGATCGCGTTTGTTTTTCTTTATTCTGAGATCTGTGGACACACGAAGTAACACTATGTCCTACTCATACGAGTATGTTATATGAAATCCACTAAGAAAACGTAATCAAGGTAAATCCTTACAAATCCAAGGACTGCGTAGAACGGTAGAGGGACAATAGGTAGATAATATCCATTCAACACCTCTCCCCTTATCATTGTCAGAGTTTCGACACTGACCTAATGAAACCGACACGGGACGCGTGAAAGATTAAGTGTAGGTGCGAATAAAAGATGGCTACATAGAATGTGCTTTATATGTGTAGTTATAGTTATTTTCATTGTAATCATATATCTATTAACTTACAGAATAGTACATTAAGTATATTTTTTCTATACGTCTCATGTCATGCCCAGAGTCTGAGTCCAGAGTTATGCTGAATTCAATCTGAATTATAATACACTAGCTGCTCCCCGCGGTTTCACCCGCGTAGTCTTCGTTCCCATGGGAGTATAGGTTTAAAATTTAAAATACATGTTTTGGGTACACCCTATGTGTTATTCCAGGGTCTAAGCTATCTACTTAGACTGCCTCGGTGGCGTCAAGGGCGCATGCTCGACTGCCAATCAAGAGGTCCCGGGTTCGATCCCCAGGTCAGGCAGTGTTAAATATTGGATTTTTCCATTAGGAATTATCTCAATAACTGCCTGGAGTCTGGAACTGTGCCCGGTAGATGGCAATAGGCTCGCCCCCTATTACATGGGACCAATAACATACTGGCGAAATGTGGGTGTATCTACTATGGGACTGAGTCCTGGGTACACCTCTGCCTACCCCTTCGGGAAAAAGGCGTGAATGTATGTTTATGTTGTCAAAGCTATCTATAGGTACATTACCTACCTAAAATCTAAATAGTTAATAAAATCTAAATTCGTTATGTCGTATAGATACTTTAGACCCTGGAATAATACATAGGGAACTTTTATCTCGAAGTTACCACGGGAAGGATACTATACTACGCGGGTGAAACCGCGGGGCACAGCTTGTAGAACAATAATTGGATCAAAGCGTTATTGAAGGGTGTGTAATATTTGATATAAATAGGTACATGAACACAGTATCATCATCGTCATCTCAGCCATAGGACGTCCACTGCTGAATATAGGCCTCCCCCTTAGATTTCCATCCAGTCCGGTTGTAAGCGGCCTGCAAGGGGGGGGGGGGGCGGGGGGCTAGTCAAGTTCTTCCCAATTTCCCCATTTGGGTAGAAATTCCTTGGGGCTAGTAGAAGTATAGAGGATGGGAAAAGTATGTAGGTACTAGGTACTAGGTACAGTCGAGAGCGTTATGAAGCAAGTGAAAACATCAACGTGCTTTTGACTGTACAAACAATAAATTAAAATTGGAAACATAGTTACGATACAATAAAACTTTCAACAAATTATTCATTTCAACAAATTATTGATTAAAATATAATCTACGGGGTTTTTTCAAAAATTTACGATTGTGCTTGACTTTTTCACTTATTCATTTTAAACGAGTTTTTATCTGTGACAAGTTTACAAATGGTTTACGAACGTGACTACAGGACCCTATTTCAAACAAACATGTAATTACAATTTACAATAGGGTTGTGGAAAAAGTAGAGAATCAATGAATAAATGGATTAGCATAAAATCTATGCTGTAATAATCCAATAAAAATACCCAATATTAATATTCAATAATTTGAAAGCTTATTTTTCTATGAATCTGCCATTTTTACTGAAAAGCAGTGCGACATCACTAGCCGATACGTTTCATGTTTTTAATATAACTCATAAATAATGTGCCGCTTCAATTCACAATAAGTAGGTACTTAAAAATCTTTATAATGAATTTTACGAAAGATTAGGATCGATATTTGTAATGATAGTATATATTTTTACATATTAAATAGTCAACCGACTTGATTATTACTTGCAAGTCTCGCCACCATTACACTTACGAGCCTTACGAGCGTAATTACATACATGTAATTACGTAAAATAAAGACAACTAAGTTCTAGAAAATAACAATACAAAGATTCACTAAAAAATTCAATTTATCCAAACAAGTTTTCAGTGCCTTTTTATTTTTCGAAGATTTTTTTCTTTGTACAGGTTTTTATACATAAAAACTCGTTTGGATTAAATTAGATTTTTTAATGAATCGTTGTATTGTTATTTTCTAAAACCTAGTTGTCTTTATTTTACATAACTACATGTAGTATTTTTTATATCTTCAAAAAATCACATTTTTGAAGAAGAAGAGATTTGTTTTTGAGATTTGTAAGGGCGAATTTGCTTTGGACAACGCCTTAAGCGCACCCGTTATTAAACACTTTGCCAGACCTATCTATTTTAAACTCTAATCCGCTATTGTGGTATAACGTAATTAATAATTTTATAAACATAAACAGCCACATCGGTCCGATGCAATTACCCGCTCAACTTGCATCAATCAATCACTCGAATGTGATTGAGTGTACATGCTCAGTGATCGGACGAGAATATACCTAATACTATTGGTATTGCTAACCAAATCCTGTTCTACAGCTAAGCTGATACTGTATACTATTATATCTTATATACCTTAGCTTCATAATTATTGATTGATTGCTTAATTTTAACAAGCGTAGATATTTTTATTATATTTTTATAGACTAAGCAGCATATTTCAAGCGAATAAGATGTAATGGTAGGCCTCCTTTGCAGGGGGCCTCCTGGGGAAGTACCACACCTTTGCCAGTTATGCATCCGCCAAGCAGTAATGTGCAAACGTTACTGTATTCCGGTCTGAAGGGCAATGTTACCAGCGAAATTACTGGGCAAGACGAGTTTCAACAACTAATATAATCTATTTTGATCATGACATTAAAATAAAGTTACTTTTCAAATTATATTTAATATTCAGACGCCTGAGAAGGCAGATTTTGGTTGGGCATAATGACTTATAATATCTATTGTACCTGAAATCTCTGAATAAAGAAATTGAATTGAAATTGAATTGAATATCTCAGAGTGACAGGCGCAGTGCAGTCCCGCCCAGAATTTTGAATTTTAAAACACTGGCTGGCACTGGGTCTGTTATGGGCAATCATGATGCTTACCATCAGGCACCTGATTTGCTCGTCTTGTTACTTACTATCATAAAAAAAGCCCTAAAGCCTAAAAATAGAACGAAACAAACCAACCTCGATTACGTAACCCTATTTATCCCGATTCATACTTGAAGGAATTCTTATAGTACTTTATATGTACGTATACGAGCTCCTGCTCGTAAACAAAAATATCGTATGAATAATGAAATTAGGCGAGGCGCGAATAAATTTCATCAATAAAACTTATTACATTTCCCCCGTGACGAATGGTGCAGTATACTTCGGGAAATTATATTTCGATTTGGTACAATGTCCCATTGGATTTGTGTCATAGGAGTGCTTTCACACGCACGGCGGCTCCACGAGAAAATATACTCGGTAACATTAAACCCGCACTGAGAGGTTAGGAGTTAGGCCCTGACTGCCAGTGGCGTAACCATACCATGCGAGGCACGTGGTAAAATCATATGATTGGGCCCCAGTAAAATAGTTATAATTTAATGCTTCCATGCTCCATGCTTTTCTTGATCTCTAGAAATAGCAATAAAGGGGCGAGCAGCTTGCTGCGAGCGCGACGAAAAATGATATAGTCAAAACTACATATAACAATGAGGACGCGAGTGCGACGAAAAGTTTTATAGTTATAACAATGAAGGCGCGAGCAGCTTTCTGCGAACGCGAAAAAATTAGAGTTTTAACTACCTACCTAACAATGAAGCCGCGAGCAGTTAAATTATTTTATTATTAAGAAGAATCTAATTTATATATGTCTTTATTGGAGGCTTATTGTAATTGATTTTAAGTACTTACATTATAATCTATATAATTTATAACATATTTTTTTAAAATGTTACGTTATTACGAGTACGCGGTCTTTCGGGCCGGGGGCCCCGTCAGCCTGGGGGCCCAGTGAGCCCAGGGGCCCGTGGCATTTTGCCAGCCCTGCCACCCTATAGTTACGCCACTGCTGACTGCCATGATTTTATAGTACTAGGAATAAAGACAAAATAGCTGTACCTAGCTTTAGATTATCTAAAACGAATAAAAAGACATTCTTAGGAAATAGTGTACGTTTCTATAATAAAATCCCCAAAGAGATAACTGGGCTCTCAGAGGGTAAATTCAAAACCTGTATAAAATCTACTTTACTAAAGAAGGCTTATTATAAAGTCAACCAGTACTTAGAGGACAAAGATGCTTGGAAACTTCTGCATAGCCGCCTCGCGGCACCTTCAAAGAAAACGAATGTAACCAAACCAAATATTGTGAAACTATCTGATGAAAAAATGAAGCCCTACAAGTTTCTTGTGCGTTCTTCTTGTAGAGGTATCTTTCCGAACGCACGGTAGACTCAGTACTGTTTATCTTCATTGACGTACAAAAGTGTCAGATTATGACCTATTTGAATAAAGCTGTTTTGAGTTTGAGTTTGATAGTATGTACCATTTTTACTAATAACCCCGGTGCAAATCGGCAGTGCAGTGGCGACGGCGGGCGCGTTTTGTTACGAGTATGAAATCTCTACAGTCATATAAAACTAGCCAAATCTTCCATCTCGCTCGCTTGCTCGTTTTCGTACATAGGCTTTGAATTTCCAAAAATCATATGTTGTGTTTCTCAATTACACCATTTATAATATATTAAAAAAAACTTAGTTTGGATATCTTTTCATTTAACAGAAGAGATCTAAAAGAACCGTTATTTCCTTCTATTTTCGATGTACTCCATTAAATAAATAAGAAGAAAAAACTTAATAATCTTCTTAATCCTTCATAATCTAAAGATAAACAAATTCAACATTTTTTTTTATATTCAGATTTAGTGATTTTTATCTTCAATAATATAAATTGGGCGAGCGAGATGGAACTCATAGCCCGTGCCGCCTGTATGTGTCCAGAGGCACCGCGCTAGGCTTGCAGTATGGCCACACACATTGACTTCCACATGTCATAATAATACGAAAATCTGGTTCGAGCAATCATAGCAAACGACGGAGATCGTGCCTATATCGCGTCGCCGTATGTGTGAAAGCGTATTTAATCTTAATTTTTGGCTGGCCTCACGGACGATTCTAGGTCACCAGTTCGGACTTTTGGCATTTTGTGTTCTTCTCATTGGCTACAGCGCAGAGTTGGCCCACTAGCCGCCATAAATAAGAGCTCACCTTGGAACTAGGAAGGTCTCATTTTTGAAGGCAACTTGAATAAGATAAGGTTTATAGTAGGTAAACTCTATTTAATAAACTAAGGTTTCCCAAGAGGCCAAGAGCTACCTACCTCTTGGCCTCTTGGGAAAGAAAAGAAAAGAAAAGAAAAACGGCCTACGCCCGTATAATTCTTAGGTTTTTCTTCTTGGTCGATATTATATGCCATCACTTAGCTTAAAGATTATGTTGATAACAGTACCTGATTTAGATTTTGGAGGACAGGTGGCAATTAAAATTATACCTTGTAATCAATGACGTTGAATCGCTTCCTTCTACTTGTAATAAAATTTGGAGGAGGCAGGAATCGATTTTTGGAGGAAACGGAATAAGCCTTCATACCTACTTAATCTAGTTTATAAAATACTAGTTGTGCCCCGCGGCTTCACCCGCGTAGTCTTCGTTCCCGTAGGAATATCGAGATAACAAGTACCCTATGTGTTATTTCGGGGTCGAAACTATCTACATAACGCATTTTAGCCCAAACCGTTTTAGTAGTTTCTGCGTGAAAGAGTAACAAACACATGCGGTACTTTATAAAGATTTATAAAGATTATAAAGATACTATTTATAAAGATGCGCCACCGTCTTTTTGCTGCAAATGAATCCTCTCCATCCATCGGTTGTCTGGAAGAAATCGCGTATTAGCGATAAGACCGCCGCTTGTACATTTAAGTATAGTTTCTCTGTATCCTTTGTATTGGTTCTTTAAGTGTGGTGTACAATAAAGTATTATCTATCTATCTATCTATCTATCTACTTTTTTTCGCGATATTCGCACGGGAGCGATGTCCACGGGTGAAACTGCGAGGCGCAGCTAGCAGCTAGTATTATATAAAATCTTGGCTTTGGTCTTATGACCGGCCGCCTGCCTGACGCCAGTGCTGTTGATGGTACTTTTAGTATACCCGCTACCTTGTACCCGCTACCTCGTAATCGAGGCGTGATGATGGTACGTTAGTATTATTACTTATTCTGTGATGATGGCAAGACCTTATTGTGCTTCCAATGTGGCCAAAATGGCGAACATAAAGCATTCAGCCGGGACCTTTGATTTTGGCCATTATTACCGGTAGATAGACTGCCTCGGTGGCGTAGAGGGCGCATGCTCGACTGCCAATCAAGAGGTCCCGGGTTCGATCCCCAGGTCAGGCATAGTGCTAAATATTGGATTTTTCCATTAGGAATTATCTCAATAACTGCCTGGAGTCTGGAACTGTGCCCGGTAGATGGCAATAGGCTCGCCCCCTATTACATGGGACCAATAACATACTGGCGAAATGTGGGTGTATCTACTATGGGACTGAGTCCTGGGTACACCTCTGCCTACCCCTTCGGGAAAAAGGCGTGAATGTATGTTATGTTTATTACCGGTAGGTTGTCGATGGAAACGATGTCGACATAAACGGTTTGAACTGTACTCTAATTTACTTTTACATTAAATACAACGAACCATTTTGTATCTGCTAGTACTTTTAATTTTCAATAAAAGAAAGCTTTAGATAAAATTGATCAGTCCTAAACCAAATCGAGGGAAAACGGACCGGGTGAAAATGGTGAGGAGCTGCAGGAACACACAAGTGGTATGCTGTTCATTGGGTGAACTTAGGTATCCTATATACCTATCATCGCCTCTTACTACTCCTACAGCTCTCAACCCGAAGGAATATCTAAATGTTTATATTCTTCATACTTATTAGTCACGTACCTTATACATATAATAATAAATTTATTTCTCGAAAAAGTATTACAGCTATATATTACCTGATTCTTAGTGGTTATTATAATTATTAAATTATGCATATTAATAAATATAGCAGCTGATAAAGCTAAGTGCACATTGTTTTAACTGAGTTTCAGTAAATTGGTAACCTACACTAAGATTACTCTTGTGCTGTAGGTCTGTAGTCCCTTCAGTGTCAGCTGTATAGCCTAAGAAATTAATACAATTTATAATGGTAAGGACTTAATTATTAAGTTTATATAACATTTTCTTAAATAATATAAGTTACTTATTAAATATACTTTAGTTAAATAAATGGAGTGTTATTAATATGGTATAAGTAGATCAGGTTGTGTATCAAAACACATCATGCTAGTGTGATCAACCTAAGAAACTAAGTGGATGCTTCCTATTCAAGCACAAAACATTGCTAATAAAGTGGATAGGTGCTGAAAAACATAGCCCATAAGACGGATACGAATAAACGTCTCACGTCCGTGAGCCCGTGCATACTTCACTAAATGGAACAGATACGAATCGCATTTTCGAACGAGCGAAGCAAGGCCATTAGTGCATCTGCAGTGGCTGCAGAGGATCCAGAATTCAAGATATTTGCCACAGGCTCAGTAATAAAGGCAGACTCGGCGCTCAAAGATACAAAACTATGCCGACCGATCCCAGTAAGTCTAAATTACTCTAGTGTTACGTTTTCCTGCTCAGTATGCAATAGGGTTTGGGAAGTCTCGACCTTTTCCAAGTCCCGGGACACGAGACAGCTCACGTCTATAGTCCCGGAATTCCCGCGACCATTGGTCTCATTTTTCGATATTGATTCAATTTTAACAACCGAGTTCTGTCTCGAATCTCGACAAGTCTTGACCTATTCTAAAGTTGCGGAACTCGAGACAGCTAAATTTTGCAAAAGTCCCGGGACTTCGACACACGAGACGTCCCGGAACCTAAACGCTGTACTGGTTGCATACTAGAAACCAATACAGTATGTCTCATAATATGTTTGTTACATGTTTTCCGTGGACAATCTTAGGCTTTTAACTTGATATGGAATAGTATGGACTCATCAAATTAAGTTATTTTTTGGCAATTTACAACAAAAATATCTTTTTATTCACAACATAATAGTAAAAAAAATAATAATAATAATATGGGACAACTTCCACACACGGTCATCTGGTCCCAAACTAGGCTAGCAGCCTGTACTATGGTAACCAAATGACTGTTATACATACTTAAATACGCTTATAACACCCAGACACAGATCAAACAGACATGTTCATGCACACAAATGTTTGACCTGGCCGGGGATCGAACCCGGGGCCTGCGGCACAGAAAGCAGAATTACTACCGTCTGCGCCGACGAGGCTGTCAATAGTTTCTTAGAACTATCGTAACGGAGGACACCGTATTACTAGGTTTGGTCTCAGTTTTGTTTTTGAAACGCGGTGTCTGCGTATGTTACTACCGTCTATAATATTTGCATGCACCGGATGACGTCACGGCGTCGTCGACGCCTGGCTCCTGGCTACGGACTCGACGCCGGTTATGGAAACCAGTGACTCGCTTCCAAATCTCCTTACATAAAATATATCGTTAATTAGCAGCTAGAACGTGACATTTCGTTTTCTGACATATAAAATACACCTAAGTACTTTACATTATGTTCTTACAGGAAATGAGCGATGTAAAATCTCGAGTATGGTTAATAAATAATAAGTAACAATATCATGTTTTGAGATGTAACGTTCTTGCACGAAAGAGTAGGTAATACAGATGCCAGAAAAAATGGTTCAAAGAAATAAGAAAATTAACACAAGAGAGGAATAGAACTCAATGTCCTATAGAATAATGATGAGAAGTTATACGTGGGTAACACTGAGTTTTAAAAAAATAGTCCAACAAGAAAAGCAGCCGGTTAAAAATGTATTTAAAGTTCGAATTAGGAACTCTGGAAATCTGTAATGGCCATGTTGACACTCGACAAACGCTTTGCTGCTAATTTGTAAAAAACAAATGACATATAATTAATATGAATTTAATACACATTATAGATGCCTAATTGAAATTTAAATAAATTTTTCATCGGTTGTTTTTCATACTGGCCTTCTAAAAACTTTCAGTGTATCTTGTAGAAAAAAATTTAAAAAGTTATTTTCAAAATTAACATTTTTGTTAATTTATTAATTAATTTCAGTTTATTAAGTAATTAATAGGTAACAACCTATCAATTGCTTCTTGTTGGAGTGAATAAATTTATTACTTTACTAAATTGTAATATAAATAAAATAAAATAAATAATTAAAGGGAATGTAAAAATACATTTGGAGGTATATTTTAAAATACCTATATTTTGGATTTTTATCATATTTTATTCCAAAGTACATCTATTTTGGATTGAAATATTATTAAAAACCTATACCTATAACTAGTGTCTAATTCGGAATAACGACATTAAATGTTGGAAATATGCTCTGCAATTAACATTATTGAAACCTCTACTAGGCATTTTATGTCCTCCTAATCTTATTATAACTTTACAACTCCAAATCCAGCGTAACAATAAAATCCTTGATACTGCATCTTTGTATATAAAAGTAAGGTCAACGCCAGCACGGCATACCGTCTGCAAACAGCCTTATTGTAAAGCTATGAATGCACAAGACAAATGCGCCGGAACACTGCTTTAGTGCTCATTACACATTCATGTTTAGGCTATGCGCGCACTACGATAAAAAATCATTGCGATAAATAATCGTAAATTTCTACACAAAATTCATTTTCGCAGTGAGCGCACTTTCGCATTGTTCACAGATTTGCGAATTTTATTCGCATCGATTTTTTTATCGTAGTGTGCGTTTAGCCTTATCAGCAGCTTACTAATAATCTTTAATTAAATGGGAAGTTCGATACTTACATACACTCGTATTCATTAAAATAGACTTTAAAAAAAACTAGTCAATTTAGGTATCTGATAATCTGAGTATAGATCTTCATCAACTAGGCTACGAATTTTCGTAGACGCGAAGACGCGTAGCTGCTACATACATAATATATACCATTGACGTATATTCTACGATAGACAAGAACGTTCTTAAAAAATATTTGCTCAAATTCTGTTACTTAGTTCATCAAAGTTGCGTTGATTTATTACGGTCAAATACGTTAATAGTTTGTAATAAAATCGAACAAAAAATGTTTTAAGATTAAACCGGGTTGGGTTGAAATATAATAATATGTAAGTGTAGCTTAGACCCTGTTAGTAAGAAATGTAGTTTTTTTTTTCAAGTAGACGAACAAAAGCTACCGACATAGCCCAGCGGGCAAGTGCAGCGTAGGACGTCAGACGTCAACTTACAAAATGGACAAGCGATCTAATAAAGACAGCTGGAACGCTGGATGCAAGCCACTAACAACCGGACTAGATGCGCTACGTTACGTTATCGTAATATATTAAGTATATATAACGTAATATATTAAGGCCTTTGTACTTTGTATAACAGTGGACGTCCTACGGCTGAGATGATAATATGGTGATGATAAAATAAACAAAATACCTACAAGCTAATTGGTAAGTAAAGCTGCGTCGACTATACCTATTTTATAAAGCTTAACTTAGCTTTGATCACAGAGGACTTTAGTATCTGTGGTGGCTTTGATTGGGCAAATCACCGCAAACAAGTCAACAAACCGTGGTAGAGTATATTTATCAAGCCGCAAAATGAACCAACTCGAAACAACGCAGTGAAACCGTGCGACCAACTTGAGCGATATATCAAAAGGGCCATTAATTCGGAGCCTTTCCGCGACATTTGGTAATGTCACGGACGGACCCCTCTACCCTCTATAGAGTATTTTAGGGCACTCATTATGGGTGGCTACTTTACACTACGGCTTAGTAAAAACGAGTAGAAAAAGTAGTGGTGCCACAACCGTTGAATGAACAAAAACAATAAAGTCAAGACTATAATAATTATTGCAAATTGAAAAGATTCCGTTTAATTTTTTTTCTAACACAGTACCTACCACCCAACTCATAAAATACCATACATATAATAGAAATGTCAAATGCCGTTATTCATATACAAAAAGCTTGCCACTACCTCGCCGTACATTTTATTCACTCAGGGGTACTGTCTCAAACTCAAACTCAAACAGATTTATTCAAATAGGTCATAATCTGACACTTTTGTACGTCAATGAAGATAAAAGATAAAAGACTCAGTACTGAGTCTACCGTGCGTTCGGAAAGATACCTACATTACTACATTACTACGTTATGCCTACTAAAAAACCCCGTGTTCCTACTCGACGCCATGTGTTGCAGCTGCGGGTACGAAGAAGCACTCATCCGCGGCTTTAACGGCGTTTGGTCCTCATGCCGAGAACCGATCATCACAACCCTCATAAGGGGCGCGCGGGAACACGCACTTAGCAAGGCATTCTATGTGGGCAACGGATACCCCCGCATCTGTCGCCCGGGCCCCAAGATTCATATTTTCCGGTCGCCACGGCACAGGAAAAACTCAGCACGAAGACGAGCGGAAAATAGTCGTCCACAAATAAGGGCTTGCTCTCGAACGTCCATGCGAGGACACGAGAAACCCTCCCACGCCCTCCTCGTGCAACCGTTGCACATATTACATCCGCGCTCTCTGACGAAGACATAGCAGATTTCTAGGACTTCCTTAATAAAGCCTGCGATGATAAGAGATACGTGGAATTTAATCATCGGCGACTTCTACCAAAATGTGTCTATCCTTGGCAAATACGGCCTGGGCTCTCCCGCAACGAACGAGGAGCCCGCCTTCTACAGTCCGCTTTTAGACAGAACCAACAAAACGCCAACAGCTTCTTCTGCTACGGTGTTGGAAATGGGTTTCTCCCGAGACTTCATCCTAGCTTCTAATAAATCAATAAGTAAGATCCTTCGATAAGTCGTTTCTACCAAAGCTAATGGCAATATAAGTTCTTGGTGCGTGGATTAATATCACTTCCTTGGGATTTTTTGAATTTTTTACTTTTTCACGCCAAAACTGCTGAACCTTTAAAGTACGCGTAGACCTGCTTTTCTCTCGCTAAAATAGATAGTATGTATAATGTTCTACATGTACCTAGTAGGATACTATTTTAGCGAGGAAAATCGCGAGTTATAATATATTACGATTCTATCTACCAACTCCGCTCTCTTTAGTGACTAGAG
This sequence comes from Hemistola chrysoprasaria, assembly GCA_947063395.1. NCBI lineage: Eukaryota > Metazoa > Arthropoda > Insecta > Lepidoptera > Geometridae > Hemistola > Hemistola chrysoprasaria. Next base: position 11,047,321 of record OX346723.1, read on the forward strand.
ATATATAAATCATTAAAACATATTTATAAACATTCATATATTTTAATCAATTATAAAAAATAATTTCAACAGAATATTGAGCCGTGTTACAGTCAATACAACATAAATCCTTAATATTAATTATATTATCACAATAGTAAAGTCTATAATATTATACGTGGTTAATTTCATTGATCACAAGTCTTATTCATTAGTATAAAATATTATTTAGGTGTTTGAGCATTCAGGTTTGACCGAATGAGATTAATAATCTTCTGCTTTTCAGCGCCATCTAGTATAGTTTGTCAAGACTAATGTGTCAACTCTAGTTGCATCACTATATCTATGGGACGTAGCTTGGTTGGGGCTTTTGCCGCCATCACGTAGTTCATTATCTACGCTTGTGATTTTGACGTTGTCGGTTGACAAGTGTCTCGTTTTAGGCGCTAGACGCAATAGAGGGCGGACGATTGCACACATATCGCGATCACCGCACATAGTCTCACACATGCCTTTTCGGCTTTAGAGATCATGGCCACTACAACGATGGAAAAGCTTTATTTCAAAACTTTCTCCTCGGAAGACCAAACTTCTACACTAGCCTTTATAGCAAGCCTTTATCCCAGAAAAAAAATATCCCAGAGAGTGGAATCTTGGGAAATTAAGAAACTATGCTACGCGGACCTATTTGGACATCAGATCTCACCGAAAGTAGAGGCCAAATTGAGATTTGCAACCCCTACGGTGGACCTGGCAAAGGTTTTATACCAGAGGAACCATCTCTGTCCGAAAAGAAATACATATGTATAAAAAGGAACTTCTAGAATGGCCCCTCGGTAGTCCCCTATATACATACCAGACAGTATTGCCGAAAAGGTCATGAAAACTTTTAAGACGTATTTTTTGGTACGGTCAAGATATTAAAAACAAAATTAACTACACGGGACATGGCCTCGGGCAGGCAAGATCAACATCGCAGAATAAACGCATCTTCTGCTAAGATACCGTGCACAGAGACCAACCCACTGAAAAAAAAAATTATTGCAAACCAATAAGATCGAGAATGTCGCTGAACAAGTAAAAACATTATTTTCGAAAAGTAAACCATCGGAACTAAGCCTTGTCGGAGATTCCGAATATATAAGAAGCCAAGTTCCGATGAAACCTTCCATGCACCGTCCTTCTGTGCTGCGTCCTCAGCCATAAACTTACAGAAATGCTCCAACGAAGCAGCTTTTACAAGACAGATAGAGGATGCACAAAGAAAACCATCTGAGCTATCTAGTTCTAAGAATTTTGACTGTGACTTCACTCCTGAGACAGTTGAGGCCAGTTGAACTCAAATTATCAAAAGCCGATATTGTTGCACAAGCACGTAACTGCAAAAGAGTAGGCAATGAAGATTAGAAAAACATAGGATACGCAAAAGTACAAAAACCTATCATGCATCTCCGATTTTCGGAGCCCTAAAAGTTAACAGTATATTAGCAAGTAACACTTCCTCGTGGATGTCACTAACAAAACTGGAAAAAATAGATTTAACTCTGGGAGCAATAAGTCACGGCCTGCTACTGCAACTAAGTTTTTCCGGACGCTTGCAAAGGCCTAATTCACGAACTCGGAAAATTAAGTCACGTACCAAAAAATTACTAAAAAAAAAAAAATTACTAACCAAGAGAAGATCCCTCTAGGTTCAGACTGTCAGTTTCGGAAAATTTCAAGCTGCCCGCTTTATTACACTTGTGGGCGAAGAGCATGGCACACTATTGAAAAAAGATGGCGGCAAAAGTCCCAACCAAGCTACGTACCATGGACCATAAACACAGTGAAGAAAACCAGAGTTGACACACTAGATAGATAGATAGATAAACACTTTACATCATACATAGGACACAAACATAAAGGAATAATATTTAAAATTATCTAGACTACTAGATGGCGCCGTTATAAGCAGAAGGGTAATCTCATTGGGTCAAGACTTTCGGATGAAACCTAAATATAACCGTTTTATACCCTTCGAGAGTAAAATGGGAATTACAAACATTGATATTATTTACATTAACCTAAAAAGAGCCGATGGCAAAGACAGGCTATCTGCCTTTGCCAATGATTACAATACTACTACATGATTACTTTACTCCTATTACATGAGACTAAAAAAATAACGAAGTGTGAGTGTGAACCTATAATATACAGTCATATGGATTGGCTCAAAAGTTCATTGACCTTTAGTACTTGTCAATGAACTTTAGTGGAAATCTATATGGCTGAAGCTATCTATAGAGCTGGCACCCCGTACAACTTTTGTGTGGCGTATAGTTTGGTAACTTTGGTACTTATATATCACGAAGGGCTGTAGGTGCACATTGTCTAAACATAGCCTGTCGTTGACAAAAGCTTATGCATGTGTAAGGTGACCTTTATCGGACAACTCAACTTAGAAGACGACGCTTTAGGGGGGGTCTGCTTTTGCTTATTATGCAGTGACACTGCGAAACCATTGGCCGCAAACCTTTTTGTCTCGACTGGCCAAATTTTACGATTGCCATTTACGATTTTTATTCATACTAAATACTAAAATTCGTAAAAACGGCGTCTTTAGGTTATATTGTCTGTGGTCTTTTTATATAATTAACTTATTATTTAAGTCCCTCTTCGTAAAGTCCACACACTTTGTTCGCTGGCACTGCTTTGTCTGTAACAATAAAAACATTTGGTCAATTTCGCTAGATGCCGTTAGTAGTATGATTTATTTAATTTATATAATAATCAAGTATATATACTTATCAATAATAATTGATAAGTAGGTGCTTTACATTTCTATCATTATCATTATGTATATTATTTTATAGCTATATAAATAAGTATTCTATTTAAAAATATCTTTAATTTTAATGCAACGAATGAGGTTACATAAGTTTGAAGTTTGAAGTATATTAAAAAAGTTATACGAGGCATATTTCTCACAATCCTATGAAAAAAAAATCAAGTCGATAATCCCTTTTGTCTGTTTCCCCCGAATATAATTTACCCATTCGATAGAGCTCAATATCCAGTTCAGGCCAAAAAAGCTAGCATACATATAATTATACCAAAGAATCAGTAGACAAGAGTTTTCATTTCATATCTTTGTAGCCAAGCAAATTCGTTAATTCTGGGCCGAAAGCGTCATAAATTTTGGTCTGTTTACTATATTCCTGATATTTTAAAGATGAAGTAAGCTGACGTCCCTATCTTTTTATTTTCTTTTGTAAACTCTTCTTTTTTCCAAGCGAACGTCTAAAAGTTCTACGTGATGAGACGTTCACTTACTCTTTCACGCAAAAACTTGGGCTGAAATTCGGTATGTACCTATAGATAGTTTAAATAGATAGATAAACACGTTATTGTACACCTAAACATGGACATAACAATACAGTAATAACAATTAAAATAATCTTAGGCTAGTACAAGTGGCGGTCTTATCGCTCAAAGCGATTTCCTCCAGACAACCAGAAGGAAAGGAATAGGTACTTATTATGATAATTGATTGAATTTGGCGTTACTTTTCGGAACTCCATTGCAAACTCCTAGAACGAGGAGCGGCGTCGTACTAACATTTGTCGCCCTTACAGCGGAGTCAGAGTCTATTTCCTGATGATGCGTCGTGTAGACGCGAAACACGTGTCGATATATGAATGGTGTCACTAATAACAATAATACTTAATAGCATTTCCTCTTTGCATGCAATTTTGCGGGCGGGAGGGCGGTGCACTGTGCATGTTGTTTTTGACACTAAAAATCGGAACTAAAAACTAAATATTCTTGTTCTAGGAGTATACTTATTATGAGTTAGTATGAGTAGTTTAGACCCTGGAATAACACAAAGGGTACCTTTTATCTCGATATTCGCAGAACGAAGACTACGCGAGTGAAACCGCGGGGCACAGCTAGTATTTCATATGTTAAAAACAGATTTCCATACCAATCATCTTAGGATAAGGCAAGTTCAAGTTATCCATGATACGAGTGAATTCCTCCAAAGTTTTCGTTAACCTCGGATTATATATCTTCTCCTCTGCTACCGTAGTGGCTGTCTGTCCTCTATAATCATGTGCTGGATACAGAGTGTAGTGCTCTGGTAGGGTGAATATCCTTTTATGTACGGAATTGTATAGGGTTTCTGAGGAGCCTTCTTGGAAGTCTGTTCGGCCGCAACCTCGGATTAGCAGTGTGTCGCCGGTGAAGGCCATGCACTGGGGATAAAGAGATTAATTATTTGTTAAACTAACATTTTAACATGTAACACAGGATTTTCTGAAAATTGCAACAGGCACCAGTCTTTAACAAGATAGCCTAACATTATACATAATCCTAACGACTGTAACACCTAGAGCTTAAGCACGAAACATATCGTGAGAGAAAAATAAACTTTATTTTAAAAGCTTTTATTTAACTTGCAATGTATGTAAGTATGTTTGTTCGGGTGAAATCTTTGAACACAATTTTGAAGTAGATATCTTCAACCGATTGAGCTGAAATTTTGTATAGACGTTTAGTTTGGATGACAATGCACGATATGGTATGTGACATCATTCTAAATCTAATATGGCGGACCATCCAAGATGGCGGAATAGTTATTTTTAATGCATTTCTACAATATGGATATGAAATGAAAGGGCTTGTTGAGAGTAGCTCGAAAAATAATTTGGCGTCATTCTAAATCCAATATGGCGGACCATCCACGGATGAATGGATGGTGGAGTAGTTAAAAGCTTTTTTAAAAATGTTTTTTTGCTTTTAATTTATTATTATTTATTTTTATTACTATCACCTACGTGGAGTTACCGGATTTAGAATAGTGCTCCACCCTCTCCACCCGTGGTTGCCGTAAGAGCCGGCTAAGGGTCAACAGATCCAGAGGACGGACAGCAGCGTCCTCTGCAAAAATCATCGAACTGCGCTCGACCCCCCTTTATGAAGGAGGCCTTTGTTCAGTAGTGGATTACCAACGGCTAAGATGATGAGACAATGATTAATGTCTTGACTCCTGGGTTGAGCTGAAATTTGGTATGGAAATAGTTTGGACCTGAATTGTTTACTGGATAATTTTGAATAAAATTAATTAAGATATATAAAAAAAAAAATATTTTATTTTAGTAGTATGTAGTCTCGAATGGAGACCACGGACCGATAAAAGCAGCGTATGATGTCCTCTCACAAGGTGGACAGACGATCTAAATATAAAATAACATTAACATGTTTCAGATAGTGATTTAAATTGGAATATCCGAGAATATCGGGATCCAGCGACAGCAGATATTCTGACAACCTGTACAACAATTTAATAAAAGTAAGTATTTTTGAAATAATTTGTATGCTTCACACAAAAAGCTGTTTTTAGGTTCATGGGTTAATTAAATTGTTAAGGCATACGTATGTATGCATGGTGTTGGGTTCCGTACGCAGATAACAAGAACATACAGCGCCATCTATAAGTTCCTTGCGCAAAGTATGGAAATATGCAGTAAAATAACTAAAACTTTTGATTACGTTAACTTAAAAGTATGATTTGTTTACCGCCACAAGAGACCGTAGACCTGAGTAGATGATATCAATTTCAACTTGATACCTCCACGCATTCCCATTAAAAAGTGCCTTTACAGACGTACAACAAACAGACAGCCGGACAACAAAGTGTTCCTATAAGGGTTTTTGAGGTACGGAATTCTAAAGAGCTAGGGCCCCCTATCGCGTAATAACTACAAACATAATACAGTAGGTATTAGTAGGTATCTGAATTCAACCCCTTGATTATATACTAGTATAATTAATAATGATACCTGGATGCTACTGCTACTATTATTGTAGCTAACCTTGCTTAACTATATTATATAATGTAAGTCATATATCTTAAGTCTTAAGTCATATATTATTTTGTTCGCTCGATACTCTACCTAATTGTTTTTCTAAGTGTACATCGTTTTGAGTTGCAATCTAGAACATATTATTGTAACTAAATTTATTTTTGAAGTGATTGTAATTTGTTATGTACGCCAAATAAATAAATAAGTAGGTATGTTAATAATTATTATTGACGATAAAGGTGACATCATTGATAGCAGTTATTTAATTATCTTCTGTTGGTATTAAGATAACAGTAAAAACTAAAATACCACACAACGCTCTCTTGAATTTGATAAGTTGATAAGGTTCGATAACTCTGGTACAAGTACACTGCATGATACAGAATTGAACAATAAACAATATATGGATTATACCAATAACATAATTATCTATTTCTTGAAACTTTGACAAGTAGAAGACTAATTTGATTATCATACAATACATACAATGCCCTTTTCCTGAAGGAGCAGGCAGAGGTGTGCCTGGTCCCCTTATTACGAACAGCGGTAGAAGTGTGGAAAGCATTTAATTGCTTAATGTCTGATGTCAAACAGCATACAAAAAATGACGTTTGACAGTAAAATTTACTGCTGTTGTTATGCGATTGCATGTTAGTACCTAAACCCAGGGTCTCATTCCCATAGTAGGGACCCACATTTCTCCAGTATGTTAATTATTATTATTATTATTTTATGCTATCCATAGGGGCTTTAAGCCGCTTCGCCGCGCGCTTTCGCAGAGGACGTGTATAGCCGTTTCCTCTTCTTCGAGGCAGAATCTGCGTTCAGCTTCCTGGCTTCATCATATGTTTGTTTAACTTGCAGTGACCAGTAAGGATTCTGGTTACTGCACAGGTTTTATATCTGCTGAGCTGAATATTTTAGTATTGTTTCCTTTAATGACGGCTTTGGTATGTGTTATTGGTATGGGCCAGTATGTTATTCGTCTCATGTAAAAGGGAGCAAGCCTATTGCCATGTACCGAGCACAGTTCCAGACTCCAGGACGTTAGCGCTCCATTCACGGCACGCGAATAGTTAACGCGATGAGTTTACGAGAATTTCGTCAGTAAATCATAATCACCTGTCGATGTGAAACATAAGTCATACACCCATTAGTATGCCCCGGCGTGGAACAGCAAAGTAACCTGCAGCTCCCAAACTGTACTTCATCGCCGTCGTTGACGTGTAAATCAGCCTCAGCTCCTGAAGCCGCGCCTATCAAGCTGAGGGTTCCTGGGAGGAGGGTCTTCAGCTTGCCCGAGCCTGTTATGTGGTCAGCATGCATGTGGGTGTTCACTGGAAGAATAATACTAAATCTTATACTTATTAGGTATTATAAAAAGGTGTTGCAACTTAAGTAGAGGCTTCTACTCATCAAACGAGACGTTATACTCATTTAAAACTGCCCTAAAAAAAGTGGCGAAATTCTGTTGTACCTACTTATGTAGAATACACGCAGCTTTGTTTCCATCACTCATTAAAGTAAAAGATAGCAGAGATATATAAAACCCGGGCGTCAGAAAGAGATAAACACAGATTCGCAGTTACGTGAGCGCCAAACCTTATCGTTATATACGTGTAACATCGGCGCAAGATAAGGTGCGACTGACTTAACTCAAGTCAATTCGCTTGATTTGAGTTCGCCACGCAAAGCAAGGTAAACCCCATCTCTACCTCAGTTTATATAAAAGGTCATTGCTTGCAAAAGGAACAATTGCATTTCTTATAGGCTGTTTCGTATAAGATATGTAGGGGGCAGTCGTTAGGTCTTGTCGGAGGCCTTGTAGGAATATTGGCGATCTGAAACTATAACAATGTGGGTTGTCCACATAACCCAGCAGTGTAATTGGCGAAATCTGTTCTGTTTAATATTAATGTTATATTCATAACATACAATCAGTAGATCAGTATAGAGTAGTACGCAGATGTGTACCTAGGACTCGGTCCCATGGTAGGTACACCCTCATTTCATGCATATGTACAGTCACGCCTTGTTCCCGTTGGGGTAGACAGAGACTATTTCCCTCCACTTGTTACGCTCCAGACATACAACTTTCGCTTCGATCACTTTCATGACATTTTTCGTCTCGTCGGGTGTAGTTTTTGTAGTGGTAGGCCTCTTTTGCAGGAGGCCGCCTGGGGAAGTACCACACCTTTGCCAGTTATTCATCCGCCAAGCAGTAATGTCCAAACATTACTGTGTTCCGGTATGAAGGGCAATGTTACCAGCGAAATTACTGGGCATGATGAGATTCAACAACTCATATCTCAGGGTGATAGGCGCAGTACAGTGCCGCGCAGAATTTTGAATTTTAAAATACTGGGTAGCACTGTGTCTGATATGGGCAATCATGATGCTTACCATCAGGCATCTGATGAGCTCGTCTTGTCACCTACTATAATAAAAAAAAAAAAAAAAAAAAAAAAAAAAAACTACCTACATTTGACTTGGCCTTTCCTAAGAACAACGTCAATTTGTTCATGAAAAGTACGCCTAGGTCGACCGCTACCGACTTGACCACCACCACCCACATTTCGCCAGTATGTTATTGGTCCAATGCATTATATTCGCCATTTTTCTAATTTTGTTGTATATTTCTGATTCTTTTCGTTTATGTAATGGAGATACCTTTCAACTAGAAATTCTAGTAGCCCAAAAAAGTTAGGCTTATGAAACAGATTCTAGTGATTTGCTCGAAAAACATTCATAATGCATATTCATTGTACTTATTTGTTTTTGCTTGAGTCATTGCCGTAATTACACCGCTACGCAATCAATCATCATGTTGCAATAAGGCCCATTTCACACGAAACACTAAAACCAGCGATGGTTTTAATGGATAAAACATTAAAACATTTTTTTGTGTAGGTACCTTTTTGAATACTACATTACGTACTAAAACAAATATTGATAAAACAAGTATAACAATACTAATACATTAGCATAAAATAGATATAAGCGAAGGTACTGTTCTAAAACGCACGCACACATAAGCGCTCTTTACAGGAAAACCCTCAGATCGATACTACCTAGTTTGTATGATCTGAGGGAAAACCCTAGCACTCTCAAGCGGCTATAGCACCGATAGTGACCAAGACGGGCCATTACGACCCAGGAAGTTGGAACGAGCCATCCGATCAGCATTGTTCGGACGCGAAAGAACAAGAAAACCAGGAACAAAAATATCCTCGTACTAGGCCTATAGGGATGCGTCCCACCAGAGTACTTGCTCGCGTAGAAGGTATGTGGCGTGTGCGTTCGTTTTTGAACCATTGAATGCAGATCATTCCTTGTGTGTGTTTATTTTGGATTTTAAACCGTTTAATGCAAGTCATTCCTATACATTTTCCATTTCTTTGTATTTTAGGACGTTAGTAGCCTTGGTTCCTTAAGTTTGGCAACACATTGTAAAAACAGTGCATTAGTTAATTTTTGGACACATTTTATTATGACTATAGTTCAAAGTCAAAGTCATTATGATCATCAGTAGGTACTCACTGGCAAAAACAAGATTGAATCCAAGTTGTTTGATCAAAGTGGCGTCTCTCTCTGCATGTTCTAACACTGGGTCGATGAGAACAGCCTTGTTTGTGCAAGGGTCTGCCAGAAGGTACGTGTAGGTACTACTTACTGGGTCGAACAACTGGAAATAGTAATTAAAGACAAAATATAACAACACGCCTTTTTCCACGCGTGGTTAGGTAGGGGAGTACCAATTTTCATAGTAGGTACCTTTAAGATATTCAGCACCCACATTTCGACATGTTGTAATCAATAGAGTACAAAATACAAAAAAAATATTTGCCAACAATTTGTTTTACAAAAATTTACTGGTGGTTCCCGCACTAGGGCTGGCCTGTATCGCGGGGAGCCTTACAGTTAATCGAAAGCTATATTTGTTAAAAATTACCTATACAATTAGTTTTTATAAAAAGTAACAATAGATAAACTTATGTGTTAATAAGAGTGCGAGCCTATTAATAGTAATAGTTACTATTCTTTGCTATTGCCGCCAACCATAGTAGGCATGTGTGCGCACTCCAGGCTTCTATTGAGAAATTCCTAATACTTATAAAAATCGTAACACTTTGCCTGACCTGAGAATCGAACCTACAACCTCATGCTACTTGACCAACTGGAAACTTTATAAGACAAATATTTGAATTTATACTCTCACAGAACAATATTCGAAAATTACACTTCTCGAGTCAAACCACTAGACTGCCTCGGTGGCGTAGAGGGCGCATGCTCGACTGCCAATCAAGAGGTCCCGGGTTCGATCCCCAGGTCAGGCAGTGTTAAATATTGGATTTTTCCATTAGGAATTATCTCAATAACTGCCTGGAGTCTGGAACTGTGCCCGGTGGATGGCAATAGGTTCGCCCCCTATTACATGGGACCAATAACATACTGGCGAAATGTGGGTGTGTCTACTATGGGACTGAGTCCTGGGTACACCTCTGCCTACCCCTTCGGGAAAAAAGGCGTGAATGTATGTTATGTTATGAGTCAAACCATTATAGTATAGGTAGTGTGGTTAACCCACAGCCCAATTGTTAAAGTTATATTATATAGACTCCGATATCCGACTTGCCTTATCGACTGTCCACAGCCCTGAACTCCCTATAAAAACGTTGTACCTAAATTATTTACAATTAGAGCATATTTTCAACATGCATCCAGGTTCCTTATTATATTTCAGTGTGTCGCCGGCCGCTTAACAGGTAATATAATATTCAATTGTCTATGCATACCCCTAGAACTTAAATTAGGTACTGATATATAGCCAAAGACTGTTTTTATTCAACTGTTAAACTAAAACAGTTTGCCTACAAAACAACTCATGCTAGCTCACCTACTTAGCGCTCTGAAAATTGGATAATAAAGTAATAGTCGCTTTAATAAAGCTGTAATTAATAATATAATCACCTGTCTGAAGAAAAAGTTATTACTGTCCATAGTCGATAGAGGCCGCACGCGTAACACGAGTTTACTAACTTTGCCGACTGCTGTGGCTGCCTTCCAGATGCCTACTAAGCTCTGCATCGTCTTCGTCTGTGACAATAGTTATAAAACATATTGATTACACCATGTTATTACTGTATTTCATGTAGGTACATATGTATTATGTACAATGAACATAGGTTTTAGATGAATGAGTTGCAAAAATGAAATGATCTTATGTGAAAGGAGTAACCATGGTGCAATAATAGGAATAGTCGCAAAATGCCCTATTTGCAAATAGTTACGCAGTCTCAAAAACGTTCAATTTGCGTGATATCCAATTTGTAAAGCGTCTCATTTACAAGACGTCCATGTAGTGGTACATGGACAATACCTCGGCAGGTATGGCACTCCTAGACGTTCGACGAATGGTCAAGTGACTGACTCCTGCTTACGTCGTCGCTGCTCCTGGATGTGCTCAACGTTCAAAATTGGTATACAAGCGGTAATGGCAATTCGATAGTGACGTAAGAGAGTGTAAACCCAGAGTGCGAGACCTTGTTTTTTACCATGGTAGTACCTAGGTTTAAAAACAGCTGTGCCATATGAATAGGTGTGGTCCATGTTATGTCTATTGATGAAACTTGTCTATGTAGTATTTTATGAATGTAGGATAAGAATAAAACAATAACTAAACATCGCAGCTTACACTACTCAGACACTTTCCTGAGTTATTGTTGCGTATATCTAAGTACAATACGTTTTATCACTGCAATGCTATGAGGATAGCTTGATTCAATATGAACTAGCCACTCCATATTGAAACAGCAGGGCCGTAGCTAAGGGTGGGGTTACCTTAAAATTCCAATAAATGCCCTCCTCTATTTCCTGCCACCTAATGTAGGAAACATTAGGTGAGATAAGGGCAGTCCAGTCCAGTTTGTCATCAGTCATCTCCGCACTAACTGCTTTTCCACTTGTATCTTCATTTACACAGCTCATTCATACCTTTTTTGGACAGGGGAGTTCTCACTTAACCACTTACATTCATCCTCATTGTCCTTTTGGCTACATAACTTTCATCCCTTCCTAGAGTGCCTCGGTGACGTAACTTTCATCCCTTCCTAGAGTGCCTCGGTGACGTAGTGGGAGCAAGCTCGATTGCCGATTGTATGTAATGTAACTTTCATCCCTCCACATAACAAGTCCATACCATGCTAGTCTTTCACTCTTTAATTTCTCAGTCACTGACGCAACTTTCGGACTTTCCCTTACTAAAATTATAATATAAATATTAATATTCCAAATGTTATCTAACTATCAAAATAATAAGCTATTTTAAAATTTTTATATATAGCAATATTAGCAATTTCACCTACGGGAAAGAAAGGTGGTGTAATTAGGCAGACAGTTATTCTAAAACGTTCACTGCGTTATCAGCAAGCTGTTTGCTCCTTCATTGTCAAATTCCTGATAATTATTATCACGCTTTTAGTTGCTTGCCAGATATTTTGCCAAAATTGTTAAAATTTTCACAGCGGTTGCAGCAAGCTGCTTGCACCTTCATCAAAACGCGGGAGTAAAAGAGGTGGTATGGAAAGGTGGAAGATCCTGGGCCCCATCTAGGGCCCTTCCAGACATTTGTTGATAACGCAGTGGAGAGGTTGAAAGTTGGCGGTGGCGGCAAATTTTGGATAGCCTACTTAATTTTAATAGATACCTTTCAATGAAAATCAAATGCAATTTATTTTTTGAGTTTAGGTGGTCAAACAAGCAGACAGGCCATGTGATATCGAGGGATGTTGACAACCCTTACTATTGCAAACCCTTACACACTTTATTCACTCTCCTTTTGATGAGCTTGTTGCAGCTTGTTGCAGCTCAGCAGGAAGATCACTAAATCAATTGCTACATAAAACAGACCATGTTACAATTACTACTTCCGCTCTATCTATGACCACAGCTGCCTCGCATTAAATCCAACTCCTTATCCAATCTAGTGCTAGAAATCAATTAAATTTTAACTGTCCATTGTTTGTTTCATTAGATACCTCATTATAGGTATATTATGATGTATGTACATGTACACTGCCATACGCATTCAATTGAAAATAATACACAATATTTTAGACTAGAGCTGCCTGTGACTTTTCCTACATAGAATGTAAACTACCTATGTGACTTACATACTTTTTTTAGGAGAATAGTGAATAGATCCCCAAGAGATGATAAAGGACTATGAAAACATTATTTAATGCCCACTGGGCTCACCATAACAAGCTTCACAGAAATCCCAATTCTTATTCAATGTCCATCAAGCAGTGAGCAGATTGCACGTAAAACTAAATTTTAAAATATGTTTTATTTTCAAAGCAAAAAGTAGTTTGGAGAAGGCTCCAAGGTCCCATCTATCTCTTTACCATTCTCTACATCTATGTTCAGGCAGGCAAATGTAAAAACAGACAGTTACTTTCACATTTACAATATTCAGTGCATGTATAAACATAACATACAATCATGCCTTTTTCCTGAAGGGGTAGGTATAGGTGTACCCAAGACTCGGTCCTATGGTAGGTACACCCACATTTCGCCAGTATGTTATTGGTCCCATGTAATAGGGGGCGAGCCAATAACGGTCTACCGGGCACAGTTCCAGTTGTGCACAGCTTGCGCCCACTACGCCACCGAGGTAGTCAAAAACATAATAATAACAACACATAACAAGAAATAAGACAAGATACCCCCACAATTATACTCATACATACGTCATACTATTTCTATCCAAACTCAATTTCATCTACAAATGTGTACTTAAACTAAATTGTAATAAGTGGAGTGGGGTACTGGTGATTTGTATCACAGGTTTTTCACTAAACCTATGACAAACACCAGTTTTCCACAAAACATATTCAATAAATCTAGCCCTAAGATCGCAATGTAACAATTTTGTGGAAGAGAAATAAAAGAGTATTCTATTCTACAGTTTCATAAACTTCACGAAAAACTACATGATACAACATGATAGATGATGAACATGATAGAGGTGAGACATATTTTATGGAAATGTTGAAAACAGAAATAATGTAAATGAATACCTTTTAAACTTCTTAAATACTTGAGGAAAACAGTTTACTTACCGAGGTTAATTTGATTGTGAGTAGAGGGTGTTAAACACGAAGAATATGACTTTTTAAATGACACAAATTTAACTACTTTTTCGCGAAATTTATTTGCTTACTAACATATAAAGCGGCCTAATCGCTGTTGATAGTTGAAAGGTACATACCTAGTACCTACTTATTACTTATTTAATAAAATCTATGCGACTATTAAGCGTGATTACGTGCAAACCAAACGTCCACTTTGTTCTAAGTGTGTTTGTGTGTTTTATCCAAATAGAATGAAAAAACAGAAAGCAGCTGATTTTGACAGCCTGTTTTTTGATAGTTGTCACTCTGACAACTTAATGTCACTGTTGTAATACACAATTTGTCAGTGTCAGCATTAATAGCTATTAAGGCTCCACACAGTTTATGCATTTGCTTGTTTTACACAGCACACTTGCACCATTGGTCCTTCGAGTTATAAAGTCCTTTCACCTTCAGCCTTCCTTTATAAATTGTCCAAGTAGCCTTTGTGAGATCGAATGAGCTTTGAGGTGGTTGATAATGGCTTGATTTTGAGTTCGAAGCCTCCGGAGCCCCAACTTTATTCCTTAAAATAGTTTTTAAAACTTTTTTTAAAACAGCAAATGTGCAGCAAACTATAGGTAACCTACCTATATAAAAAAAACAATTTGAAATAACATTGTCCACAACGTCAATTTTTTTTAAACAAAATCGGTATGTGCTTTTTATAGTAAAAGAAAATCTCTAAAAATAATTTTGATTAAATAAACTTAAATCATTCAACATAATCGTACCTATATCATTCAATGTAGGTAAGTTACAGAGTAATAGTTTAATTTATTACTAACACTACATAGAATTTCACGTAAAATATAGGCTCACCGGCTCGCCCCCATTACATGGGATACTGGCGAAATGTGCGTGTACCTACTATGAGTCCTGGGTACACTTCTGCCTACCCCTAGTGAAAAAGGCGTGGGTGTATGTTATGTTCATAGGTCCTACGTCGACAGTTTCTTCAACATGAGCTGACTATCGTGTTTACTCCTGTGACATGGACAGCACACGTTTCAGCGTTTTAATACATTAAAGTAATTTTTATACTTATTTAACCCTTAATTTGCCCAGACTACTTTTACGGGAGTTTAGATGAATACTATAGATTTTAGGGATGCTAGGTAAACAAGAAGGACGGGAAAAATGGTAAAAAAAATCCCTTATCAATAGTTTTCATGATAAGGCACGGGAAGTATGCTGGACTTTTCTAAACATCCAATGAATTGACTGTTTGTTGTGCGTTCACTATAATGGACAGTTTCTTAAGTTGTAGAAATATCATTTTTTGGATATTATTGCGTAAAAATAACTTATTGCGGAAAAAGAACTTAGTTAAAATAGATAAAGGGTTTTCATATTATTTCTAGCTCTTTATAAATAAAAAGTGTATTTATATACTGCGCGGCACTGCACTGCGCCTGTCACCCTGAGATATTAGTTGTTAATACTCGTCATGCCCAGTAATTTCGCGGGTAACATTGCCCTTCAGACCGGAACATAGTAATGTTTGCACATTTTTGCTTGGCGGATGAATAACCGGAAAAGGTGTGGTACTTCGCCAGGCGACCCCTGCAAAAGAGGCCTACCACTATAAAAAATTGTTTAGTATAAAATAGGAACTTAATTATTAGTTTTTCTTTGAGTTTTACTCGCTATTTTTACGAGGAACCTACTCCCCTGTTCTACTATACAACGAATCTATCCCTCAAGCAGATTATGCGAAATATCTGGGAACGCACCTTGATCGGAGACTCAGCGCAGAAACATATCTGAACCAAACGCAAACAGCTTGACACACCAAAATCTAGAACCTATACTGGATGATTGGACGCAAATCCTAACTCACTCATGAAATCAAAACGACTATCTATAAAGCTATCATCAAACCCATTAGGACTTATAGGATCCAAGTTCTGGGGCTTGGCTAGCAATAGCAACATAGAAATACAAGTCAGCAACAAGTACATGTACTCATACATCAAAATGAAAAGAGTTAAGCAGGAGATTGAACCATTTAGCAAAGGCTACCAAAGTAGACTACTCAGGCACAAAAACGAACTAGCTGCTCAACTACAAGGTCCAGGGAGCCTCAAATTTTCCCGGATGTAACGACATAACTCATAACATACAAGGACTAGCAACTAGCAGCTATATTCATGGACAAAGAATGAGAGGCGACTCATTGGAGAAGTCTCCCAACAAAACAAACGAGACGCAACTGAGAGAATACAGTGGTTTGGACTATTGTTAAGTGGACAGATTGCCAAGAAGCAGAATGCACACCAGTGTCAAAAATAGTCACTAATAAGTTATTCGCTTATATTTTTATGAAATTGGCAAAACAATTTATTTTACGGACAAAGCATATTATGGTCATATTTTATGCCATAAACTTCTGTTTTGTTTGTCTTACAATGCTTGCAGCGCTCGTAAGTAGTGACGGTAAACATGGGATGGAGGATAAGCTCGGAATATTTTCATAGACGACCTGATTTGCTGTTGGATTTTTTGTTCTTATTATTGGGGTAATTGGGGTTTCATAATCACTGTTTTCTATAAAATCTGGGCTATCTCTTGAGTTTTCATTTAACAAATCAAGTCTCTCTAACGATGAATCAAGAGATGGAGAGTCTCTGAAGAGGGTAGAAACTGAACTATTTCTTCTTCATCTGACTCGGAGACACCGTCACCCGATAGAGCATATTTTATTGGAAATAGACCAACAAGTTTTCTTCCTCTCGAAAACTTGTGGAAGCTCTGGAAATAAAAAAACCATAAAATTTTTTTTATTTATTACATCTAACATATTTCAGTATTCTTTTATTATAGTACTAGCTGCGCCCAGTGATTTCACACGCTGAATAGTAAGTAGCCTGTGTACTATTCCAGGGTCTAAGCTACCTACATACCAAATTTCAGCCCAATCCGTTCAGCTGTTTTGTCGTGATTGAGTAACAAACATCCATACATCCAAACTCTCGTATTTATAATACATTATAAATGCGATATTTATATTTTTTTATGCTTTATTGTTATTATTATTGTATGAAATGTAAATTTGGTTTGTAAAAACCGTTTTTTATCAATTATTTTTATTATATACAAACCGAGAAAATGTCTAGTATACTGTACGCTATAAAAAATGA
Organism: Hemistola chrysoprasaria; assembly: GCA_947063395.1. Classification (NCBI taxonomy): domain Eukaryota; kingdom Metazoa; phylum Arthropoda; class Insecta; order Lepidoptera; family Geometridae; genus Hemistola; species Hemistola chrysoprasaria. The sequence goes on from OX346723.1 coordinate 11,064,463, forward strand.
TACATCACTACACATTTAGAAACGGGAAGAAAACTGTACGTCATTATTTGCACACGTGCATAACGAAAATTAACCATTGTATTGATCTAATTATTACGTGCACCGTTTCTAACATCCAATGACAAAGATATTTTAATGTTTTCGAAATGTTTTCCAAACAAAAATAATTACTTATCGAGAGCCCGCGTGACAAGTCCTGTCACCTCTTCATGTCGGCGGTCACTGAAGTACTCTGTGGTCACTGACAAGAAATGCGCACGCCCATGATCTTGGCAATTTTTACCGCGAATATGTATTATGTGGTAAACACATTTAAACTGATGTTGTATGTGGCAGACGTAACATATTTAGTCACCATTTTTTTAAACTCAATGTTCAGTATTCTTCCCAAATCTAAATTATGGGTTAATAAGTACTACATAACCAAAGACAGCAGCAGGCCGATTTAATATATTCGGAGAGTGGGGCAGCAGAGCTCTCCGGCACCAAGTATTCCAACTACTGCGATCACCAAGCCGCACAACAAGCGTGGTGATTACAGCAAAATCACCCCAAATACATAGTTCATGGCGTTCTATGGGGGAGGCCTATGTTCAGCAGTGGACGTGATGATGACATACCCTAAGTTTGTGGACCCAAATAAACGTGAGGACAACAATAGCGCTTTCACCCATGGGCGATTGTAATAATTAAAGTTGATATAATATTATACATTTTATTTCTCCTAACCACTGAGACTTATTATTATAGTTTCAAAATCGAACAATAGTTAGACACTAGATCTAAGTACTAGAGACTAATTATTAAATAAATTTTAAATTTATTTGATATTTTCTCATCTGGCTACTCTACATGCAACATACCTATGTGTATACGTAAAAAGCTACAGTGTATGTTTCATTTGTTGTATTTCTATTTCAAGTTTTACAATAGAAACATAGTCATGCTATCTCCTTCTAACAGCATTGACTGTAAAAACGTCATTGACCTCTTTCATCCCCCACCAATCAAGTCGATGTTTCGCTCTCGTGTATTAGTAAATGGTCGCCAGTGTGCGTGGAAACACTGGCATCACTGGCTTGGCACCACATTGACACTGCGTCTGTGCAGTGAGCAGTGTTATTGATGTAAACATTCTCCTTTCAGTGCGTTTCGTGTGTAAATCCATGTAAGGCGTATTCGAAAAAAATGTGAACAGCTGATTAAAAAAAAAATTATAGTGAAAATTCTGTGGATGTGATATATCGTTCTGCATTTTATAAATAAATATCGCATAATTGCATATGGACTGAACGCCAATTACCTAGATAATAGAAGTGCGATACAAAACTTCTTTGTTTAGAAATAGTGGATTACTCCATAAAGGTAAGCTTTTCTATTCAATTATAAGTCAATAATGTTATTATTTGTTTATATCATTCAATATTTCAATTAGTTTTACTACAAAAGTCCAAGTTAAAGTTGAGATTTCTACTATATTTTCTAAAAGATAAAATTATTAAACTTAATTTAAGTTACGTAGATGTAGATACACATGCTAGACATAATACCTATTATATAGAATTTAGACCACCTAAACTAGTTTGTGGCGTCTATAGATATGACCTTAGAAGAAAGACGCATATGACTATGATCAACTATGACGACGTAAAATAAAGATCCTACCTAAATATTACCTTATTTTTAGTAACAAGTAGTAATTTTACTGTAAATAAATAGATTATGTTTATATTAAGTAAAATGTTTAATGTCTTTTCGTAATTTTTAAACATCGAGAACCCTTTTTCTCTTTGGTATTTTTGGATAAAATCGTTACTCAAATAAGAACGGAACCCTTTTTACATTATATTATTTTAGATAAAATCGTACCTAATTCAACTAAAAATTGAGTGAAACTTCGCTATTATCGATTTCGGCCATGACCCAATTAGGTATCTCGATCATATCTAAACATAAGTTTAACAGCTGTTTCCGCATACGTTTATATAGGTACAATCTTATTTAATTACCCATTACATAGTTGACGATCAGTGTTAATGGAAATGTACAAGTAGACGATTGGAATGATGTAATAGCCGTTTTGGCTACTATCATAACTTTCATTAGACCACATTAATAGACTACGATATTAAGGTATACTAGGTACCTACCTATAGCTCCACAGCAGGAGGGATGACATCCGAACTGCATCGCTATTTAGGTATTACCCCTCGCGTAAGCTGTAGAGGCCTTCTGAGGCCAACAGCAAAGGTCATTTAAAAAAAATCGCTTGTCTCTCATATCAGGAACAGACTCAGTTACACTCTAGAGCCACTAGAGCTTTTAACATTAGTGTTGTTTATAGTCCGCGAGCTATGTATCGCTAGCATTGTCCGATTTTACATTATAACATTGAAATAAGTTACCTACTTATATGAAATGTTTTGTAATTAAAAAAATCAAATTGTATCCAAAATAAAACATTATTTATTAGGAGCATTGATAATAAAGAAAAGGGGAGATGAGGACTGACTTTTCGAAAATGGCAAGCTCAAATTAGGTCCCATTAGGTCCACACACGTCAGTAAAGTAAGGTCGTGCGAGCAAATAATATTGTCTCGGTCGCAGTTCGATCTTAGGTACGTCTTTCTATCTTTATTGTTCATTATAGGTAGGTAGGTATATCACTGTGCTTCACACTGAGCAAATTGCACGTGCCAGTTGTTGAGTGAGCGCTGGGAGGACGTACCCTATCCCCCTTTTCTTTATATCAATGATTAGGAGATATGAAGTAAAAATAAAGATAGCATGTCGGTGATAGATACATAGCTCGCGTGAGTATACTATAAGTACCTATCTTTTCTTACCTACACAATAGAGAAGCCAAAGCCAAATTTGGGCGCAAACCGTAGTAGAGCATTTTACAATAATTGCAAAATAGGTATCTCGAATACTAATTCAGAAGTAACACAACGTAAACTTTCCGCTAAACACACGAAATACTGGCGCGTTACAACATCCCGTACATAAATAGTTGGATGTCCTTGTAGTTGCTTACCCGCGGCGAGCTACGGCTACGAGCAAATTAACTGAATCAACCACACATTATAATGCGGCTACATAAGTGAGTAGAACATACGGACCTAGATACACTACAAAAAAACCTTAAAACTAATATACGTATTGTAGGGTTATCATATGCCTAATGCGTGTATGGGGGCATACACGTTGTCAGGTTGGCCGAGTGTAGGGTTGATGTTATTTTGTGACGCGCATGCTACGGATTCTGTGAACGTTTTAGTGGTTTTATAGCAACGTGTGGTTTAAGGAAGATCTATGGTATGTGCGAGGGCGCGATGGCAACACGGGGAGGTGGATGCCAGCGCGACAAGTAATGGTAGAGCGATATTTAAGATGGCTTGGAATAAATTACTTAAAATATGCTGAAGTGTTCAAGTATTATTTAATGGAAAAGGAACGTCTACAGTCTACACTATGTATATGTATATACATAATTTATTTTAAATAGTGTAGCAATAGGCAGAGCTAAGAGCGATCTCTTCCAGACAACCCTGTAAACTGGAGAATAGAATTAAAAGTTGCCAGTTAGGTCATTAGACCTTCGGGTCCTAGTAAAATTACTATTTATTGTGTATTGTAAGTAAAAATGACATTTTTACATGACTTTGATTGACTGACTCATGATATCGATTATCAAAGAAATTTTACCCACTAATGATGTTGGTGTAAAAACGAATATATACGATCTGATATCTTATAAGTACATTATTTAAACCCTATCGATCGATATATCGGTAAATCATTATCGAATGTCTTTGATTGGGTGGCACTGTGTCTGATATGGGCAATCACGACGCTTACCATCAGGCACCTGCATTTGCTCGTCTTGTAACTCACTATCATAAAAAAAAAAGCTACAATAAAGCGAAAAATATTGAACTAGAATCTAGTATAAGTTCCTGTCTAACATAATGTAAATTACGCATTTAGGTGTTTGGTGTGTTAGTATAAGGTAACTGCGTAGTGGTTTTATCGGCCGTGCGCCTTCGGTAAACAGTTTTTGTGTTACTTTGAAGTTTGAAGGACATAATGTACGATTTCGTCAAGGTTCGTCATCAACTAATTTTGCGATTATCATTGTGGTGTAGGCACTGCCACAGAATAACTAATAATACTGCACTGCTGAGTACTGAGCAATTATATTTTTTACATACATATACATACATACTTAATAGATATTATAGCTCTAACGCTGACGCTCTTACCTGAAGTATGGGGTGGGCACGAGAGGTGAGAGGGGTGATATCCGAACTGTCTCGCTATATACTCTTCCCGTACCGCTCACAAATAACTACTTCAGGAACAGATTCATTTAAGCGCTAAACCTAAAATTAAGTAGATAATAATCAGTACCAAATCTTTGCCAGTTATTCATCCGCCAAGCAATAATGTGTAAACATTACTGTGTTCCGGTCTGAAGGGCAATGTTACCAGCGAAATTACTGGCCATGACGAGTTTCAACAACTAACCTCAGGGTGACAGGCAAAGTGCAGTGCCGCGCAGAATTTTGAATTTGAAAACACTGGGTGGCACTTTGTCTGATATGGGCAATCATGATGCTTACCATCAGGCACCTGATTTGCTTGTCTTGTCACTCACTATCATAAAAAAAAGAAATTATATGAAGTAATAAGTACCTAATTAATAAAAGAGTTGGTGGCCCTCAAAAAAATATTATCATAAAACTTACCCCACACAAATTCTCGTCAATCTGATAATATCAATATGCAACCAATACAGACCAATTCTATACAACTTCTATACATAGGGACATTACAAAATTCTATAACGTTATAGATCCATTAGCTAACAGTGCACCTATTTCTTCCACGTAGTACCTAATATTCTTAAGTTCAAAAGGCCATAAATAATGTTCGCAGACGGTTTGTGTATAGGTACTCTTATAGCTAGTATGCCATTGCACATTAGTTGAGTGTCCCGACTTCAGAATTCCATTGTGGTTAGGAGTCTGGTTCGCCGCCCCCCGTCGACGCGACAGCCGCTGTATAAAATTGTATCTTTTACTTGAAAAGTACCTATACCAAAGTACACCATATTTTTCTATCTCTACTATTTAACAGAGGTAGAAAGCTTGCTGCAATTTTTTTTATAATGTTAATAGGTATGTAATTACTTGTAAACGTAGCAACGTTTCGGCCAAGTTGCATTGGCAGTTGCAAGTGATCACGAAGAGTTGCAGCTTCTAGTGGTCTTCTCGTAACTCGTAACCATGGGCAATTTACCGTAAACTATGGCTACATTATCTTGTAGTTTTTTGTTTTTGTGCCATAGGTGACAGTGACAAGCAGACACTCCGTCTGATGGTAAGCTGTTACCGCCGCCTATGGATACCTGCAGCACCTGCGGTATTACCAGTATGTTGCCAACCCTTCAAGACATATATATACCTACTTATTTAGTTTCACACCCAATATTAGTACCTACTAATATTTTTTTCTCTGCCAATATATATCTGCTACCAAAGACCGCGGTTTCCCGCGTAGACATCGTTCCCGTGGGAATATCGGAAAAAATTACCCCATGTGGTATTCCAGGGTCTAACCTACCTACTACTGAATTTCAGCTCAATCGGTTCAGTAGGTTTGGCGCGAAATGTTACTCTTTCGCGTCCATCCATCCATCCCTCCATCCTCACAAACTTTCGCATTAATAATATTAGTAGGAATATTAGTATATGGATAATAATTGTCTTTGTTGCTGGACAGGACTCGGACTCACTGTAAGAAAAAATATAAAATTATAAATCGTCAATTATTACTATAGACATAAACATTGATGCAGTTTATTATTTAGATATCTTATATCTATAAATATTGGATTACACACGATGTAGATTATGCGCGATGATGAGACATGACGCAATCGACTGGACATCAGAAGTTGGCTAATGGTGGAGTGTGGCCGCACTTGCAATAACATTATACGCGCTATTTCAAATCTGGGCCAGGCTTTATGTGTCAGTATTATGATCTAGGTTGTATAGAGAAGAACTTTGGGCTGATTTATGTCATAACTCATGATAAAATTTATAAAAGCTTTGTATCTGTTATATGATGAACTAAGTATATGTTTATAGGCTAAGCGGTTACAGTTCTTGTCATTTTTTGGTTGCCACATCGTTCTCTAAGTAGAAATATAACAAATACACATAACATTCATTCACGCCTTTTTCCCGAAAGGGTATCTTTTCGAACGCACGGTAGACTCAGTACTGTTTATCTTTATTGACGTGCAAAATTGTCAGATTATGACCTATGTATTTGAATAAATCTGTTTGAGTTTGAGTTTGGAGTAGGCAGAGGTGTACCCAGGACTCAGTCCCTCATAGTAGGTACACCCACATTTTGGCAGTATGTTATTATAATTGGTCCCATTTAAAGGGGGCGAGCCTGTTGCCATCTACCGGGCACAGTTCCAGACTCCAAGCAGTTATTGAGATAATTCCTAATGGAAAAATCCAATATTTAACACTTTGCCTGACCTAGGAATAGAACTCGGGACCTCATGATCGACAGTCGAGCTTGTGCCCACTACGCCACCGAGGCAGCCAACAAAGATAACAAATTTTAATAAGACAAGCAGAAAAATTACAAATAACACATACCTATTATTAAAATAAACTAAAATCAACCGGCTATTTCAATTGAAAGACAGTTTATAGATAAAGGTTAAAAAGACCTTGACTTTATCGTTGAAGTCCTATTGCGTCTAATTCCGACGCTTAAATACTTTGAATAAAATATTATTATTGCTTACTACAATACTTTAACTAAAGATACTACAAAATTAGATTATTTTAATGCACGTTTATAAAAGTTATACCTACCCAAGGCTCTACAATAATGCACTAATCGAGTATCAAATAAATGAGATACAATCTACAAAGAACCGGTATTTATTGCTGATTGCTGTAACATCAATGTTGCTTTGAATAGGAAACTATACATAGCAAAACATAAAGGCAGGTTGGTACCTACCAACCCGCCTTTATGTTTTGAACTACGTATACCTACCTATACGTAGTGTTAAAATATTTAGTTTGTACGTTATACAATATAAAAAAGCTATAGTAATATTAAGGGGCGTTATCTACCTGTCAATCATAACAACTTGCAAGAGAAAGGATTGCGAAATTCGCATAAAAAACTACTTGTCATTATACTAAGCCGATCAGCTGATCCATTTTGTATGCGTCGTTGAAATTTTATTTACTAATTCGCATTATTTCTTCTGAAACTTGTTTATGTTTACGGATAGATATGCTTCCTATTAAGTATATATATGTATATATATATATATATATATATATATATATATACCTTTTTATGACACCTTGTATTCTAAGTATATTATTAGTAAATAAATTTTTGAAATAGCTAAATGCTAAAAATAATTAAATTTTACTTAATTTAAAAGACATAATTTCTTGGTTTCACAAAGTTTAAACCGTATGATTACAAATTGTAAGTTTCTGGTAGATGTTGAAACTTAATTCGGTTCCTTGTCTATGAAGATCAAACAGCCTCTTTGATTAGTAATACTTAAATTGTGAAATATAATATATTATAAGTAATAGCGTTCCTTCCCAGTTGGGTTCTCGCTTTGGATCTGAAGCCCCTGATTTCAAATCTTATTAACAGTTGGTAAGTATCTGGAATCAATTTGGATGCTAGAATGCTTCGAAAAGCATGTAAAGTAATGTGTAATTATCAATAAACAAATTTAAAACAATAAAGCCATTATTAGTCCCAATTGTTGTCACAGTCGTTAGGTCAGAGGCAGAGGCTCATGGACGATCTGAAAACTAATCTATAGGTATATTAATCATAATTATTAAACAACGGTCGATCACATTCGATAAAAGATCGTAGTTTGTACCCCCTTCTACATAACCTTGTGTGTATGTTATTCACTTGATTGGTTCGTACCTTGCAATGCCAGGTGTTTAGTTACTTTGGTTACAGAGTTTAACTAGTTGTTTATTTTGTCCGTTGCGCACGCGCTCAGCTGAGCATTGGACAGGTAACTCCGTCATATTATTGACCAATAAATTGGTTTCTAATTTATCCGGTGATTAACTCTTGATTTTGAAATTATTAAAGTAACGATTATTTGCGACTGCGTACGACTGCATTATCATTAGCACATCATTATTTTTGGGTTTTATTGGTTTGATGAAGCTAATGATTGTGAAAGTGAAATTCAAATGTAAGGCCTTGACAATTGTGGAATAAATACAAGTAACAATAAAGATAAATTTAGTCTGTTTGTTCATATTGCATCATACAAAATTAAACTTACGGTTCCAAAAATAACAGATTACCTAGTTGCAATAACATTACCTGAAATAGGTAGATACCTACTTGCTATCATAATATCTCGATGATCAATAACTGATGACTTGGAACTTAAAATATTGTGAAATCTTCGAAAGGCTTTAAATCCTGTGTCCTGTTGTTTATCATGCCTCAAATATTTCATAATATTTATACGAAAATACATACATAATATATTTAAAAATAATTATTTGACACAATTATATTTATTATGGTCTTATATATATTAGTATATAAAGTAAAGATGCATATTTATTTACACTGACTTTTAGCTGCCCGGGGACCCAATCTGGGACCAGTATTTAGAAGGAAGGATCTTACTAACAAACGTGGCAACCGCGTAGGCAAAAATAAATATGATTCATTATTATATACATGATTATTATTGATAATCATTGCGATTATTTATTTTGTACACGCGCACCCTTTATTTGATGTGTTTAGTGAAAAGTTGTTTTGTTGTAGTGGTAGGCCTCTTTTGCAGGAGGCCGCCTGGGGAAGTACCACACCTTAGCCAGTTATTCATCCGCCAAACAGTAATGTGCAAACATTACTGTGTTCCGGTCTGAAGGGCAATGTTACCAGCGAAATTACTGGGCATGACGAGTTTCAACAACTAATAACTCAGGGTGACAGGCGCAGTACAGTGCCGCGCAGATTTTGAATTTTTAAACACTGGGTGGCATTGTTACTGATATGGGCAATCATGATGCTTACCATCAGGCACCTGATTTGCTCGTCTTGTCACTTACTATCATAAAAAAAAAAAAAAAAAAAAAAAAAAAAAAAGGTCATCATGCAAGTGTTTTAAAAAATACATTTAGAATACTATTCTCTTGTACCAGGTTCAAGATGCCGTCGCTCCTCGAAGCCCTGGAGCGGAAGTACGGCGCGAAGGGTGAAGTTAACCCTCCGATAGATGACATGCCAGTCGCTATATTCGTGCCAAAACGGTCTCCACGACTCAGCGTGCCCACGCTCTTAGTCCTGAACGATTGTGATATAGACTGCGCAGGAGACGCCTGCGCCCTCGCTGATAAATGCGCTGATGTGGTCGAACTTGATATTGCCAATAACAAACTTACTGAATGGGAAGAGGTAAGTTTCATCGACAACGTTTGCGATTTCATCGCGGGTTATGGAAATAGCATAAAGGAAAATAGGAAGGAAGTAGTAAGGTTAAACAGAAACACCTTAGAGAACCAGTAGTAATAAGTGCATGCATGTTGTAAATTGCATTTAATAAAGACGTGCCATTCCCATAATTACCATGGTAAGCTACAGCAATAAGTTACTATTGGTTGTCATAAACCATAATGGTTGTCGTTTGTTTCCGTGTTACGTGCTTGTGTCTTGGTATTTGTTTATCTATAATTTCTTATAAATAACGACATGCGCAGTTCCCATAAATATCATAACTTTTACGAGTTTAACAAGGAATTTCCTTACAGGTCTTAGCAATTCTGGAACAAACGCCGCGAGTAAGATTCCTCAATTTAAGCTTTAATCGTCTCTCGGCACAAATACAAGCTGCCCAAGCTCTTCAGCCCAGATGGGATAGCCTCAGCCACTTAATCCTAAACTCTACATATGTCGGCTGGCCCAACGTTCACGCGCTACTCAAAGTTCTACCAGCTCTGGAAGAGTTGCATTTGAGCCTCAATGAGTATTCCTACGTGGAGTTAAGTGGACAAGAGATCGATGAGAAAGAATGTTGCGAGGCGTGCTCGCGGCTTAACGTCCCTGAATCGACTGAACCGGTGCATGAGCAGCTAAAGAAACTTCACTTCTCCGGAAACCTAGTAAGCAGTTGGAGAGAAATCTCCAAGCTAGGATATGCCTTCCCTAACCTAGAAACCCTCCTGGTGAACGACTGTCCTATAACGACTCTTGAGCCAGATCCGTGCGAGAAATGCGAAGACAACAATGGGAATCGGAAAAGTCACGACGCATTCAAGTGAGTATTACGCACGCGGCAGCGGTAGTTGTAAGTCAGCTGTTTGATAACTGCTATCTTTAATTTAGCACCAATTGGTTTAATGTGTTCTGTGCCATTGACCTACTGAACCGCCAAATTCTAGCCCGTTGTTGGTATTGGCTTGCGTAACTTATAATTTTTTGTTTGTACGACATTCCTTTTTTTTTTTGTTTTTTTTTTTTTTGGTGCCCGGGGAAAAATGCGTGACGCATACCACCCGCACCCGGGGGAGCGCAGGGTGGTTATGTGGGACTCCCCGCCGGCATAGCACCGTACGTCGGTACGTTGCTGTGCCGGCGGGTATACCCACTAAAAAACCCCGGGGTGTTCCTTCGCGCCGCCATGTGTTGGGGCTGCGGGCACGCCGAAGCACTCATCCGCGGCCCCGACGGCGTTTGGTCCTCCGTGGAGGACCCCGCCACGGTGGGGTGAGGGTAATCCTTCACCCCAACCCTCCCAAGGGGCGCGCGGAAACACGCGCGCGCCTCCTCGCGGGCCCTTTAGGTGGGCAACGGATACCCCCGCATCCGTTGCCCGGGCCCCACATCTTGGGCTTGGAAGGGTGTTCCGTGCCCTCTCGAACGCCTACCGAACGTGCGAGAGAACACGGAAGACCCATTCCCGCCCACCACCACCGCAAGGCTCAAGTGAGCCCCGCCTGCGCCATCCACTGTGCCCTATGCTGACTTCATAGGGACACGCGGAGGCGCAACCCACACCGTGGCAAGCCGACGGCTTTCCGCCCCAATTCGGTCGCAGAGGATAGGGAGAGCGGCGCATCGTAATACCGACACTCCTCTTCCCCTGCGACCCCACCGCCTTCGCCATCTAACGGTGGCGACCCCGTTTGGGCCGCGGAAGGCAGGAAGAGCGGCGCACCGCAATACCGGCACTTCTCTCCCGCCGCGGCCCCACCATTCGGCCGCGATGCGTCCCATACCGCATCGCGGCCCGCCTCAGTTGCGGTTCGTCCCACACCGAACCGCAACCTACTCGGCTACTCACACTCAGCCTGGAGAACTAAGTGGAGCAGCCGACCACCTCGGGCTCCTCTTCGCTTCACCGTGGGCCCCTACCACGGTTACTGACCCCCACCGCCGCGAGAAGGCGGGAACCCATCGGGGGGTGTACGACCTTCCTAACTCAACCTTGATCACGGCGATTTCCTACAAGTAACTTTATCATGGTATTTCGTTTTCAGACGTTTACGTTTCCTGAACCTTAACAATACTGGCTTAGCGACATGGGATGAAGTGGATCGAATCGCACAGTTCCCTGCACTTAAGAGCTTAAGAGTTCAGGTAAGACGCTAAACACTTTAAGTGGTGTCCTATTGATTCGCATAATTTCTTTTGTCATAAAATTTTTCCGCATACATCATTTGTCATAACCTCCTCTAGTCATAATATTGGAAATACATATTTTTTTGTAGTAATACTGATAAATTGTCCTAAAATTTAATTGCTATAATATTTATGTGTATAATAGTTTTTATTCCTATTGTTAGTTGTCATAATGGTTGTTATGTATAATTTTATAGTTAATAATGGTGTATGTCCTAATTTTCATTGTTCATAATTGTTATTGTATATAATCGGTAGTGTATGTATTTTTGCAAGTGAGGAATATTGTAGTGTTGTATTGCATTTATGGGTAGGAGTAGGATCTCGCCGTAACTCACATACCCAATAATATTTTTTTTATTTACTCGATTTTTTTCATATGTAAATCCACTGATATTTAATTTGTGGCTCCTCTTTCTGTTTTAAATATTTTTCACTCGTTTTCCATTGTAATTATAATTTCAAAATTAGTTTAAGCACTTTGTTCCAAATATTAACACTAAAATTTGACTTAGTGTTATTTTTATAATAATTATGAAACTACCTTCTTTTTTATTCATAATCAGTAATAGCGCCTTACTATAATATTTTTATAGCAATGTGATATATCAACAGTTTACTACATAGAAAAGATGTTTAACTACGTTAATGAGTTAAGAACATTCAAAATTCTATTGGTTAGGTTAGGTTAGGTTTAATTTATATTATGACAAAGTTAACATTCGAACAATATATGATTATGGCACATAATTTTAGTGATATCAATAGTTAGGACATGTTAGGATTATGGCATAAAATAATATGGTTATCAATGGTTAGGACATAATTATAATGTTATAGGTTTCAAATGTTAGGACAATTAAAATTATAACAAGTTATAATAGGAGTATTGACGTTATGACTGGTGATCATTAGCTATTACATATATTATGGCTTAAAATTTTATGAGTTGTAAAATTATGGCTAAAAATAGTATGCGAATGAATAGGGAACCACTTTAAGTACATACCAAACTATTGTAATGCTTGCAAAAACCTCGAGGATGCCAATATCGTGCACATGGCCGGAAAAGACCTGCCATTAATTAGTATTAAACAGCTGGCACTTAATCGAGGTTAAGACTATCCTCATAGCTACTCCTCATTCCAAAATCTGTTACTCAACCACAACTACCGGCGCCAATTATCAGTCGTGTCACGTCTATCACCCTTCCAATTTAGCAGTCAGTAAAATCTTGAACTATTCTTTGTAAAGTGTTACGTTCGTGATTCTGTCGGGTAGCACTACTCCCAGGGGAACTTGTGAGCTTGGCATGTTATGGGTGAAGGTCTTCCCGATTTAGTTTCGTCCTACATTACGGATTGTGCAACGTGAATGTATCGGGAATACTGCGGTAATTTCGACACGTCTTTGCTTGAGATTTCACAGCATAATATGTTTTATTGAAACTCCAGCCTTGGATTTGACGCGTTTGATGAAGTAATTTTCAGGGGAGTATCTAGGATTTGATTGGGGGTTGAGAAAATGTAAAAACTAAATATTAAAGTTAGAATGGCATAAAAATGCTAAAGGCTTTCGATAGCGAGCTGACGTAAGTTTGGTAAATTTTATTTAAGTTAAGAGGGGGCAAAAGGCCCCACTGTAGGTTCGCCTTTGGTAGCTACGATTTGCGCTGGTTTTTATTGAATGTAGAGTATTAATATCTTAATGGAAGCACGTGTATGAAACCAACAATAATAATCACTTCATACCAACTGGGTAAACGATACAGCGCGTAGCTTATTGTTTTATCGCTCTTTGTTCACGTAAAGGGATAGGTTGTCACCTTGTCACCTTTTTATAGCATTTGTATATCATCATTTTTAGTGCATTCATTATGGCTTTACATATAAGAGTCATATTTCCATAGCTCGTTAGTGACCGTCACGCTTAGCGAATGTGAAAGTGTGGCCAAGTGTTAATTTGCTTATTTTACGACTATGCGTTGTGTTGCTGGTTTGTGACGTCGCTCGGGTTCGCATGCGTTTAATTACAACTGAAGATGTAATCAATAATCAATGGATTGCTTGCTTTTATGTAACCTTTGTCAATATTATGTATCATGTGCTAGGTGTTTTTACTATAATTGTGTGCATAAACACATTCTGACTGCCTCGGTGGCGTAGAGGGTGCATGCTCGACTGCCAATCAAGAGGTCCCGGGTTCGATCGCAGTGTTAAATATTGGATTTTTCCATTAGGAATTATCTCAATAACTCCCTGGAGTCTGGAACTGTGCCCGGTAGATGGCAATAGACTCGCCCCCTATTACATGGGACCAATAACATACTGGCGAAATGTGGGTGTATCTACTATGGGACTGAATCCTGGGTACAACTCTGCCTACCCCTTCGGGAAAAAGGCGTGAATGTATGTTGTTGTTATAAACACATTACTACGTAGGTAAAGTGTTAATAGTTAATAGTGCCATAAACGACGAAGCGCCTCCGTAATGAATTCCTCTGTAATGGAAAATGTTCAAAATGGCTTCCAATAATAAAACCTTAGGTATATTTTGTGTAACTTGATAGGTAAATTATCGTAAAAAACTAAAAAGAAAAGTGTTTTCGTGTTCATCAATCGTAGTTAACAAACCGACAAAAACACGATCCTTTATTATTTAAAAGAATCGGTATAAACATAGTGCTCTAGACACCAAGGTCGGAGAGCGAGAGAATGAAAATAGTTTCAACGTTAAAACATGCAAGAGAATTTTAAACAATACCTGAATAACAGATATAACAACAGCACAGGAATTAAGAGCACACTTAAAGGGTTTCCAAGCCATGAGTCATGTGCCAATTGATACAGAAGTGAATTCATCCGATGCAGTCGGGTCATTCGCATTAACGGCTGAATTGACTCACGACCTTGTCGTCCATACCTGAACTTACGTGTCGGGTTTTTGCTTTTATAATGTTAATTGTTTTCGCACAAATATAAAAATGTTATGTTTTGTCGAAGAGGGTGAGTGAATAGTGTAGTTTTTATGTTTTAGTTGGTGTCTTATTAAAATTAAAAAAAACAGAGTTAGATACAGAAGCTGTTCTGCCAATTACAAAATACTTTGATATATCTACTACATTAAGCCTTCGAAATTTCGCTTCATTATATCAACATCGTCATCGTCGTCGACAGCCCTCAATAATTTACTGTCGGACATGGCCTTTTGGTTTTCGTGCACTTTCCCCTACATTTATTTATATTTGCCAAGACTCAAACCTTCACAATCCATAAGCTAATATATTATAATGTAGGTAATGTCGTCCTCTATTTCCACCAAAAATATAATAATATCGACCTCACATAAAATAAATGTAGGTCAAACTACTTATCCCATTTTATGATCTTGAACATTGAACATTCACTTTCTGGACTTTCAATATATAAAACAGATATGGAAATTGCTCTTTGTTTTAGTAAAAGGTTTACTAGAAGGTCTTTCAACAATGATCTCTAGGTATAAAGTGTTTGTATGTCTGGTCGTCTACTGTCTAGACGTATCCAAGTTTAATCTCCATCGTGCATTTACTCGTATTCACGACTGGCGCTGGATTGAAAGCAATCAGACATTGCGAAACGCACCTCTTACAGATGGAGGGTGTATACCTTTCAATTTATGCAATACCTTTTTTTTGTGTTTGCTTGCAGTCTTTATGCTCAGTCCTTTTTACCCCTCGGGGTTTGGTGTACTGAAATTATTGTCATGCTGATTTCTCTTATCCCTAGCAAATATCTCGATTATGCCTATATTATACTATATTCTATAATAGTCATGGTTTGCTATCTAGCAACATTCTAATTATTTCTGTTTCATACTTATTTTTTATCTTATCATTGTGGCTTTGCTAGTCTCTTAAGGAGTTGATCTACAACCTTTCTCCTAGTCATTAACCTACATTATTAATTGGTAATTCTATTACTAAAACTAACAATAATTAAAACTAAGGTCGTTTGAATAACTTCATAGTTTTATGTAGATGTTTGAATGACAATCAAGTTCAAGGTTTCTAATCATAACTGTACGCTATAATTAAGGTATTTATCATTATTCATCAGAATGCCAATGACCAATACATTAGAATGTTATTTAGAGGTTTCCACTGTAAAAGTGGCTGTACTTAGGTTAATCAATGCTAAGGTTAAACATATGAATATAAGTCAAATAAATCAATAAAACTTACATTGAAAGATTACCTGGCTCTTCTACAATCGGAGCAATTTAGATGATTCATGAGTCTCGAGAGAGGGACCCTGACCGTTGGCTGACGCTGACACATCCTACGCCTTTTGCGTCTTTGACTAATTGAGAGCTTTGCACTCGGTTTGTTTATATTGATTTAACACCGGACTGTAGATTTTTTATACTCTTCTGTGGTGATTATCATCTTATTGAAATGTTTTGGGTACTCGGTCTTTATTCTTTTGTCCTTCGAAGATGTTAAAAGGTTGTAAGGAGTTTTCCTAAACTGAAGGAGACTTCATCTGGAACTATTGTCAATAATTGTTGAATTATTTTGTGATGACTTTTCGCTATTGAATTAATTTGAAGAAATGTTATCATCGCCTATGACTTGAAACTTTTAATAGGCTAAAATACCTATATTTGTTAATATTCTGACATCATCTTTATACATATCATATACTAGCAAACTATGTTATCAGTGTTCTAGTAGGAAATTACCTACCTAGTTTATATTATCCTATGTCCATTGATCCATACAACCTAATTCTCAGTAAGGGTTCATAGTAAATGCATGAGGAGGTACGGAAGTGTCACGCCGCTGACCCAGAAACTATTCCCCTCTATCCTTTGCATTATTATTTCAATATACGGCCATACAAACAAACTGAATTGCACGTACACGTGGATCGATATTGTAATAGCTGGAGGGTTTATTTTATACGGTCACCTTAACTAGGTGTACCTTAACGTTACAATATTGCTTGTAATCTGATGTTATTTCAAGATTACATAGGTATTTTTGTATATCATTTCAAGAAATTACCCACGAAGAAAGCATGTAATCTTCGTATTGGAAATAGGTATTTTATTGTTTTCTGAGTAGCTCAACTACACAATCAAATTATATCGAAGATACAGTGTACAGTACGGCCGTTTTATCTTGTACTCTAAATATTCTTTATTAGGAACAATTCTTTCATCTGAAAACAGTATAGGTAGGTGTGTGCTTGTAATCAACCTGCTACACAAACTTTTCTTAGTCAACAAGACATTTCACAAAGGTTTTATTAAAATGCGCGAAGGTCGTGTGAAAATGGAAATTCCGAGATTGTTTCGTTTCCGTAAAGCCTACACTTGCAGTTCTATTCCAAGTTCCAATTAGGTGTAGGAGCTCTGTAAAGCTAGGTACAAGGTAGAAAAATGTTGCAGAATGCACCACTTCTGATGTTCGCGCGCAGTTCTTTGTGTGACAGCACCCTAATGGAATTGCTCCCTGGGCGTCTCTGCTCAAGCTTTTTAGACGGCATTTAGGTGTATTTTATGATTAATGCTATACTGCAACAAAAATGAGCTATAGTCTCAATGGTCATACACACAAAACCCTATCATTATTTAGTTACAAATTTAGTCCAAATAAATATATTTTATTACGATATTATAGTTCATTGGGGCACGAAGTCAAGAATACCTTTAAAATAATATTATGTTTTGTGGAAAAGAGAGGTACAATTTTTAATTCCAGATTCCATCCAACATCCAATTTAGATGTGGTTTTAGATTTTAAATGTCTTTGCGTCTCCCTATTCGCATCAAACTCTTTTACGGTATTCTTAAGCAGTGTCACCGGTCGCGAGTCGTGACCTATGAATACATTTACCGGTTTCCATGTTTTGGGTCAGCTGCCCCCACGGCCCACGTGTAAAATGCACTTTATTATAATATTAAGAGGCTTTATCAGAAGTGATAAATATGAGAGAAAGATGATAATATCCACTCATTATGTGGGTAGTCTAATGTATTCGCTGAAATGTAGAGAATTTAGGTGAAATGCATGATAAGTAAAGGCTTGTAACGGTCTTCACCTACGCAGTAGGATAGTGTGTTTTGTCGCAGAACTTAGATGCTAGCTTAGTGTCTTACGAACACGCATTGCAGTTATTTATATCCCTTTAGAATTTGTCATGAAAGTGGAAAAAGCGAAAGTTGTATGTCAAGTGGAAAGAAATAGTCAGCCTACCCCAACGGGAACAAAGCGTGGGTGTACGTATTTATGTCATCATCATATCAGCCATAGGACGTCCACTGCAGAACATAGGCCTCCACCTTAGATTTCCATCCAGTCCGGTTGTAAGCGGCCTGCATCCAGCGTGCTCCTGCCGTACTTATCAGATCGTCGGTCCACCTTGCACAGACGATCATACACGCACATACATAGCACGTAGAACTGATGGCCGATGGGGCCGTAAAGTTCTCGAATGGAGACCACGGACTGGTAAGCGCAGCGTAGGACGTCCTCCCACAAGGTGGACTGACGTATTTATGTATGTGTAGAATTCTCGTATACTACAATCAATTATTAACTTAGATATGTGTAGTATGTAATTAATTGCCGCCCGTCGTAGCCTTGGTAGTAACACCCTTCTATAACCTTCTTGATGTTTGTATTGTTCTTATAGAATTTCAAGGACCTACGTTATAGGCACTAGATACCTACTTAGTACATCCATAGGTTGTGCGCATTTCCTAGTTCTTTGTTTGGGCTTTACCACTAGAATCTAGGTAGTATAACAACATGCATGTTAGATGTTTATATAATATTAACCTGCACTATACCTAAGGATATTTTTATCTTTGATACCGTCATATATTAACCTGCACTATACCTAAGTATATTTATCTTTGATACCGTCACAATGCATTTTATTATTAAAGTGACGTAATTTTGACCTTCTGCTTACTTATAAACCTGCAAATAACTGGCTGCCTCGGTGGCGTAGTGGGCGGATGCTCGACTGCCAATCAAGAGGTCCCGGGTTCGATCCCCAGGTCAGGCATAGTGCTAAATATTGGATTTTTCCATTAGGAATTATCTCAATAGCTGCCTGGAGTCTGGAACTGTGCCCGGTATATGGCAATAGGTTCGCCCCCTATTACATGGGACCAATAACATACTGGCGAAATGTGGGTGTATCTACTATGGGACTGAGTCCTGGGTACACCTCTGCCTACCCCTTCGGGAAAAAGGCGTGAATGTATGTTATGTTATGTTTATGTTAAATAACTGGCTTTTACAAAATAAATATCTTAATATATAATTCTTATATAAATAATTCTTATGGGACTAATAAATGTGATGACTTCAAGCTTTATGATAAATAATTTTGAGTGAACATACGATATCATACAAAGATTATCCTACACCTTACACTACTTACACTTAGGTATTATGAAAATGCAAACGTTTTTACTACTAAACCGATTGGTGTGAAAGGTATGTAAATAGTAGTGTAGTGGTAGGCCTCTTTTGCAAGGGGTCCCCTGGGGAAGTACCACACTTTAGCCAGTTATTCATCCGCCAAGCAGTCAATGTGCAAACATTACTGTGTTCCGGTCTGAAGGGCGATGTTACCAGCGAAATTACTGGGCATGACGAGTTTCAACAACTAATACCTCAGGGTGATAGGCGCAGTGCAGTGCCGCGCAATTTGAATATTAAAACACAGTGTGGCACTGTGTCTGATATGGGCAATCATGATGCTTACCATCAGGCACCTGATTTGCTCGTCTTGTTACTCGCTATCATAAAAAAAGTATAGCTTAGATATGTTATGATACGTAGCTTAGAACACATAAGACTCTTTTAAGCGAGTGAAATCGTGGCACACATCTATAGCTCAAGCACTTAACATGAAAAAGGACTTCTTAGCAGTTTGACATAATCCTATGGAAAATTTACTAAATCGATGTTTTGTATGCCCCTGTTTCCTCCGAATACAGTAAACCTATTTGATATATTTATATTCTGATATTTAAAAAATGAAGTAATATTTTATTTTTGTTTATAAACTCTAGGTACATTTTTTTAGTGAACGTCCAATCAGGCGAGTAAAACTGGGATTTCTGGAAGTTCACTATGAAAGATCCAAGGGTTTATAAGAAAAATTAAAATGACAGGAACATAGGTTACTTCACTATAAAACTATCAGGATATAAATTTATAGAATGGGTTTATTATATTCGGAGGAAATAGGGGAATACAAAACATCGATTTGGCAATTTTTTCATAGGATTGTGTCAAATTCCTAGAGCGCGTACGCTCTTAACTGAATCTTTTCCTGAGGTATGGAGTATGGGATGGGGAAGCACGGGAAGGTTATAGCGAGACAGTTCGGACTTCACCCCTCCCGTACAGCTCCCATACCTCAGGAAAAGACTTAGTGAGCGCGTACGCTCTTAACTGAATTTTTTCCTGAGGTATGGGATGGGGAAGCACGGGAGGGGTATAGCGAGACAGTTCAGACGTCACCCCTCCCGTACCGCTCCCATACCTCAGGAAAAGACTTAGTGAGCGCGTACGCTCTTAACTGAATTTTTTCCTGAGGTATGGGATGGGGAAGCACGGGAGGGGTATAGCGAGACAGTTCAGACGTCACCCCTCCCGTACCGCTCCCATACCTCAGGAAAAGACTTTAAGTATATACCTAGCTATATATAGGTAGTATATAGTATTCCTTAGTGTAAGAAGGCAAAACACAATAAATATGTGGGCTTATAAGCTACCTACTTATACCTATCTCAACTTCCACCGTGTCCGTGTCGTTCCAAAGCTTTGAACCAAAACAATAATATTGCAGTGGGTGTCAAAATTTCGCAGCTCATTGACCCCCTCGTATATGAAACGCATATGAAATTAAATCGATCCGATAAATTAATGATTCAGAACGGAGTGGTAACGGATCGGAACGCATTTACAGCGTTACTGGTAATTCAGTTACCATCCTCTTAAGGGATCATATTGTACTTATTTGGAACAACTTTCACTACAGACTATAGGGCCAACCCTGAAATTGCAAAAGATGGTCTGATGGATGGTTGACACTTGACTACAACAAAATTATTGAACAAATGAACTTTTTTTTGATTTCCGAATTTGCTTCATAGTAAAAAAGTGGTTTTAACTGATAATGACCTACAATGAGGACTTTCGGAGGATGCTTACTGATTCCTAGGAGGAACTATTGTACAGGATAACTCATATATACCCTGTATACGACTTGTCCTTATAGCTAAATGTATGTACGCTTGTGAAATGACCGTTAGAGTTAGTCATTTATTTAGCCAGTCCTTCCAGCTGACTCAATTTAGTTACGAGGGTGTCTGATTGGGGTATACTATTTTGAAATATTTTCAAGATGCGATAAATGCAAAAAGAAGAGAATTTAGTATATTATGAAGTAAGAAGTAACATCCTAACGAAGGCAGTGTATGATCTTTGTTAGATTACGATAGCAAGTCGCAAACGAATTTCATTTTCTCAAATTTCCTATTTTATCCTTTAACCAACAAGTTTTACAGACTAGGTTAGGTTACATTGTGCAGTAACTATGCATAAACATATTTCTTTCTAAAACGCTGTGTTATATATGCAAAACTGCATCTAAGTTACCAGGAAATAGAGTTTAATGTTTCCTTTGTTCTATAAGAAAATGATCATTCACCTTCGAAAACCTGCTTTGCCAAAAACGGCAAGCGGAATCTTTTGCATGGATAAAGACCTAATGAATGTATCATGTGTGCTTTATTTTTTACATTTTTCTTTTATATTGGCGTTCGTTCATTTCATTGTAGTTTTGATGTTGAATTAATGAGTAAGTACCTACTTATTAGCTATGAGCTTTCATACAAATAAAGACGTTTTATACTCATTAAAAACAGCCCTAAACATGGCCTGATATGGTGTCTGATATAGGCAACCATGATTACCCCATCAAGCACCCGATTTTCTCGTCTTATCACTCACTATCATAAAAAAAAACTACCTCAATTTATATACAAATCATTGCTATTTAGCTTTACCTAATCGCTCATATCAACCATAGTTTCTACAGTGGGCAGTGGGCCTAGCACAAATATACCACCACCAGACCCCTTCTAGGCAACCATCCATCATGTACCATCTTAGGCCTTATCTTCGCCTTCCATCAAGCGAGATTGAGGTCAACGTAAGCATATTTTATATTTAAAAATTAAAATTGATTAAATGAATGATCATTTTCTTATAGAAAGAACAAAGGAAACTAAACTATTTCCTGGTTACTTAGGTGCAGTTTTGCATATAACACAGAAATAAATATGTTTATGCATACCTAGTTACTGCACAATGTAACCTAACCTAGTCTGTAAAACTTGTTGGTTAAAGGATAAAATAGGAAATCTGAGAAAATGCAATTTGTTTGCGACTTGCTATCGTAATCTAACAAAGATCATGCACTGCCTTCGTTATGCAATTAAGAATGAGTGTTTTGTGTTTGTAACTACTGTTGTACAGTCAGCATCAAAAGTCAATGAACATCTTAAGTTTTTGAAAATAGCTAAAAACCATATATGTAGTGTTCAGTTAATTTTGAACATTAATGATGTTTATTCAAATTTAACTGAATAATACATTAATATAATATGGTAGAGATATACCTTCACTTAATATATTTTGAAAAACTGAATGTGATCATTGACTTTTAATGCTGACCGTACCAGGATTGCCAAATGGACTAAGAAATAAATAGGGACCTAGATCGACTTACTTACCTACTAATTATTATGATTTGAATTTTTACTTAGAGAACTTACTTAGTTACTTAGTTACTTACTTACTTACTTAGAGACATCTATACTAATATTATAAAGAGAGAATCTTTGTTTTTTGTTTGTAACGAATAGGCTCCGAAACTACTGGACCGATTTTAAAAATTTTTTCACTTATGGATAGCTTATTTCAGTGTAAGTGACATAGGCTATATGAGATTTTGAAAAATATTAGGGATCCGTAAGAAAACTGCAATATTGTGAACCAAGGTGTCACATATATTCATTAATTTGCGTGCGCTGTGAAATCTATTGATGGTGGAATAAAATAATGTACTAGGGGTTTGTAGTAGGTACTTACTAATATCTACAAAATAGTCCACGGATATTTCATCCATCTATTTTGGTTTAGTCACAAAAATCGAAAAAGACATAATATGAATGCGCTGTAATAAGTATTGGAGTTAGAATAAAGTAATGTACTAGGGGTTTGTAGTACTTATCAATACCTACAAAACAGTATACATAGATTATATTCATCTTTTTTGGTTTAGTCACAATAATCGAAGCAGTGATTATTTTTCATGCGATGTGAAAACTATCGGTGGTAGATTAAAGTAATGTACTAGGCGATTGTAGTAATTACCAATACCTACAAAACAGTATACATAGATTATATCCATCTATTTTGGTTTAGTCACAATAATCGAAAGTCATAATATGCATGCGATGTGCAAAGCATTGGTGGTAAAATAAAGGAATGTACTAGGGGTTTGTAGTACTTATCAATATCTTCAAAATAGCCCACGATAAATTTATACATGTGTTAATGTTTGGTCATTGTAACAGAAATAGTCATTAATTTGCGTGCGCTGCGTAAACCATTAGGATTATATTTATTAAAAAAAATGTATCACGAATTTACTCCTGTTAAACGTTCACTATACCTACTTCTGCTACCCGTGCGAAGCCGGGGCGGGTCGCTAGTCTAATATAATATAGGTAAGTAGTCTAGACAGACGAAAAATGTTTCTCTATCCAGATAGAAAGATTTATCTCGCGAAAAACTTTATGAGTCGTCGGAAGTTAGCGCGTACCTTACACATTGGCGGCGAGGTAAATGAATAACGTGGTCATGTTTCTTTTGTCATGGGATTATGTTATGTATTGACTTCTTTGAAACTTGTAGATATCGCCTATCCGAAATAACTTGGCACTTAACAGAAATTGGATTTTCTAAATAATATTTAAAAAGATTAGTCGCGAAAATAGCAGCTAGCGCTGCGACTGGGCTTTGTGGAACATACTTTAATAGAATAAAGCTTGTAATGTATTGCGAATATCATGAGCTCATCACTATAGACATTATAAGTTCCTATAGTTTTGCCCTAAAAGGAAACCTGATCTCGAGCCGGAACCTTGGAACCAACAAAAACCAATTCAATTACGATCATCTAGGTTTTATTTTAACGGCTCTATTATTTATTGAATCGCACGAGTGAGTTCGTGACTTTGTAAGTGTATTCCGCAACCCTTATATGGTCGAGGCAGACGCAAAAAGTAAACCTAAACCTACCTACCTTCGTCTGGGAGCGGTACATTTTTATAAATATTGAACATGTACCCATCTGGGATGTGAGCTCTACCTATTATGCATTTATCTTGAAAAGTACAGATATTTTAAACACGGGCTTCTGTTCACATCGCCATCGCCTGAGAGCCCATCCGCGTATAATCGATCGATACCAGGATGTCGCACACTGTGCGATTTTTCTGCCGCATACGTGCAAATTGTGGAATGATCACCCTGCAGCGGTCTTCCCGTTGAGCTATAACATGGGGTACTTCAAAATGAGAGTGAATAGAGTGTTGAAGGGTCGGCAACATACCTACTGGCAATACCCCTGGTGTTGCAGGTATCCATAGGTGGCGGAAACCGCTCACCAACAGGCGGCCCGTCAGCTTGTTTGCCTCCCATGGCATAGAGCGCAAAGCTTGTGGCCCTGTGGCCTTTACTTTACCTTCTTAGTAACGGGAGACTTTTATTACACTACACAGATCAAACCAGATATTATGTCAATGTGCATGTGCAGCAGAAATCCAAATGTGCCAAGAAATAAAATATTTTTCATTTTCTCTATCAAGCCCCTATACTTTTAATACCTACAATAAGTAGGTAGTAGTAGTAGGTAGTATATTGCTGACCAATTGCTCAAAAGTGTTCTTGGCTGATCTTAAAAGACATGTGGTTAGACCTAAGATTACAAAGAAAGTAGTTATTGATTTTTGAAACTCTTACTTACAATCAGTATTGAATTTTAGGGGTGGCCGCTATGGGAAAGGTTCGAGTCAACAGAACACGAGAGAAGACTGCTGCTAGTAGCCAGGCTTCCTCACGTGAAGACCTTGAACGGAGGAGGAGCAGTGCCTGTGGAGGAGCGTGATGCAGCCGAGAGAGCGTTCATTAGATACTATATGGAGAAACCGGAGTCCGACCGGCCTGATAGGTAGGTAATCTTTCATTTTAAGGTTTCTTGTTTGCGAAATAAAAAGTTAAACTATCTTAAATAATATCACGCCTTGTGTCCACGGAGGTTGAAGCAAATGCCAGAGGTGTACCCATCCCATTCTCCAGCTATGTGATGGATACCTACTGGTATCCATTTCATGAGGAAGTCCCCTTCAAATTGGCTAGGTACCTTGTCTACAAGAAAAGCTAGTTTCTAAGAAAAAATTACAAGATGTCAAGATCCTCGAAAAAGTACAGACTGCCGTCAAAAAAAATTATCACTCAATAGATCTTTGAGCATATCCTCATAGCTGGAATAACCTTATTCGGTTGAGATTGTTCGGTTGAGGTATATTATACTTAAATAAGCTATGAAGTTATATAAGACCATCCAAATCTACAGGTTTTATAGCTTAGCAATGGAGGCAATAAAAGTTATTGACATCGTGTCGCCATCGTGAAACCTTATAGTCTGGGTTTTGTTCGAACTAGGTTAGGGGGTCCATTATTTATCTTTGCAAACTTTTGTTTGTAAGTTTTTATCATAGTTTTGCTGTGCCCCGCGATTTTAACCGTTATTTCAATGGTGAAATCTTGGGGGTACCTACTTTTCATATTCCGTATGTATGGGGTAAGTATTGGGGGAATAAGGGGTCTAAGCTAAAGCTATATTGTATAGGTACATAATACGTTTTAGCCTAATCTGTTGGATGTTTTCACCGTGAAGAGACGTAATAAACACACATTATAACATCTTACTTCTTACTAATAAAAGTTTGTGAGGATGGATGGATGTTTGTTACTTTTTCACGCCAAAATCACTGAACCGATTGGGCTGAAATTCAGTATGTAGGTAGATTACACCAAGTCCCAGGGGGTTAGAACGAGACAGCAGATATATATTGTTCGGGCATGAAAGAGGAAAACAATTACCTACTTAAAGCATGGCGCATGACTTTATTTACTGCATACACTACACTATTAGCCTATCCTTCAGAATGTCGGTCTATGGCTTCGGCAATAAGGCCATGTGTAGGCGCAGACACTAGTAATATTGACCTGACCTGAATGACCATAGCAATAGGGTAATATAAGGTATGCTCAATTTATTAGAATTGCAATTCTTATTGTAGTAAGTAGGTGAGCAATCACAATAAGTAAAAGATGGCGGAAAAGTGCACCGTGAAGTAAAATGGCGGCATTAAAATGGCGTCCGTTCATTGGGAAAAGTCAATTTAATTTAAGCTAAAAACCGCCATTTGTACTAACCTAAGCAGTAATACTTTAAAACTGTTCTTTAGATTAACATCTGCATACATACTATCTTCTTATGTTCTTTGTAAGATTTACAATAAAAGTGTTTATCTATCTTATTTTCAGATATTGGGAATTGGTGGGTGTTCACGGCAAACTGGATCCCCTGGTGTCCGTGGACCTCAGGCCAGAGAAACGAGTACAAATCACATTCACCTGCGGCGATACTAGCGAAATTAGAACTGTTGATGTTTACAGGTAAACAAACAATTTTAATAGATTTTCTGTTCGCAATGCAGAGAGAAAAAAAATACCGTTAAATTTCGAACAAGGTAGAGCAAGAGAGCTTGACGCGACTTACTCTACAACGGGAGTAAACGGGTAGAAGATAAGCAAGCGATACGTAAAAGTACGAGTAACAAATATCGTTTTCGTTTAACTGTAAGGCTCCCCGCGATTCAGGCAAGCCCTAGTGCGGGAACCACCAGAGTAAGTTTTTGTTAAAACCAATATTTCGACGCTGGAAATTTGAAATGTCGTAAGCGACAAACCTACGCTATACAGGAGAGCAAAAAAACAAAATTTGTTCTTTTAAAACGTCACAACTTTGTCATTTTTTTTTCCTATTATGATGCTTTCTAGACAGAATGTTTTAAAATTAATTGATTTATAGCTAAATATAAGTTTTACCTCGTTAAACTCAATAGTTTAAAAGATGATGTCCCTTACACTTTGACATTTAGGAAGAGGTCGTGTCCCTTACACATGGATATTTTTGAAGAGGTGTCCATTACGACGTTAAAATTTTTTTATAACCTTACCTAATGAATGATCATTTTGTCGTAACTACCCGAACCGCCTTGTTCATGCTAGCATTTTATGTTGTAAAGTTAAGAAATGTATAGGAAAATGTAGTGATTGTAAACAA
This sequence comes from Hemistola chrysoprasaria, assembly GCA_947063395.1. Taxonomy (NCBI): domain Eukaryota; kingdom Metazoa; phylum Arthropoda; class Insecta; order Lepidoptera; family Geometridae; genus Hemistola; species Hemistola chrysoprasaria. Next base: position 11,091,699 of record OX346723.1, read on the forward strand.
TAATGACATCATTTTTTAGAAATAGTTTCGTTAATGAAGCCTAATACCGAAACCTAATTAGATTATGGATGTGGATCAAGAAAAACAAATATTAATAGGTTAGTTGTACTTTTACTGACAAAATAATAACAATGAACATAATCAACAAATGAATTGTGTATGCGTGTTACACCGTATGAAACAGACAGTTACTTAGATTTACGACGTTGCTAAAAGCTACATAAACAAAACTTGACCAATACGACTCAAAAATTTTACTACAATTTCACTTACGACAAAACAATTTGACTTCATACTTCTTTATTTGAAGAGATATCAAAATTTTAAATATACAGATCGATAGAGGACAAAATTTCTAGTTGAATGGTATAAAAATGTCCCTTACGACATTTCAAATTTCCAGCGTCGATTTGGCAAATAATATTTTTTTGTATTTGCTAGAAATCTTATTATCTTTTATAGAACCGTGTCAGATCTGAAGACTCGGTTGGAGCGACTGGCAGGTTTCCCGGCGGCTAAGATGAGACTATTCTACGTGGACCAAGAACTTAGGGATTCGCAGGTGAATATCTACTGATATACCTGGAAAAATTATAATAATTGCTTTTAAATTAACGACAAATCTCAATGTTAAGCATATTAAGACGTCTGAGATGAATTGTAGAATTGCTGAGGACTGACCTCGGATTACACTCTTTAAAGATCTATAACAGCAGTATTATAGCTTATAATCAAAATCTTAATTAATAAGAACTATAACTATTTACATGGAGCTGCAGAACCAGATTCAACCTATTTTGAAAGAAATAAATATTTATTCCAAACTCACAAAAATGAAGTGTCAATCGTTTCGTTATTATGGTGTGTATGATTTATACTTATATGGGACAGCTTTTGCCCAGTAGATGGCAATAGGCTCGCCTCCTATTACATGGGACCAAAAACATAACTGGCGAAGTGTGGATGTACAGTAAGTACTGAGGGACTGAGTCCTGGGTACACCTTTGCCTATTAAATAAAAGCATGATTTTTTTTTTAGTCATCTGGTTCCAAACTAGGTCAAGCCTGTAATATAGTAATCAGAAGAAATACATGTTCGTAGTCTGATTTTTTTTTTTTTTTTGTAAATATCCGGGCATTAAATTAACGGCGAACTTCAATTTGGAGCCTTTTCAGGGCCCAGAGGAGATGAAATACCCGACGAAGCAACTCTACTCGTACAACATTAGATCTGGCGACGAGATCATTATCGACTCCAAGTTGAAACACTCTGTATCTGGCAACTCCAACGCGTCCGTGCATTCTACAGCGTGATTGTTCTTTAAAATTGGGAAATTGTAGCTTGAAATGTGAAGATGCTACCTACCCACACAATGTTAGTAAACATTTCATGGTAATATTTTTAAAAAGAGAACTTCTTTTTATGTTTTGTAACTTTTGTACGACGATTTCAATTCCACACTTATAAAACACGTTATCACAGTTTCTTATGGAAAATTTAAGAAAACATATTAGTAACAAAAAAGGGTTATAAAGTTTGCAAGTTTACAACCATTTTTAAACTCCTTGGAAGCACTTTATAAGACGTTAATGCCTGTTGAAAATCAAGCAGAAACCGATCGACGTGTGATTTAAAGGTGCGGTCATTTGCAGCTACCCTCATTTAAAAAAAATACTAATGACGTCATATTATCATACTGGTTATATTTAAGTTCAAATATGTACATCATCAATTAAATTTGGAAACACTTCTACACAGTGTCTTCAATGTTTCGTGATAATGTTTAGTTATTAGTTGCTAGTGTATAATGAACAAGTTCGTTAAACATTTCATTATGCTTTTTGTTTATGGGCTGTTCGACGTCTCCATACTTTGCCCGTGTTTCTGAATTGTTCTTGATTGAAATTATTAAGCCAACAAAAAATCTATGCATATAAAAGCTCTCATTTCACAAGATGCTTTCATCGTACTAACACAAGAGTGAAATTTTAGCGTGTATTTTAGTGAAATGTTTTGTTTTCTCTGGGTAAGTATGTCTGTCTTACTTATTATTAATACTTTTTATAGTGAATGTTCAATCAATGGTTGTCACAAAGCATTTAGTTTTAAGTTTGGACTTGAAGATAAGGTGAATGTTGACATTATACATAATATTTCATGTATTAATTTACATTACACAATTCTTTACTATGTGTATACCTATTTCTACCTATTGAAAAGATTTTAACCTACATTATTATGCCTCATCTACTTCCTCTACTTATATTTAAAATATCAAGCTGTTAATTAACTGAAAGTTTTTAAAATATTTGATTTATTTGCAATAAGCATCTGTGATACTAAATTATAGAGTAAAATGCATGCTATCATGTCAGTAATTTATGTATAATATCTGCTTGGAAGATATTTTTCATGATAATCTTAATGTTTCATAAATATTCTAAAGTGCTTAATAACAAATTATAAAAGTGATAATATTAACTGCCATTTTGAAAAAATAGTTTGATTTTTTTAAAGTCCTGAGATATAACTGCAGTATTTTAATGAACCTCCTAATTTTAACAGTGGTTTACACAATCCTAGTGTATTTTAAATTTTTCCTATCAGTTTACGAACATTTAATACTGTAATAATAAAGTGCCCTTTACACAGTGTTAACAAAAATATGTAACTAAATACTAACATGTTGGCACATAAAGGTGCCAATATTTTTTTATAATAGTGATTTTGAAGATGCCAAAACGCATAGGTACACTTATATTATTTTTAAGGTTCAGTACAATATTCATGTCATTGTACAGCTTCAACTTGCAAATATATGCAAGTTGAAGCTGTATGGAATTATAAATTTGCAAGACCAAATGGCAGTAATAATATAAATAAATACTTGATTTGGAAATAGTCTCTGCCTACCCCACCGGTAACAAGGCGTGACTGTATGTATGTATGTATTTGATTTGGACACAATGTTTATTATTAGATTTAGAAAAATAATACATAGTAGTATTATATCAACTTGTAACGTAAATGGAATACATAATTTTAGTAACAGAATTTTTGTTTTAATTATCACAGTCACATCAAATTATTCAGAAATATATAATTTTTTCCCATACACCGCTATCATAGTATTTTGGACTTGTTCTATTATATGAAGGTAGACTTGAAACCACTCAGTATTACCCATTTCATGTGTATTCCTCCTTAAAAAGTTCACCAAAATATTTAATTTTTCTAGATTTTTATTCAAAACCATTTCCTGCATATACTGTGATATAAGATTAATATCACACGGTAAAGGTGTTTGTCCACTGTCTAGCCAAGCTCTCAAGAGTTCCCTAACTTCTCTCCAAGGTAGGCCTAGCAAACCTTTTGGTTGTACTTCATTTACAATAGGTCTGCTTATTTCAGGTTTTGTTTCCGTTTTGTCAATCTTATGAGTAACATCCTTAATAATTGGATTCCTATAAGGAGTATGGACATTGTTTCCTCGAAGAAATTTTGTCATCAAATTTTTTGAAGAGTGTTTTACTACCTTTGGAGGTCTCCCTCGCCTTTTCCCTGGGGATTTCGTTTGTATTATAGGAGACTTTTTCGGTGAACAAACGATTTTAGGTTTATTGGGAGAGTGCCATGGTTTTTCCATGATAATATTATCTTCTTTTTGTAATTTATTTGGATTTTCAATTGGTAATTTCATTTCAATTTTAGGTCCTGTTTTGGCTTTAAGGCAAAGGAATTTGTTCATAGCTCCCATAACTGGTTTAGTGATCAGATATTCAAGTTTCGTTATTTGAATGCCCACACCTCTCATTTCCTTAGGTTCAACATTGAGTTTTTTGCAGATAGCAATGACTTCTTTTGTAATTAAATCAACATCATTTGTGGGAGTAGTTAGTGTGGTGGATTTATTAATGACATTGCAAAACCCATGTCCCATAAACTTAGCAGTCTCTACTGGGGCTTCCTCAGCTCTTACCATCAATTTCAATGTTATACATTTGCCCATAACTTTTAACTGCATCATTCTAGAATGCACTTCAGCAGAAAGTTGTTTTAAGAAATCAACAAATTGATCATCATTCTCAAATCTTATACCATAATTTACTTCTGCCGAAACAGACTTTCTAACAGTTTGAAAGGTTAATGGATTGTTATCTCTACCTCTACACTGGTCAAATAGTTGTATTCCTGTTTTGACTCCAAGATGACATTTAAGAGATGCCAAAGACATCTGCTGCAAGGAACCACATGTGCTGTGACCGAGCGATTCCAATTTTTGACTTATTTGCCTACCAACTCCAGGCAAATCTTTCAGTTTGATATCATACATGAAATCGGCAACTAGATCTTCAGTAAGAAAGAATTGCCCATCTGGCTTAGCCTTTTTAGTAGCTAACCTAGCCTGCAAGCGGTTACCACCAAACCCAGCAGAGCATGGACACCCAGTTTTAGTTTTAATTTCATTTCTTAATGCATGTGCGAAATCTTCAACACTTACATCTATGTCTTTTAGAGTTTCAGTACAATCTACATACATTTCATCACAAGACACTGCTTCAATATCCAAAGTATATTGTGCTATTGTATTGTACAAGGTATGAGCAACTTCTTTATAACCATCGAAATCGTATGGTATAGTTTGTAAATCTGGACATAATTTCAGAGCTGATCCCATAAACATCCCATTTCCTATACCTTTTTCTCTCGCTTCATAGGAACAAGAAGCTATTTCACTCATAGAGCCATATTGATCATCTTCATCTGTTATATTATCTACTCTACTTTCAAATTCTACATCTTCTTCAGCGAGTCCAGTTGCTTTTCCTAATTTCTTAGCTAACTTTTGTCTGTATAAATTAAATTCTGTATTTCTATCAACACCTGGTCTTTTGGCTTTCGGTTGGCCTCTTTTAGAATGAGTTACTGCTACAGGCTTCCCTCTAAGTTCAGGTCTATTACGTAATCCAACTGAGACAAAGAAACAGTCCATATCTATGTGCATAATTACTTTTCCTTTTTCAAACTGTATTTTAGATAAGTCATTTGTAGATGATGATGTGATTAGTTCCTGTAATTGCTTTCTTGCAGGGAAATTAAAGGCGCTTTTGTCTCTAAGGTCATTGATATACTGTTTGAAACATGCTCCTAGTTGAGAAATGTGATGTAACCGAGAGTTATTGTAGAATTCAGATATAAAGTTAGGATCTGCTGCAGTCTTTGTACTATGAACAGAAATTACACCCATATTTTCAGGTACTTTTGGGATTGATTCTTTTTGATCAAAAAGATTTAAATCAGTTGAGGTTTTAGAATTATCTTTTAGTGCAACACTATCATCTTTAGCTTTATTGAATTCATCTGAAATTGTGCTAAGACTCGGTTTTGTAATGTCTTTATGGACGCTTTTGAAATTTAACTGCTTTTGTGCCCTTGAAGTTTTGTACAGTAAGTATTCTCTATAATCTAACAGACGATTGGAGTGTATACTATCAGTTATCCATTCCGGTCTCACGATTTTCTTGAGTGACATATTCTTTACTTTAGTGTCAGGAAGGTTGGATGCGATGATGAAGTCGTCACTCCTTTGGTAAGTATGGTAAATGCCTCCATGTTTAGACATTAGAGATTTGAGCTCATCGGCTGAAGGATCTGTAAAACCGTTTACGTAAATACTCACGCCGTTAAAGATATTTGATAAAACTTCATCATTTTCAGCCCGTGATTCGAATTGCTCCTCAAGTTTTGCAATTTTCGCTTGCATGTAGCCGCCCCATGCCTCGAAACCATTGTCGGGGAACTTTTCTTCTCGACGGCGCATGTTGAGGTTTTAATATCGTGTAATAGTGAATGGAGAAAACCAAAGAAACGTGAATATCAGTAATAATGTTTTGAATCAATTTTTATAATTTTAACAACAGTCAATCCAAGTCTCCACAGAACACGAACAGTCAGTTGAGTCAAGAGTCAAGTTTTGTTGTTCTTTAAATTTAAAGTACTATTGGCGTTCTTCATAATCACCAGTCGCTATCAGGCTGTCTGTCGTGATTCTGTGGTTTGAGTTAGTTACAAAGACGTTTTACCTCTAACAAGACTTTACTGTCAAATTTGGAGGAGAGAAAAGGAAAAGGCTTATGTCTTTATGTTCTGTGGTTTGAGTTAGTTACAAAGACGTTTTACCTTTCTACAAGACTTTACTGTCAAATTTGGAGGAGAGAAAAGGAAAAGGATGACACTGCGAGTGGTTCTCACTCGGGACCGACACAGTGCACAGTCTTCTTAGTAAGTTTATCATAATGTCTTTGGTTAGTAACCTGACTTTGACATTTGTAGTTAATGTCAAATCAAGATATTCGTCACTAAAGTGATAGTCACCAAGAACGCCAATAGCCCCGCAGGTCAACAGACACACACGAACTCAGGCACAGAATACTATTTATTTACTAAAGAACTCAGGACTCGACTCATAGTTAATACATATAACTCGACTCAAATCACTGACATTCCTTTTCTTCTGTGCACTGACACTGACAGCCTCAACTTGACAACTTTCCTTCGTTTGATGTTCAATCTCCCTACGTGTTATCGGCAAAGTTGTGGTGTTTTAGTATGCACTTTCACAAGCCACCAAATAAGAATTGAATTGGATTGATTGATTGATCTGCCGTGATCTGCGTTGATTTACCGTGGGGTTACCGGCTTTAGAATAGTGCTCCACCCTCTCTCCCCGTGGTTGCCGTAAGAGCCGGCTAAGGGTTAACAGATCTGTGGATGGGCAGCAGCGTCCTCTGCGTAAACTATCAAACTGCGCTCGCCGACCCGGCTGCCAAGCGTGGTGAGTATTGGCAACAACCCCCCTTATGGGGGAGGCCTATGTTCAGCAGTGGACTTCCAACGGCTGGATGATGATGATGATGATGATTGATTGAAGAATTGAATTGAATCGGAGCGGGCGACTGTCTCAGCTCTAGGACTTAGGACTAGAACTAAGGAACTATTAGTTAATCTGTGCTAGGACTGCTTGGGGCTTGAGACTCGAGACCGTGGCTCCTGTCGAAGCTTCGACGTTAGTCGGTGTCACAATCACAGAACACAATGTACGCGTATGTAGGTGGCGGCGGCCTCTTTGTCTGAGGATGCTTCCGCTTGATGCGCGGCAACATGAACCATTTACTAAGGTTACTTAAGGTACATACTAATAAATTGTGACATTTAGACTGGGCGAGTTTTTAACCCGTCCTGACTGACTTGACTAGAACCTGAATATTCAAGATTGAAAACTTAATTATTATACTTGACACTCGCATTACATTCGTGTGCGTCCATATTAGAAAAAAATATATTGTTATTTTTATTTTATGGACCCACACGAATGTATTGCCAATGTCAAGTTATATAAATATTCAAGTTAATATGGTCAATTAGTCAATTCAGAGTCAGGGCAAGCCCAGTCAAGTCACAGCTCTAGTAAAGTGGTGGTTTTTACAAGAAACTGCTAGAATTTTGGTGGAAACATGAAAAATCACATTACAACTCTCGCATCACTTGCCAAGAGACTTGTGTATCTTCGAAAACACTCAACACGTAATATCCCACCATTATTATATGTTAAACACGAAAAAATGCACCGATAATTGATACGGGAGCCAAACTGTATTCTTTGGTTTCCCGCCAAAACTCCAGTATTGTTTTCTATTAACTATTAATTTAATAATTTATTATCTATGGTAAGCAAATGGCCCCGGCGTAGACAGAGAAACCAATGTCCCAGTTTATATGTATTATCTATGCCAATGTCTACGGGCACCGGGGGCACCGGCCAACTACTAAATATAGTGATCTGTGCGGCCAACGGCCATTGTTAATTTGAAATTATTTATTTTTGATATTGAAATGTTTGTGTCTTGTGTTCTGGAAGTTATACTAACGTACGCGTAGCTGAATAAAACTAGTGAAATTAAAACATTATGTCTACTAATGATGAAGATACAGTTAATGTGCCATGGGTGGGCCCTTTGAGTTGTAAAAACACACTAACAGTGGTGGTTCTCTCGCTAAACGTTGAAATTATTGAAAAAATATCTGAAGCTCTCACAGAAGTGCATGGTAAAAGTGATTTTCGGTGGAAGCTTGTAGTGCTACGCTTATTTCATTTGGATGACGTTGTGAAACAGGCAGATTTAACGGGGAGAATAGGAATAGATTTCGTGGTACTTGCTATTGACACCAACAGGATGTTTTGCTTGGAGTGGACGAAGAGAGTGCTCAGCCAAGTACATACAGACCTTAGAACACGGCGAGTAATCCTAGTAAACGCTGGAGGACTCCCTATGAATGCTATGGCTATCAACACAGTTGAGCTACTAACTTTCAAGAATGATCACAAACTTGACCTTTTGAATGCTAATGTAATGAATACAGAAGAAGCTGTGTTTTTGGCAAGAAGACTGATAAAATATTTAGAAGTGACAGTTGGTGTGAAAACTGGTATACCTAATCTGAATGTGTAAATAAATAATAATGTTAATCTATAAGATTTTACCAATAATTTAAAGAAATGGGGACATGAGGTACTGATTTCTCGAAAACGGAAAGCTCAAATTAGGTCCACGTACATCAGTAAAGTTGTATGAGTAACTTATATTGTCTCAGTTGCACTTTGGTCTTAGGTACAACTATCTTTATTGTGGATTATATTGCACTGTTCAAACTTCACACTGAGCAAATTGCACATGCCAGTTGTTGAATAAGCACTGGGAAAACATACCCTATCTCCCCTTTTCTATAAACAATGGATTTTACTGTGAAAAATGAAGTTTGATCAAGCTAATGAATTATAGTTATTATGTTTATAGTGTTTGTCTTTGTTCTATTCATATTTTGCATTGACTGGACAGGCTACACAGTTTTAGAGGCTACTTAGAGACTGTTAAGCATTTTCCATGAAAACTAAATTGTGTACAGGAAAAGCCACAGGTATAGTTCGACACAAAAGAGTAGAAAATAACTGTCTTTTACAAGAGTAAAAACAATTTATATTACCCTAATAAAAGAATAAAACATTGATACACATTTCCGAATCATTTATTATACTTCGATTGTACTACAAAATAATAGGAAGTTTTCTACAATTACAATAATAATTTTATATTACATAAATAATAAAATAATTACAGTAGTCCTCTTTCAAAAGTTGAAACTACATCCATGTGATGTGCCAATAGCTAAACCATTTTCAATAAAATAATAACATAACTATTGCAGTGTGCAAAATATATATGTATATTATAGCATATTAAATCTTACAACTAAATGAAATACTGCTCATTTTTTAACATAATATTCAGAATTATAAATTAATCAATATAAATCTATCTGTTAAAATATTATGATAAGGATTACTATAAAAAGTTCATCAGAAATGCACTGTTTGTCCCATGTAACTGAATCACATTCTAATAACTATGAAATGTATCTAACATTAAAGTCACATTAGTGACTTGTTTAAAATAAACGTATACAAAAATTTAAGAATAAGCAATATCACAACTAAACTGCCCAACAACATGGACAAATAAATACATTCACATAACCATTAAGCTGCAATATTTTAAGCAGAGAAGACCAAGCTATGCTGTGCATTTTAAACCCATTGTATGCCGGAATGCGGATCCACATGAGACATAGCAAATTCTATTGTTCAGAATCCCGGCATACCAGAGGTTAATCAAATAATTTCTAAAACCATTGAAAATATACACAGACAACTCAAACATTAAGACTTCACATTCACCGTTATGAATACTTATTACAAATGGTAAATATTAATATGATGTTTTTGTTCATAATGTATAAGTTTTTTGGGAAAACAATTCATGAATTTAAGTATGACAACTTCACACATGTTCATGCCAATATACCCGTGCAGCGGCCCCTCAATGAGGATAAGAAGCAGCAACGGAAAAAAACGACGATGCGACTACAGTCATCCGAGTCGCAGAGCCCACAATGGCGATATATCTCTCCCGGTTTGATAAAACCACATCCTGTGAGGAGATCGCTCGCTATCGACGAAAAGCGCACAGAACGAGCTCCGGGAAAGGACTTCTCCAAGATTTCGCTGTCGAGGCTGGAGGCTACGCGGACGCAGACTTTCAAGTCATACATGCTCCGGTTTCCAGCGAAATACAAGGAGACGTTCCTGGACCCACAATTTTGGCCCGAAGGCATCGTTTTCCGTCGCTTCAGGGAGGCGAAACCGAACAATAATATCCCTAAGCCATAATGAAATTAAGTGTTTTATATTTTTTATGTATGTTAGTCTGTAAGGTATTTATTAATATGGGCCTCTGGTGCGTATAATTTATTATACGCACTATTGCCTGAAATAAATGAATTATTATTATTATTATAATATTAAATCTAAAGCTGATATTAGATGGTTCTTTTTTTCTTTCCTTTTCGATGTTTAATTGAAGCATTGATAATGAACAGTCTGATTAAGATGTGTAATGAAAGTTACTAGCAGTCCATTCGCTTTCATTGGGCGTTCACTGGTCATCATTTACTGCTATTCATTGGAAGTGAATCATTTTGGATGATACATCTAACACCGCCTTTATGAAAAACTAAAAGATCACTGCATAACCTTGATAGCATACCTCTCTAAAGCGTCGTGTTTTGTTTATGAGTTGTCTGTAGAAATATACTATTTACTAAGATTAAATAATGGGTCATTTGAACACAACACATGTTATTATTATAATTAACTGGTCCTTACCATTGGAGAATGTCAAAAAATCCAATCTGTAATAGTCATTTTACTGTAAATTTAGATCACAAATCAAAATTACAAAACATGTTTCAACTTTGATTGGTGTTTTGTTCACTATAGGTAGATAAATATAGCATTAATTATATCTTTATTACTTAATGCAATTACATTAACCATGTGAATTAAAAGTTGTACATATATTCATGAGTGGCCAATATAATATTATGCTATGATTTCTTTGAAGTCATTCTAAACCAACAGCTTCCCAATAAATTGCCTGCAAATATTGGCATTGTCAGTACTCCATCCAAGATAATTATTGGTATTTTCCATAAGAAGCTTTCTATTTTCTCAGTAACAGCCTGGAGTCTGAATTAGTACGTGCTAAAACCACAATTTCGCCTGTCGCGTAATAGCTCATTGCAGAAGTTACAAAATTCTTGGTGTTAATAAGACCAAAAGCATCTCCTTACCATATTTTCTATTTATGCAGACGTGGCAGACGGGCCGCGGTTACCGCCGCCTATGGATACCTGCATCACCATGGGTATTGCCAGTATGTCGCAGACCCTTCAATACTCTATTCACTTTCTTTTTGAAGAGCCCCATGTAGTTAAACGGGAAGACCGCAGCAGGGAGAAACTGTCGGTTTGAATTTATGAATCTGAGTTTGAACATATGTATTAGTCTGTCAATGTAGACTACTCATGAATGTATACAGGATCCTAATAAGAATCCACATGGACATTACATAGTTAACACACAAGTTATCTAGCTACAGACATACAATGTAACTTATTCACTAATTTCCTGTACTGAGAGATATTAGTTAAAATTTTATAGTAAAGTATCTCAGAAACTACAATCTGTCGGAATAAGATACACTTTTAGGTAAAGCAATACCAAATGTAAAAGCTATAGTATATTCCGATGATGCTTATCAACAGCCAATATTATGGTTTTCTATCACTGACTTAAGGGGTATTCACACCTAGTGACACGTAGCGGTTCCAACGCGCAATGTAATCAAAAACACCACTAATAATATTATACTCAAAAGTGAAAGCGGAACATAAAATTGCTGTAATACCTAGTCGTAAAGTTTCTCATGTAATTAATGAGAAATAAAGATTTTAAACGAAATATCTAAAGATAGAATCTAATTTTGTTTGGTGATTGGTGGCCAAATACTACTGTAAAATAACGTCCAGTAAATATTTAATAATCCAGTGAAAACCTAATGGTAGTATTTGAACACCAATGATGTCTATTTAAGTGAATTAACGTTTGTTGGGAAGCCCAAAACTTTTCATCTGAATAGTTTTGAGATGCCATGCTTATTATATCAAAATGTTATTTCAGATCGTGTTTTAAAAATATTAAAAAAATTATGGAATATGGTAAAATTACCCAAAAAACTAAAATTCCTTTCGAGTTTTTCCTACTTACAAAGTACATCTGTTTAATCAGCTAGTTCAGAAAATGTGGAACATCTGTACTGGTACGCGCTGGACCCGCCAAGTTACTGCAGATGTGAACGCTTCTTAAAAATTTCCACATCCTTTTAGCACAAGTGTCACATTTCAAGTTTGAGCACAATATTTTCTATTAAACATTAAAATATGACAAAACTTGTGCGATATTCATTATGAACTACGCCTAAGGCTTTCTCTTCTGCCATAGTGTACGACTTCCATTGATATGAGTCCAAAAACTGTCTCTATTCCCCAGGGTTATCCTATGTGAAACTATAAGTAAAATACTGAGATTCTTGATATGTAGCATCAGAGCGTAAGCCTCAAGACGAAAGCTACATACAATGCCGCATTCTTGGCGTCCACCGGTGTAGAAAATTAGAGAGCTTCCGGTGCGCTAAGTATTTCTATTGATTATTTATTCAGATCACTAATTTATACAATTATTATTGTTTTATAAGGCTATGTTATGTTTGTTGACCGATGGACCCCAAGTATCTCAGATCCGCGGACATACGCAGTCTAGCACCTATAGTTTACTGTACACTTTCATATTTGAGACCGCACCAACTGAAAAAGAAGATGAACACAATGAAAACTATGAACTAATATTCAAAACTGTATGATGATAGTAATTGTTAATGGATGGGTGATCATTTGTTACAATTTACATTTGTGTACTATGTTAAACCAAAAGATGCTAAAATAAGGTCATTGGTCTCGGCTATAAGAGGCTAGTTATTCAGTATATTTTCAAATCCCTTCAGTCGATTTGTATTTTTAAATTTACTTAACGCACCGCAGTTTGACCTGCTGAAAATAATCCTATGGGTTATTTCAGGTCCTAAACCTAATCTATCTAGAAACCAAACAGCTCCATCGGTTCAATAGTTATAACATTAGTGGGAAGTAAGTTTAGACTTTAGATGCATAATTAGTCAATAGAAATGGTCATATGGTCTAATCTAATGCATTTTGCCACTTTAAAAACATTGTGCCACTGTCTCTATTGTGCATCTTTCAACACAGTGAATTAATGCGAAGTTACAAAATAGAACCTGTGTAAAGCTATTATGTTTCATGTTATTGTGTTAGGTAACACAAAAACATGCCTCTGCGGACCCGGCTTACCATGGAAAGTGGGCGTGGCTTTGGTGTTATTTAACAGAATATCGTTATATAACACGCTAACACGTAGCTGTAGTCCCGGCTTAAGCCGAACACTGTTGGGAACACAGATTCAGCAAGATGAAGTAATATATGGTTCCTGGTTAGTCAGTCTAGGTTGACAATTTCAGCGGAGTGGGGGCGCGCGTGGTTGTAGCGGGGGCTCCCGCGGGGTCTTGAAGTAGCTGCTTTAAATATAAGCCCTGTATAGTTACCAGTTAGTCGGAGTCTAGATTGACAATGTCAGCAGATGGTGGGGGTGCGCGCGGTTGTAACGGGGGTCTCCCGCGGGGTCTTGATGAAGCGCCGCCGAGCATTATCTCTCTCGCTCTTTGTTGTTGTAGAGCCATCGCTACAGGGTCTCGGCTGCCGAGGCCGCCCGCGTATAGCTTTGCACCCATTTGCTGTGAGGAAATACATAATTTGTTCGTTTATTAGAATTTTTGTATACCCACAGAATACTAAACGGACAGACGGTAGGTACACTCCACAAAATCATTTAAATAAATAGTGACACTAGCTTCGACGCAATCCAGATCGCACAGCGCCAACTTATTAACATACCAGCTGCCTCTCTTTCTATCGCATATCTCTCTGTCTAGCCCATAGAAATTGTACCGCCCCGGCTACTTGTAGCTTCAGCGGAGTGTCCCAGGCCTGGTATAGGCCCAGTCCCAGCTTCAAATCCAGTCTTTGTCAAATTTCAGAATGTCGGGCGTATAGAGGCCTTGTACGCCATTTTAATCTTAAATATGACAAAATTTATTTACATATCAATTTCACCGCCGTGTGCCTTGTGGTTCCCGGCTATATAATAGGTCACCCCTTTCTCATCCCGTGGGATTCAGACCCGGCAAAGGGACATATTCGGAGAGTAGTCAGCAGCGCTCTCCGGCACCAAGTATTCCAACTACTGCGATCACCAAACAACAAGCGTGATTATGGCAAAATCCCCCCTGTATGAATAGTTATGGCCTTCTATGGGGGCCTATGTTCAGCAGCTGATGTTGATGACAAATTTTACAGATATTCGTCTCAGTCGTGATCTGAGAAAGGACATCGAACATGTCCAAAGCCAAGATTGAAGATTTTGACTTAAATTGAAACGTGATTAAAGCCATAATTTTGTGTTATTATATATAAGGAACAGTATGCAGTGTAAATGCAGGAACACACTGAAGCTTTCGCTTACAACCAGACTAAATGGAAATCTATGGGAGTGGCCTACGTCCAGCAGTGGTTATTAGATCATGACAATAAAGCCGGCAATTATCACTCTACGCACTATTAAAATGCATCCAAGGATAATCCCAGTTACTGTAAGAATACTGGAAAATGGAACAAGAGGTACCAGTCAACTGATTCTGGAGCTATGAAAGGGCTATAAAAGCACTTTAAAAATGATGGTTCACTATAAAATAATGGTTTCTACTATATGCTTAGTTTAATTATGGTTTCCACTATAAAGTTTATTGAAAAGCCGACTTCTACAGGTTAGGTTTGTCTAGTGACGAGAATATGTCGATCAAGCGAAGCGAACTTGCCGCGGCAGCGGTCGGCGAAGCGCCAGATCCGACTTTGCCATATTATAAAGTCTGTAGATTAGGTTTAGTGGTACTCGACACAATTATAGTGCAAACTGCAAACCATCATTATCATCATCAGCTTAGCCTCAAGATGTCCACTGCTGAACATATAGGCCTCCCCCATAGATTTCCATCCAGTCCGGTTGTAAGCGGCCCACCTTCAGCGCGTTCCTGCCGTCATCAGATCGTCTGTCCACCTTGTGGGCGGACGTCCTACGCTGCGCTTGCCAGCCACCATCATTATATAATAATATAACTAATCATAGATTGATAAGACCAATGTGAATACTAACATTCTGTTGTTGCATGAGTTGTTGCAACCGCATCTGTTGTTGTTGTTGCTGTTGCCGTTGCCACGGAGGTTCGTACTGCAACCCGCTCGCACCTCCCATCCCGCTCATACCGCCCGCGCCCGTGCCGCTCGCTATATTAAAAAATATATATATTATGTATATTATTATATATTCTATAAATATATATTATACGCTCAAAGACCGATGATCATTGAG
The DNA here is from genome assembly GCA_947063395.1 of Hemistola chrysoprasaria. Lineage (NCBI taxonomy): Eukaryota > Metazoa > Arthropoda > Insecta > Lepidoptera > Geometridae > Hemistola > Hemistola chrysoprasaria. The sequence continues at coordinate 11,107,211 of OX346723.1, forward strand.
TGAATATATTAAAAAAACCCTCCATTTTCTGCTCCATAATATGAGCCAACATGACAGTTTATATGCATCTAAAGAGTTCGATGAAAAGAGGTTGGTCATAATTATAATAGTACTCAATTAAAAGTCGTAACAAATGAATAAAAACTTTCTGGTGAAGTGTAACTGTAATTTCGTTTATATTATATTTTAAGAATTTTTACTTTTTATAGGCAATAGGCTCGCCCCCCCCGTTCCATGGGCCCAATAACATACTGGCGAAATGTGGAATGTGTACTATGGGACTGAGTCCTGGGTACACCTCTGCCTACCCCTTCGGGAAATAGGCGTGATTGTATGTTATGTTAAATATATACACTCACCGGCATTCATCACTCCAGGGTTCATCATCATGCCCGCATTCATCATTCCGGACATATTCGTGTACTTGTACAGGTCATTCATTTTCTGCATCAACTAAAATATAACACACAATTTTATTGTTTTGGCAAATGTTACTAAAATTGTACATTATTGAATAATAGATATATATTATTATGTTCACTACAAATAAAAAGGTTATATTTACTGTTGCACAAGCAGGTTGGTAAGGAATAAACATTTTAGAAAATCTTGAAATTATTCCCTAAATAAAAATATTATGTTAGTAATTTATTAACATTAACTATGTGTTTTTATAATAGATTTTTAAATTCTGCAACATTTACGTTTTTCATATAAGCCAGGTGTTATAAAACGGTGTGGTAATATTTAAGAGGCTATTATTTAAACAAACTTACTCAAACTTTAGATCGAAATAAAAAAAGATATAAATCTTCCAATACAAAGTGATTGATCAGCCAATCCGTTTTGTCTGGATTTATCCAGCGAATCATGAGATAATTTTTTTATAACGTTCAGTTTTACAGATAGCTCGAGCATTACTACAACTTTAAATAACACTGTCTTGTACATAATATAATAGAAATTGTGCCGAATTAAGTCGATTAAAACGCCAATTTTGAAAGACCAATCTGCTTGTCGTGTAGATGCGTGCATACATGCTATATATAAAGGGTATGTGAATATTATGGCGTACATACAGGATTGTATATAGTTTCATACATACGCATAACATATCGACATAAAACTTACGCCGTAATCATATCCACCGAACATCTGAACAGATAAATATACTAGTTAAAGTTGTATTTACTTGACTATAAAATAACTTTTCGCTATAGCGCATGTCTTTCTTACTTATATGCATAATAAAAATTAAATGTCTTAAAAATATAATGCCCACTGGCAATAAATCACATAATAAACCCTTGGATTAAAAATGTTGGCTTACTTTTCATAACTCTAAGTACTTATCTAGTTTTAAAATAGTACGCTATGCCCAATAACCTACTTTGTACTTAAATTTTTAATATAAGTGTATATAAATTCCTTTTGAGACATAAATATATCTTTAACCTGAAACAGTATAAAACTACATCCACATATTTTTACATGTAATGATCCATCAAGCGTTTTTATATTATATAAAAACGCTTGATGGACAATTGAACGAAAAATTTTATAAAATTACCATTTTCTAAAGTAATTTTCACCAATTTTCCCATAAAACAATAATCAATAAAACAACAATACCTGTGGGTTAGCGTTGTAAATGAGCGGCAGCATAGCCTTGATCTGATCATCCGAAATGTTGGGAACTTCCTTGCGTAGTGTGGCTCCGAGCGCCGCGTACGCAGCCGCATATTGTTGTTGTTGGGCCAGGATGTTGGGAACTACGTGGATAATAACATATTAACTTCTTCATCTTCTTCCTGTCCGTATCGCACATTAAGTGTGATGGGCACAGCACATCTTCTCCCTCCACTCCAGTCTATCATCCGTCATCTCTGTTCACTAATAATATCCTCATTGACACACTTCATCCATGTCTTTTTTGAACGCCCCCTTCCCACGTAACTACTTACATTCATCCTTGTAGTAGTTCTTTTGACCACACGACTTTCATTCCTTCGCATAACATGTCCATACCAAGCTAGTCTTCTACTTTTTAATTTCTCAGTCACTGGTGCTACTTGTGCTACTAAACTTTCCCTTACGTACTCATTTCTAATTTTATCCATTCTGGTCACTCCATATATCTATCTCAACATTCGTATCTCTTGTTCTAGCTTCAACTTGTTCATGAAAAGTACGCCTAAGTCGACTCCTACCGACTTGACCATTCACACGCGCCTGTACAGTAAATAGAATAAAGACAGTAAATAATATAAACATACCCATTCCATTATGCATAGGCCAAGGAGCAGCGTAAGGCGCGGGCGGAGGCCTATTCTTCTCGTTCTCGAAGTCTTCCCAGGCAGCCTTACGCTCTTCTTCACTGAGGGTCTCTTCTTCCTTGTTTTCGAGCAATGAATCGTGCTCGTGGTATTTGTAGATCTGCAAGGTGTATATTTGAATGATAAAATTACTTGGCCAACTAAAATGACCATGCAAAATTATATAAAAAAAAGAAATCAAGTATAATTGGAATTTTCCATTAGAAATTTCTCGATAGCAAATCGGGTTAATAATTGTAATTGTTAATAATTGTAGGTACCTATGTTAAAATAAAACTGAAAAGTTTACAAACTATAATGTACTCTAAGACATAAGGGAAGAGACTATCTTTTGCAACACAGCTTAGTAAGCTAAAGCAAAAAGTAGAGCCCAACATTTGCGTAACCTTTACACCCAATAAATAATTTTGTATTTGTATGTCTGTTTATTTGTTACTTGTCTGACATATTATATTACCTGTGCGTCATGTTCTCTCAGCATCTCAGCGAAGAGCCTATCCTTAGGCAAGGGCGGGATGGGTCTGGGCGAGGGAGGTTTCGGTTCAAACTTGTATAGTTCGGCGAGATCATTCTCGGCGTAATGTCTGTCAATTTGTTGTTCGTCTATGACGCGCTTGGATATTGCTTGTTTGGTCACCTGACGCTCGTAGATCTTCTCTTCCATTGTGCCCTGGTAACAAAACATTCATCATCAGCCGGAAGAAGTCCACTGCTGAACATAGGCCTCCCCCATAGAACGCCATAAGCTATTCATAGGAGGGGATTCAGCCTAGATAACCACGCTTGTTGTGCGTTTCGGTGATCGCAGTAGTTTGGAATACTTGGTGCCGGAGAGTGCTGCTGCCCACTCGAGGAAAATGTCCTTCTGCCGGGTTTTACTGCCCTATTACATAGCCGAGAACAACAAAGCATTATCAAATGTTAAACTATAGCTCTCGGCTGTATCATATGTATTATTTACAAGCTCCTCCACGGTTTTATCCTCGTAGACATCGTTACCGTGAATATATGAGGAAAACAAGTACCCTATGTGTTATTCCTGGGTATAAGCCACCTACCTACCGAATTTTAGTCCAATCTGTTCAGTAGTTTTTGCGTGAAACAGTAACAAACATCCATCCATCCTCACAAACTTTCGCATTTATAATATTAGTTGGACTAGACTGACTTGATGGCGTAGTGGTGCACAAGCGCTACACCGATCATGAGGTCCCGGGTTCGATCTCCAGGTCAAGAAAAAGCGTTATTGGATATTTTCATTTGAAAATTTCTTAATGTTAGCCTGGATTATGGAATTGTGTCCGGTTAATGGCAATTATGTTCTCCCCCTATGATCCACTTACCATAGCCAAAAACCTGTAAACATAGCAGGGTTTCTTCTGTCCGAACCTGTAGACCCTGAATATGCTCTGCACATCATGGGAAGGGTTCCAAGACACGTCAAATATCACCACGCGGTTCGCCGCCACCAGGTTTATACCCAGACCGCCCGCTCGAGTCGATATGAGGAATAATCTGAAACAACATCGTATTAGGTATATCAATCTTCATATTTCATACATTTCTCATACAAAGGCTTTTGTCCACAATAGGAGCTTTCGGCCATGAATCAACCATCTTGTTACGTATATTAATAATTGAATAAAAGAACACTTTTTAACCAGTAATATATCACAAAAGTGGTAACCAAAGATATCATAAAATTAAATTTAAAACGACATTATTACAATTACTATTCGAAAACATTTCACTTCAACCAACAAGCTTTCATTTGTTTATGTTTTAATGAGTACTATTATTACGACTAAACTTTTTTCATCAAACTATAACAGATGCTAAAAACAAAAAATAAAAACTGTCATGGTGGCTCATATTATCTTATTATAGTAGTCAAAAGCGGATATTACTGTTAGTACATTTTATTTAGCTGGCTACAAAAATATTAAATGGAAAATAATTTCTTGATAAATCAGATTTTCTGGTATAATTGTCTTTTAGTAAGCATCTGCTCATAAATGGCCTATTCTGAACAATGAGCTTTAAATCACACAAACAATAATACAACGTATATAATGGACACTATCATCTGCCCACCAATGGCTTATTGCAGCCTGAAACTCGGACATGGGCTATGGGTCGACCACATATTACTGATATTATAAATCTCAAATTAATTTTCATATCCAACCTTTTGTAATTAATTAGTGTAACAGGTAAACAAAACGCTAGTGTTCTAACTCGACTGCCAGCGCCATCTAGCGCTGTTTTTTTGTTACGTTTTGATGCTAAAACTACTGAACCGATACCGGCTGAAAATTATGTAGATAGCTAAGACCCTGGAATAACACAAAGGGTACTTTTTATACTGATATTCCAACGAGAACGAAGACTACGCGGGTGAAACCGCGGGGTACAGCTAGTAAGCCATAATGGTTGGTTTCCCCAATTACTCGGCTTCAGTTGTGACTGAAACCAACGGGTAATATAATATTATATACTCTAACTTATGATTATTTATAAACTAACCTTGCTCTGGGGTTGTCTTCTCTATTGAAATTCTTGCACCAAATGGATCTGTTCTCACATGAAGTGGATCCGTCCAATCTGAAATAATCCACGCCCGGCGACCATGATCCTGAAAAAAACATTTTAGATACCAACACATAATATATTGATCTAAATAGATAATTTGAGTACCATTTCGCATGTCAAAAGTGAGTAAATTTGTCCTACTTTGGCGCTGTATTCGGTATCTGAAGAAGGGAGACAAAAAAGACGAATGAAGCTGTTTTTTATATATTGGCTTGCACAATCCACTTTGATCTGTCATTTTCGCTTTCATTTGTTATATTGCATAGTGCACTACTTTGCAAGATCAAGGAAATATGTCCTGTGCCAGTTTACCGACGCCAAAACAGACAGAAATAAAGTCATGGAAGTAGATTTACATGGCTACTATATTCTTAGGGTAACTTGATGATTATTGTCTGTTTTTATATCAATATTTCTTAATACTTTATGTTATTTATTATACTGCAAGCGGCATTGCCCACTCGCAATTAAGAAATATGGGAGTTTTATATCAAAACTGACGCCCTTTTTGGACCCCTTAGAATGTGAACTTTTAAAAATCATTTAGTACAAGTCCAGACAACAAAGAAGTGGTGGTTTGTGCTCTGCGTTTCATATCAGTCAGTGAGTCATTTAGGTTATTATAATATAGTGATTTGTTAGTGTTTCTTACCAACATGTCCACCTAATTTCTCATCAATACGCCCCTCCTGCGTCGCCTCGTCCACTTTGCCCAGGAAATGTTCTATCAAGTCTAGTGAGTATAGAGATTGGGAGAACACCAATCTGAAAACACATCAACAAATTATTAAATTATATCATCACAAAGGCAATAAACTGGTCAAATGCGTATGGGAATATAACTATACATATTACCCGCCTATTTAAAGATGTCACCTTTCCTCGCCTACCAAATAAAATTCTTATTACTATAGTTGTAATTAGTATAAGAATTAATTTATATTGCACTAAAAGTTATTAAACACGCTGGTTATATGGAGAGCACCTTTAATTATTATGAACTTTATTTTTTTACTGCCTCGGTGGCGTAGAGGGCGCATGCTCGACTGCCAATCAAGAGGTCCCGGGTTCGATCCCCAGGTCAGGCATAGTATTAAGTATTGGATTTTTCCATTAGGAATTATCTCAATAACTGTCTGGAGTCTGGAACTGTGCCCGGTAGATGGCAATAGGCTCGCCCCCTATTACATTGGACCAAAAACATACTGGCGAAATGTGGATGTATCTACTATGGGACTGAGTCCTGGGTACACCTCTGCCTACCCCTTCGGGAAAAAGGCGTGAATGTACTCGTATGTTATGTTATTTTATTTTTATAATTTGTTGTTATAGCGGCAATAGATATAAAGATATTGTAAAAATGACAAGTGTCCTAACTATTACGGTTTATGAGACAAGCGGACGGACGGCGGAGGCTTAATAATAGGTTTCCTTCGGCACGCTATGGGTACGGAACCCCTTAAAATGACGAAAAGCTTGTGAAGAGAGGAGCTCACAAAAGATCACAACATTACGCGAACAAATTATTGCTTATAACATTATTATTTTGCAGGAGATTTTCATTTTCTCCGGTAAAACCATTTGCTGCACTGTCACGTAAATATGTGTTTTTTATCACTTTATCACTGAGCAATTTATGAAAACAAAACACTGTTTTAATTACAAAGATTAAATTACTTTAATATCACACTAATATTATAAACGTGAAAGTTTGTATGGATGGATGGATGTATGGTTGGAAGTTACTCTTTTTCTCAATGACAGCCTGGAGTCTGGACCTGTGCCCGGCAGGTTGCAATGTGCTCCTCTAATTCATAAGACTCAAAAAACATAATTGCGAAGGACTGGGTCTTGGGTACACCGCTGCCTACCCCTTCAGAAAAAAGGCGTGATGTTATGTAACTTACAGTTTATCCCCAATAGCTTCACACTGCCTCAATATATCGAAGAGCAGTATCAATTTGTGAGAGTTGCGCATGTCGTCCAGTTCGTCTTCTGTGACCAGTTTGATCCACCACTCGGTTGGGTTTTCATTCTTCACTTCTATTATGTCGTCGTCATTGTCATCGACTTCATGCTCAACTGGTGAATAAAAATTATTTCTTTATAAAATCTGTTACATAAAGGTTTTTTTTATGCCCTAGGTGGTAAACTAGCAGACGGTGAGCGGTTATCGCCGCCTATAGATACCTGCATTACCAGGGGTATTGCCAGTATTTTACTGACCCTTCAAGACAATAATCACTCTCGTTTTGAAGAGTCCCATGTTGTAGCTGAACGGGAAGACCGCAGAAAGGAGATTATTCCACTTTTGCACGTATGCAATAGAAAAGAACCTGAAAATTGCGCAGTGTGCGACGTCCACGTATAGATTATGTGTGGATGAGCTCTCAGGCGATCAGGGATGTGTAGTAATATTTAGGGGATGTATCTCAAAACGAACTTGTTGAAGAAAGAACTATTGCAAGGTATGCATAAATAATTTCGACTTTCCATACAAATTCACCAGTCAGCTGAGCCATTTTATATTGAAATTAGAAAACTATTTATGCGAATTTTGCAATACGTTTAGTGTTACACTTTGAAAATAAAAAATAATGTACGGTTCGTGGTAAGCGCAAAACCTATTTAGCGGAATAGAATTTGGAAAGGTAATATAAATAGATATGGTTAATCTTGTCATTGACAGAGAACATAATTTGTGTTATTCTGATTTATATATTTTGTAATTTTTTTAAGCCTTTGTAGGGATATATTAGTTTATCTGGGAATAACAGTTTGTTCACGAGGCTTACATGCGCTAATGGTCGCAGAGCCTATGTTCAGTCAGACTCGTCAATATACAACGACCGTACTGTACACATACAAGGAAATAGTGTCTCTATTTGACACTATTGCTTTTTCTCTCACTCAGTCTCACTCAAGCCGTCACTGGAAATAAATCAGCTAAAAATGCTGAGATACACTATCAACGTTTTACAATGATAAAAAGAGGTGAAAATAATTAAACAATACACATATACACTTTTTCTATATAGTTTATGCTATTATACGAAGTAAGCAAATCATCTGTGGCATTGTTAACAAATATACATCAGTACGTACTAGGATTAGCTCTAGTCCCGCGCCTGCCCCGCGCCGGTCCATCGCCCTTCGGCTCCTTATCCTTATTCTTACTCTTCTTGCTAGATTTCTTCTTCTTCTTGCTTTTCTTGCGGCTGTCGTCGCTCATATCTGAGGAATCGTCTGTCGGTTCCTCTGTGCTCGATCCCTATATCCATATATTAGATTAGTAATCTCATTTATTAAAATAAATGAGTTTACTTTGAATGTTAAAAAGTAATTATTACATTGTAAAGTATTACATTGAATGTTATAATAAGCAAGTGGGCAAGTAAATTATTACACATGTCGCTCGAAAACACGGTCTATATGGCTATACCCCGTCTTAATAGGCGTACACACCATTTCTTTTCATGTCCAACGTGCAGAGCTTTTGAGCTTTTAATCTTAATATAGTGGATAGAACCTATCGGGGTCCATCACAGAAACCATCTACAAAAGATTAGCTCAAAGACAGCCCCTGCTAGGTACAAGGTCTATTGTGAATGGATGGAAACTACTTGATTTGTCTATAGGTGTAATTTCTAGATGGATGCTAACCGGGCTATTGCTAGAGACTTCGGCACCTGCCACTTACGTCTCATTGTGAAATCAGACATTATTGAAATTTAAATATTATCTTATTGTCTATACATACATTATTTTGAATTAATATAAAGTCGTAACAGGTACACAGTTATTTTGTATCTTAAAACTATAATGTTTATCAGAGGTTGAACATCTCACCGTTCCACATACCATCATCCGAACATAATTAACCCATTCTTTGAATTTATATACAGATGTTTTTATAGTGAAGAAAACTATGTCCCTGACATTTTATTTTCATTTATAAACTCTCGATATTTTCATAGTGAACTTCAAAAAATATCTAATCTAATCTCCAAAATATCAGGATATATATATATACAATATGGCGCCGTGAAATTGTAAGAACCGTTAGTTTATAATTCTAGTGACATTATAAACTAACGGTTTTTATGATAGTGAGTAACAAGACAAGCAAATCAGGTGCCTGATGGTAAGCATCTGACACTGTGAATCATATAAGACACAGTGCCACCCAGTGTTTTATTATTCAAAATTCTGCGTGGCACTGCACTGCGCCTGTCACCCAGTAATGCTCAGTAATTTCGCTGGTAACATTGCCCTTCATACCGGAACACAGTAATGTTTGCACATTACTGCTTGGCGGATGAATAACTGGCAAAGGTGTCGTACTTCCCCAGGCGGCCCCCTGCTAAAGCGAATTATAAACTAACGGTACAACACTTCTTCAAGACTGTACGGCGACATACACGTAGATATTAAATGGGTTATTTATATTCGGAGGAAACAGGGGAATACAAAACATCGATTTTGTAAAACTTCCATTGGATAGTGTCAAACTGCTAAGAGATCGCCTTTCCTGTTAATGTATTAAATATAATGTAACTGACCTCAGTAACGGAATCATCATCGATGAAGTCGACCAGTGACCCTTCAGAATCCTCTTCTTCCTTGTCCCTCTGTAGAAAGTAAATTATTATTACAATGCAAAATGGATAAGCATTGTAAGTTTGTGCTTATAGATAACGATCTAAGCACAGGCGGCGTGAATTAATAAAAGGTGCAATAATATTTAATGGCCTACAAACAACTTTCAAAAGAAAGAATTTCGAAATTAGCAAATTTGTTTTTTTTCAAATTTTGCAAATTTCCTTTTGTTATTAGTTTAGGTTGACGTTGTAACAGGTTGTATAACAGAACAAAATCTAGACAATTACAGGATGAACTCTGATTCACGTAATATGTTTTTCATAATATTTCGGAAAAACTAATTCAATTATTTGTTGAAAACAATTCTTATTTTCAAACAGAAAACGTAAGTTTAGATCTTATTTTTTAACTGTGATAAAAAATTGTTATATTAACCTTCTTCTGTTGCAAAATCTCATATCTTTCAGAGTTGTATTTGAGCACGAGTGGATGCGTCCATATTCGCTGCAGAGATTGGAAGTCCGGGAATAGAAATCCTGACGATTTGCCCGGGAGGGGTCTGAAACGAACATTACAGGTTTTATGTAAACAGCTATTATATACTATCTTTAATTGACTTAATGTAAGTACTTTTCTCTATTTCTTTCCTTTTTATCTTTTTTTTTTAGTCTGTCACACCAACCAAATGTTTATTACAGTTCTCTCCTCTCCCTGCACGGTTGTCTGGTCGAGATAGCTCTTAGCGATAAGACCGCTCATTGTTACACTAGTTATTGAATTGTTATTAGTTTTAAGATTTTCTTGTTTGTGGTGTACCAATAAAGTAAGTAGTTTAACTATCTATCTACTTTTTTCTTTTTACTTTTGTCTTGTATTTGTAGCTTAGTATTCATCTATGCATACCTCTACTCTTTACATTATTTTTGAGTTGTCAAGCAGAAATATTTTGACCAAGCACTTTGTACTCATCATCATCATCTCGGCCATAGGACGTCCACTGCTAAACATAGGCCTCGACCATAGATTTCCATTCAGTACGGTTGTAAGCGGCCCGCCTCCAGCGTGTTCCTGCCGTCTTTATCTTTACTTTTGTATTAACCTTTTAAAAATAGTGTGCTAATTTTATAAAAAAATCTTCTACAGATTTTAGCGCGTATCCTAAGTCCTTCTTATATTATAAATGCGAAAGTTTGAGTTTGGATAGATGGATGGATGTTTGTTACTCTCTCACGCCAAAACTACTAAACCGATTGAGCTGCAATTCGGTATTTAGATAGTTTATACCTTGGAATAACACAAAGGGTACTTTTTATGCCGATATTCCCACGGGAACGATGACTACGCAGGTGAAATCGCGGTACAAAGCCAGTTATGACTATATTTAAAACAATCAGTGCAAAAATAAAGGAAAGTACTCACTGTCTAGAGAAATTGTCTAAGTAATGTTGATATAGCTTCACTTGAACTTCGGATAATGTGATGAACAGTACATATTCATGCTTTGGAGGTAAAAAGGGCGCCAACACGCCGTAGTCTCTCCTCTGAAATATATCAACAACAATTTAGCTCATAGATCAAACGGCTGGTGGGACTGAAGTTCTTAAATAGAGAGCAGCGCATAACTAGTAACATCCGTGGTCCAGCGGAAATATGTCCGGCTTTAAATCCGGAGTCCCTGGATCGAATCACACCATATTATGAACTTTTCACTTGAACGCTACCGTGTTTCTGATGGCACGTTAAACTATCTAACATTGTTTTTCCATATAAATTTTTTTAGAGATTATTTTAGTAGAAAAAATGAACAAATAATATAAGTACATGGAGCGCTGTAAACATGTCGCTATTAAAAAATAGGGGATGATGGAAGAAGGTAGAAAATTTATTAGGGTTGTATGAATTTTTTAATGCCACATCATAAAAAAGAATCTCTCCGAAAAATAAAAATAAAATTTTTGTGTTGGGCCACCCTTATCACTTAGGGGGATGAAAAATAGATAACAACCTATTCTCAGTCCTAAAAAGTGTGAATATAAAATTTCATAAAAATTGTGGTAACAAACACAGTGACACGAAATTTGTATATATATAGATGTAGGGGGCAGTCGTTAGGTCATGTCGGTGGCCTTGTAGTAATCTTGGCGACCTGAGACTGACAATATGGGTTGTCCACATAACCCATATGAATTGACTCCGAGCAGTGTAATTGGGGTAGCCCGTTCTGTTGTAGTATAAATTCAAATAAATAAAGTTACCTGCACAGCTCCGTCCAACATTTTATGTAGCACATGCGAGCGTCGCTTCATGATCTTGATGTCGTGTTCCGTGGAGTCTGTGTACTGGCCGTTAGTGATTGGATTCACGAACCTGTTCAGGTATTCATTGTACTTGCCCAGTAGGTTAGGCTTCACGAACGTTACCATGCAGTAATCTGTAATGTTTTTTATTGATGAATTTATGAAATGTTAATTTTTATATTTTATGAGTGAGTATTAAAGGGTAGTTGAAGATAATACTTCTCCAGTCTTCTCGTGACCACGGCTGATGCAACTCAGTCGAAACGTCGAGGTAAATAATAAACGTTTTTAGCGCGATTAAGTCCCGTCTCATTCATAAAATATGTGTTCGATTCGCGAAAGTTTAAAAATTACTCTTAATCCTACTCCTATTATTATTAATATTATAAATGCGAAAGTTTGTGAAGATGGATGGATGGTTGTAACTCTTTCACGCCAAAACTACTGCTGTAGTGTAGTAAGCGATTGGGCTGTTCGGTATGTAGGGTACTTTTTATCTCGATATTCGCACGAGAACAAAGACTAAGCGATTGAAACCGCGACGCACAGCTTGTATTGTATATTAAGAGTTAATTTAATACTTCCCACCAGGTGAGGTTGGAGTCAAACGCCGACCCATTAAAAACAAATAGAAGGTGTCGCCACTCAGGTGACTCATTAATCACTACCATCTCATGTTATGTTGTAGTGGTAGGCCTCTTTAGCAGGGGGCCGCCTGGGGAAGTACCACACCTTTGCCAGTTATTCATCCGCCAAGCAGTAATGTGCAAACATTACTGTGTTCCGGATGAAGGGCAATGTTACCAGCGAAATTACTGGGCACGATGAGATTCAACAACTAATATCTCTGGGTGACAGGCGCAGTGCAGTGCCGCGCAGAATTTTGAATTTTAAAACACTGGGTGGCACTGTGTCTGTTATGGGCAATCTTGATGCTTACCATCAGGCACCTGATTTGCTCGTCTTGTCATTCATTATCATAAAAAAAAAAAAAAAAAAATCTCAAATGCTTACATTCTTTAAGATTGTTCTGCAACGGCGTGCCAGTCAACACGATGCGGCGAAGTGTTCTCACTCTGTTCATAGATTGCGATAGACTTGTTTTCTCGTTCTTCAGGAGATGCCCTTCATCGCAAACTACCAGGTCTGGACCTATAATATAACTCTTTATTAATTATTCGCAGCAAAAAATGGATTTCTCATTGACAATCTCGGATCTACGATTTTTTCAAACCGGGGTAGAAACATGATATTGACGTCTCTCTAGCGTTTGAGATAAATACATATAATAATAAAAAGCATAAGGAAGCCAACCAGACTTCCTTATGCTCGGCGCTTTTGTGGAGAAAGTTTTTTTTTTGGTGCATCATGAACCTGGAAAAGAAATAAACTATGACCCTATTATTTTAAGACATTCACTATGAAAAAACCGAGGGTTTATTAGAGAAACTAAAATGAAAGGGGCATAGTTTACTACCATAAAACCTTACCACCATAAAAATATCAGGATATAAATTTATACAAAGGGTTTATTATATTCGGAGGAAACAGGGGAATACAAAACATTGATTTGGTAAATTTTTCATAGGATTAACAAATTTCTCGTAGGTAGGATACGCTGTTAAGAGCGACAGAATCTATCGTAAACTATGATTGTTTTCACTAACCGGGATCAACGAGGCTCTCCTGGAAGTTCTTGAGCATTTTCTTCTTGAATTTCTTGTTGTTATCTGCGGACAGGTTGCGGAACATTTCGTATCCCAACACACAGACGCCGCCATGCGTGAACCACTGACTTAATTGAAAAGCTCGCTCAGAGTTCTGCTTGAACCTGTACAATAAACAAGTCACTTGAACTTTATTACTCTTCATCATTTTACACCCGTATTCAAGAACGATACTATGTGGTCTCACCCCTCGTTTTTACCATGGTATAATAGATAGATAGATAGAAAAACTCTTATAGATAAACCTTAAGGTGACCCGGTATACAAGTGACCTTGGAAATCTATTAAGGCGGGCGGGGAAGGGCATGCAACATCGCCTGACGCTATATTAGTACTATTTATTATTCTGTGGCTATACTCGCGACCAACGATTAGTGCCTGCTCATATTTGCGAGCAACGAGCATACGCGGAAGGCTACTTTTTAGTAGGCGCATATAGTATTTATGTTTATAACTTTATTATTCTGCTGCTGATAGCAAAAAATGAACCATCAAAAAAAAGGTGCCAGCTATTAGAACAACTTTCTGAAATTTAATAAAAAACGAACGCGACACTTCTATGTAAATCCCAACATGACATGGTTTGACCTTGGGTTATTCATAAAAGTGCCGCGTAAAAAGTGTTCTTCCGCGTAGGTTCCTTGATCGCAAATATGATCAGGAACTAATCGTTGCGAGTATAGACCAATTCCAAAGGTCACGTTAAAATTTATATACATTAAAAACAAATAGTGTAATATAAAAATTTGTAAAATACATGCATTAATAGATCAAAAAGCCGGCTACTACCTTGGCCAACATATAAGTTTGGCCATACAGAGAGGTAATGTAGCCAGCTTTTTGGGCAACTTACCTGCAGGGGGCGAGCTAAATGATATTATTTATTTATAATTTAAGTTACTATATAAGTTGTCGTACAAAATTGTGTAAAGAAATAAGTTAGGTATGTAAGTTTTTGTCATAGGTATGTAAGTATGTAATAGATCCAAACACTCAGGCATTAATACAATTGACTAAAGACACAATACATACCTAGAGAGTTCATAAACATCTACGTCATAATCAGTAACAGCATGTTGGAGCCACATCTTGAACTCGTTCACCCAGTTGAGGACAGTTGACAGCGGACACACCACTAACACGCGGTTAACTCGGGTTAAATCTGCGTGGGTTAGCAGCGTGTGGGTTAAACTCACCACCTACAAAACAAATTGATTTGATAAGGATTACAAATCTTATATTATCTAGATATTGCACACCACCGTCGCGTCAACGTTTTTACTCTCTGATTCCATCCCCAGGTGGTTTGTACGAAATTGTTTATTGCGATAAGACCGCCGGTTGTTTACCCTGATATCTAATAATTGTTTTGTAACATTGTTTTTATTATATTCTATTAGATTCTTTATTCATACCACAATACAACAAAACAATATTAACAAAAATAAAAACTAGAAACAGTGTAAATATTGGCGGCCTTATCGATCAGAGCGATCTCTTCCGGACAACCATGAAGAGAGAGGAATTCTTGAAAGACAACATAGAAAACAAGTTCTTGCTTCTTCGATCAGAGGTACATCCTAAAATTATAAATGTGAAAGTTTGGGAGGACGGATGTTTGTCACTCTTTCATGCAAATACTACTGAACCGATTGGACTGAAATTCGGTATGTACATAATTTAGACCCTGGAATAACACATTGAGTACTTTTTATCCCAATATTCCCACGGGAACGAAGATTACACGGTCGAAACCGCGGGGCACACTCGTATAAATAACATTTGGTCGGTAAACTTTTGGTCTAAACTTATTTGTCTTGCATGGTCCAACCACAGCCAACGTAAGGACGCGCTAAATTCCTTAGCATAGAAATAAGTTGATTAATATGAAAATTCTGTTATAATCTTGTTCCTTTCATACCTAATAACTGTAAGCTGAAGAATGCTTCCTGAAAAGTTATTTAAAAGATATATTCACCTGCAAAGTTTTCCCCAAGCCCATACAATGAGCCAGAATGCAGCCGGACCCCGGGCCTTTCTTTATACGTTTAACGCTTTCGAAACACGCGTCCCACATGAATTTTATACCGTTCGCCTGAAAACAAAAAACAAAGGTTATCGTTATTATAATAATATTATGGGACAACTTCCACACACGGTCATCTGGTCCCAAACTAGGCTAGAAGCCTGTACTATGGTAACCAGATGACTGATATACATACTTATATAAGCTTATAACACCCGGACACAGATCAGACATGCTCATGCGCACATATTTTTGACCTGGCCGGGGATTGGCAATACAGAAGGCACCCAGCCTTCTGTACCGCGGTCCCAGTCCCAGCTTTTTAAATAAAAACGATTGAGGATTTTGCTCTTCCGACCGCTATACCAAAGAGGGTACATCGATTTGGTATACTGTATTGAAAACGGTCCTGTTACGTTACGACTTAGTCGGCAGAATAATATAATACTCGCTATTTCGACCCTTTTAATTGAGCTCTTCCAGGCAACCAGTCTTTCTGACCAGTCAGACAGAAAGCGGGATGATGGGAAGACCAGTGGCACGGGGATAACTTGTTTTTCCCGCTTTTTTTCTCTTTCTCACCCGAACATTGCATATCTGCTGTCTCGTTCTAACCCTGGATTCTAACCATGGGATTTCGTTTTCCCTGGTTACTGTGCTACCGGGGCAGATATATAGAAAGTTAAGAGCATCTCTTGGCTATAAAAATATCAGGATATAAAATAGAATGGGTTAATTATGTTCGGAGGAAACACGAATACAAAACATTGATTAGGAAAATTTTCCATAGTTATGTGTCAAACTTCTAAGAGGTCCTCTTTCCTTTTAACTCACCTGGTGAGGTTTGAGTTTCTTAACAAGCCCCCTATCGACTTCTATGAGAGGCTCCTTGGTTTCAGGATCAAAGTCCAGGACCACCTTCTCAAGCACCACTTCATCCGGCTTGCCTGACTCGTCGAATTCTAAGTTGTTATACTATAAAACAAAACATTATAGTAATATGGTAAATAGCTAGTTTAAAATAAAGTTCGCAACAAAAATTAGCTGTCTGAAGTCGTAGCACAGAGACTTTAGCGTTTGCACTCATAATAAATTGTATGTATGCAAAGTGTAGAGTTCAATACCAAGATACCAAGAACATACAGCGGCATCTCTTAGTTCCTTGCACAAAGTATGGAAATATGCAGTAAAATGGCCATAACTTTTGATTGTTAACTTAGAAGTATGATTTTTTTGCAGCCACAAGGAACCGCAGATCAGAGTATTTGATATCAATTTCAACTTCGTACTACCACGTGTTCCCGTTTATGTGTCTTGACAGATGGACAGACAGACAGATGGATAAAAAGTGATCCTATATGGGTTCCTTTTTTCCTTTTCAGGTACGGAACCCTAAACATCATGTATATTGATCAAGTTTATTCATGTAAATACTTATTCTTACCAATTTTTGTCGTTCAGCAATTCGAGCCATCCTCTCTTTCTCCTCTCGCGCCGCTTTCTTGGTAGCTTCTTCCAATTGGTTTTTACCCATAACCTAGATAGAAAGACTTCTTTAATATTTTACATAACATGACATATATGTATTTACTAGTGTAAGCCCAGCGGCTTTGCCCGCTCGCAATTTTGAAAAATATGGGAGTTTTATACTAAAACTTTGATGACCTTTTTGAACCCCTTAGAATATGAATTTTCAAAAACCCTTTCTTAACACACGACCAGACAACAAAGAGAACCTACATTCCAAGTTTCAAGTCTCTAGGATCAGTGGTTTGGGCTCTGCGTTGCGAGTCAGTCAGTGAGTCATTTAGGATTTTATAATAGGTATATAGTGATTTATAATTCAGAAAAAAGCTAAGACTAACTTAATGCTAGAGAAGCATTTTCTTCGTTATCTTAAAACCATAGAAAATGTAACAGAAATTCCTGGGGATCGATCCCGGGACCTCATGATCGGCAGTACCGCTTGCGACCACTACGCCACCGTGGCAGTCCAGTTTAATATTTTACAACACTGAATTATGAAACTACTTAACAAATAATATTTATTTATTGTTCAAAATCAATAGAATTTATTCAAATATGGCTTAAAAAAAACACGTTTTGTGCACATTAATAAGCCTAAACTATAAAATTAGCCTCACTATTAAATCTGCCGTACGTTCGGAAAGATATCTCTACAAAACACATCAGAAACTTGTAGCTTATTTTTTTCTGCTGCAGATTTTACAACATCTAATCAAATAAATATTGCTCTCCACAAGTTATTATAGATAACATTATGAGTAATAAAGAAGACACATTATAACGATAATTAGTTAGGCGCTATGCGATCTGAATTAAGTATGAAAAATGACTTAAGGTGACGCAGTGTTAAATAAATCTAAAATTGTGCGCTGAGTCCCGCAACCCGTTCACTCTCCTGTATAATACGCCAAAAAAGTTTTTCTTGAATAAAATAAAAAATATTTCTAATTTAATAAAATCAAATTAACAAATTGAGGTCTGTGCATAGATTAATCTATACAAAAAAATTAGAGGCGAGATAGATCTCTATTTTTATAGAGCAGTCTTTGATATTTTTTTCTCAGCTGTAAAAGTTAACCAATCATGTAAACCAATTACCAAAATGATTTCAATATCCAATGAAATGATATAATTAATTATATATGAGTATGATAAATGTAAAAACATAAACATTAGTTTCAAATGTTTTGTAGTTGCTGAGAAATATTGAGATCCCTACCGCCAATATTTTCAATTCATCGTCTTAATTGCGTTGGAGCTAGACGCTATTTATTTAAATGATTTTGTGGAGTCCCTTCTGTCCCTTTAAGTATTCTGTGGTCCTACCTCCGCGCTCCTCGCGCCCCTGTACCCCGCAGACGAGGATTCAATTAAGCGGTCTACATTAGACGATAAATCAACCATCAATCATATCCGTGACTGTGACAAAACTGACAACAAAACCGGACGTATAAAGGACGCCTAATGTTTGTAAGTGTTGCAGGTGTTACCTTTCTGATATTCTTTCTGCCATGTTTATTCCTGCCTTCCGTTTCCGATTCGGAACCTGATACATCACTGTCGTTTATTGACTTGATACGGCGACGTTTCTTTTTACTGAAATCAAAGCTTCATAATGAGTTTTTGGCACAGAAGGGCAGTGCTTGTAATGAATAAAATAAATAACAAGGCTTTATTGATTATTTTCATAAAAATTAAGCAAAATTCAATTGAGTTGAGGATCCTATCCTACTAATATTATAAATGCGAAAGTTTGTGAGGATGGATGGCTGTTTGTTACTCTCTCACGCAAAAACTACTGAACCGATTGGCCTGAAATTCGCGGTATAATTCAGCATGTAGATGGTTTAGACCCTGGAATAACACATAGGGTACTTTTTATCCCGAGATTCCCATGGGAACGAAGACTACGCGGGTGAAACCGCGGGGCAGTTACTTAGTATGATAAGATAGTTTATAATATTCATACCCGCCCTCATTAGAAGAATCCCCTGACGCATCGCTGTCAATATCTTTCTTCTTCCTCTTGGTTCGCTTCCCAGTCTCAGATGTGTCTTCTTCAGAGTCCTCAAAATCACTCACTTTTACAACGTCCTTCTTACGAGATGATCCCACTTCTGAGTCCGACGATATCGCGTTCGCCTTTCTACGCCTTGCGTTTTGAGCCCTGTAGGATAACAAGATATTTATCATTAAAAATTGATGTTATCTTAAGGAAAGATCTGGGGGGCTATTGGCGTTCTTTATAGTCACCAGTCGCTATCAGGCTTGAGTCTTTATGTTCTGTGGCTTGAGTTAGTTACAAAGACGTTTTACCCTTCTAACAAGTCTGTGCACTATCAAATTTGGAAGAGGGAAAAGGAAAAGGATAGACACTGCGAGTGGTTCTCACTCGGGACCGACACAGTGCATAGTCTACTTAGTAAGTTTATCATAATGTCTTTGGTTAGTAACCGGACTTTGACATTTGTAGATAATGTCAAATCAAGATAATAGTCACTAAAATGATAGTCACCGAGAACGCCAATAGCCCCCCAGGTCAAAAGTACCAACAACCGACGAGCATGCATGAAGAATGTGATGAAAGTGGATAAAGCGAAAATGCACCCTCTCTAGCCGTGGTTGCCGTAAGAGCCGGCTAAGGGCCTATATATTAATGTTATATGAGATCTAGAGGACGGGCAGCAGGATCCAACAAACTACGCTTGCCAACACGCCTGCCTGGCAACGCCTGCCTACAAAAAAATGTTAGGGTGCTTTACATTACACGAGGTTAGGTCGAAAACTTATGAGAATCATAAATTGGACGGGTATTTTACTTTAAAGACTTTTCTGTCTCCTTTACAGTGCAAAGGAAATTATATCTGTATTTTTGATGTTATTCTATTTATATGTATAATTAACTTACTTTTCCTCACTCTCTGAATCATCCTTATTGGCATCCTGTAAACAATATTGACCAGTATTTAGTAATTAACAGCAAACTTATGCGAGTTCTTAGGGGCCTACAAACAAAATCCGCCGGCATAATGCGTTCTCTCTTACATTCCAATCCGAGACAGGAAAACTACACAATACCATCGTTGTTTAGGCAACTTTGGTGTGTATGTACATACTAACTTCGAAAAAATGTATTAGCTTTCTAGGTTCATAATAAGATTAAAAAAAAATTCGTAATAATACCATTATTATTCTGGTTATTCGTATATGCAGTACAGACTTATCACATTGTGTCTGTAACTGGTCCACTGCCGGTTTTAGGTAACACTATAAGCGTTGGTTGATACGGCGTAAGGTTGATTTTAAATATAAATACATTTTGTAAGTACTTGTATTCTGTATACCTCATTCTGTGATTCTGAGGAATCATCACTATCTCCTAAGAGATCTTCTTTTACTAGGTGCTCGGAGTCACCGTTGAAATTAGGTATTGTTACTGTGGGTAGTTCTGAAACAAGAATTATAATATTTATACTAATTTCTGGAGTATTCGTTATTTAAATACTTTAGTATTATAATGATGGAATTTCTTCAGCACAAGCAAAAATGCCGTGTACATCAACTTTAATAAGATGGTAAGGTCTTTAAAGCTAATGTATATAATGTATAATATTCAATACCAATGTGTCTCGAACAAAATAAAGATTGGGAGAAATGATTTATAAATTCACAGCATTTCTTGTACCTAATATGCAAAAACTTTTTCATATGCCTACCTGTAGAGTCTCGACTGTTTGGAGACTCTGCATACATTGATTTTTACATTAAGTTATAAATAAGAATTCATTGTTTGTTAGTTGTTGAGTACGGGTGCACGACGCCGGGACGCTTAGTTTAAAAATGAAAGAGCAGTGTGCTCTGAACGACGCCTTTATTGGTACTGTTTGTTATAAGAAACTTATGGCTAAAGAAATCTGTAGTTATGCGTGGGAACTCAAGTGCTCTGTATGGTGAGTCCATAAACTAACTCTTTTGAAACGCCTTCATATCGTTCAAAAGCGTGCTCACTACTCATCTCTCCCTCATATCATTACAGAGAAAATCTAGGAAGCTGTATTAAGACGTGTGTAGTATGAAAGTTCTCATAGAAATGAGAAAAGTCCATATTTAGCAAGACACAGCTAACTCTAAATGGTACTAATTAATCAATAAAACATACGTAAAAACTAGATCAATGGAAACCAACCTTCTTCAATATTATCATTATCATCATCAGAAGCGGCGTCGGAACTGCTTTCAGCTTTGAGCATCTCCTCACAAATGAGTCCTGTTTTCTTCCCAGATCGTCTCGTCGCGACGGAGGTACTATCTGTCTGGTCGGTTGCATCGGAATTCCGCCGATGGGATCTTGTTTTGTTTAGAGACTCCAAGTTTGTCAGTCTACAATACCAGAATTTTATTAGACTCGAAAACGAAAATCAACCTACATATTAAATGCAGTTCCATAAGCAGAGAAAAACGGTGATTGATCCTGGTCATAATATCAGTCACCGTTTTTCTTTATTAGCACCTAAACTAAACGATAGCATCGCTTTTACGTACTTAATCGACTTCTTGTAGACTGACTACCTCTGAAGTTATTTCGTGGTATGGGGAGAGTGAGAGGCTCGTCAAGCTCTCTGGATCTCTCCTATTGCCTATACAAAATGCATGGCCATTTTTCTCTGTGTGCACAATGCACACCAATCCATATAGAATACTAAGCGATTTGTATGATGCAACAACTATGCCTTATACATAATACCTATAATATGCTGATTTTTGTATACTCATAGTAAACTTACGGATCTTTCTTTTTGATGACTATTCCCTGTTACTAAAGATTTCAAGCCCTTGCTTTTAGGATTCGATCCTTTATTATTCGCTATTTGGATTATTACCAGGGAATCTGAACAAAAGGTAGGTAGTTGTAGCCAATTATTTTTTAACATGTCCAGATTACGCGCGGCAAACCCTCCACCCGATCGCACGAACGTGCCGCTCGGCGAATCGGTCGTCGGCTTTTGAGCAGACCGCATCAAAGAAGCGCGCGCGTGCTACGTCCAGAATATGCGTGGATAACCCTCGAATTTTCGACCCCGAATCCCGCGGCGACATTGCGCGCATAATCTGGACACAGCTTTATAATACCCAAAATACGTTTTTGCCCATGAGACGTCAACTTGTTTAGAAAAATGAATTAGTTTCTACGAAAAACCAATCACCACAAAATAATGAAATTCCTAATTGTCTTTTTAAAAGGTCAACTTATAGTTAACATGGCAGCCCAAACTTTCACAAATGTACAATGCAAACAAACCCCACTCATGAAAGCATGCATTAATATTTACCCATCAATATCTTTGTCATTTGTATCCTGAGCATCAGAATTTTGGCTGCTACAGTTACCAGGCTTCGATTTAGAACGGACCATCTGAAAAATGATATTGGTTTTGTATGTCATATTTTTGACTATTAGTAAGTGAGTGAAAAAGTCTTTACCTATATATAATCACTTATCAGACTTTCCGGATGTTAAGAAGTCAAATTAAAACCCCATAATATACATGATAATTGGTATTTAATATTTAATCTTCTAACACACGATTAAAATATTTACCAATATTTTATATTACGGTTGTACTTTCTTAACCTAATAAGTAGCTTATTTCAAATGAAGCTTATGAACTTTTAAACATAAGTGGACATAACATTTTTCTTATTATAAAGAGACAAAGCTAGTTACATTATACTTAAATGAAAATTTTATATTTACATTAATTTTATGAAATCATTTTTTTTTCCGCACCTTATTACTACTGCTATCAGACTGGTCACTATTATCATTAGCTACTCTCTTGCGATGTTTTTTGCGTTTATGTTTAGGTTTTTTTTCATCATCAGATACCTCCAGTATTTTCTTCTTAACTTTTGTTAATATATTATCTTCCGCTGATGAGCTGGACTTTCTTTTTGATGCAGTTTCTTCATCAGAACCATGCAGTAAACAGTCCTTAATTTCCTTAAACACATCTTTAAGTTTTTCATCCTCTGTGTCTGAACTAGATGAGTAAGTCATAAGCATTTTTTTTGCATGCACACTTTCCCTCAGTCGCTTCTTTTTAGATAGCGGAGACAAAGATCTTGATATTCTTCTCTGGCTCAATGGAGTGTTAGTTTTTTCGTCACTGGAGGAGTTTTGAGGTTTTTCCGGAGTTTTCGCATTATTTGGTTGTTCATTTTCATCTGATGCATAATGAAGCTTTTCTGGAGATTTTTCACTCTTTGATTGCTCACTTTTATCTATATCACAATGATGTTTGTCTGGAGATTTTTCACTCTTTGCTTGCTGACTTTTATCTGTATCACAATGATGTTTGTCTGGAGATTTTTCACTCTTTGCTTGCTGACTTTTATCTGTTTCATTATGTTCTTCTGGACTTTTTTCACTCTTTGCTAGTTCATTTTTATCTGATTCATAATAAAGTTTTTCTGGAGATTTTTCACTCTTTGATTGCTCACTTTTATCTGTACTGTAATTAAGTTTTTCTGGAGTTTTCTCATTATTTAGTTGTTCACTTTCATCTGATGCATAATGAAGTTTTTCACTTTTTGATTGCTCACTTTTATCCGTTTCACAATTAAGTTTGTCCAGAGTGTTTTCACTCTTTGCTTGCTCACTTTTATCTTTTTCGTAATCAAATTTTTCTAGAGAGTTTTCACTTTTATCTGTTTCATAGTGAAGTTCTTCATCTGAATTATTCGCAGAATTGGCTTTGTCAACAGATGCAGAGTCAGAGTCATGAAGAAGATCATTTCTTACTTTGTCCCAACTAGTAACCAACTGTGCTTCCTTCTTACTCTTTCTAGTTTGAGAGTCTTTAGAATCATCAGAATCATTTAGAAGAGAGTTTTTTATCGCATCAGTGTCTTTGTCTTTATCACTGACCTGAGATTCTTTCTTACTTTTTTTGGTGTCAGAATCTTTAGAATCATCAGAATCATTTAGAAGAGAGTTTTTTATTGCATCAGTGTTTTTGTCATTATCACTGACCTGAGATTCCTTCTTACTTTTTTTGGTGTCAGAATCTTTAGGATAATCAGAATCATAAAGAAGAGAGTTTTTTGCATCAGTGTCTTTATCCCTCACCTGATATTCCTTCTTACTTTTTTTGGTTTTAGAATCTTTAGAATCATCCGAATCAGAGTTATTTATGACATTGGAATCTCTACTTTTATCATCCGATTCTGATTTTTTTTTCTTACTTTTGGTTTTAGAATCTTTTGAGCCATTAGAATCATTAAACTGAGACTTTTTTACCAACTCATTTTTCTCTGTTTCTAAACAATCACATTCAGAGTCAGAATTATTAAGTAAGGAGCTTGTTACTTTATTTGCTTCAGTAATCAAATCATTATCAGATTCTGAATCATTTAATAAAGCCTTCTTAAAATCCACTGTTTCACTTCTTTTTCTGGCTGTTGTTTCTGATGTCTTTTCCTTATTCATTTTGAATGTGTTATCTGTAGAATGACTAGTTTTTTCTTTATCTTGGCTTGATTTAATGTTTAAGTCACCCATATTTTCTATTTCACATAATGTTTTGCCATTACATGTTATTTTATTTAAAGACAGTTTATTTAGGTAATAAACAGACAACTCAGGCAATCTCATAATATTAATAACAAACTTTTTTGGTTTGAATGAACTAACTTCTTTCCTTTTCTGTGCCCAATATTCTTTTTCTTCTATTTCTTTTCTAATCAATCTATCAGATTTTTTCTTAGTTATCAAATCATTATCTTTACTTTTGGAAGTTTGAGAATTTTCCTTTGCTAGTTTGTTTTTGGGATCAAGCCCATTATTTTGAAGGACATCAGGCTTTAATAACTTACTCAGACTGACACATTTGATTATTGGTTTTTTTTCACTATTTGTATCCTGTTTTTCATCATTTTGAGTTTGGTCGACAGAGTGACTATGTTTTCTCATTTTAGGTGCAGACTCTGAACAATTTTCATCAACTTCCTTGTTTCCCTCATTCTTTTGTTCCAAATCTTTTATTTCTTCTACCTCTGAAATTTCTCTAGATTTTTCTACCACATCTTCATCAGAACTATCATTCAATATTCTCACTTTTTTGAATTTTTTCTTACTATTATCATATTTACCACCTTCCTTAGGGTTTTTTGGACTGACTTGAGAACTTTTGTGTTTATTATCCTTTAAATCTTTTTCACTTTTTAATTTCGCATCTTTTTTGGTCTTGCTGTCTAAACTGATTCTCCTAGCTACTGATGTTTTCATACTTGTCTTATGGTCATCTGCGGCATGGTCATCTTCCACACATATAACACTATCATCTGGTTTCTCATCCTCAGTAAATTTTTTTGAATTAGATGTGTCAGCTATGCTCACCACTGATGTGTCTATTTCCTCATGCTCAATTATTTTTCTTACAGATTTTGGCGAGTATAGAATGGGTATTATTGGCTCACTTAGCTTTTTCACGCATTCATTTGAGTCTTCTTTATTGTTATCTTTAAGATCACTGACAGCAATTTCAGGCTTATTTTTTGAATTTAAGAATCTTTCTTCTTTTTTTCTGGTTCTGTACAGTTTACAATCATAATAAACAGGATATTTTTCTATCATTGATTGTGGAATTCTTTTTGCAAACACTTTAACGGAAGTGTAATGTTTTAGCGAAATTTTCTTTTTGATCTTTATTTTGCGTGCTTTGTATTCAAAATAAAAATACTTAGGTTCTGTAGATCCACTACTGGTTGCTTTATCACTCTCCGTTATTTTCCCGCCATTAGGTGAAGACTTCTGTGACTTATCAATCTGTTGTAGTATCTTTCGAACACCGCTTTCAACATTTTCAAGCGATTTTTTTGACAGTTCACATATCAGAAGCACTTTACTGGCGGCTTTTTGCAATGCGAGGACATTGTTTAGTTTGTCTTTGCGTATCTTTTTGTCTTTCAAGTTTTCAGATCGATTTCGTAGATTAGAACCAAGTTTGGATAAATATTCAGCTGCTTCGCATAATACTTCACTTGCAGGCACTTCGGCCGCCATTTCACGATTATGATAATATAAATAAAACTCTGCCACCTCAGCCTACACATATAATGTATTCCGAGATATAACGCCTTATATGCAGTTTTTGTTTAATAACTTTGTAATTACGAAACGCTATTGAAAATGAATATAAAACTAAAACATTCACAGCGACAAAATAACACAGAGCCGATTTTAGCAATAAAAAAACCATAGACTAAAAAAACGTTCCTTTTTTCGCCAGCCACTTCACGACTTTGGATAATAATCATTCGGTTTGTTTGTTCTTAACTACATGATTAAAGAATTTAATTTATGTTCGGAAAATGCATCAAATATAATAAATTAATTTAGAAGTTACACTCAGACAATAGGATATGAAAGAATTAGAACCCCTAAAATGGAAAGTTGTGGCACCTATAACGGAACGCCAATTAGAATCGAACCCACTGAATTTGGTCGGGTTGGAATCAATATACATAGAATGATCTTTCTATAACAGCGGCAACTATAGCTAAAACACTATTTTCTAGTATGTATAGCATTGTATATTTTATTAATCTTTGTGAATTTATGAATCAAGAATATTATATTGTACTATATCGTTCATTTATGAACCTATGTTTACAATTTCTAAGCGTCACAGCGGTGAAATCTAGGCTCTAGAAAAAAGATAGAGGTACCAATTTTTTGTACTCACCTTTCATGTAAATGGCTGAACTAGCGGTTTACTGGAACCCAGACCGTTTATAGATTTAGTTTTGATTGTCACACATTATGGTAGACGTTGTATCATGAAATAAAATGCAAAACCATACACATATTCCACTTCAAGACCGAAAATCGGCAATTTCAGGCAAGGTAGGTAAACTATCCAAAACAGTCGTGAAAAAGAACCATAGACAATAGAAACCGAGCCAGACTGAGACCGACTGAGACGCATGTGTACTGTACTGCGGAAGTCAAGCGAGGTACATTTAATGATCCATAACATATTATTAATAATTACGCACTAGATAATTATTATATTTGACTGATACACTTCTGTTACTTTAAAATGTGACGGATTTTATATTCTAATCAATATTAATGAAAATAATATATTAATAGAAAATTTATTGGTGATAAACATAAACAAAGAGGGATAAAAAATGTTTGTCTGTGTTCGGTTCATGGTCATTATTATTTGTCAGCAGTCGAATAAGAATGTCAAAGAAATGTCAAAAGTCAAATGTGAATTTTGCGAATGAAAATTTCAGCGTTGCCAGAATGTTACTTTTGACTCTCTTATGTTACCTCCGGCCTCCATGTTACACTACTCAATATTTTATATTACTTTTATGTTACCTAGTTAGCTTTTTGGATTTTTAAAAACTATTATTTTCAAAAAACGTTATTGAATTAAGATTTTTATTTTAAATTATATAAACGTGTCTTAGAGCTAGTGGTTGATTTTACATACATACATACATTCACGCCTTTTTTCCCGAAGGGGTAGGCAGAGGTGTACCCAGGACTCAGTCCCATAGTAGATACACCCACATTTCGCCAGTATGTTATTGGTCCCATGTAATAGGGGGCGAGCCTATTGCCATTTACCGGGCACAGTTCCAGACTCCAGGCATTTATTGAGATAATTCCTAATGGAAAAATCCGATATTTAACACATTGTCTGACCTGGGGATCGAACCTGGGACCTCTTGATTGGCAGTCGAACATGCGCCCTCTACGCCACCGAGGTTGATTTTAGACTGACTATAATACGCTCTGGCGAAAGACCGAGAGCTTTCTTATCTTATTCCTAGAAAGTTTACGCAGCGTCTGGCCACCGGGCCGGGTGGCATGGTTAAGCGTGGGCAGATGCTGCGTCTGCACTTTAGCGTGTATGTAGGGGAGCTCGGGGAACTAACGACCTTGAGGTTTTTATAAAAATATTATAATTATGATATTTTCTAGCAAATAAAATACAATCGTGAATCAGAACGCACTCAAGGAAGCTTTCGTTTTGCCACCGCGCTGCCATCATATCGCACTTGACTTGGAACCCGGGCTTTGGGCTATAGTTTATTTAAATTTGAATACAAATTTAATAAAAAGAGATTTTTCGAATCTTGCATTTACTTACGCGCCGATGCCATCTTTCGATAAGAACTGTGGTGCGTTGGTAGTCAATGATGGTAGTCCTAAATTTACGAAAGCATCTAACCTAAAACTCGAAAAACCAATTATTAAATGGCCCGATGATGTTAGCGTCCATGGTTCAACGGGAATACGCCCCGCTTTAAATCTGGAGTCCCTGGAACGTATCTCTCCATGTAGACTTCGCTACCGTGTTTCGGATGGTACGTTCAAGTGTAGGTCCCGGCTGTTCCCTGTAAGATATGTAGGGGTCAGTCGTTAGGTCATATCGGAGGCCTTGTAGGAATCTTGGCGATCTGAAACTCTGAAAATATGGGTTGTCCACATAACCCATACCCATTGTACCGTTCTGTTAGAGTAATTCAAATTATTATTATTATTATTATTATGGTCATTTCAAGAAGTGATCATTTAGAGAAATGGGTCATTTCAAAACGTGGACTTTACACGAAGTAAGTATTTACTTAAAAAGGGGTGATTTCAAGAAGTGCTCCTTTACTCGGAGCAATTATCAAGCCTGGAGAGCGAGCATTGAATTAAACGTTTTCTATGTAGTCGCACTCTTTCCTCAAATGTAGCATATCAACATGTAGCCGTTTTTTAATTCAAAATTAAGCCAAATCACACGCGATTTTTGATTGATCACCAGACTGGTGAGACAGAATCGGGAGTTAAAATAAAACGGCTTCATCGCGCCACCTCCTAAATATTTATTAAGTATTTAGTGCCGTTTTCTACATAAATTGAGCGTGGTTATGCAGAAAGCGACTTTTGACGAAAAACGTGTTACGAATAATAATAAATCAGGATATGTAACTAGGAACTAATTTCACTCAAAGAGTGGTTCTACGTGAAACCAATGACGAGTATATGAAAAAGACTAATCAATTAGAAGGTTATAATTAGTAAAAATTACTAATTATAAAGTGATTGGCAAGGTGAAGTGATACATACCAGCACTGCAGCAATCGATTCATGAGTGTACTGTAATGTCAGCTCCTGTCAGTTGTGTCAAGTGGTATCGACGATGTTAAGCTATAAGTCTATAAGTGAAGTCGACCAAGTCAATAATAAAACAATATTTTTGTAGGTACTATAAACATATAATTTTTCTTGTAATGTTTTAATTATAATTATTTGTTGTTTATGACATACGAATGGATTCTAAATTGGTATTTATATACAAAGAAAACTTTATTGTTTCGCTAAAATTATAATGAAAACATTAAGAGGCCCTGTGTATTGAAACAATCAATTTATTGCATAAAATAAACAGAACAAATACTGTAAAAACTGGCACTGTAGTTTCGTATAACATTGTATATACCCTTTTAATGTTTTGTGAAATTTATTTTTCTTCATGAATAGAGCATAGCTCTGCTTGTTTTGACAGGCATCCATTTATTATATTCATTATCATATTTTTCAGTAATTATTTTGTCTTTTAGCCTAAATGCAGCTATCCACTTATTTTGACGAATAAAATCGGTAGGAAAACTAAAATTAAATGAAATAATATAACAATAAATAATATAATATTCTATGTATTATTTATGATAATAATATAAAAACATCTTTCATCATCATCATCATCATCTCAGCCACAGGACGTCCACTGCTGAACATAGGCCTCCCCCATAGATTTCCATTCAGTCCGGTCGCAAGCGGCCCGCCTCCATCGTGTTCCTGCCGCCTTTATCAGATCGTCTGTCCACCTTGTGGGTGGACGTCCTACGCTGCGCTTGCCGGTTCGTGGTCTCCATTCGAGAACTTTGCAGCCCCATCGGCCATCAGTTCTACGTGCTATGTGCCCTGCCCATTGCCACTTCAACTTACTAATCCGCTGGGCTATGTCGGTAACTTTCGTTCGTCTACGGATCTCCTCATTTCTGATTCGATCTCGCAGAGAGATTCCGAGCATAGCCAGAGGGCTATGGAGAGCCATAGCTCGTTGCGCTATTTTGAGCCTGCTGATAAGGCCCACAGTCAGAGACCACGTTTCAGATCCGTAAGTCATCACTGGTAACACACACTGGTCAAAGACCTTCGACTTGAGGCACTGAGGTATTTTGGACGAGAAGACATTGCGTAGGTTTCCGAACGCTGCCCAGCCTAGTTGAATTCGACGATTGACCTCTTTCTCGAAGTTGGACTTACCGAGTTGGACTGCTTGTCCTAGGTAAACGTATGAGTCAACAACTTCTAGAATCGAGTTCCCAACCGATACTGGGGTCGGCACAACATGGGCATTACACATCACCTTCGTCTTCTCCATGTTCATTTTAAGACCGACCCGTTGAGAAACTCGATTGAGGTCTTCGAGCATCGTGCCGAGATCTTCCATCGAATCTGCCATGACTACGATGTCGTCGGCAAACCGAAGGTGAGTGATGTATTCGCCATTAATATTGATGCCGTGTCTTTGCCAATCCAGAAGCTTGAAGGCGTCCTCCATTGCGGCAGTAAACAGTTTCTGTGATATGACGTCTCCCTGTCTTACGCCTCTTTCCAACGGGATCGCCTTCGAACTCTGGTCCTGTACTCGAATCGACATAGTGGCGTTACTATACAAGCACTTCAACACTTCGATATACCGATAGTCAATATGGCATCGTTGGAGAGACTCGAGCACCGCCCATGTCTCGATCGAATCAAAGGCCTTCTCATAGTCCACGAACGCTAAACATAGTGGCAAGTTATACTCTTCGGTCTTCTGTATAACTTGACGCAGCGTGTGGATGTGGTCTATGGTACTGTAGCCTTTTCGGAAACCGGCTTGCTCGGACGGCTGGAAGTCATCGAACCTGCGACTGAGACGATTCGTAATGACCCTTGAAAACAACTTATAAACATGGCTTAGAAGCGAGATGGGTCTGTAATTCTTCAACATGGTGTTATCACCTTTTTTGAAGAATAGGACCACCACGCTTCTGTTCCATGCTTCTGGCGTCACACCTTTGAATATGACAGAGTTAAAGAGCCTCTGGAGGACTTTAAGTACCGGTGTTCCACCCGCTCTCAGAAGCTCTGTTGTAATGCCGTCGTCACCCGGCGCCTTGTTGTTTTTAAGTTGTTTCAGGGCCATCCTAATCTCGTACAGGCTGATGTCCGGGATATCTTCGGTATAGTGTCGGGTCAGCTTGGCTCTTGGATCTTTGGCCGTGAAAAACATCTTTGGTGATTTTATTATTTTAAATTTTAATATATTACCAGGCCTGTGACACTCCACGTTTTTGCTTTGAAGCTACAGGTACCCGGAGAGCGTAGTCTAAACGTACAAATTCAGTGGGTTGTCGCGCGCAGGCGCGCGCCGGCACAGTCGTACGTCAATTGTTTTGTGTTCTGTGGTGCATTCGTCTGTGTTCCATTCCATCACCCGTATTCAAGAACGATATCTACTATGTGGTCTCACAGTACGCCTGAATGCATAGGGCCAGTAAATCCAATGCTTCAACAAAAGGTACTTGAGTGACATCTAACGCTATGCGTTCATTCGGGGCGGCCCTTAGGAAAAGAGCCCGAGGAGATTTTAAACGCACGCATAGTGGAGCCTACAAAATAAATTTTCCTCTATACTCTATACTCTGTGGTAATGTTGAGATTTTGTCTCATTTTTCGGTGTTTTAATTTCTTATTTAATAATTAGAATATTATTTATTTTAATGGGTCAGCTAGTTCGTGAAAACTGACGTTTTTATTTCATCCGCAGATCAGGCAAAAACGGACCAATAATAATATTGTATTATATCTGTAATCGACCCTGTGAGTCCGCATTTCGCATAGATTGCTATGCGAACGGTTAATGAGATGGCCTGCAGTGACGAAAGCAGTAGGAAATCCCTTAATAATAATAATTAATAATAATATTTTGTTTTTATACTCTTAAAGAACGGGTTACCCCAATTACACTGCTCGAGTCAATTCATATGGGTTATGTGGACCACCCCATATTGTCAGAGTTTCAGGTCGCCAAGATTCCTACAAGGCCTCCGACATGACCTAACGACTGCCCCGCTGCATATCTTATAGGGAACAGCCGGGGGACCTACAGTTTAACGTGCCATCCGAAACACGGTAGCGCCCAAGCAAAAGGTCCACATGGTGAGATTCGATCCAGGGCTTCCAGATTTAAAGCCGGGCATATTCCCGCAGGACCACAGACGCTACACTTACTAAATTTGCATAGTGTTGCTTGCTACCTTACATAAGTTTTATTCTTGAATACGGGTGTAAATGTATATAACCTATATCCATCCTTTTATCCTACTAATATTATAGATGCGAATGTTTGTGAGGAAGGATGGATAAATGGATGGATTTTTATTATTACCCTATAGCTCAGTAATAGCTATCCAGACACAGATCAAAGTCTGAACCTCACGAATTTTCTTACTTCCAATGGCCATCGAAAGGTAATGTATAAGGTAATAAATAATAATAATGCATGCATAAATAAGTAGATACCTACAACTCCCAAATGTTAAGCTATTCTTAATTCTTACAAACATGTCACCTGCCACTCGTATTACCTTACACTGCTTACACCTAAAACCTAAGATAATTATATAGTGTCATAGACAAATTAAAAAGATTACATCCCTAACGTCGTAAAAAGGAATAAGAGATACGCGATAGAAAGAGAGGCAGCTTGAACGATAATTAGTTGGGCGCCGTGCGACCTGAATTGCACTTTATTGCGTCGAGCTAAACTGGCTATTTATTTGAATTATTTTGAGGAGTGTCCCTTCTGTCCCTTATTAGTATTCTGTGATATTACTAACAAAAAAGAACCTACTGAATTTAGTTAAATTATTGAACTGACTTCATTTTGCATAATACTGACCATCTTGATTTAATGGCGTATTTAAATATTTTTCTTAAAATTAGCGACTTTTGCGAATTTAGCGACTAGGAGAAACCTGTGAAAAATGATCCTTGTACATTTCAATCTTGTATGGCTTCTGGACCACGCCACAACACATCCTGGCATGATTTTATTCTTGCTGCTCAGTGACAAAAACGAAAACGTACACCAAGATTTTACGTGTGCTCACTTGCAATGTAAATGATCAACCTATCAAACGCAGACCTATTTAATATAAAAAAATGGCCGACTAAGTCACGCGTGTACACAGTTTTTAAGCACCACCCACTTGTACCCAGTATTTGGGCGCAATTACATTTCCAGATTTATTATTATTCGTAGTTTATTTCCGGCTTATATTTTGCGATATGTGCTATTTTAATGTCACAGAATATATTAAAAAATTAAAATCAAGTAAAGCCAAATAAACAGTCTTTTTCCGCAAAACGTTATTATAGCATTTAACATAAAAAAACTGCCTAAGAATAAAATGCAAAACATTTATTATTTAAAAATGAAATTATATCTTTTTATCATGGTCATTGGTTCTTCAAAATTAGTATAAGAAATGATGTCTATGAACATATAGCATTTTGCAGAACAATACCATAGCGATGCTCGGATTCTGCTAATTAAAAGTTAAAACATTAAACTTTTAACAATAAAATTTGCAGAAGCCAGTCAATTTCGATAGTCTGCTTACTACTAATTTCTGGTTTTAGATATTTTGCTGGCCCATAATCGTAAATGGTAGCATTTGGCACAAAAAAATGATGATAATGGTAGATGATTCGACAATTTTATATCTCAACTTTAGAATGAATTATGAAGAAACGTGTCTTTGGGTAACCAACAACATACTGGCGAAATGTGGGTGTATCTACTGTGGGACTCAGTCCTGGGTACACCTCTGCCTACCCCTTCGGGAAAAAGGCGTGAATGTATGTTATGTGTCTTTGAAACACGTAAAGTGAATAGTATCGCGTGGGCAACTATATATATGTATTATCTATGTATAATACGCTATGTAACGCTTTCTGCATAACTACGTTCAATTAAGACAATTTTACATTTTTATGTGAGAATGTTATTTCGAGCTGTCTCAGTTACTTTTGCCTAGCGGCTACTGGCAACACTGGAAAATTTGACCACAGAACAGTTTTGAGTTTTGACATTTGACATTTGTAATTTATAACTTTGCGAATTGCAGGTTGTGTAATAAATTATTATTATATAATTACAACAATGTTATCCCGAGTAGTTAAAAAAAATGTGGCATGTAGATCGCTTACGAGGCTATTCAGTGAAGGTGGTAGCCAGACCAAGGGTTCTTCACAACCTCCGCAGGTCCAGGTGAACGCCAATGTCCCGGGTTTAAGTAGCGCTGTGGTTCATTCTGCAGCCAAGCCCGTAGGACCAGGAGTGGATCCCAACAAATCAGGCGCATACAAAGTTCCTGAATACTTCTGCTACGACAACACGAGTTTCTTCGAAGCTGAAGTAGAGATGGCTAAATATAGGCTCCCCCAGCCGTCTGCTATTAAGAAATAGAACATTAAAATTAATTCTTGTTAAGTGCTTAGTTACCAAATAAATTATTATGAATGTGTTTGAAATCTTAATTTATGGCTAGCCTTATTTAGGTGATACACTCCTTAGTATCAACTGTTTTTAAAAACGAGCACAAAATAGGCACCATACTTTTCCCTGTAAAAGAGTTAATTTACAATATCAAATATTCAATATTATTTATTGTACGATTAAGTAGGGTCTTTGTGCCAGTGTACGTACAAGTCCACTTGTGTTCATAAGGTGATGTAATTAAATAAAGATGAACAATATATTGAAACAATTATTTTAATAGATAAGAAAAACATCAAACCAACTAAAGATCATCACTTGATTATAAAAATTCACTAAAAATTTCAAGATTTATAAAAAAATACTACATACCTACAGTGCATGTACACCTTTTGTCTGTTTATATCCACATTTTACGTGAACACAGACACCCTCGGTACTTGGAAGAAGCACTTTATGATTAATAATTTTTAAAAACTTTAATTATCATTTAAATGAAATCTGTGTTTTATGACTACAAATAGTAAAATTAATTTAGAAAAAGAAATCTAAATTGGTTTCAAAGGACATATTCCTTTGAAACCCCCCGGCATGGCCGGGTTATGTCAGGATGGGAAGTCCCTGAAGGGGATCTTCCCGACTGACTAAAACCCTGGGGGATATCCTGCGGGACGCCATGTGTCGGGGCTGCGGGTACGCCGAAGCACTCATCCGCAACCATTCCTAGATACCCTGCACTAAGTTATGAAGCCCAGAAATAATTTTAATAATGGTCCATATGGCAGTGGCTTGGTTTCATCCTTAACAAAAAGTTTAGTAACATAAAACTGATTCAGACCAAAATCTAAATAAACTTTTAACACTCCAAGCAGATATATTTTATGTATTATTAGCTTTACTAAAATAATGTATATTGACAATTAAATTTCTGCTTCCTCACTTTTTCTTTACTGACTTTTCCCTAGGATTTTGATGTGTGCACTTCGCTTTATATTCTTAAATTTAAAATAGTATATAGGATAAAAGACAAATAAAACTTGATTTATAAATGAAAGAGAGAAAGCTTCACATAAATATTATGTGATGTTGTAGTTTATTACTCTTATTTTTGATGATTTTCTTTAAAAGTCCATCCACATCCACCCTATGTATGTATTTCATTATAGTAAACTCATTTCCCTATCCCTAAGTTACTTCATATTAAGAGAAAGACCAGTTTAATTTGAATATTTTATTGCAATCAGGATTCCCATACATGCCTACTATAAACCTACAACTAATTAACCTAAAATGCAACATTATAACAGTATTTTTGAAATTTTATACACACAATCCTCACTCCATACAATAAATGCACTAAATAGCAACTGAAGTAGCGCCACTAATTATGACAGCAGTTTCATCTTGGGTAAGAGTGGTCGCTGGCTCCAGGCTCTCAGCGCACACACTCTCAAACTCATGTTACTTCTTCTTGGTGAGTTTCTCCGATAGATCATCGAAGGTGGGGTCCTGAAGATTGATCATCAAGCTATTACCAGGCAGGAACACACGGTTCTGTGACTGAGCAATCATTCTAGAAATACTTTGTGCAGCACGAATCTTACGAAGCTTTAAATAACCAGGGTTCATGCCCATGGCTTTACCCAACATCTCTGCGGCTTCAGCTTCACCCTCAGCTTGGACAATCTTCTGTTGCCGTTCCTGCTTCGCCCTTTCGACTACGAAAGCGGCGCGCTGAGCCTCTTGTTGTGCCACTTGCTTAGCTTCAACAGCAGCCGTGTATTCCTTACCAAAACTCAGCTCTGTTAAGGACACATCATCTAATATGATGTTGAAGTCTGCAGCTCTCTCTACCAACTCTCTCCTAATCAGAAGAGAAACTTGCTGACGCTGGGTTATCAGTTGGGAGGCGTTAAATTTAGCGACGACGGATTTGAGCACTTCATTGCAAATAGAGGGCAAAACTTTCTCATCATAATCGGTTCCAAGCTGCCTGTACATTGTGGCGAGGTTGACGGCGTCGGGGCGCGACAATACTCGCAATGAAATGTTCACCATTTGCAGGTCTTTAGATCCAGTGGGAGAGGAAATCTTGCGGGGTCGTGACCTAATGTCGTAAATGATAGGATACTGGAACCAGGGGATACGAAAGTGCATTCCTTCCGTGAATACGAACTGCTGAACTCCGCCTATCCTGTTAAAGATGATGGCACGATGACCGCCTTCTACGGTAAACACTGATTGAGAGATGCCGTATGCGGCCGCACCGAGCACCGCTGCCACTTTCAAGCCGATCCCGAGACCGGGCGGTCCACCTTTTGCAAACTTTCCTGCCATGTCGTTCAATTTGCTTTGCGCCATGTTTATGAAATTAAGTAGTAACGATTTTTTCGATAAATTTCAGTAAAATTACAATATAACCTTCCTGATTTTCTGATATAAAATTGTGCAATAAAGACAGATGACAGCACAGAATAATGTGGAAGAGTGAGTGATTGAAAGATTTTCCATTGTCATAGATACAAAAATATCCCAGAGCTTCTACCCCACAGAACACATACCGGAAGTGAGGTCAATAGTGATGACCCAGTATCGATTTTAATTTTTCAATTTTAGTCGATTACTGAAAGAAAGACAATTTTAAATGAGCAAAATCTTTATGGCATTTTTTTTTCCCTTTTTAAACTGTGGTGCCAGCTGTCAGCCGTCAGCTGTCAATTTTTGCTTTTGGTGTTTGGTGCATTTATTTTTGAGATTTCAGGAAGAAAAAAATAAAAGTTTTCGTGATCTATCTGCAATATTATTTACTGTAAAAGTGCACTAATAGGTTCTACAGTCGTTTTAATTTGTAAGGGACAAGTTAAAGGCAATACTGCTATTATATTGGAGGGTAATCAAAAGTGCTTGATCATGGATTCCTGCCTTGGTGTGGAGCAAGATTTGGACAAAGCTATTTCCAAATTCACGGCTATGAACGAGAATTCAAATCGCACGTTTCAAGATATTATCGACCAAGTTGAAAACCTGCGGAATGAAATTGCCAAACGTATGTTTTACAACTCAAAATACCTTTGTTCTTTGTTTGACCTATGTAGATACAGATAGAACATAATATTTTTTCAAATTAATTTCAATGTACTGTCTTATACCCGCTCTTACTAGGTATATCACGTATTAATTATTGTTACATTAATAACTACCTACTCTCACTTCTACACATGAGTGATTATAATGTTGTTTATTTGCCATTTAATATTAAAAATAAGTTTTTATTATATTGGAATTTTTAACTCATCTTTTGTAAATATTTAATCAGTATTACAAGTTTTATTGCATGTTATATTACATGTTTTTAGTTTTAAAGAAAAAGGTAAACTAACTGTTCTGTATTGGCTGACAGATCGGCTTCAGAAGTGTTTACCTTTAGATTGTTACATTATTATACCATTTGAGACCAATCTTACTGTTGTAGGTACTAGAAAAATGTGGCAACTTATACCATACCCTGGACACTCGACTCAACTTATATAAAAGCTGTGCTATAACTATCTACTACACAGACAGCACACACATGGAGTTTTGTACATGTGTAAGAACACTCACACACACATGTGAGGTGATTTCCCATAGAAGCGGGGCTTGTGGTGGGCTCAATCTCGTTCGCAGGGGTGAGGAAGGCTGATTGGTGGGCAGATGACAGTGTCCATTCTATACATAGTATTATTATCTGTTCTGTGAAATACTATGTGGAAGTCAGTAACGAAGGCTGTGCAACACAACTTTTCACACACTAGAGCCCCTTGTAAACTGTTCTTTTCACACTGCTAAAGTGTCCGTAAAACTAATAAGTACTTATAATAATCCAAGATGGCTATTAAAAGTTTTGATTTTAATTGTATAATTTCAGAGCCTCCAGACACCCCCCTGACCCCAGCGCAATCTATGGTTGTTGGCGATTTGGCATCATCTGTTAAACAATCAGTTTTTCAAATGTCAACAGGTATGAAATTATAATCGTTTAGCATAATATGTAAAGCTGAATGCGCATTATCCATCTGCCAATCTTGATGTCCGGGGTTCAATCCCCAGGTCAGGCAAGTGTTTTTTTTTTTTTTTTTTTTTTTTTTATGATAGTGAGTGACAAGACCAGCTCATCAGATGCCTGATGGTAAGCATCATGATTGCCCATATCAGACACAGTGCCACCCAGTATTTTAAAATTCAAAATTCTTCGCGGCACTGCACTGCGCCTATCACCCTGAGATATGAGTTGTTTAATCTCATCATGCCCAGTAATTTCGCTGGTAACATTGCCCTTCATACCGGAACACAGTAATGTTTGGACATTACTGCTTGGCGGATGAATAACTGGCAAAGGTGTGGTACTTCCCCAGGCGGCCTCCTGCAAAAGAGGCCTACCACTACAAAAACGTGTTATTGGATTTTTTCATTAGGAATTATTTCATTGACAGTCTGGAGCCTGGAACTGTCCGTCTGGAGACTCGACTCAATTCCCATATGAAAGTGGTGATATAACCACCTACTACACAAATTCTGCACGCATGGAGTTTTGTACTTGCGCATGTACAAAATTCCATGTATGCAGTATCATCTGAGTGTGCGTGAGGTGCGTTCCGAGCTCAGGAGGGCTCGTTGAGAGATCAATCCCATTGGCGGGGTGAGGAAGGCCCGATTGGTGGGTGGATGACTGTTCCATTCTATATGTAGTATTATTATCTGTTCTGTGCTATGATGATCAATAGTATCGCTTGCAGCCATCACTGAGCTACATCACTGGGGCAGTCACCAATAGAGTTTTTTTTTGGAATAACTATCCATGGCAAAGGTGGCAAGCCTTTCGATGGCTAGGTTTTTTATTTATTTGTATGTATATACAGTCACACTTTCATCACTTTCTTTATATAATTTATAGGATTTTGTTATTTCCAGAACACAGAGAGCTGCATGCAACAGTCTCTAGGGTGGGCAAGTCAATAGACAGACACTTTGTGGCAGACTATGCTGTGGTTGCACCAAAAGCCGAGACATTTTTCAATGATAAAAACAGACCTCTCATGGAGCAAGCTATAGCACAACATTTATATAGACAAGTATGTTCTTATGTTAATTCTTATTTCGTCATATTATGTGTACTGGAAAAGTTACTAACGGAAGATCAGCACAGGTTGTTCTGCAACCTGCATTATGAGTTAGTACCGTTTCGCATCATACTACCCGATGTTAGTATTTAGTCTTTTATTTAGTCTAATATTTTGTATGTGGCGAATAAATAATTTTTCATTCATACCAAATTTCAGCCTCATTGTTTAATGTGTAATTGGGCAAACATACACACAAAAAAACCGTAAGATGGCGCTGGAGTCGCGTTAGAACACTAGAGTTTTGTTTACCGGTTACAAACATATTTTTTTTATATTATACTGAGATTTGGGATACATATTTATAATATTAGTATAATGTATGTATGTAATGTATCCCTCCCCAAGAGGGAAACCCAGATTCAAATTAAGTATTATTATTTCAAATGATATCTGATGGGTTAAATCCTTTCAGCTACTTTCAGGTATATTTACCCTCCAAAATAATATATAATTATGATCTGGCATAGGGTTTAGAAGAAGTGGGTGACACATTCGTATCAGAAGCGGGCGTGACGGGCGTGGAGCGTACATGTACGTTTGCAGTGCTGCAGCGCTGTTCTCTCGCGCTCACTGAAGGCGACCCAACATTGGCTCTGGAATGGGTGTCCAGACGCGTTCAGCTGCTGCAGCATTCTCCGCTGCCGTTTACGCTGCATAGGATGCAAGCGCTCAGGGTAATATTTTGGTTTTTATCTAATTATCTTATCAGCTGTAGGATGTTCCTTGCTGGAGATAGCTTGCTCTAGATTTATGCTATAGATTTCCATCTGGTCTGGTTGTAAGCGACTTGCTTTCATTTGGTCCTTATATTATGTCATTATTTGTTGCGTCCAAATGCATAATGAATCAATTTTGTTTCGTTTTTGTTGTACTAGTTGTGCCCCGTGGTTTCACCCGCTTAGTCTTCGTTCCCGTGCGAATGTCGACATAAAAAGTACCCTATGTTATTCCAGGGGTTAAACTATCTACATATGGAATTTCAGATCTATTGGTTCAGTAGTTTTAGCAAGAAAACGTAAAACGACACGCACAAAAAAAAAGTTTATTTTTGTGCTATCTAGATGGCGCTGTAGTCGAGTTAGAACTCGTAAGCGTTTTGTTTACCTGTTACAAACTTAACTTTTTTACCTAGTTAGTACTGAGATTTATTACATCATTATAATTTACTTGTGTATGGACAGCGGCTTTGCCTGCTCGCAATTATGAAATATGGAAGTTTTATACTAAAACTTTGACGCCATTTTTGGACCCCTTAGAATATGCATTGTCAAAAATCCTTTCTTAGCATACGACCAGATAACGTAAACAATCCACATTCCAAGTTTCAAGTCTCTAGGAACAGTGGTTTGGGCTCTGCGTTGCATGTCAGTCAGTGAGTCATTTAAGATTTTATAAAATAAATATTTGTAGAATTTATTATTCATGACATTCTCATATAGGTTACGACGCGATTCTACATAATATAATATTAAGACATATATCAATCAAAATAAAAAAAACATTTAATTTTAATATTATTTTAAATATCAATACATCATAATATTATATTAATATTTTCACATAAATTTGCTGTGTTGGTCGCCTTAGCTTTCAACGGTATTTTATTGTAGATGTAGGCATAAGTCCATGACTGCACTACGGTATTCCGGCTTTACGGTATTTTAGGCAAATCAGAAGCTGAAATAATCGCCAGTGCTTTCTCTTAGGCTGGGTTTTTTGATCACTGGTTAAGTCGACTAATGGTAAAATTTTTTAACAAATTCGACAAAATTCGTTTTTTCATCCCTTATTAACTATTTTTTTCCACACGATTTAATCATTGGTTAGAAATTTAACTATAGTTAGTTTGACAAATGGTTAACTTAACCGTAACTAACGATCAAAAAACCGGCTCTTAGATCGACCACGCACGGTCAACCGTCGGAGCGACCTGGCTCTAATAATGATTGTATTGTTTGTGTGTACAGTTGGCTCGCACGGAAGGGTGCGGCGCCGCGATAGAGTACGCGCGGCGCGAGTTCCCCGCGCACGCCGCGCGGCACGAGCGCGCGCTCGCCGCCGCCGTGTGCTCGCTGGCCTGGCTCGCGAGCTCCGCGCCCCCCCACCCGCCGCCCAAATACACACATCTGCTGTCTGAGAAGGCACTCGGTGAGCTATCACAGCGCAGAGCCCGTCTCGCGTGACGCCGACAGTGCAGTGCAGTGAGAGTTTTTTTTTGTAGTGGGAGGCCTCTTTTGCAGGGGGCCGCCCGGGGAAGTACCACACCTTTGCCAGTTATTCATCCGCCAAGCGGTAATGTGTAAACATTACTGTGTTCCAGTCTGAAGGGCAATGTTACCAGCGAAATTACTGGGCATGAATGAGATTCAACAACTCATATCTCAGGGTGACGGGCGCAGTGCAGTGCCGCGCAGAATTTAGAATTTTAAAACACTGGGCGGCACTGTGTCTGATATGGGCAATCGTGATGCTTACCATCGGGCACCTGGTTAGCTCGTGTTGTCGCGTGTCAGGAGCGGAGGCGGCGGAGCTGTTCGTGCGCGAGGCGTGCGCGCTGCTGCGGCTGGCGCCGCTGTCCCCGCTGGCGGGCGCGGCGGGCGCGGGCGCGCGCGTGCTGCCGGCGCTGCACGACATCCGCGCCAAGATGTCGCACCCGCACGTCATAGCCGCCTGGTCCGAGGAGGAACTGCCCTTTGAGGTGTGTCCACTTCTATACTATCTTCTTGTAGAGGTATCTCTCCGAACGCACGGTAGACTCGGTACTGTTTATCTTCATTGACGTGCAAAAGTGTCAGATTATGTATGACCTATTTGAATAAATCCGAGTTTGAGTTTGTGTTTGATCCGTAATCCGTACTAATATTATGAATGCGAAAGTGTGTTTGTTTGTCCTTCTCTCGCGTCACAGCAGAGCATCGGCATGACACGATCTATTGTCAAAATCTAATTCACATGAGAAAATCCACTGTGTTGCATATTTCCTTAATTCATTCCATCCTTAAAAGCGTCATGATCTTCTTGGAATTTGACACAATCCTATGAATTTTTTTTGTTTGTTTTATCATAGTGAGTGACAAGACGAGCAAATCAGATGCCCAATGGTAAGCATCATGATTGCCCATAACAGACACAGTGCCACCCAGTGTTTTAAAGTACATAATTCTGCGCGGCACTGCACTGTGCCTG
This sequence comes from Hemistola chrysoprasaria, assembly GCA_947063395.1. Lineage (NCBI taxonomy): Eukaryota > Metazoa > Arthropoda > Insecta > Lepidoptera > Geometridae > Hemistola > Hemistola chrysoprasaria. Next base: position 11,150,296 of record OX346723.1, read on the forward strand.
TCACCCTGAGATATGAGTTGTTGAATCTCATCATGCCCAGTAATTTCGCTGGTAAACATTGGTAAACACCTTCACACCGGAACACAGTAATGTTTGCACATTACTGCTTGGCGGATAAATAGCTGAAAAAGGTGTGGTACTTCCCCAGGCGGCCCCCTGCTAAAGAGGCCTACCACTATAAAAGTAACCTATGTCCCTGTCATTTGAATTTTTCCTGTAAACACTTGGTTTTTTTCATAGTGAACTTCCAAAATCGCACTTTTACTCGTGTGATTGGACGTTCACTACAAAAAAATATAGAGTTTATAAACAAAAATAAATGATAGGGACATACTTTACTTTAACTTTAAAATATCAGGATATATATATATCAAGTAGCTTTACTGTATTCGGAGGAAACAGGGGAATACAAAATATCGATTTAGGATCGAGATAGGATTGTGTCAAACTGCTACGAGGTCCTGTATCCTGTTAAGGTATTTTATTTGAATGTGCAGGTGGATCTAGGCGAGGAGAGCGGCAGCTATCACTCAGTGTTCGCGTGTCCGATCCTGCGACAACAAGCGTCCGACCTCAACCCTCCCATGAGACTGCTCTGTGGACACGTCATCTCCAGGGACGCTCTCAACAAACTGGCGCTCGGGTCCAAGTATGAACTGTTCACATGGAATAATTATATATCTTATTTAGCTGTTAATTAAGAATATAACGCCATAAAAAGTTATGGATTTCTTTAATTGTCATATTAAATCTTTAATGTAATTTTTTAATATATTATGATGATAATATATGAGGGACGGAAGGGATACTCCACAAAATCATTTAAATAAATAGCGACTAGATCCGACGCAATAAAGTGCAATTCAGGTCGCACAATGCCTATTAACCTACAAGCTGCCTCTCTTTCTATCGCGTATCTCTCTATCTGGTCTCTCTATCTATCCCATAGAAATTTTCCCGTCTAGACGGACGCGTCGGCTACTTGTAGCTTCAGCGGAGTGTCCCAGGCCTGCTGATAGGTAATTTGGTAAATGAATGTGCACTAAACTGTAAAAGCTATGAAATAACGTCCGAAGACGTGACCTTTCATTTGTTTTAAATGACTACGCACACTGGCCAGTCACTGCTGAACATATGCCTCCCCCATAGAACACCATAAACTATATATGGGGAATTTCGCCGTAATGACCACGCTTGTTTTGAGGCTTGGCTCACGCAGGGCTGGCTGCGGCTTGGCTGTGCCATATATATATATTTGAATGTTTATGTATTAATATTATTATGTCTTTTTATTATAGATAAGTGTTTATATAATATTATAATGTACTTATATTTATGTATATGTATGTATTTTGAAAATATTTCAGTCACACCACCGACCAAATGTGATCTACATTACTCTCCTCTCCCTGCACGTTATCAATAAGACCGCCAATAGTAACACTAGATATAAACCTATTATGTAGGACATCAGGGGTGGTATTACGAACATGCAATCGCGTAACAACAGTAGTAAATTTTGCTGTCAAACGTCATTTTTTTAAGCCGTTTGACATCAGACATTAAGCAATTAAACGCTTTCCACACTTCTACTGCTGTTCGTAATAAGGGGGCAGGGACGGCATCAATATGTTTCATCGCTGAATATTAGGATGATCCCTAACAATAATGTATTTTTCTTTCAGGTTGAAATGCCCCTACTGTCCTATGGAGCAGTCACCAGCTGAAGCAAGACAGATATACTTCTCGTGAAGAGTCAGTCTATTATTAGAATTTACTGTCAAAGTGTACGCCACTATTCAAACTATTTCTTCTAATGTAGCTTAGAATGATAGTTGTATGATCGCGCACGATGCGAAAATGTTATTGTTTGGGTCACAAATGCCGTGACGTGAAGAATTTACTTGACAAGGTTTTGTCGATTTATCAGTGGAGATATTGTGCTGGATATTTTATATTTTTATAGACCAAGCGGTCTTTTCGCTTGAAATACAATATGAAAATGGGAAGGAAAGAAATAAAACTTGATCCTTACATGGTTACTGCCGTTACGATTTGTATGCACTACTATCTTGACTCTTAAGAGGCCGACGACCGACCAATTCTCCACACAAATTTAATACCTAAATCGCTTACAATCAAAGCATATTTCCAACGTTCAATGATGTTATGCGAAACAAGACGCTAGTTATGTAGGTTCCTAATTATATCTTAGTCCAAAATAGTTAGTTGGGTATGCAGTTATAACTGCATTACCACTTCCCTCGCTCCTTTTTGTCTTATCATTAGATTCAATGTTTCCACATGATATAAACTATGACAGCTTTGAAGGCTGAACAGACCGTGGTCTGAACGATCCAATCGAAACTAGTCGACCACTCCTGAATATCGCCACGATTTTGTTTTCATACAAAAAATCATGAAAAGAGGTCTTTTTGAGTTGTCTGTGGGCCCGACTAAGATACTAGTGGCTCTGTGAGATGTAGACCTCGCTGGTCTTTTTTTACTTACACATTTTTGTATTATGTTCACTGCAGCACACCTTACTAATTTGAGAACCTCCTCCTTTTTTGAATTCTGCTAAAACCAAAAATTCTAGTTATATTTTGAAAGCTGATGAAATTTCCTTGTGATTTGATGTGACATAGGAAATTTTCTATTTTTAATGTTTTTGACTTTTCGAAGAATTTCCAAAAACAGTTTCGACAAAAAGATTCCATACAAACACGGAATCTGCTCACAAAATTTCATGAGAATCGGTTGAGAAATACTGGACAGACATACGAAAGCATTTTTGGCCAAACTGTACCCTGAGACGCTTTGCTCGTGCTCAACCTTGCTCGGTCTGTGTGCAACATTTCACTCAATTTGTCCCTTAGTCTGTACTTTAGGCTAAGTTCACATGACCGCTTTCCTGTGAACCTTGGTCACAGATCAGATAATCATACTACGTTATGAAATGGACACTGTCATCCCCTCACCATAACTGGGCCTTTCCGCATCCCGCAAGTGAGATTGAGCTCTTCACGAGCCCCGCATCGCTCGGAAATCACGCACACTCATGCGCGTGTAAAAAGCCCCATGTGTGCGGTGTCTGTAGTACTGGAAATACACTGGTGAATGGAGTAGTGTCCGGGGTGTGCCTTGGGGCTGCCTGGGGCCTGGGTTGTGCTCGGAGTTTGTTAATAATTATGTCACGAGATTCTGCTGAAAGCTGTGTGAATGACAATTTCAATGGTTATATTAAATTCCATACTTGGCATGGAAAGAAGCGTATAATATTATGAAAAATTTAGAATGAGATGTCAGATATTTTATACGAAAAGTATGTAATAAATAGGTACAAGATGAACTTGAATATTGGGATAATAAATGTTAAAATATTTTTAATAATAAATCTGTCTAGAAATAATCTGTAGAACTAGTACGTTATTAATCATAATAAATCTAAATAATACCTGTTTTAATTATTTTCATCATGTTTCAAATGTAGGGCACTGATGACTGGCTTTTTTTGGTAAACCAATATAATCATGGTTTAAATCATATTATATTTGGGTATGGGCCATGGGCTTAAATCTGTGGTATGGGCGTAGTTCATGTGAAAATATTAGGATAAAAGTACAGTACGTGCGTTTTATCTTGGCGAGTCTGAACATAGGCTCTGCGAACTTTGCGCATGAAAACTACACAACAAAACAAATATATGGATCAACATAGAAGAACGTCTTTCTTCTATGCGAATCAATGTTAATCGTAAATGTAATGTTCAGTTTAGTTCAATCAATAGTAACAGTTTTCTTCACGAGTTTTCATGCGCTAAAATGACGTTATTCGAAATGAGACACTAGATAAAATCTAGGTTTCTAATTAAATTTCAAACCAAAATAGAAGTACTTTGGATTAATATATGATAAAAATCCAAAATATCTCAGGGTGGCAGGCGCAGTGCCGCGCAGAATTTTGAATTTTAAAACACTGGGTGGCACTGTGTCGGATATGGGCAATCATGATGCTTACCATCAGGCACCTGAATTGCTCGTCTTGTCACTCACTATCATAAAAAAAAAACATTAGAATAAAATATAATTAGAAACCTAGATAACTATTGTCTCATTCCGAATGACATCATTAAATAAATGTTTGAAATATGCTCTGATTTCAAAACTATTAAATTTGTATAGGGAATTCTCCGGTCGCCGCCCCGTTAATTAAAAAAGATTAGCCGTACATAGCTGTAAAATTGTTGTCTTTTTGCAATAAAGACACTTTTCCCAGTTAAAAAAAAGTTCATAATATGATATTTATATGTAGCAGTTCTAGAATCGTGCTTTAGTTATTTTTGTAAAAGAAAGATTCAGCACATCTTCGATATCGATATTTTATTTAAAGAAGCATAATATTATAACAGGGAGTCGTGAATACCACTCAAAATCAAACTCGGACGTAGTTTAACAAACAGTAACCAACCTACACGAATACTATTAAAAAAAGTGTTTAGATTCTACGGTAATTTTTGTAGGTCAGGAACATTTCGTTATTCATTTTTATTTATATAAGAGCAAGAGTTTTGGTTGGTTCCTGTTTGCAAAATTACATCCTAAAATTAATCTCGGTACATAATTTATTTAATGGATATGTACAAAGACAAAAAAATTTTAGGACAAATAAAAATTTGGCAATAACTTTCAACAATAGCAATAAAAATAAATGATGTTCGAAAGCCGGTAAACATTAACAACAAGAATTTTACACTTAAAATAAATATTATAATTACATCGGAGCGACCGCTACAATATTGTAGATATAACAAGTTGACGCCATCACGAGTAAACAACCTTTACAAAGATATACAAACGTGTATAATTAAAATGTTTACACTTATGCACGAAGTGTTTACACTTTTTCAAAGTGTATTTGCAGGTTAAGTTTTTTAACGTGATAACATCAAAATGTACATTGTTCATAGTCAAACTACACAATCGATATCCTAATACACAAAATACATTCTTGATTATAAATCCCGTTTTTCAAAACTTATACCGATTATGAATTAAATAATAACATAACCTAGCAATAAATTATTTTAAAAAAGACTTCCGTAAGATATAAGTGAGCCGCAACAATAAAATTTTAATATCATTACAACTTTATGAATTTTATAATCATAAATAGCTTCTAAAATAAAACAAGTGATTGTCCTTAGTTTGAAACTTTATAATCACAAAATAGACGACAGCTTATAAATAAATCGCAAAGTATCACACATAATCATATTATCATAAATCGTAGCATCTACTAGCAAATAACTACAGTTAGGTACTAATTATTGCTGTAAATTTTCATCTACATTATAATTATTTTAACACCGAAAGAAAGGCTAGTATCGTCGAGTGAAAAAGTCTTACCAACTGAGTATGACCCGTTTATAATATGAACCATTTATAAGACTATACATTTCATGCAATTATTGCGTAAAGCAAGTGTTAAACACCGCTCAAGCTAAAAGCTAGTTTAGCGACTTTTTCACTCGACTGTATTCTAAGAGAAACAAATTAGATGGAAGACGCCCCTAAATACAGCATATGCATTTTAATATATAGCAAAAGTTTCACTATAATATCACTTACTACCTAATATCTATGCGTAACATATTCAAATATAAATACATTTTCTATTAAATGGTATTTTAATATTTAATCTGCTTGATAGTTTGTGGTTTTGGCACATTTTTGCCTATAGCAATTATGAATTGGTGTATAATTTACAAAGCGGACTCTTATATTGTCTGGCCAGTTGCAGAAACATATAAGCAACATTAATGAAAAGAGTTTTGTACAATTCAAATAAAGGAGCAATTTAAAGTTGCCTAATATTATAATAACCGTTTCTGCAACTGTTTCAATATAAAAAAGTTATTTAACTATATTATTTTCTATATGGTTTCGTATACGCAAAATATGCGGACGTGTGCACAACAAACTAAAATATCAATTTTTCACTATTAAATAATATTGCTTCAAATCAGTCGTTGCATCAGTCTAAAACTACGAATAATTTCGTTCATTCACGTTATGTGAATAATTCACTATGAAGCAGTTTATTTTCTTTGCGTATAATTAAATAATAAATTAAATTGTAAAATATACACATCCCATTGATTTGCGCAATAAAATATGGTTACAACAGTTAGTAAAAATGTGTTTTCGCTTTATCGTGAAAACGTTAAATGCCTATGCAATGCTTTGCTTTAATTAAACTTGTGAATGGTTATTAATTATTGGTATTCGTTTCATGAATGAAAATCTGATATAAATATAAACTTAAATATATCGAGCCTTTTGAGGCAAAACATCGTAAATCATAACCGACAATTTGTGATTATTTACGAAGATTTTTATGAGTATTTATGTTTTCGCCGATAGTCAGTTTTTGAGATAATTTATTTTACAATGTTTTCCATGAAAAGCCTCGACAAGACCTCGAATCAAACTAGAGATAGACAATAATTTTACAATTTTACACACATCATTATTATTTTCGAAACACGTCACCTTAATATAGAACAGTTGGTGTATCATTTAAGTAAGGCCTTACGAAAGCGTTAGAGGGACTCAGAGATATCTCAATTACATAGATCAGGCACTTTTTGAACCGCCTCTTTATTTCAGAGAAGCATTGAAATGATGTAGTTATATAGAGCTTTTAATATCTGAGATTTATATTAAATCTTATTTAAGATGTTACGAGTATATTTTATCTTTTTAAAAACTAATCTACTGAACTGGCTACTTATTCGTCTAGTAGAACAAATGAGTTAAGTCAACAATATAATATAATATAGGTAGATTCCCTTGAATATGTAGACTTCGCGTGTCAAAAGTGTGTGAATTTATCTTACTTAGGCGCTGTTATTTAGTCCGCGCTTCTCCGTTATCTATTGCAAATGGCAGGAAAAACAGACACGCTTGGTTTTAGCATAAACGAAGATACTTGAGGTATACTCTCTCTCTGCCTTTGTAACCGACATGGCTATGTTTAAAAAACATTGATCTAACGTAAAAAGTACATAAGTATAATGTGTATTATTTTACATGTATCTAAGCAGATTTTGTAAATAAATACTATATCGTATGTTAAGAAATGGATCACTTGATGAACACAAATATTGTTTTCTTAATTCTATGCTATATTTCTAATAAATATGTATATACATGAATAAAAGATTATGTAGACAGAAGTATTAAATAGCCAACAAATTTGATCGCCCTGTATGATATATTTATATATATTATGTGTGTTCAGATCACAAGTACAATCTATATTGCTTTATATTTGACGTTAATTTTTTTTCTCTTAATAATGAAACGATAACTTAAAATAAACCGCGCTTACAAAGCCAAATAAATTAAAATGATTTCATTTCGAAACTTATAATCTACTATCATGTTTCTGTCAAATTAATATAAATCATTTAAATATTTTTCTACTCTGGCAACATTCGGCATAAAACAAACAAAAAATATATGACAGAAACATGGTAACATTGTAGCAATCATTATGTCTTAAAATTATTTTTTTATTATGATCTGACTATTAATTAGTATCCAGAGAAAACCTAAATGCAGAAAGGAGTTTCTGTATGGACTAATTTCCATTCACATTCTATGCTCTAAGTTTCTATAGAGTTAATTCTAGAAAAGATTCAACTTTTCTTTAGATGTGACGACATTATAATAGAAAATACAGGATGACAAGTTAGGTTACCATCCTCCGAAAGGGTCAACTTGACTATGGAGCCAACTCTGAAATCGCGAAATATAAAAACATTTGTTATAAGTATTAGATAATTTTCTATAAAATAGCTGATTTTTTTCACAATTTTAGCGTCGGTTCCATAGTGAAATTTGTTCCAAATGACTACAATCACCCATTATGCGGATACTAACTTTTTATCAGTAATTCTATAAAATTAGTCATAAACTGCAACAAATCGCACTATACCTATTGATATTGAATTTAAATGACCTGAACGGGTCGTTTTTCGGACTAGATAATGGTAAACATATTTTGTCTTTTGCGACAAGACATAAAGAAAATGTTATATTAATTTCGAATTTAGGTTTATTGTTCCCATAACTAATATGACAAGGCTTTGCCTTAGGGTATTCAACATAATTATTCTTTTAGAAAACTTGGTAACTTAAACTATTTATCAAGTTTACATAAAATTAAGTAACGATAAGTCTTTGTCGCAAAATATTACTGTCAAGTGTAGTTTAAGATTGACATATCTATTAGTCTAAGATACGTTGAAGAAATAATCTACCGATATCGCTAATGTCAACATAACCAGAATTATAATTATTGTTAATTATTAAGTATTCATTGATAAATCACTGCTATATTATACAACATACATAACATTACACAACACCACGCCTTGTTCTGCGAAGGGTTAGGCACACGTGGGCTTCTTCGGATTGTAGGTACACAGGAAAAAAACATAAAATTTATTATTTCAATTAAATCGAGAAATTACACAAGAAAAATAATTGACGCCTACTTTTCCTTCACCAAAATAATCTGGAACATTTTGAAATAACCGATGACGGTAGATATTTCTTTAACGTATCTCGCATCGTATACTATAATCTCTAGCATTTAAAACCAGAGACATAGATTGACATAGATATGCCAATCGAATATAATTTTATCTTATTGGTGTTCATCACCCTAAAATCATTGAACATCGCTAATGACAGTGGCCACTGAGTATTACCGACGGTTACTACAAAGAAACGATCTATTTGTAGAACCGCGAGGTTTGATGAGAGACTTATCTGACCAATTATTTATTTATTAATAGAAATAGTGGTGGAAGAAATCATATACCGTTATAGTTAGCTGTACCCCTCATCCTCAAAAAATATTGAATCAAATAGGTTAATTATATTCGGAAGAAAAAGGGGAATACTAACGATATGGAAACTCTTTCATAGAATTGTGTTAGAATCCTCATACATAGGATAAAAAATGAAGTGTAAATAACAACAAAATAGGTGCGTAAGTATCTCACCAATCCTCAAGTAACATCTCCCCTCAGTATTACCACTCGTCATTGATGTACGGGGGCGCGGGCTAGCTGGGGGCCGGTTCAGACCTCACTCCGGCCAGGTTGAGGAGAGCCTCGGCGGTGCGGCGCTCCTCTCCGCCGCTGTACGAGTGCTCGTCGCGAGCGCAGCGGGATATCACTAGGTGAGCTGCCGGGGGTAGCTGGAACAACCATTTTATGACTCAAATATCACCGATATGATTATATATTTATTTATTAAGAAGTCTCTGTAACACCACCGACCAATAGTAGATTAGTAGCCAAGGGCTGTAAGGCATCAATTGCAGCCCGAGATATTTAGGCGCACGAGCGCAGCGAGGGCGCCTATACTTCGAGGGTGCAATTGATGCTTACACCCGAGCTAACTACTCTGCTTTACATCTCGATTGTGAGGTAAGTAGAAAAACACCGGCATTACAAGAATAAAACATTTTAAAGTAAAAGTTTTCTATTCCCGCCTTTTTTCATCTCTTTTTTAAATTATTTTTTTCAAGAACGAAATTGAGCTTCGTAGTTCGATATTTAAAATTGATGACTATTAATTATACTCATACGAAGACAAGGAATAGCGAAGCGACCTCTTTTGTCATTGGCCTGAATGCATGATGTCTATTGCCAGTATGATGGTTAGATGTACGCAAACTTTTTGAAAGAGTGAAGTTTTTTTTTAATTACTTACCGCCCTAGGGCTTTTCTAGCTACATTATTACCCTAGAGCGCTAATTGGTCACTTACAAGCCCCATTTGGGGGTAATAAGGACCTACTTACCGAATATGAGAGATGTAAATGTTTATTACGGTTCTCTGCTCTCCCTGCATGGTCGTCTGGAAGAGATCGCTCTTAGCGATAAGACCGCCCATTGTTACACTAGTTATTATGAATTGTTATTAGATTTAAGAACTTGTTGTGGTGTACCAATAAAGTGTTTATCTATCTATCAAACTCAATTTTATGACTCAAACTCAATGCGAAAGATTGTATCTGCGCGTACACTACCCGTTTGTTGTTATTTTATCCGGGTTTCTTTTTTTTTCTGCCTGCATTGAAAATAATAAATGACAAGCCATTTAAAGCAATCAGTGTTTACACAATATTACATAGCTTAAACTGGATAATGTCATTCATAGTTAGGACCTACTTACTTTTTAATGTACGGTACGCATTTAATATAAACAGACTAGATAATAAGTTCTCATGTAAGTGAAAATATGTATTTTCTTATGAGAAATAAGGAATCTTTAACCCGAAATATTATCGGAATTATTTACCGCGGAAAATATTTGTTTGCCGCGGGGTTACCGGCTATAGAATAGAGGGTGACAACCTAGGCAGTTGTTATTAAATCCAGAGGATGGGCAGCAGTGTTCTCTGCGCAGAACCATTTAAATACCTATACTAAGGGGACAGAAGAGACACTCCTCAAAACCATTTAAATAAATAGCAACTCTAGCTCCGACACAATAAAATGCAATTCACGACACAAATGCGACACAATAATTTGCAATTTGACAGCCTCGTTAGCACAGATGGCAGTAACTCTGCTTTCTGTGCCGCAGGGCCCGGGTTCGATCCCCGGCCACGTCAAACATTTGTGTGCATGAACATATCTGTTTGATCTGTGTCTGGGTGTTATAAGCTTATATAAGTATGTATATCAGTCATCTGGTTACCATAGTACAGGCTTCTAGCCTAGTTTGGGACCAGGTGACCGTGTGTGGAAGTTGTCCCATATTATTATTATTATTATTATTCATGTCGCACAGCACCAACTAATTATCGTTATATTAATCTGCAAGCTGCCTCTCTTTCTATCGCGTATTTATCTATCTGTTATCTCTGTCTAGCCCATAGAAATTTTCTCGTCAAGACAGACACTCCTGCTCCTTGTAGCTTCATACCTTTATATATCCCAGACCTTTTACTCCAATTCCAGCGCCATTTAACTTATTTTGACGGTAACTTTCATATACAGAGAAATTCTTCTTTTTATCTAATCTCCATGCCTTCGGAGAAACAAACTATTGCTGTTTCTTGTCCACTGAATGGCGCTGTCTTCTATAGATATAACCATCTTTGTACATAGAAAGGTTACAACAAGATCGCAGCATGTAATGTAATGCATGTAATTTATGGGTAAAGAAAAAGAACCAAGCGTTTTTATTTTGTCTCTGTCACTGTGTTTTTTTTTTATTCTTTTATTTGTACATCAGACATCTCCAAACAAGAGCGTTTGGACCTTTTTTTACATAATGAATTGCATTATTAGGCGTTTAGGCGTATTGGACTAACTTAGACTATCTTTTGGGAGTCCATAGCGTAATATTTTTATTTTATTTAAATATATAATTATAATTTATATGTCACTGTGGTTGTGGAATCAAAGATTAAAACATATTAAGAAAGGACGCTATGTTGTACCCATTTTTTTTGTTATGTACCTGTTCCAAGACAGCGGGTCCATACTTCATAGCGAGTACTGTAGCAGCCGCTATGTACTCATCAGCCCCGGGTTCCGGTTCCGGTTCCGGTTCCCGTTCCTCCCCGGCTAGTCTGCGAGCGAGGAATGGAAACAACGAGGGGTCCGGAGAGTTCCTCTCTTGCAGTAGGGGCGCGCGACCGAATGCCTGCAAACCATTGTTGCGCGTAAGCTAAAAATAAATGTATACATTAATAAAATTATATGTAAAATAAAACAGATTATTGGTGAAACTAATACGTGTTAAAAAAAGGGTGTAGCAATAAACTATAGCTTGGTGCTTTACTTAGGGCAATGTTACCATCGAAATTACTGGGCTTGACGAGTTTCAACAACTTATATCTCAGAGTGACAGGCGCAATGCAGTGCCGCGAAGAATTTTGAATATTGGGTGGCACTGTGTCTGATATGGGCAATCATGATGCTTACCACCGTGCACCTGATTTGCTAGTCTTGTCACTCCCTATCATAAAAAAACTAAAGGGGTTGTATCTACTCGTCAATCTAAACAACTTGCAATAAAAAGAAAAAGTTCCGACTTGTTTTCGATTTTCCATACCAATTTGCCGATCAGCCGATCCAATTTGTATGAGATGCAGATTTTTTTTCCAATATATGCAATTGTATCTCTTGAAAGATGTTCAGTTTGACAAGTGGATGCACCAGCCTTTCGGTATTGTTGCATCTCTTTTTAGCACGTTGTATAAATTTTTTTTAATACTTAATGACGAAAATAATCATATACTAGGTTATGATGATTGAGAACTGAACAAGTTAGGAATTAAAATTATTTGAACATATATCGCTGTATTTGGCTACATAAGAAGCTGTATTGGGAAAATATAAATTATAGTAAGTACCTACTACGTATAACACAAAAGTATAAGTAAAATAGTATAATAGAACAGGTCCATGTGGCTATTTATAGTTTAAATTGGCAGAAACAATGAAACTGCATGCACCGTTAGCTCTTACGTACATATGCCTATATCTTTTTCCCCTTTTGTATCCTAAATTCTAGTTATTTTATATATTTTCAACGATGTTATGAGAAAACAGTCAAAGATTCTTAGTAAAGCTTGACAGAAAAGGATGGAAAGTGAACTAATTTAAAGTGTTGATTCAATTGTTTTGATTGTTTAAAAAGACAGTAGCGCCCTTTTTTATTTTGTACTCTTTTCTGTCGAGCTATAAATTACCTTTCCATCAAGAAAACACATAATGTGAATGTGCATGCCAAGTCCCATTGTTTATGCCGATTTCTATTATAAAGCCACTTTTTAACATGATGACGACATACTATTTATTTATTAAGGGCAACCAACAAATAAGCAACTATCACATATTATACAAAAATAGTTACATAATTAAACAAATTCAAGATGCTTATCCAACAATTATTATAGGTAGCCACAACATTCGCGCGTATGATTGACGTCTTATAAAATAAAAAAGAATTCTAATAATAATTATTAAAAATAGAAAATAACTTGTACACATTGGGAAAAAGTTAAAAAAGAAGATATTATATAAGAGATATTACAAATTATGATGAGATGTAGAGTAAACTGCGATTATACTATAAACAACCAAAGTACAAAATTATTTACCTGTAATAAACTGGCTCGATGTTGAGGGTCTACCGTCCACAGCGATCCTTTGCCGAGCCCTGGGGCAGCTGCCACCTACAACAATACATTTAATTATAGCAGTTTATGTGTTATTTCCAGAAGTGTAGTGTAACATACAATCACAGATTTTACCCGAAGGGGTAGGCAGAAGTGTATAAGTGTATAGGTCGCGTCACGGTTTAATAGCACTCTACAAAAGTGGAGGGGTGCTTTGCCCAAGTGAACAGTCGCGTATATAATTATTAAGCGAGTTTTTTAGTAACTACTAACTACCTAATTTGTCAAGTTAGTAGTATAAAAGTATGAAAAAATGTGAAATAAGCGGTTCGGGCACGCGCAAATAAGATTAATTGAACTTATGTTTTAAATTTTTAATCAAAAGGACATGTCAACATTCCCAGAGAGTTATAGACTCAGAGTAACACGTCATTTCGTGACATGTAAAATTAAATAATAATTTCGGAGCCTTCAAACTCATCTACCCTCATCATCTATCAAATATGCGTGCGACTGTACGCAGGGGATTTGAGACTTAAAGGCATGAACGGGGTAAGACAGGGTGAAGAAGATCGAGCGACCAATGCAGCGCCTCTCCCGTCGCACCTCATTCCTGTTACCAAACAGATCTAAAAATCGATTTCTGCGCATTCAAGGTCAGCGCTATTAAACCGTGACGCGACCTATACCCACCGTCTCACAGCAGTAAGCACACCCACATTTCTCCAGTATGTTATTGGTTCCATGTAATAGGGGGGCGAGCCTATTGCCATGGGTTGTTCCCATTTGTGCTACCAGTACAATACACGATTATTTCCTAAAATATGTTTATATAGGTACCTATAGTAGTAGTTCCACCTCTTCCTGGTTTTTTATCTCTTTGTACTACTTTACACCACAATTTGACCGCTGAAAAGTACCGTATCTAAGCTATCCACTTACAAATTTCAGCTCAACCGGTTCAGTAGTTTTTGCATAGTGGTAACAAACATACGCACCATTTTTTTGCACACATTACAAGTTACAGTAGTTATAACATACATTTCTAATGTATGCCTATTAAACGTTGAATCACCTAAAAGCGAACAAGAAATATATTTTAAAATCACTTGGAAAACATTTCAAAGTAGAACCCTTACCTTATGAAAGCACTTGTTGAGCGACAGATTATGTCTAACACTGTTCTTCCAACCTTGCGGCGCATGTTTGAAGTATGGAAAATGTCTAATAATCCACGCGTATATCTCTTTAACAGGCAACGCTCTGGCCGGCGCCGCTTCTATAGCCATGAAGATAAGGCAGGAGAATGAGTAGGGGGGTTTCTGGTGCGTCGTCGGGGAAGGGGGGGCTTTTACTGGGGTACGGGGAGGGGATGGTGGCCTGGCCACTGGTGGAGGCGTTGTTGATTCTGTCTGTAAAGAAAATAAATCGTTAAAGCATACCTTTGTATGCATGCTTTGAGTAGGGTTCCCTACCTTGATGAACATAACATAACATACATTCACGCCTTTTTCCCGAAGGGGTAGGCAGAGGTGTATCCAGGACTCAGTCCCATAGTAGATACACCCACATTTCGCCAGTATGTTATTGGTCCCATGTAATAGGGGCCGAGCCTATTGCCATCTACCGGACACAGTTCCAGACTCAGGGCAGTTATTGTAATAATTCCTAATGGAAAAATCCAATTTTTAACACTGCCTGACCTGGGAATCGAACCCGGGACCTCTTGATTGGCAGGCGAGCATGTGCCCTCGACGCCACCGAGGCAGTCCTTGATACTGCAAACATGTTAAGTAATCACAAATTTTAGAGTTTTGGGATTTTTTCCTTTCCTTGTGGTATAAGATCTTGCTTACCACATTTTATGATGCTAGGCCAACGGGAAGTACCCTAGAGATCTTTAGTCCGTTGTGCAAAGTATGGAAATGTCCGTATCTTTTGATTGTGTTGACTTAAAAGTTAGATTTTTTTTACAGCTTTTATTGATATGAGTTTCAACTTCAACTTAGTACCTCAACGCGTTCCCGGGAAAAAGGGACAACAAAGTGATATAAGAGTTCCTTTTTTTCTTTTGATGTAAGGAACCCTGAAAATAGTTTACAGTACGACATTATTAGAATCTAGTTTGGAAACAGATGTAAAGATGATGGATGAAAGGAGATTTTAGGCGCAGTGTGAAAGCCATTACCAATAATCAGTTCTTTGCCACGGCTTCATATTATCAACAGTTTCAAATTAACGGGGCGGCGACGAATTCCCCATGCAAACGTAACACCTAAATTATTTAAAATCATAGCATATTTCCAACATTCAATAATATGATTCGGAATGAGACACTAGTTATCTATGTTTCTAATTACATTTCAATCCAAAATAGAAGTACCTACTTTGACTTAAATATGACAACAATCTAAAATGTAGGTATTTTCAAATATAATCCCAAATAATAAGTAATTTGGATTAAAATATAATTAGAAACATAGATAACTAGTGTCTCATTCCGAATCATATTATTGAATGTTGGAAATATGCTCTGATTTTTTTATGTATAGGGAATTCGTTATCTAGCAACATCGTGACCAATACTTATAGTTCATAGAAAATGTTCCTTCACCTTTGAACAGAATGTACAGATGATAAAATAAGATGATAAATGTCATAAATGCTAACTAATTTGTTTATAAATGTAACCCTGTATATTGTAATTGCAAGTGTAAGGAGGAAAATGTGATCATTATTACAAAGTCAGTTTGATTCTTGGACGCGTCTCGGCTAAGCGACTTTTTAGAGGTGCGGTATCAATGATTATACCCGTAACATTTGCATTTATAATTCAAATGATATCTCATTAGTTTCTTGTTATAATTAATTTATTTTTCTAGAATAGCAGCAGGTGTTGCGTTAAGACTCTACATAATGATAATTATTATTAATTTTATGACTTTTGATCGACCTTAGTTTTTTTTGCCTCGGTGGCGTAGAGGGCGCATGCTCGACCGCCAATCAAGAGGTCCCGGGTTCGATCCCCAGGTCAGGCATAGTGTTAAATATTGGATTTTTCCATTAGGAATTATCTTAATAACTGCCTGTAGTCTGGAACTGTGCCCGTTAGATGGCAATAGGCTCGCCCCCTATTACATGGGACCAATAACATACTGGCGAAATGTGGGTGTATCTACTATGGGACTGAGTCCTGGGTACACCTCTGCCTACCCCTTCGGGAAAAAGGCGTGAATGTATGTTATGTTGAATAAAAATTCTACAGGTAGCTTTAAATAAATATATCAATACCTACTGCCTATTTACTTAACATGTCGTACTTTTTCATTTTATGATACTTATCTTTGTCAATAGTCATATACTTTGACAAGGTTATAATATTTCGTAGTGTAGATATTACAGCACCAAATGTGTTTTGTGTTTATCTAAGGAGCTTACCTTTACAATGACGTGACTGGCTATGATTTGAGATGAATGTTTTGTGTCTTCCATGTCGCCTTTGGTTAGATTTATACCTGCAATATAACAAGAAATATTTTTAAATATAAACTCAGTGTAGATTAAGGGCTGAGCCGCAAGGTCCGGGTTCGATTGTTGGGACAGGTCAAACATTAGAGCGCATGAATATGTCTGTTTGATCTGTATCTAGGTATTTTTATAGGCGTATATGTGTAAATCTGGATGAGATCGCTCTGAGCGATAAGGCCGCCAATTTTTTTTATTATGTTATAGGTACAACAACAGACAGACGGTATACAAGCAGACGGTGTGCCTGATGGCTCGCGGTTACCGCCGCCTATGGATACCTGCAACACCAGGGGTATTGCATGTTGCCGACCCTTCAAGACTATTCACTCTTCTTTTGAAGCCTCATGATTTAGCTCAACGGGAAGACAACAGCAGGGAGATCGTTGGGAGCCGCCAATTGTTACACATTTTCTAATTTTAATTTTGTTATTTTCTCTAGTGTGGAATTAGTAAGGTGTTGTTAAGTATCTTATAAGTATGTATGTAATTCAGTCTTCTGATTACCAAACAGGCTTAAAGCCTTGTTTAGGACTAGAAGACAGTGTGTGGAAGTGGTCCCATTTTTACTAATTTATGGAACATGACTGCCTCGGTGGCGTAGAGGGCGTATGCTCGACTGCCAATCAAGAGGTCCCGGGTTCGATCCCCAGGTCAGGCAGTGGTTAAATATTGGATTTTTCCATTAGGAACTATCTCAATAACTGCCTGGAGTCTGGAACTGTGCCCGGTAGATGGCAATAGGCTCGCCCCCTATTACATGGGAACAATAACATACAGGCGAAATGTGGGTGTATCTACTATGGTACTGAGTCCTGGGTATACCTCTGCCTACCCCTTCAGGAAAAAGGCGTGAATGTATGATGATGATATGATATAAGAACATCGTGGATTATAGATACAACCGCCGTGGCGTTACCGGATATAGAATAATAAATAGCACCCCCCACTTCTCTATCCGTATTTGCCGAAAGAAGTTAAGGGTTATCAGATCCAGGCAGCATCATATTTTCTGTGTGACATCAGCGAGCTGCACTAGCCAACCCGCCTGCCAAGCGTGGCGAGTAATAGCAAAGCCCCCTGAATGGGTGAGGCCTATGTCCAGCAGTGGGTTTCCTACGTCTGAGATGATGATGAGGTACAATGGAATGCTAGCCAGTTAGTGAAGCAAAATTATAATAATAATAATCCTTGCTCCCATTGGGAACTTCTGCTCCCAGTAACTTAGATCGTACTACGAGAAATTTTACACAATCTATTAAAAATTTACCAAATCGATGTTTTTATGACTGAATATAATTATTAGCCCACGCTATAAATTTTTATCCTGATATTTTTATAGTGAACTAAACTATGTCTTTGTCATTTTAGTATCCCTTATAAAATTTCTAAAAATCCCAGTTTTACTCGCGTGATTAGACGTTCACTACAAAAAAAGGTTATAAATATATCAAATACATTTAAAAGATTTTATAATCGGAGGAAACAGGAGTATACAAACGTCTATTTGATAAATTTTCAAAGGATTGTGTCAAACTGCTAAGAGGTCTTTTTAAGAGGCCTGTTATTATCTACTCTACACAGTATCAAGAGCCATGAATAAGGTAATATTATATGCCTTAACAGTGAACCTACATTGGTTGTATAGTACCTCTGAGTAAGTTTCTGTCTTGCAGCCAGCTCAGGCTGGTCAGGTCATCGTCGTGATCGGCTGGAGGAAGACTGCCCGCGTTGCCACCGCATGCCAAACTATAAAAAAACATTATTATTAGCTATATTAGAATTTTATAAAATTGTCGAGCCGTGGCGTTACCGGCTTTAGAATAGTGCTCCACCCTCTCTACCCGTGGTTGCCGTAAGCGCCGGCTAAGGGTTAACAGATCCAGAGGACGGGCAGCAGCGTCCTCTGCAAAAATCGAACTGCGCTCGACAACCCGCCTGCCAAGCGTGTCGAGTATTGGCAGAACCCCCCTTTATGGGGGAGGCCTGTGTTCAGTAGTGGATTACCAACGGCTGAGATGATGATGATGAACAAAATTGAAGAAAATTTTCACATGAGCGTGACTTCAATCTTCTGCACCAATCTGCGTAGCATGGCAATCAATCAATTTCGACGATGACGAGTACGTTCACGATAGCTCAGTTGGTAGCGTGCCACGCCACGCGGATTGGTGCGGAAGGTGCAGGTTCAAGTCCCGCTTGTGTGTGAAATTTTTCTTCCCATATTCATATTGTATTCCAAGCGAATAAACCGATTATTATAAAATATAAAAAAAAAAAATTGTACTATCATACATTCATCTATGAAAGACAGCGTTATGCCTAACCGCATTTGGGTGTCTGCAGATTCAAGTACCCTCTCCACGTACGATGCAATCAATGCCCAGGTAAGATAGGGAACTAAGATAGGTAGTGCATGCATGCTTAGAACCAACACTATCTTCTCAAACCGGAAAATCATCAGGAAACAACTGTGGTGCCGGCTCGATCACATTGTTAATTAGGCCATTCCCTATAACTGAGATGTTATAGGTTGAATTTTAATGTCTCCAGGCGAAATGGTTTAGGTTTCCGGCACGGCCTATCGACTTCTCTCTACATACCTATATAGAAGACAAACGGAACCCACATTATAACGTGCCTTCCAGATCACGGTAGCCGGTAATAAAATGATAATAGGTATTCGTATTTAGCAAATGATTTTACAGTTTTAAAGTACGTACGAATTGAAACCCCGGTGCGGTGCAATCGTCAACATACTCAGTACTCAGGTCAGCTTTCTAGGTCAAAGGGCTAGGGCTGGCGCGTAGTCTAGATTCTATATAATTTATGTCAAAGAAGACGAATTGTAATCTTGCTCTCAAACCGCCGCCGCTCACCGCGTCGCCGCTGTTCAAACTCCGTCTACAACGCATCATATCAGAAACGTTATCGTATTAGTAACAATCACATTTTTTATCTTGTCTTACTATACTAACCCAGCGACACGATAAATAAATCAAGACCCCTTTTATTAATATATCCATAGAGTTTCGCAGTTATTTTCGATCAGAATTTAGAGAACGTTGTGAAAGACTGAGATACACGAGACTGATCTAAATGTTCCGTTTTTCTGTCGGATACACGGTACTCTAATATAGACTTAACTAACGCGGTGTGGCGTTGATGGATGGACATTTATAAACCTAAAAACTGTGCAGGTTTTACTGATAACTTATCTCTTAATACAAACTTCTCGTCTAGTTCATGATTTCCTTGGACTTCGTCGCACCAGTGGTAATTTTTTTGCGATTAGCTCTGAAATCCATAGAATCAAGACTATTTTTCTTTGATCTGTGATCTTTGATGAAATATCGATGAACTGTGACAAAATAATAATTTCGATGGTTTCAATCCATCAAGTATAACGTATCCCAATATTGGAGTAACAGACTACTTACTCATAATATTGGCAATTCACAATAGTAAAAGCACGTGATAAGCGAGAATTGAGACTGTCTAATTCCAATCTAGAGACAGAAACTATACCCGTACATAGCGTAGGCGTAATTTAGCACATGGGTATTATACCATGTGACTATCCGTACATAGATACAGAGTACCTACAGACACATGAAACTAGCAAGCGGTACGTGCCATACAAAAATAAATTTTACGGAAACGAATATCGCTGACTGTACCAAGGGCCACTCTTAGTCTTAGAAGACGTACTCGTAAACTCTTTATTTCGATGTTTTCAAAACTAATCGGTTTATCATTAAAGTTGAAACATTCAAAGGGCGTTTCATATTATCATTACCACTTCATTTATAAACAAGAATATTATTAAGCGGCCGAGAGTAATTTACAAAGCTAGAATTACCCGGCAAGATCATTACCCTAATACCTAGATGGAGCTGTATTGGCAGAGGTCCAGAATAAGAAGCATACTGAACGCCGAGCTCAAAGAACAAAATAAATACAGAGGATAGGCTGTATAACAGTAACGAAAAACAAGTAACAGATGCAGATAATTTTACGACCGATGTAAATTGAGGAATTAAAAAAATTCCCACCTCTTGATCCTGCTCCATCATTATCTGTATTCATTGAGGTGATTCCAATGAGCCCAATAACGATATATTTGACTACTGGCCAATCTGAGCCCGATGCTGCAGCATCAGGCCGAGGTTACCAAAGCGTTGTTGAAGTGACAGGATACAAAATTTCGAATGGGTCGTACCACTGGAGCTGCTAATTGTTCATATCCTTTCCCATTTTTTTCGTGTCACCGACTTAATGTTATAGCTAAAAATCTAAGGCAGCCTTCTTGTAGCGTCCGTGGTCCAGCGGGAATATGCCCGGCTTTGAATCCGGAGGCCCTGGATCTCAGCGTATCTCACCATTTGGACTTTTCGCCTGGACGCTCCTGTGTTTCGGATGGCATGTTAAACTATAGGTCCCGGCTGTTTCCTATAAGATAATATGTAGGGGGCAGTTAGGTCATGTCAGAGGCCTTGTAGGAATCATGGCGACCTGAAACTCTGACAATATGGCTTGTCCACATAACCCATATGAATTGACTCGAGCAGAATATAAATTCAATTTATTTATTTATTCTTTACCTAAATATCTTGTGCTGAAAGGTACAACGGGAACACTATTATGCTGACACGGAGCCTAACAGCAAAACTGAATACGTCAGTGCCAAAACAAGTTATCAAAGGCGCGTACCGTAAAGCACTCTTAACTATTCTCTCGGAGTGCAACCTAGTAACCCAGTATATATTTTATGTGGGATGAATGCTTTGACATCGGGAAACGAGACGTGACGCGATGCAACGGTTTTAAAGTTGTAGAGATAATTTTGTTCACTACTAACTTTTATCTTCTATTGAATGACTGATCTTCCCACTAGTTTCATAATTCTTCCGTGACTTATTTTTCCTCCTTTTTTTAAAAGTCTACTAAAATAGGATCATCCGTTTTAGAAGAACACTACAGAGTACAAAGGGCTTTGGCATTCGTATAGTATAGGTCCTCTTTTTGCTTTGTTCAAAATAACTTGATCATTCCAGTTAAGACATTGTCGTTGTGGTGACTTAAGCAGCATTTATTATGCTTGTACAGTGCTTGTATGTATGGAAACATGTAAAGATATAATAATAGGTACCTGTAGGAAATTGATAGTAATTTGCTCTGCGAATTTTGTTTAGTGTAAGTATAATAGGTAGATAATCGCCTCTCAGCCAGATGTCCTCCAAAAAACTCCTTAAAATGTATACCGAACTGATACAATGACATATTTTTAGCATTCTAATGGTGCAAAAAATAAATTGTAAATTTCTTCTAATTTGTACCTATACTTAACCAAACCCATTTCTTGAAATAGGTCATAAAGAGCGCTTTATTAAGTCAATGAATCTACCGTGCGTTCGGAAAGGTACATCTTAGGTACATAATATGAAGAACGCACATAAACACTTACACGGTATTTTGCCGCCTTATTAAAACTACTCGACCGATTTTGAATCAGTATCTATCGATTCGTATATTATTGATACGCGGGTAAGGTAGGTACCACACTTCATAGTTCATAATTTCTAAATTTTTTGACAGAAACAGTAAATTTTTCTAATCATAACATAACATAACATACATTCACGCCTTTTTCCCGAAGGGGTAGGCAGAGGTGTACCCAGGACTCAGTCCCATAGTAGATACACCCACATTTCGCCAGTATGTTAAATTTTTCTACAATACATTTATAAGCCAAAGAAGGTGCTACCTGAGATATCATATCTTTAGAGTGTGACGTCGAAAAGCTGTAGTATCTGCGCTAGATAAATACTAGCGATGTAATGGAGAAACGTGACTTTCTTTATAAAAAAATAATTCAATCTATATAAGAATTTATAACATTATCTTATAAAGGTAGTCTAAACAGCTGACAGCGGCTAAATAAAACTTTGTACTTCTAGCTATGTCAAATCAAAACTTGAAAATACGTGCTTTCAAAATACAATAACATATTTTATAATAGTTGTATATGGTAATAAATAGCTGCTGCCTGCACCCGGTTTCATTTGCTAAAAGAATGCAGACAGTATATGTGTTATTCCAGGAGTAATTGGTGTACGAAAGAAACAAAAATCCACTTTTACACCAAACAATTTACATTGTTATTAGTGAAAAGAATAAAAGCTTATGAAGAAGTCCAAACGAACTTACGCAGGTTGCGGAGTCATTTCCATATCGGAGTCGTCAGAACCGGCTTCAAGATCGTCGAAATTGTCAATGATCCTTCCAGAAACTTCCAACCGTCTCAGGGACCTTCCACTGGACGCCACGTGTCTTGCTATCTGCCGGATCAACCTCCGTGGTAGAGGCAATGAGGCCCGCGCCGCACGTGCGGGGGAACCACCGCGCTCACCGCGCATCGGCGCCATCTGTTGGACAATAACAGACAACTCTTGTAGTTTTAACCGTACAGCCGCTTATTCACTTGAGGCAACCTTGGGTCGAGTCCACCTGGACCTAAACGAGACAGCTTCGCGACATTCGGTGTATGTAAACGTCATACTCAAAGACGCTTGTCTGAGCCGCGCGCTCAAGTGGAGCGCTGAACGCTCTGGGTTCAGCGTTCAGCGAGGTAACATCTCGAGGAGCGGCGTCGTTGTCGAACATTTGTCGCCCTTACAGCGGAGTCAGAGTCTATTTCCTGATGATGCGTCGTGTAGACGCGAAACACGTGTCGATATATGAATGGTGTCACTGACAACAATAATACTTAATAGCATTTCCTCTTTGCATGCAATTTTGCGGGCGGGAGGGCGGTGCACTGTGCATGTTGTTTTTGACACTAAAAAATCGGAACTAAAAACTAAATATTCTTGTTCTAGGAGTTTCTAATATAATAGTCCAAAACTAGATGATTTTAAACCTCAACATCCTTATTCAACACGGATAACACTTTTAAAGTTCAATATTATGGATGTAAACTGCTACTAATCAAATAAAAAGGCTTCTATGTTTTGTACTTTGTACGAACTATAGACTCTAATAGATAATTATTGCTACTTGGAATCAACAACGCATTGCAGAATAATTATGACGTATCTAGTATCTCTTATTAAATTGGATTTTTACTGAAAGTTTGTATTGTTATCTTCTAGTTCCTAGTAGACTTTACCGCGTAATCGTAATAATGCATGTAGTATTTTCTCAATCTTCAAAAATTAAGGACGTGCGAGCGAGAAGGCGAATTAGGTTTTGTACCGGGACTTTAAACGCAAACAATATCGCGTTTAGCACTTAAAACGCAGCATTGGGCGCTCAACGGGACGTTTCGCATCAGAAATTTGTCCGAGGAGAAAGGGGAAGTTTGTCATGGCAATCGAGAAGGCTCCATCCGATACACATGCCTAAGCCAGCGGAGTCTGCTTTACCGCTGCTGCTGGGCAGTTGCGCAGTTGTGCTGGGTTTTTTAATCCTTGGTTAATTCGACCAATATTATATTTGACATAATATATTATGTATATTATGTATAGTTAAAATACGTTTTTTTTATCCAAAGTAAAAAAAATTCAACAAAGTTAACCATCTATTAGGAACATCACTCGTCAGTTTTAGTTAACAAATGGTTAATTTAACGATAATACTGCATACTACTACATAGTAATCAAAACTAAAATCAGGCCCTCAGTGAAAAGGTTCAGGAGGCATCCAAAAATATACAACTTGGTTATATTATGTATTTGTTTACAGAAAATTTGCATACAATTCAGTTCTTAAGTTATTCTAAGTATCACACGGTGGAAATAAGAGGTCAAGTACGGTGGTGAATCAATTTAAAAGTTTATATTTCCTGCTATAACAAGTAAACCAACAATAAGTCAAAGGCAAAAGCTATTTACGAATTGGGATGAGTATCACATAACTTTTTCCTTTTTAGAAGCCTCATTTAATAGGGGGCGAGCACATTGCCATCTACCAGACAGTTCCAGACTCCAAGCTTCATAGAGATATCGAAAATAACACTTTTTGCCTAACCTGGGAATCGAACCAGAGACCGCATGATCGTCATTAGTGCTTCCGACCCCAACGCCACCGAGGCAATGACTTTATGGTTAATATTATCTTAGGGTTAACATATTTTTGAATATGGTAGAGATAGAACAATTACGTATTGACTTTGAACCTTCAGCCAGCTTTATTTCATGCAAATAATCCCGGGTTTTCTAAAGATTTTGTTGTTTTAGGTGTACAACGGAACATTTAATTAAATATTCATAGTTAATAGTGACTACAGTCGCAGATGCGAAACACGTGGACTTTAACATAATTTAGAGATTACATTAGCAGCCGAGCCGGTTATAAGACCATTATTATCTTAGTTCTAGTGTGCGTTGGTTATGGATATCTCGGTATTGAATTGTCATTAAACATTTAACGACTGGTTTGTTTACGTATAAGCCTCCAGTAGCTATTCCGTCTACGGTCATAACGTCAATGTGGGCGAGGATCTCAAACTCAAACTCAAACTCAAACAGATTTATTCAAATAGGTCATAATCTGACACTTTTGTACGTCAATAAACACATCACGATCAGCAAACACATAGATTAACACGTAGAAAAATCCCAATTTTTGGTCGCAAAGACTCACGCCGAGCCGACATTGACGGTGACGGTACGGCCCGTTGTAGTGTAGCGTATGATATAAAATGTACGAAAGTGATCGTAGGCGGATTCTTGTTATGCGATGCGGTGCGGCCCGTTGCGACTGTAGTCTGCGCGAACCTTTATATAGGTAGGTAGGTATATGCATCTATGATAGGTCATAGGTAGTTATTACAAATGGCCTCTGAAGCACACACATAGAAAATAATTGTGTCCTATCGTTTTTCCGCTCTCTTAGTCAGACTCACGCCGTTATTGAAAACACATCAACTTAAGTCTAAACGGCTATTATAATAGATTATACGATTAATGTGGCAGATATTACAAATAAATTGTTAAGGCATACGTATGTATGCATGTAGGGTTCCATACCTAGATACCAAGAACATACAGCGCCATATATTAGTTACTTGCGCAAAGTATGGAAATATGCAGTAAAATGGCCATAGCTTTTGATTGTGTTAACTTACGTAGTATGATTTTACAGCAACAAAGGGACCGCAGATCTGAGTAGTTGATATCAATTTCAACTTGATACCTCCACGCGTTCTCGTCAAAAAGTGTTTTGACAGACGGACAGGTAGACACAGACGGACAAAGTGATCCTATACGGGTTCCTTTTTTCCTTTTGAGGTACGAAACCCTAAAAAAGGTTAAAACAACTACCAAATTTTTCGCATAATATTACCTTATGTTTGTTTTTCGTGGTAGTCGTGCTTCTACATCATGGGTTAAGTGACGATACAATGAGTAACAATGGGCCTTTAACGTGCAGATTAAGTCGAACTTGACCTCGGATTCATAAAGATCAGGTCTTGCGCAAATCGGGACTTATCTAGCAACTCTATTCGCAAGGTGTCATTGATGGATGTGACCAAAAAGAGAACAAATGAGTAGCTCCATACGCCGTAGAGCTTTTTATAAAAAATTCAAAAAACCTTTCTAATGTTCCTGCTCTTTTAAAGACATGTAGGAACACTCGATCAAGTCAGCTATCAAACAATAATAACGGCATCAAAATCGGTCCATACGTTTAGGAGCTACGATGCTGAAAGACACAGGTACACAGACACGTCAAACTAATAACACCCCTTTCTCGGTCGAGGGTTAAAAAAAATGGCCAAGCTAATTATACGCAGCTACGCAATTATTATGTAACACTAGCGAAAAAAAGAAAACATTTCTTTTATCTCTCGATTGAATTTATCGCGTGGTGACACGGTTCGCATAATATTGGGCGACCTTGGCATACTGACTACAGCTAAATGTATGTTGAGGCGTGCGGCGTGGCGTCGGCGTGGCAACGACGCTATACGCACACCGCGTGACATAGCCACTTGAGCCTTTGTCCGAATGTATAAGCATTAATAGGCGATGAAAGCTATATAGCTACGCTAGGGACTAGGACCATGCATGGAGTCGCGCGCTTTTCCCGAGGCAAAGTCTCCAGTTTTAGTGGATACTCGGGTTAAGAAACCGTCCAGCATCTAGAATGGTCAATGAGTGTAAGAAAGAGAAATCTCTTCTCTCTATTCTGTTCGAGCGAGAACGCGATAATATACGAGAGCGCAGGAAAAATATTAGGTATATTCTCAAGCTATGCAAAGCCTCTCTGCAGTAATCAAGAAGACATCCTGGTTTTCTTTTAGGTTTCACATGGAAGATATTTTGACATTTATAAACAATACTAGCACTTTCATTGACGATCTTATTGAATTCAAGTTTGAAGCGTTACAGCTTAATATGTATGTATGGGTTTTGATAGGTATACACCGACGATACGAATTCGATAACGATTGGCAAATAATCCGTATGGCTAGGCCTCCTGGAATATCTAGTTTAAGACGACGAATTGAAAATATTGGCGGTAGAGATCTCAATATTTCTCAGCAACTACAAAACATTTGGAACTAATGTTTATGTTTTTACATTTATCATGATATTGACATCATTTTGGTAATTGGTTTACATGATTGGTTAACTTTTTACAGCAGAGAAAAAATATCAAAGACGGCTCTATAAAAATAGAGATTCTCATTCTACAGGGAAATGAGACTGATTAATGCCCCTAAATTTTTTGTACCGATTAATCAATGCTCAGATTTCAATGTGTTAATTTGATTTTATTAAATTAACAATAGTTTTTATTTTAATCGAGAAATACTGTTTTGGCGTATACAGGGGTGTGAGCGGGTTGCGCGACTCAGCGCACGATTTTAGATTCATTATTTAACACTGCGTCACCTTAACAGCCAAAGCTAAGAGAAGGTCTTTCTCAACCGAGAACCAAATTTCGAGTTAATACCACTGCGTAAGCAACAGAACAGACAGAACAGAACTGTTGACGTTTCAAACGTTAATTAAATTAAACACGTATGTATGTTTGTACTCTGTACGAATGTTAAAAACCAGTTTATGTCAGGAAATTATAAACATACGAGGTACCATCGTTTCTATGTTGATGAGGAATGTAAATTGGAAACACGCAAACACATTGGTCACTTTAATACTACCTATGTACTTAGTAATTACCAGTTATGCTCGTACTACGGTGAGAATGTGCGGTAAAGGCTTCTAGAACTTTCATACTGAGAATTGGAGGTGGGAATTCCAGTAGTGCAATGTTATATGCATTCACAATCAAGTTAAGCTATCTTGTTAAATTACTGCTTGCTTTCCACAGACCTCACTTATAATACTTAAACATATAAAATGCTATAATCTAGGCACCTATAATAACATTACGTTTAGATGAATGCATAAATGTGCTTATTAACTCTTCAACACATATGTTATAAGTATTTTTGGCAAATGTAAGGATTTGTGGATTTAGTCTGTGGCTTTGTCGCTGTCAACAAGAATATTGACAATGACAAGGTTAAGGTTTGATATTAGAAGGACTGAGAGGTGATATACTCTATGGAATAGGCAGATAAGCAGGAAATATGGCGGCAAAGTAGTGGTGATGGAATATGGAGTGAATTATGAGAAAAATATAGTAAAAGGAGGTGTACGAGGCTTATTATAAGATTTAATAATTTCCATTCGTCACATTTCAGAAGTGGGATGTTGCCCACTAATTGGCCAAAACCTAAAAAATAGGTAATGTATGTACGAATCACGTCACTACCATTCTACCAAAAATTAGTTGCTGATAGAATAATGAACACAAACGGCTCTTGCATACACTGCTGATTGTCGTTATTAAATAGTAAATATAGGTAAATTACCCCCACATATTATGAGCAAATATATTATTAGGTAGTTGGGTAAAAGATCTAAGTCCATTATGTACCTAATTACTGAAAACTGCTGGCTTACAAAGCATTCAGAATAAGGTCTACCTAACTGTGTCTAAACATAGTGAATAAGTGTGTAGTGATTAATTGCTCAGTGAATAAGTGCATGATGTCTCATCGTATACCTAAATAATATTGTAAAACATAACATAACATACATTCACGCCTTTTTCCCGAAGGGGTAGGCAGAGGTGTACCCAGGACTCAGTCCCATAGTAGATACACCCACATTTCGCCAGTATGTTATTGGTCCCATGTAATAGGGGGCGAGCCTATTGCCAAATAATATTGTAACTGTAGATAATATTAGTTTCTCATGCACATGATCAATGAATAAGATGGGTTACTTATGGATATAATATCTTTGCAATTGAAATAAGTTATTGTATTAGTACAGGCCTATAGGTACCGTCAGGACACCAGCTTTTGTAAGTTACCAGTAGTTACCTATGATATAGGCATTTAATGTTATTGTAGCCAAGCGACTATGATAATTTGTTTAGCATAATATGATATGTGAGTATCACCAATGCTATCTACTATAAATATTTTTGGTAGGTACTTTAATTAAGTATTATTTATTCTTTGCCAGACATTATGTTTCAGCTGCTATTGATATTCCATCGACTAAGTATGAAAATAGACCTGAAATAATTAATAATTATTATCACTGCAGAATAATGTCATGTTTCTATTTAATAGTATTACTCAGAACAGAAACAGATTGTGTGCTTGGCAAAAGGTATCTTTGTATTATGTAGATCTGATATTGATCTCATGAGAAAGTCCTTGAATATTACTGCCTACCACCACTTTAAAATGATATAAATTCAGTCACCTTATTGTATTCATAATGTTTACTTAATTTTCAGATTATAAAGGAAAGTATAAAAGTACTAAGTGAGCAACTAACAATCAGATCTATTGGAACAGTCTTCGAGGACCTATTACTACTTATATCTAACTGATTGCTCCTGAAATATGCTTTCAATAACTTAATATTATTATATTTATTATAAAAAGTTAATTTTAATTTTCAGATTATATATAAAGTGTAGTACCTACTTATATTTAATATACTTATATATGTGAAACAGATCTCCCAGGTGATCTTAAAATATTCGCAAGTTGCAGACTAATGAATAATGGTGGAACAGCCTTTTGGACCTATTATTTAACTTAATAAAGATGCTAACCTGTGTATTTAATTTTCAGATATGACAAATAGCAAAATTTTGTAATTAAAGAAAGTTGGTATACATGAAAATAGGTACTTTTGTACCTACCTAAAATGGGTACGTATATATGTATATACACATGTGTTAAAAATAAAATTTGAATAATGTGTTAACTAAAAATACTTAGGTAACCTGAAATGAAAATAGAATTTTATATTAGTTGAGTTGAACAAATTACTGTGCTGTATTTCATTTCCAGGTCTTGCTTGCCAGACAATGTGACCTAAATGAAGCAAGGATTAGAATGGAGTCTTCAACATAATAATGGGAGTAATGCTTATAGAAGATGATGCTACAGACAGAGTGGTTGTCCGATGTAATACTGATGGAATCTCGGAATGATGATTGGTATTGAAAATATTTGAAGATACATAAGTCCAATCTAATGGAAACCTGAAAAATCATTATATCAGCTAAGAGTCATAACAGCATAAGACTTGACAACTAAAATTGAGAGTTCCAGAAAACAACTGTGTGGCCCTGTGCTGTGTGATCTCAGGGAGAAAAAATTACCGTGTGGCCCTGTTGCTGTGTGATCTCAGGGAAATAACTGTGTGAGTTCCAGACTGTGTGGCCCTGTTGCTGTGTGATCTCAGGGAAATAACTGTGTGAGTTCCAGAATATAACTAAGTGATCCTGTTGCTATGTGATCTCAGGGAAATAACTATGTGAGTTCCAGAATATAACTTTGTGGCCCTGTTGCTATGTGATCTCAGGGAAATAACTATGTGAGTTCCAGAATATAACTTTGTGGCCCTGTTGCTATGTGATCTCAGGGAAATAACTATGTGAGTTCCAGAATATAACTTTGTGGCCCTGTTGCTATGTGATCTCAGGGAAATAACTATGTGAGTTCCAGAATATAACTTTGCGGCCCTGTTGCTATGTGATCTCAGGGAAATAACTATGTGAGTTCCAGAATATAACTTTGTGGCCCTGTGCTGTGTGAACGCAGGGAAACAACTGAGTGACTAGAGGAATCTCTGTGTAACTTTAGAGGAATCGCTGTGAGACTTCAGAGGAATCGATGTGAGACTTTAGAGCAATCACTGTGTGACCTAGAGTATCATTGAGTATTCAGATCAATCACTACAATTAACTTAGACTTCGATGATAATTTTCATTTCAAGATACTTAATTTATATAAAACTGCCGGCCTCTCTGGCCGGTTGGCTCGGCTGGTGGTGTCCCTGCCTTCTGAGCTGCGGGTCCCGGGTTCGATCCCTGGCCGGGTCGGGCATTTGTGCGCGTGAGCATGTCTGTTTGATCTGTGTCTGGGTGTTGTGGGAGTGTGTAGGTGTGTATATCGGTCTTCTGGTTGCCATGGTACAGGTGTTGCCTGGTTTGGGTTGGCGGATGACCGTGTCGAGGTTGTGCGTGTTTGTTATTAAGTGCATACTTATGTGAATATGTAATAATTGGTCTCAATAGGGGTGTTCTATTCTGCACTGTCTGAATGGGCATCGGTGGGAGAGGTGCTGGTGATCATCGCGCTCGGGCGTATCGTCGCGGGACGCGACGTATTTGCAGGATGGCCGAATGTTATAAGTATTTTTGGCAAATGTAAGGATTTGTGGATTTAGTCTGTGGCTTTGTCGCTGTCAACAAGAATATTGACAATGACAAGGTTAAGGTTTGATATTAGAAGGACTGAGAGGTGATATACTCTATGGAATAGGCAGATAAGCAGGAAATATGGCGGCAAAGTAGTGGTGATGGAATATGGAGTGAATTATGAGAAAAATATAGTAAAAGGAGGTGTACGAGGCTTATTATAAGATTTAATAATTTCCATTCGTCACACATAACTAATGAACAGATTGGTTTGAAAGGCACCTATATAGGAAGCTTAAACTTTGGATAAGGCAAAATTATTTAATACTATAGGGTGTGGATTTCCACCCACAAGTTAAAAAGTCGATAGCAGGATCACACTAGATGCTTACAACCAGACTAGATGGAATTCTATGGGGGAGGCCTATGTTCAGCAGTGGAAGTCCTATAATAGCTGAGATGATCATAATGATAGGGTTCAGAATAGATAGCATGATAACTTATACCAGTCGGGTTGGCCAATGGTGGCAGTGGAATGCAACATATTCAAGGACTTGGGAAACTACATATTTTAATAGGCTAAATTAGACAGCTCTCTCCCTTTTCTAGGCTTTGCTTGCATTCCATATGATGTTGGGGTCAACCTCTCTCCAATCTTACATTTCCACTTTGCTCTGTCTTTGACCTAATTTTCAAAAACCTTGCAGAAGCTAAAATCACTTAATAAACCTGATACAAAACGTGTAATTGTATTGTTTTCTATGCGAGGGTAACCATATAAGGAAAGTGATATCAATGTTATTTACAACCCAATGATTGTTTATTAACAATAATATATACAACAAACTAAAAAAACAATAACAATGTTGCCTAAGGCACTGATTTATGCTTAGAACATTAAAAACTGGAGTTGTCAACCATACCCTCACCCTTCGCAAATATAGATTATCAATTTGTTATGTTTATCTTCATTTATTTATTTGTGAATTATTATGATGATGGATGGTTGAAGTTATTGTCAGTGTCTAAAGTCTGAGGTATCACAGTGACGTATAATTGGATTTTTTTTGTTTTTCTGGAGCAGGGCATCCAACTGGTTAGTAGATTCCAATTGGATGGTGTACTATGTCAGAAAAGGGTTAGGGACCTGGCTAGTGGTATATGGGTACAGGCAGCATCAGATAGACAAACTATGTTACAGGAATCACGTTTATTCACAAGACAGTTTAGGTGACATATAATTGGATTTATTTTGTTTTGTTTTTATGTATAATCTCTTATTTTTGTTTTGTTTATTCTTCATAATTAAGTTTTATTTCATAATTTGGTGTAACTTGTTCAAATAGTTTTGAGTAAATTAATAAATGTTGGTGCTTCATATTCTGGATTAGTTTGAATGAATGTGAAAAAAATGTAAAATTTGTATGCTGTCTGTTCAATCACCACATTTCGGAGGTAGCATTGGACACTTCCCATGCTCTATGTTCTAAGGACATTAAAATTAACAAGTGATTATTTTTACTCAAATTTTAATTCATGTTAGTATTTATATATAGACAACATTATTATCACATAATAATATCATGTCATGCAAAATGACTAGGAAACTGGGTCGGCAAGCACAGTTCGATAGCATATATATTACGCAGAGGGTGCTGCTGCCCATCTTCTAGATCTAATGACCCTCACCCAGCTTTTACGGCAACCATGGGTAGAGGGTGGGGTTCTAAAGCCTGTAACCCTCCAGGGTATTTATTGTGTAAGGTTGATTGCAATAGGCTTGCCCCCTAGTTCATGGGACATAACTGGTAAATTGTGGATGATACTATGAGATAGTCCTGGCCACACCTCTGACTTCCCCAGGGAAAGAGGTGATATTGTTATTTGAAAAAATATTCAAAGTAATTATTATGTTAGTGAAAAAACTGGATAGGATACTGATAAGTAGGCCATTGAAATAAATGTATGAAAAATGTGTGATTTAGTATATTATCTTTAAACTTATCAACTTAGAGATTGTGTTGCCTTTATCATATCTATACAAATGTGACACTACTTCAGAAGTTGAGTTCAGGAGATAATAAATAAATAATATGGTTTATTAATTTAATGTAAACAAGCTTAATATTCATGTGTGTTATAAAAAATATATTACTGGATATTATGTCATAGACATATATGTTATAAAAAGTTGTTGTAATAATTTAAATATGAGATAATTGTGAAATTTAAAAAAAAACAACTTTCTATACAAATTTTCCAAACAGATTCATTCATTTTGAATGGTAGACATTTTTCTATGTGAATTTTGCAATTCTTGTTTTTTTTTTTATGCGATGAGTGAGTTGCAAACAAGCAAACGGCCTGCCTGATGTCAAGCAGTTACTGTCACCTATTGACACCTGCAACACCGGGGGTGGTATTACGAACATGCAATCACGTAATAACAAATTTTGCTGTCAAATGTCATTTTTTGTATGTCGTTTGACAGCAGATATTTAGCAATTTAAACTCTTTCCACACTTCTGTTGCGTCCGTAATAAGGGGGCAGAAGTGTTATCTGTGTGTTTCCGACCCTTAAACAATTTATTAATTCTTGTTTGATGGGTTAATACAGCTTCTTAAGTATTGCTTCACCTTTTGGTAACATGTGTATAATAAATAATAATAATATGTTCTATTGTACAGTGTATTTAGTTAGGGTAGGTAGGTCTATTTTTTAGTCTTTTTTCAATAAAGGCACTCAGCCCTATAAAAAAACATATATTAAATGTCATTCCTATCAAAATTCCTTGTAATTATATTATTATAATGATAATGCACAAAACCACAACTGATATCAAATATACATAAATTCACTTACATTTTTAAATATTTAATACCTAGCTACAAAACTTCAATAACTTCTAGTGTGACTATCAGGTACATTAAATTAAATGGGACATTGTCTGTAGGTGACAATTATATAATAGAATTGTTTCAGGAAGTGTGAACTGAAATCTAGGCCACATAAAGGTCTAGATGCTATAAATACACATTTTTCTGGGCTAAGGAGTCTTTACACCCACCTGTCTTTCACCACTAGGTAACTTTTCAATTAGCAGTTTTCACAAGCGAAATCTCAAAGGTCAAGCAGGTTACAAAATTGTACTTACATTAGCCCAAAGTCCAGGTGGAAGTCCTTAATAGTAATGTTATGGGTAATCGACGCCCTAGCAACGTAAGCAGCGCAAAATATAAATGCACGCGACCGTGTGATGTAACCAGAGGTAATTTACTTGGTACCATGTGTTTTTGTGTTCATTAGGTCAGCAGTGGTATCAACAACGTGTTGCTAGGAAACTGTGAAGCGTAGACTGGAATGTAGATAAAGTGATAGAGGAGTATGTATTGAGTATTGCGTAGCTCGCACCGCGTGCGCGTCGCGTCGTGATTGCACGATTACGTGGAACGCCGCGTGCAACCTGCACGTGCACAAGCGAACCTCCAAGGGCCATTACATAACAGGGACGCTCCCCGACGCCACGCTCTACACCACTGACATACATCTACACTCATTCCATATTTAGAAGGAGCGCCCCCGAATACGACACATCGTTATTCGTCAACATTTTTAGAAACGCATGTAAACGATACCTATATTTTTACATCGGTAACATCATCCCGTTGTAGCGTTTTACATTAGGACACGCGGTTACAAAAGTATATAATATAAAATGCGTAATAAATTAGAACGAAAACATATTGTAATGCAATCAATTTACTCCAATTACATGCGATTGTAATATATCGAAACCGTTTATACGGAAAGTAGACTTACTTTGCAGTTGGATAGAATGATGGTAGACGCACTGATCAGAAATTATGACAATAAATAAACAGCATTCCGCTGCCACCGCACTTGCAATCAAATCAAAAATCAAAACTCAACAAACCAAACACCTTTCCTCAACACCCAATCAAACCATAAACTAACTACAACCAACCTACATAAATAAACATATGATTTGGTGTCTTTGGTTTTATTTCCGCATCCGTAGTAGGGCTGTTCTAAAAAAATCGACTAAAAATTCGTAAAATTATTCGAATATTTGCAATTCGTAAAACCAGTCAGAGAAAATAAATAATTTATAACTTCAAACTTCAAACCAATCGATCCTCTTTGTTCAGCATCCGGCAGGTATAGGTAACCAGACATTGCCGAAGTCCGGCCCTATACGAACAACACAAGTGTGGAAATATCTGCTGTCAAACGGTATACAAAATGATGTTTGACAGCAAAATTTACTGCTGTTGTTACGCGATTGCATGTTCGTAATAACACTGAGCACGTAATATCGTAATAATACCACCTCCACAGATCTAATAGATCTGTGACCACCTCCGATTTGGACTAAAATAACATCGACCATAGACATTTTCTGATCAAATTAGGATTTTTGATTGTGCTGGCAATAATGTCAGTAACCAAAAAGAAGAAAACACGTTAACTTGACGTGGACATAAGTTTCTGGTTCACATTTCTCGTCTTTTCTGAAAGAAATTAATAAATTGCTGCTATATATTCACTCAGTAAAAAAGAGAAAATAACTAGATGAAGTAGTATATGTGTTAGTTTTGTGAAATAAAATGTCTTTAGGTCACGTAAGTGCATACTTTCTCCGCAAATGTGTTTAGAACGCCAACCCATTTTCCGAAAACGCTGATGTGTTGTTCGGTGATCGAAATTGTTTTAGATATTTGTGTTTTATTTACAGAAAATGTATGGCACGTTGTTAGCAGTGATTTTGGCTATAACTTTGAGTCAACATACGGAAGCTGCGGCCGTCATATCTATCGATTTGGGTTCGGAATGGATGAAAATTGGAATAGTGTCCCCGGGGGTGCCGATGGAGATTGTGTTAAATAAAGAGTCTAAGAGAAAGACGCCGGCTGTTGTAGCGTTTAGAGACGGCGTGAGAACGTTCGGAGAAGATGCAGTTAATGTTGGTGTGAGGTTCCCGAAAAATGCTTACAAATACTTACTAGATCTTCTTGGAAAACCATTTGACCATCCAATGGTAAAAGCTTATAGGTCAGTGACATTATTTTCCCAAATTTCTCTAACCATACTTAGCATGATGAAATCATTGTAAATTCACATCATGTCATGTCATCTTGGGAGTGACTATCCAATTAATAATGTAGACTCCATAAATGGCATTTGATAAAAATTTTCATACAAATTATGTCATAGGCAGTTTGATTCATTGAAAGACAAAAAAAAAAAAAATTGTTTTTTGCATGTTTGACCTACACTGTAAAAATGATTAAAAATATTTTTGTTATTGTTAAGTACTGAAGTGAGGGTAGTTCAAGAAACTGTAGGCTGGAATTGTGGATCTAAGCTGTGAGTTTATTGTGTAAAGAGAAATAGGTCCATGACATCCACAACAAAATATTAAATTGGTTGACACCACATTTATTATTAAGTCGGATGCATAATTTAAGTTCAATGGTTGTAGGTACATTAGAATCTGGCATATATACATATAAGTATATAAGTTAGTATCACTTAACCCATTGTATGTGTATGCCTAAAAGCATACATGCTAGTTGGTTGTTGGTACTTTTGACCTGGGCCTTTCCTTAAAAAAACATCAACTTGTTCATGAGAAGTGTGCCTATGTGGACCCCTATCGACTTGACCATTCATTCACACTCGCCATACAAATCTCCATATAAACTCCATGAACAAGAATATTTAGTTTTTAGTTCCGTTTTTAGTTTTTAGTTATATTCTTGTTCTAGGAGTTTGCAATGGAGTTCCGAAAAGTAACGCCAAATTCAATCAATCAAATCTCCATATGTCTGAATCATCTAAGCATTCCTTTCTCTATTTTTGTAACTACATCTTCCAACACGCCACAGTATTCCCTTATCACACTATTAAACTCAAACTCAAACTCAAAAAGATTTATTCAAATAGGTCATAATCTGACTCTTTTGCACATCAATTAAGATAAACAGTACTGAGTCGGCCATGCGTTCAGAAAGATACCTCTACAAGAAGAATGCACAAGAGCCCAGTTATCTCTTTTGGGATTTTATTATAGAAACATACACTATTTCCTAAGAATATCTTTTAATTTTTTTTAGATAATCTAATGTCTACATATTATTAATTATAATAAACATGATTTCAGGGAGAGGTTCCCGTACTATGAGATAGTACCAACAGAGAGGGGCACATTTGAGTTTGTACATGATGAGAACACAAGGTTTTCACCTGAGGAGTTAGTTGCGCAGCTTCTGGCCAAGGCTAAAGACTTCTCGGAGATCACTCATGGTATGTTATTCCACATTGACAGAGGAAGTGCAAAGCATCTAAGGTTCAGCTTAGCCAAAAATGCTTTTGTATGTCCATCTGGCTGTTCTCCTCTACAGGTTGCATTTCTCAACTGATTCTCATGAAATTTTGTGAGCAGATTCTATGTGTACATAGAATTTTTTATCGATTCAGTTTATGAAAATTTTTAAAATGGAAAGCTATGGGGGGTGAAAACATTAAAAATGTAAAATTTCCTGTGTCACATCAAATGACAAGGGAATTTCATCAGCTTTCAAAATACAATTGGGATTTTTGGTATTTAACAGATTTCAAAAAAAGAGGTGGTACTCAAGTCAGCAATGTGAACAAAATACAAAAATATGTATGTAAAAATAGACAAGTGAGGTCTATAACTCACAGAGCCACTAGTTTTATTATAGGTCATACATCATCTTCCTGTTCTTATACCTAGGTGGGGCTGTCTCATAGAAATATCAATAACAAGGTAAAAGAAATTTCAAAAGTAAAATCCTAAATGGCCCACTGACTGACATGCAACGCAGAGCCCAAACCACTGATCCTAGAGACTTGAAACTTGGAATGTTGTTTTTTACCTTGTCTGGATTTGTGCTCAGAAAGGATTTTTAAAAATTCACTTTCTAAAGGGACCAAAAAGGGCATCAAAGTTTTGGTATAAAACTCCCATAATTGCGAGCGGGCAAAGTCACTGTTCTTACACTAGTAATTACATACAAAACACTCGTCACTTTTCCTCTATTTATGTAACACTAGCCGTGCCCCACGGTTTCACGTCGTCGTTCCCGTGGGTATATCGGGACAAAAAGTTCACATAAATAGTAATCACAAATAGTATATTGATTGTTGAAAGCTGTAAGCTATAAATAGCACCAACCTTGTGTCTAACGATAACATTGCTATTATTTGTCTTTTGCTCTTTGCCAGGGACTGACTTTTATTATTTGAGTGAGCCATCTAAAATTATAGCAGTCAAATAATTTCTGTGGTTCAATCCAAAACAAAGACACTTTCCTTGAAACATTTTATGTTCAAATATTATTATTTTATATTATTTCATGTAATATTTTGACCAGAACCTGAAATTTATATTTATTTATTTCAAAAAAGAGTACAGTACAATATATCTAAGTAATTACATGGGAAACAATTTATTCAAAGAAACATTAAAAATAAACACACAAAACACTATTTACAAAAGTCACTACCTACGCTATTTACTATTTACAATTACATGGTATGTTCGTAAACAGTAAAAAGAAACAATAGTCTTATCATTAAATTGATTGGGTATTTTTCGTTGGGTAGATACGACTGCCTCGGTGGCGTTAGTGGGCTGCCGATCATGAGGTCCCAGGTTTAATACCCAGGTCAGGCAAAGTGTTAAATATTGGATTTTTCCATTAGGAATTATCTCAATAACTTGAGGTCCCAGGTTTAATACCCAGATCAGGCAAAGTGTTAAATATTGGATTTTTCCATTAGGAATTATCTCAATAACTGCCTGGAGTCTGGAACTGCCTGGTAGATGGCAATAGGCGCGCCCCCTATTACATGGGACCAACAACATACTGATATGTGGGTGTACCTACTATGGGACTGAATCCTGGGTACACCTCTGCCTACCCCTCCGGGCAAAAGGCGTGATTTTATGTTATGCCTGTTTCCTCAATTTTCTGAGAAGTCTAATGTAAGATAAATACGTTTGTTTTTCCCACCT
Source organism: Hemistola chrysoprasaria (assembly GCA_947063395.1). NCBI lineage: Eukaryota > Metazoa > Arthropoda > Insecta > Lepidoptera > Geometridae > Hemistola > Hemistola chrysoprasaria. Next base: position 11,189,858 of record OX346723.1, read on the forward strand.
CTGGTGTATTACCTATATAAAAGTCTTCAAATTAAAAACCCTAATTCTTTTCACAAATTAAGTTGACTAATAATCCCATGAATGAGGCCTATGCCAAGAGGCACACCGAATTGCGAAACATTATATAGTAACAAATCATATTAAACATACATTATTCGCGTTAAGCACTTTCGAAAAAAAAAAGGCTTTATTATAATATTCCCATGATGTTGCAGGTCAAACGATTACAGAATGCGTGATCTCGGTGCCTGGTTATTTCAACCAAGCTGAGAGGCGCGCGTTGAAAGAGGCCGCAGCGTTGGCCGGCTTGAATGTGCTACAACTTATCAACGATTATACTGCTATCGCTATCAACTATGGCATCTTCAGGAGAAAGGTATACATATAAACATAAAGATGACTGTCGCGGTGTAGTAGGCGCGAGGTCTATTGCCGATCATGAGGTCCCGGGCTCGCTTCCCAGGTCAAGCAGTGTTATTTGGATTTTTCCATTAGGAATTATCTCAGTGACAGCCTGGAGTCTGGAACTGTGCCCGGTAGATGGCAATAGGTTCGCCCCCTATTACATGAGACCAATAACATACTGGTGAAATGTGGGTGAATCTACTATGGGACTAAGTCCTGGGTACAACTCTGCCTACATCTTCAGGAAAATTGCGTGATTGTATGTTATGTTTGCATAAAAACTTTTCTGTAAAGAATGCTATGCCTGGTTTAATGAAGAAGTTAAATAAATAATTAGTAGAGCTTGTACTAGGCAGTAGTTTGTAGTGACTAGTGAAAAGAAATGCGGTACTAATAAATGTAACATTGATTAATTGACTGTCTGACTATTAACAATAATTATTATTGAACTTCTTTAAAAGACTTAGTACAGGTTGCGTCACGGTTTAACTCCTGGGATTCCAGATACAATAAAATTTGCATTGTGTCTTGCGTGGATCTGCGTTCCGGCATAAGAAAAGTTAATAGCGCTGACTTTGAATGCGCAGAAATCGGTTTTAGATCTATTAGGACTTTTTAGACCAATACACCTGCGCATAGCCCCCCTCTTCTTTTGCCGAGCGCCATTAAACCGTTTCGTGACCTGTATGCGTAGTCATATTTCCCATGGGAATATGACCACGAATCATATGATCAAAGTCTTCACTGCTATGAGGCATTATTGAAACCTGTGTTTGAAGCGTGTATTGTCTTCACTCTACTCGTTCCGCGAAACAATTTGCCTATGTAACTGCACCACACTTTTGTTACCTTGTTGATACGTTTTCTGTCAATAAACATATGTTTTATGTATGAAGTTACAATTATTAACCATTAAAGGAAACGGACTCGTAATCCAAGGAAGATGGGCTCAGGAAACCTTACACTGTCTTTCCAATATTGCCGGGTAGAGAATGTTATTCGCAATAATATTCCCAAACATAGTATCCATCTTATTATCGCCGTTTAATTTATAATTTGATTTAAATAAAGCGAGGTTAAGTACTAAGAATTTTTTTAATGGCGACGCACGTTGTAATTTTAGTAGAACATTTGCTTAATTGATAATAATTAATGGCGATACTAAAATATTATTTATTCACATTTAAGAATCTTATTATAAGGCCTTGCAAATAAAATCAAAATTATAATGTAAAGTCACCGTGGCCCAGGAACCAACAATTCCCCTTAATTCAACTCCTTCAAACAAGTCATAATATAAACTGTGAAATGTTACCACTTAGATTTGATAAACTACATAATAATAAAATTGATAATATATTTTAATATCTACAGGAAATCAACGACACGGCGTGGCACGCGTTGTTCTTCGACATGGGCGCGGCGTCAACTAAAGCTGCTCTGGTGGAGTACAAGACAGTGAAGATAAAGGACAAAGGTTACGTTGAGACCGTACCGCAGTTGCAGGTTTTGGGAGTCGGGTTTGACAGGTAAAAAACATTTTTTACTAGTAAAAATCTTGTTAATATTTTTTTTAGTATAACCTTTTTTGTAATGTGTTCTTATTGAGATAAACTCTGAAAGTGATTATGAAGCTATTACATTGTATTAAAAATATCATTATCTTTTACTTAATAACTGCTAAACTTACACTCATATTCAAGAACAATACTATGATGGTTCGAACGCGTAGGGTCGGTTTTTTGTAGTTGTAGGCCTTTTTTGCAGTGCTGCGCAGAATTTTGAATTTTAAAACAGAGTGGCACTGTGCCTGTTAAGGGCAATCATGATACTTACTATCAGGCACCTGATTTGCTCTTATTGTCACTGACTATCATTAAAAAAATCCAATTGGAAACAATTACCTGCCGTGAAGAACGCGGTGATAAATTCCCTACCTTAGCACAGTATCTTACATAAGTATTGTTCTTGAATACGGGTGTAAGGTGCTTGGATCAAGGGATCGCTGAATACAGTAGACTGTCCAATTTTCCCGTTCTTTTCTGCCGCATACGTGCAAATTGTGGAATGATCTCCCTGCTGTGGTCTTCCCGTTGAGCTATAACATGGGGTTCTTCAAAAGGAGAGTGAATAGAGTGTTGAAGGGTCGGCAACATACTGTAATGTAATGTGGACTCCTTTTCCGCTCTTAGACTCTTATTATCTGGTCCGTTGTATGTGAAGTACTGTAACATACTGGCAATACCTCTGGCGTTGCAGGTATCCATAGGCGACGGTAACCGCGAGCCATCAAACGGTCCGTCTGCATGTTTGCCACCTATAGCATGAAACAAAATGTAACATTCATGGCGGAGACTCAATCCTGTAGTTTATTAACTATTAACACCAATATTAATAATAATAATAATAATATAATTAATAATATATATAATTAATATATATAATTATTAACTATTAACACCAATATTACAGAACACTAGGGGGCCACGAGATGACCCTTCGTCTCCGTGAGCATCTGATCAAGGCGTGGGAAGCCCAAGGAGGTGGAGACGTCAGAGCCTCGCCTCGGTCCATGGCCAAGCTGCTCAAGGAAGCCGAGAGGGTCAAGATTGTGCTCTCGGCTAATACTGAACATTATGCGCAGATTGAGGGCTTGCTCGATGATAAGGACTTTAAGGTTTTGGTAAGTGCTTTCATGTCTCGTCACAGAATAATAAAGGGACAGAAGGAACACTCTTCATAATCATTTATATAAATAGTGTGTCTAGTTCCGACGCAATAAAGTGCAATTCAGGTCGCACAGCGCCTAACTAATTATCATTATATTAATCTACAAGCTGCCTCTCTTTCTATTACGTCTTTCTGTTACGTCTCTATCTGTTCTCTCTGTCTAGCTCATAGAAAATTTCCCGTCAAGAAGGATGCCCCAGCTACTTATAGAAGAGCTTATATTTTTATTGTGGAGTGTCCTAGGCCTGGTCCTGTTACAATCTGTTACAGTCTGGACATACAGTACCTTATTATCTCATAGTCATATTTTGAATCGAATCCGGCCTTATTTATTTATTTAAATTCTTTGATGTGCTTACAGTAATATCAAAGCGCACAACAAACTAGTTTACTAAATTATAACCGAATACTAAATGCAAAAATACTACTAAACGAAAATAATAAAACTAATAATAACTTATAAATCTAATACAGTAACTCAAAAATAAATTGAGTGGCATATGGAATATATCCACTTCTGGCACTCGAGCAATGAATGTGTTGAGCAGTTCGTTAAACCCTTTGGACGTTAATAAAGCTTACAACTTATATGCATTCTAAAAGATACTTATGCAAGGAAAACACACAAAAATCTTAAAGGGTTTTATTTTTCTAACCAAACATTGTTTACTTGTGTTGTATCTACATACCATCCATCGGCTGTCTGGAAGAAATCGCTCATTAGCGATAAGACCGTCGCTTGTACATTTAAGTATAGTCGCTCTGTATCCTTTGTGTCGGTTCTATAAGTGTGGTTTGTACAATAAAGGTTTATCTATGTGTGTATCCCGCGGGCAGGTGACTCGCACAGAGTTCGAGGAGCTATGTGCGGACCTGTGGGCCCGAGTGGCGGGCGTGGTGCAGCGCGCCGTGTCCTCGGCGAGCGGGGCCGGCAGCGGCGCGCGCCTCGTGCTGGGCGGGGGCGCCGCGCGAGCCCCCGCCGTCCACGCCGCGCTGCGGGCCGCCGTGGGACACGAACCGTCCCGGTCTATCAACGCCGATGAAGCGGCTACGCTTGGCGCTGTTTACAGGTACCCACAAACGACTCGAGACCTGTATGGCCTCACTGTACAGAGCACTTGAGTTCCCACGTTAACCTAATACTTAACATAACTCTACAGATTTCTTTAGCCATAAGTTTGTTAAAATCAATTGTACCAATAAAGGCGTCGTTCAGAGCACACTGCTCTTTCATTTTTCAACTTAGCGTCCCGGCGTCGCGCACCCGTACTCAACAACGAACAAACTATTAACTCTAACTTATAACTTAACAAATAAAACAATGTATGCAGTCTCCAAACAGTCGAGACTACCAAGACCAATTCAGGAAAAATTTTACTTATCTAATTCTAGCTCTTCTTTATTTTTAGTTTTATTTTTCAGCTTCATCATCAGACTCCGATCCAGATAATGATAGATTCTAGGTGATATGTATCGGGTTGAGGTTACTTCATCATCGTCATCATCTCGGCCATAAGACGTCCTCTGCTGAACGTAGGCCTCGATCATAGATTTCCATCCAGTCCGGTTGTTGTTACTAGTTACTAGGAAGGATTACTAGGAATAAAAATTGAAATAGCCAACTTAATTATTATATGTACCTAATAATTCATATTATTATGTTTATGATATTAATGATGAATTTTGTCGACAGGGCGGCATCTCTAGCAACCGGTTACAAAGTGGCATCACTGAACGTACGAGACGCGGTTATATTCCCAGTGCAAGTCACATTCACTAGGAACGTCGATGGAACTGATAAACTGGTATGTTCTACAATATTTTTATTTATTTCTTAACAACGTCTATTGAAAGTAGGGTGAAATCGCCGGTCAGTAATAGTGTAATAACAATAAAATTCAAATGTCTAAGTAAAAAATATGACCTATGGATATAAAACCATCGCCTAGATCTCAGAGTGCCCAGAATGCTGGTTAAATCACCATAATTTAAATTATAATAAAAATTATAATTTGTTAAATCTTATTCTAATACTAATCTAGATTTTCATTTCATTTTCAGGAGGTAATTTTCAGGATACAATCAATTTATTATTATCAATTTCCTACTATTTTGTTATGGTTGCTCGTTAATCTGGGTTTTACTACTTCGCTTATATTTTTCCCAAGCCAACTCCAGATTTGCTTTGATTTGATCAGAAAAATTAAATATTGAATGTGGAAATTTTATTTGTCTTGTTTTGTTACAGATCAAGAGAACTCTCTTCGGCCCAATGAATCCGTACCCACAAAAGAAGGTAATCACATTCAACAAACACACAGACGATTTCAGTTTCAAAGTCAACTATGCTGAGTTGGACCATATTCCTTCTAACGAACTAGAATATTTAGGATCAGTTAATTTGACCGAAGTCACCCTAAAAGGTGTAGGTGAGGCCTTAGCAAAACATACAGGAGATAATGTCGAACATAAGGGAATTAAAGCTCATTTCAATTTGGACGATTCCGGTATACTTCATTTAGTCAACGTAGAATTCGTAGCAGAGAAAACTGTAACAGACGAAGACGATAAAGAGAGTACTATGGCCAAGATCGGTAGCACTATTAGCAAATTGTTTGGTTCTGAATCAGAAACTGAGAAAACCGAAGAGAAAGCTGATGAAAAGCCACAAGAGGCGGTTAAAAATGAAACGGAAAAAGCCAATGAGACTACTACAGAGAAACAAAATGCCACAGAACCAGAAACCAAGCCGAAACCTAAAGTTGTAGTACTAAAAGAACCTATACAATCCGAGGAGTCTATTCTGACTTTGCAACCTTTAACTAAAGATCAATTTAAAACTTCTAAAGGTAAAATCGCTGAGCTTGATGCAATAGATAAGAAAAGAACAGACCGAGAATCGGCGCTTAACAATTTAGAAGCGTTTGTAGTGGATGCACAAATGAAAATCGATATGGATGAGTACGCAAAATGTGGCACTCCAGAAGAAATCGAGGAAATCAAAAAGATTTGTACCGAAACATCTGAATGGTTGTACGACGACGGATACGATTCTGACACGGAAACATTTGAAGAGAAACTTGCTGCGCTAAGACAGAAAACCGACCCAATATACTACAAACATTGGGAACATAGAGAAAGGCCCGATGCGATTGCCGCTATCAGGGACATGTTGAACCACTCGCAAGAATTCCTCAAAATGGCAAAGAATTTCACAAAAGATGTGAATGACGACAAAGATGTATTCACTGACGTTGAAATTGGTATTTTGGAAAAGAAAATCACTGAAACTGAAACGTGGTTGAACACTTCGATTAAAGAACAAAAAGCGTTGAAGAAGAACGAGGATATCAAACTGACAGTTGATAGTATAAGAGAAAAAATGACCAATTTGGACAGAGAGGTGAAATACTTGGTGAATAAGATGAAGATTTGGCGGCCTAAGAAGGTTAAGAAGGAAGCTGAGAACAAAACTGAAGAGATTGTTATAGAAGCAGAAAACAAAGACAAGAGTGAAACACAAGAAGAGTCTCCCAAAGTTGAAGAAAGTGCAACAACTGAAAATGAAAATCAACCTCAAGAAGATTCTGGCCAAACTGAGCCGCCTTTGCAAATAGGTGATGGAGAAGAACATTCCGAATTATAATAGACGTGTGAGTTTATCATAATATGTTAGCTTAATTTATTTTTACCTTTTTTAATTTGAATGTCAGTGTGGCTTGTTCGCATTTCGTTGAAAATATTATATACTCGTCACTCGTACATCCTATGTGTATAGTATAATATATTATTATTATGTTCCTCCTTCATTTCTCGTGAGAGTTTACCTCTCTGTTCATAAGTTTTCCTGAAAACTGTTTTGTCTCTAAAAATTACATTCGAATGAAAAGGATAGACACAGATTTAGTATTTTTTTATGAGTTAGTTGAAAAGCGAACGGCGAACAAGTCATGAAAAATCTCAAATCTACTGCGGCCGCCTTTCCCTATTCCAAAAATACCTATTTATTGAATTACCCTGGTTTGGATATTTGGAGGTTTATTTTTAATTACATTTTGAAACGGCTTAATGCAGTGGCCCCAGTATAAACGGACGTACGAGTGTTAATAATGTATTTATTATAATGATGTAAACTTTATGTGATATATTAAAATGGATTTAAGTATGCGAGATGTATTATACTTTTTTCTGCTATAGACAAAGATTCTTACAAGACAAATTCTGATCAATATAGTCTAGATACCGACTGAAATATCAAATGGATAGACAAAACGATTAGTTTGAGTACGTTGAGGCAGGCCTCTTTTTTTTCGTACAGAAATATGACGCTCAATCTTAAATCAAATAAAACTTTAGCTAATAACTAAACTTCGTGCCCCCCCCCGCCCCCCCCCAATTATCTCAATAACTGCCTGGAGTCTGGAACTGTGCCCGATAGATGGCAATAGGCTCGCCCCCTATTACATGGGACCAATAACATACTGGCGAAATGTGTGTGTATCTACTATGGGACTGAGTCCTGGTACACCTCTGCCTACCCCTTCAGGAAAAAGGCGTGAATGAATGTTATGTTATGTGGCCCAGCGGAAATATGCCCGATTTCAAATCTGGAGTCCCTGGATCGAATCTCACCATGTGGACTTTTCATCTGGGCGCTACCGGGTTTCGGATGGCAGGTTTAATTGTAGGCCCCGGCGGCTTCCTATAAGATATGTAGGAGGCAGTCGTTTGGTCATGTCGCAGGCCTTGTAGAAATCTTGGCGACGAAACTCTGACAATATGGGTTGTCTACATAACCCATATTAATAAATTGACTTAAACAGTGTAATTGGGATAACCCGTTCTGTTAGAGTATTAATTCAAAATATTTATTGTTATAAACTAAAATTGCATAAGTTTCACAAATTTCCTTAGTTGTAGGTTGCACTATTTAATTAATGTTTTTATATGTCATATGAATATAAAAATCTTATTAAAAGGCCTATTACACTACATAAAATCAGGGCCCCTAATTTGGATTAAAAAAAGACATCGGCGATGAAATTTTTACTGCCTTATTGTTATTACACCACACTTATTAACGCTTAGGGGCCCTGGTTCCTGGTGTAGTGTAATAGGCCTCTAAGGGCTTAGTAGTAGCTAAAGTTGACCCTTACCCATCAGAATAAAAATAATAATATTTATTATAAAAAAGGTTGTAAGTTTTTGGTAAATAGAAGAAATTGAACTCATGAAATTATAACCAAATTGGAAAGCTTTTTCAGCATAATAGATGCGCATTATGTTATTTTGCTATTCGGTTTCACATCGTTTAATTCATATATAAGTGGTCAATACAATAAAAATAATAATATTGGTTTAAAGTTGAAAGCAGCGCTGGATCGCTACTTATCTGTTATTGTATGGATCAAGTATTTTAATGGCCGCATTATGGCCAAATGAGAAGCTCGCTTTATCTATATTGAGGTTATTACGAATTTGAATTGCACAAATGTTTAAATATTTTCATAGCCGGAAATGTTTTTAATTCTTGCAATAAGCTTCACTTTATTCGTGGATTGAAATTTAACGTATCGTCGCGAATATGTCGTTTAATATCGTAATAGGCCAAATATGTCTAATTGACAATGAATGATAGGCCTTAGCAAACGATGAGTGATATTGATTAACTTATTATATTTATTTTAAGTAGAATTTTCACTTTACTGCCTCAGTGGCGTAGTGAGCGCAAGCTCTACTGCTCATCATGAGGTCCTGGGTTCGATCCCCAGGTCAGGCAGTGTTATTTGGATTTTCCGTTCGGAATCATATCAGTGACAGCCTGGAGTCTGGAACTGTGCCCGGTAGATGGCAATAGGTTTGCCCCCTTCTACATAGGACCAATGACAACACTGGCGAAATGTTGTACCTACTATGGGACTGAGTCCTGGGTACACTGTGATTGTTTTTTATTTTCACTTGTGTATGTATGTATTATTTTACTCGCACCTCTTGAAGCGCACACACACGCGTTCACACCTACGCAAAGTTTTTAATTGGACTCATAATTTAATTCCAGTACCGAGTACCTATCCATAATGTTGTCGAAGTTAGCAATAAGTTAGCGAATATGCAAAAATGACCAATGTGTAGCCGCCAAGTAAGCCCCGAATTTCAACGACTATCTGTAGTCGCGACTTTAAAAAAGTTTATATACGATCTTTTGGTATCTTACGTCTATAGCAGAGAAATAGTTTCGTTTTCTTATAGGTACTGTAACAACGTGAGATTCGTTCAATCCCAGTCGCAAATGATAATAAATTATACGATGACACATCTTATGTAGTTTTATTATTAATGTTAAGTTATCGTGAGACAAACTAATGGCGGCTGTAAAGTGCGCTGCGAACGATAAAGTTATCAAATACTGTCGTTGCATCTATCAAAGTAAATTTAATATGAAAATTGCAGCAGTTTTACGCCTAACTTCCTAAGCGCCACTTATTTTGTCTTGCATATACTAAATATAAATTATTTCGAAAAGAATGGGGCAATGTGTCTCTGAAGCGGTGAATGATGAATGTCTGAAAACTAAAAGCGGGTTCACACGGTCGATTTTAGTTGACCAACATTTATTATTCAACAAAACACATTGAAAAGTAACTTGAATTTCGTGGCTTCGTTTTGTTTAAAACTGTTCAGGCGGTTCGAATCGTATGCGATTTAGAAGTGGATAAACTAAAAGTTTATAATAGCCCCTTTTATTGTAATAAGGGCTGAGCCTATTGCCATTTACCGGGCACAGTTCCAGATTCCAGGCAATTATTGAAAAAAATCCAATATTTAACGCTTTGCCTGACCTGGGGAATAGACTATAATAGATTTTATTGCAATTCAGAACAGTATTGTACTGATAAAATTTTAAACACACTTGTCTCGTAAACATTTAGGAACTTCACTCTCTGTAACTTTACAAAAGTTTTATTAGGTAATCAGTATAGCAATTTCCTAACTAATGTAAAAAAAGGTAATGGGATGAAATTTCAGTGGTTAACTACTTAAGTAAAGTCACCTGATCCAGCCACCTACTGGGTATAGTAAATACCTCAGATCATTCAAACAAAAATACCAATCGAATGAGACTGCCGGTCACTCACATGCGTACGAATACGCGAACCCACAAGTGTAGGACGACATTCGCAAATAACTATGCAAAGTTTTCGCTGCATTCGTGGATTTCCAAGTTGTGTCGGTTTTTTGACGCACATCAAAGGGCGCGAACCTCGAACCTTCGCGTAGTCTCCTACACATTCGTGCAACCAGTTGTGCTCACAGAGTACTTTATATAACTTAGCGATAAGACCGCCCATTGTTACACTAGTTATTAGTTTTTAGATCTTCTTGTTTGTAGTGTACCAATAAAGTGTTTATCTATCTATGAAATGCAAACAGGTTTCCATAATGAGTTTGCGAACCCATTCGCATATCCGCTGAGTTTGCGAATAGTATATCTGACTGCCCTCACATGCGTGCAAACATTCGTACAATGTACGAATATTTTTACGCATGTGAGTGACCGGGGTAAAGCAATCAACATAATATATTGATATCCAATAACAACGGAGATAATATACCTAAGAAAACTAACAAACACACGAGTTAAAATGTAATAATTTATAAACAAGCAATTAAACGCAAGGTTACGGACTGTAATTAAGATACGGGAGGACATAAAAAAACTGCATGATGAGCGTAACAATATGAAATGATAATGTGTCAAGTCCTACAAACACATTATTGGCAGTGAAGAATTCTCAGAAGGAATCTTGATGAACTGGATATCGATAGGCAAGTACAGTAATTTTTTTTTACTTAGGATAGTTTTTTGTGATTATTTATGTTCTGGAAATAGCAACTACGGTCTATATCTGACATTTATTATGAGTGTGATGGAAGGCTAATTACTTACCTACCTATTCGAGATGATTGCTATGAAGTTTTTTTGGTTCGCAAATATAAGTGGTGTGGTATTTTTCTCTGAATACATTTGCGTTTCTTGTTCGATCAATGAATTAATCAAGGCTGAAGCATTCCTCAGTGATGATCGAGATCTCAATGCATATGGCAAAAACACCAGTTTTATCGTTATCTGTCCACTCGGATGCTCGCTGCCATCTCAAATACATTTTAAATCATACAATATCTTGACAGGCACCTAAAGCCCCATTACCAGCAACTTGTTTCAAAAGAGCTTTTGTTTTTTTAAGTCCCGAAGGAATGAGACGGCGCCCGCGCTCGTACAGGCGCCTTTCTCCGGCAGAAAGAGACAGATTTAGATCTAGAAAGAGCAAGAACAATAGCATTCCGCGTCACACACACACGAGCAATATGAATAAATGAATCCAGTTTGGTTGTAATAAGCCGGTGTGTCGGTCGTGCGTTCTCGTTCGGGATCACAGTGGCCAGTGATGTAAACAAAAAACTTTGGATATTGTGTGTTTTGTAGCACATTTCTGACTGGGTGCATCCTGAACTATGTGTTTGCATTGAGCGTGTAGTGTTTCTGAAGGATTTCGGAGCAATTGGGGAGTGAAAAGGTAAGAATAACCAAGAATGCAGTCAGTTCGATCTCGCGTCCCTCTTGCAGGAATGCGTGCACCTCGCTCGGCCCAGGCGCACCTGGTAGTCGACTATCGAATTCACTGTTCCCTCAATTATATTACACTTGACATGATATTACCCGTTATCGTTTACTTGTTATATCACAACCGTTAACCCTTAACACTTACGAGCAATTTACTTGGCTCGTTTTCGACAGTAATTGACCGGACAATGCCGACGGTTGAATGAAACTTTATGGTACCAAAATACTGGTAAAGGAACCTATTATGTTACACGCGTGGGCTTGCGTCCTATAAACATTGTTTTTCTACACATTTTGTCTTGAAAATTTTTAACAATACAAATTAAAGGGAAGACTATAAATATGGAGGAGATTATGTATCATGTTTGGTGAAACGTATCCATCAAGAAACTTTTTAATTGCTCAAGTTCCTCAGGTTTCTCAGAATTAGTAGGTAACCGAGTTTAAAGGCAGGTAGGTCTGTCTGAAATAAATAATAAGCTCGTGGAGTGATTTCGTGAAGTGGAGTGACATAACCCGTCTGAATTAACTGGGCACTGGTTGCTGGAAGGTCTCACCTAAAATAGATGATTTCTAAGTGAGGTACCTGTACCAATATCTCTTGAATTCCAACTAGGTAGGTATTACTTATTTATCTGCTGGGAGCCGAAAAATAACTTTCCACGAAGGACTTTGCCAAATTAATCACTTGGCCAAGTTCTAAATTGACTGTGAAGGAAGGTACCTACTTACAGTTCTTACTATACTTTCTGCCAAAAACTTGCGCAAAATTCCCCAGACTGGTCGTTAACTGTTTCGATATTGTTTTGTATGTGTGTAATAATCCTATTACTAAAAGTTATTGGACATTGGATTACACTTAGGCTTTTATATTATATTGATGGATACTAATCGTAAAGAGTAATCCTGACGTTATTCTTCATTACGAAGATTTTCATTATTCCATTGAAATGCTTGTAATTTTACCATCTGTCCTGAAACCAAGGCAGAAATTAGGTAAGTACCTACAAACATTTTTGAACGTAAGCATCGATGTAAGTAGGTACCTACTTATTATCTGTCGATAGAAGATCATACTTGGCGTTTATAAAAAGTACATAAGAAGACAAGAAAAGACTTGCATCAGCGAAAACTGCCGCATTGCAGGTTCTTCTACCGAATTACGAAAACTGGCGATTCAAACTGGTTCTTAGAGAAAATTGTTGTAACCAGCGATATGACGTGATCTTGAAAAGAATTGTCACAAAGATGTTCAGAAGTAGGTACTTGTAGGTATCTTGAATTCTACAGCATTGCATCGCTGTCCATAAAAAACTGATTTTGTGATGGATTAGAAAGAAATAAAGTAGAAAGTACTTATTAGTTTAGTCTTAACTTAGACACCCTAACATCGCGTATGCTGCAAAACAGTATAATATACCTACCCAATTACTTAAGACGACGAATTGATAATATTGGCGGTAGGGATCTCAATATTTCTCAGCAACTACAAAACATTTGGAACTAATGTTTATGTTTTTACATTTATCATGATATTGACATCATTTTGGTAATTGGTTTACATGATTGGTTAACTTTTACAGCAGAGAAAAAAATATCAAAGACGGCTCTATAAAAATAGAGATTCTCATTCTACAGGGAAATGAGACTGATTAATGCCCCTAAATTTTTTGTACAGATTAATCAATGCTCAGATTTCAATGTGTTAATTTGATTTTATTAAATTAGCAATAGTTTTTATTTTATTCGAGAAATACTGTTTTGGCGTAATATACAGGGGTGTGAGCGGGTTGCGGGACTCAGCGCACGATTTTAGATTCATTATTTAACACTGCGTCACCTTAACTCTGCATAATGCAGGTTGCAGAACAACCATCGCTGATCTTCCTGTACTAGGTACATATATTTTTCAGTGACAACACGAACATTCCTTATACTTATAATATACCCTCCGTAACTTGGTAAAGGATATTTTCATGACATTAATGATAATGTAAGTAAGTGCTCATGTACCTACCCATCTTATATTACAATCACACAAGAATAGGTACCTAAATATAAGCGTAATTTTATGGACTAAGTAAGTTATTAGCCTACCTTGAATAGCTGCGGTGTTACCTATAGTTACGGGTCAGTTTTGTCACATGCTTAATTACCCATATATAAGGTGCCTCCCTATATCAATGTGATGTCATATTCTATGGTATCATTAACGGTATGAGGCAGTTTATTCAAATCTCGATAATTAATTCATCTTTTGGATGGGTTGTCACCATTTTTGGCACGCGACGCGCGTTGAGCACGGACGTTAGACATGGAGCATGCCATGCTTAGTATGCACGGTCATAGTCACATTCATGTTACGATTGGATAGGACGAATGATTTCTATTTGATGTGCGGATAATGTTAGCTTGATTCTGTAAGCTGAGCGTACTCCATCTCTTAGGATTTTGTCACAATCCTATGAAATATTTACCAATTCGATCTCTGTATATAATCAACCTTCTAGGTTTCCCTGTCGGTGTCATGGAACACATTCTAAGGGGTCCAAAATGGGCGTCAGTGTTAGTATAAAACTTCCATATTTCATAATTTTGAGCTGACTGTTCATACACTAGTCATTCATATTATGGTAAATGTTGAAATGCGATTATTTCAAGAAATAGCCAAACTCGACAACACGAATTAAAAAAACTGGCGTCTCTACGAAATGTAACTTGGTACTAGTTCCCACATACATTTTATTATTATTTATTAAGACCTAACCTATATTTGTTGATGCAACACGTAGAATGACGATATAGTGAAGATGCTTGCGTATAATATGTATTTCTGAATTAATTTATATAGATAAGACGGTGTGTACGTGATTACAGGCATGACGGCTCAAAGTAACCTTCACTCAAAATAGCACGCGAAAAGATTCCTCGTGAAAATCTATATTTTATGTTACTACAAGAAGTAGGTATGTCGCCAATCGCCAATCAAGAGATCATGAGATATGGTAAGAATATTCAATGACATAAGAAAAAAGAAACAGAGTAGCATTATGTTTTATAGTCAAATTAGATAAACACAGATAAACAGTGTAAACCATACATAGGACACAAAAAAAATTAGGCTAGTACAAGTAACGGTCTTATCGCTTAAAGCGATTTCTTCCAGACAGCCGGACAGGTTCATTGATAATAAGCAATGCGAGTCGGCATTGTGGTTTCCCTATTGACAAAAAAAACTAAAACAGTAATAGTTCTAACAACTTAGTACCTACTCACTAGTTAGTCATAGACTTCAAATACCCATTATTGGTATCAGAATATCCAAAATAATTTAGATCATATAAATAAACTGGGAGACTGGCACAAGACAGGGGAGAATGGAACTGGGAAGGGGAGATCTGGAAGAAATCTCCACTTCCTGAGGAAGAAAAATAAACCATCATAACCACCAAAATAAATTAAAAATTAAACGATTTTATTGTTCTGTATTCAGTGGTTAATTTGTTCAAGGTATTCAGATATTTAAACGTGTGTACCAAATATTAGATCAGTCTGTCAACAGGAAAAAAAAGCTAAATTTGACCCAATCAAACAAATTACCTGAACAAACAGTTCAAGCTTAATAAGAGCGTTTAATAAAATGTTCAGCAATGTAAGTCTTCCGGATGATGATGATGTATAAAAACCACTATCAGTTTGTTAGTTGTCATCATTTTCTGTAAAACCCATCCTGTAGTTAAACAGACCTGCCAAGTACTAACGCAATATTAAGATAGCTGACACGATATCCGAGACTTTATGGATGCACTCAGAAGTCACTGAAGACTTAAGTGAACCTACCTAGATCAGATTACATGTGTTATGCGAGTATGGTATTTATGTTAAAGTAACTGTATATAGTTGTAGGTACCAATAATCTGCGGATATATTGATATCTACCATTTATGGTACGCCTCTTTTACAGTACCACACCTTTGCCAGTTATTCATCCGCCAAGCAGTACTGTGCAAACATTAGTGTGTTCCGGTCTGAAGGGGAAATGTTACCAGCGAAATTACTGGGCATGATGAGATTAAACAATTAATATCTCAGGGTTACAGGCGCAGTGCAGTGCCGCGAAGAATTTTAAATTTTGAAACACTATGGGTGGCACTGTGTCTGATATGGGCAATCATGATGCTTACCATCAGGCACCTGATTTGCTCGTCTTATCACTGTTATAAAAAAAATATTGTTTGTGCAAACCATGTACGGATTACGGATGCAGGTTCCCAGTTCAACATGCAACATGATGTTTAATATTTTGTCGTAGAATAATCGAAAACATCGCATCATTGAGAAAAATCTAGGACGATTACAAAGAGCCAGATAATAGGAAACCAATAAACGAAGATATTCTCAATTTTCCAAGCTATTTTTGGATTTTTGTAGTAGTCCAACAAACCATTCATAGGACCATTGAAAACATGAATGATTATTATCCATTCAACAAGCACCACATTTTCGTGGTATCTAGTACATTGTACTG
This sequence comes from Hemistola chrysoprasaria, assembly GCA_947063395.1. Lineage (NCBI taxonomy): Eukaryota > Metazoa > Arthropoda > Insecta > Lepidoptera > Geometridae > Hemistola > Hemistola chrysoprasaria. The sequence continues at coordinate 11,206,144 of OX346723.1, forward strand.
GTATATTTAATTTGATCGTAGGTAATATACGAGTAGATGGGGTACTATGTGATAAAAGAAGTCCTATGTAACAAACGCATGTGCTTAGAAAAAAGTTTTCCCTTTTAGATTAAATCTAGAAGCGACAGTTCTTAATTTATGCAAAGTACGCGGCCTACTGACTAGATGTAAGAAACCTTGCCATAATTAATAGGTCTTCAGTCTCGTATCCTTATGTGAAAACTGGATACGCTCCATCAAATGCTGTCCATATTTAGTATCCGCATTGCCTGATGCAGACGCTTGATAATAGCGTTCGTATCATTCATTCAATCGCCACATATCTGAGCTCTACAAGCTTTGAGACACACATCTCATTCATTTGAGGCGATTATGACGTGAAATCTGAGACGTTCGGAGACCATGAATGCGTCAGACACACTGCAGTAAGGACCTGCAAATTAATATGGAATGTTTTATCCACGTTTTTACCTACACCCTGATATTGAGTAATTCTTTAGTGGAGTTGGATGAACCGGACTTTTGATGTCGTTCAATACGAAGTCACACTTAGATTAGGTAAGTATATCAGGTTCTACATAAAGCTTTAGTCTGTAATTTTTCATTAATAAGTTCTTATATCCTCAATATGCAGTTTGAACATATAATAAACCTAGTTGCCATATTATAAGATCAAAACAGGTCTACAGGTACACTATAAAATATATAAAGCAGGCCGCTAAAATTTTGCAGTTTGAATTTTATCTAAAACGAAATTATGGTTTATAACTTCCACCTCGACAAAGATAAATTTGAAGATGAATGTGATAAGATACGTTTCCGCCTTCCTGCCAATGACAAAGTTCCAGGTTTTATCGATCTTAAAGCTTTTGTATTCGGTCCAATGTGAACTGTGTAGGACCTATGAGTACAAAGATGAGATAATCTCAAAATAGGCATGCTGTCATGTCCCTAATAGATAGCAATCGGCAATAAGTATGCCATTGAGCCCGTGGTTGTTAAATTGATTATCGATTATTACCGACTCGGATCAAATATGCCGATTCAATCATTTGGTTGTAAAATTAAAATCGGTAAGTGTACTCGAAACTACGGTCTCTGTGTTGTAGAGCTTTAATTAAAAAGTGGCGTCATTAAAACGTGTATAAAAGTGGGCCAAGCATCATAAAACAGCTTTAATATAAAATTAATAAAGGTAAAACTACCTATTTATGATAGTAAAATAAATTTATATCAAATTTTCGTGTGGAGAAAACGAAAACAGAAGAAAAAGCAAGTTCACACTATGCCATAAATTACAGCTGATAATGAATTACATCAGCCAAAAACTAATCTATAACGATAAAATTTAAATGTTGAATTTGTAAACGTAATGTTAAAAAATTAGGTAAGTATATCAGGTTCTACATAAAGCTTTAGTCTGTAATTTTTCATTAATAAGTTCTTATATCCTCAATATGCAGTTTGAACATATAAACCTAGTTGCCATATTATAAGATCAAAACAGGTCTACAGGTACACTATAAAATATATAAGGCAGGCCGCTAAAATTTTGCAGACTGCCTCGGTGGCGTAGAAGGCGCATGCTTGACTGCCAATCAAGAGGTCCCGGGTTCGATCCCCAGGTCAGGCAGTGTTACATATTGGATTTTTCCACTAGGAATTATCTCAATAACTGCCTGGAGTCTGGAACTGTGCCCGGTAGATGGCAATAGGCTCGCCCCCTATTACATGGGACCAATAACATACTGGCAAAATGTGGGTGTATCTACTGTGGAACTGAGTCCTGGGTACACCTCTGCCTACCCCTTCGGGAAAAAGGCGTGAATGTATGTATGTATGTATGTTAAAAAATAATTAATGCAGTTATAAAAGTTTTTGGATTGTAGATTCAGGAAGTGATGATCGCTCCCATATTATATTCTGAACTGAGTAGGTGGTTATTTATTAGGTAGGTACCTAATTAAGCACGTGTCATCTCTCGAGCACAAGACACAGAACAATCAAGGACAATAGACCAGATTACATCAGATAGTGCCGTCAGAGGACCTTCCTTCCTGTGCCAGGGTGGTTCTCATTGTTCTGAGGACCTACTTGTATACGCACTTCCTAGATCAAGTACGGTTACCGGGCTTGAAAAGATCGCTATGACGTTGAAAAGGGTAGCGAAATTCGCGAAATAATTTATGGTAGATATACCTACATTTTAAAGAGAGAGATCGTTGTATGTTCTTCCAGTTAACAATTTTATAAAAGCTAATAGAATACAGATGATTATTAAGTATGTATATTGTATATATTCCATCTATTACGAAATGCAAGATTGAATTTAGAATGGAAACCGTGTCTAGGTAGCGAACAAGGTCTGGGAGTGTTGTAGAAATTGAACCGAGGACCAAAAAGATGTCTATGCTTGAATGGCCGAATTGTAGCTGATTATAAGTTTAATAAAAAATAAGTATAATTCCACTGCTGCTATTTAGAATTCCTAATAGATACTGTTGAACCTGTCGAACTTATAAACATTGTGAGAAATCAACAATCTCATTTTTAAAATTGTATTCTTTTATGGCAGAATATATAACAGTACTAATAGGTTATGTAAAACAAACAATTAATAGAGCATAATATCTCGGTAGTAAACCTACTGTTCTAAGTAGGTAAGTACATGTATATTCCTTGTTAACTGTTGTAGTGAAAGTTTCTCAATTTACTGGCTTGATGCCGTCCCATCACCATTTGTGGACGTAAACTTGCTTGGAGACGACTACTATAAGTATGCTCATAGGTACAAATTTACCTGAATAAATTACCTGATATGCACCGTAATTGCATACCGTACTACGAATGTAATGTTAGTACCATTAAAATTGCACATCATCTGCTAGCATGTCTTTTACACTATGTAAGTCGTAAGTAAAACATCTGTAACTATGCGCCTATTAATTTTATGGGGCCTGTATTTCTTTTTTCTAGATCTAACAAATTGCTTAAGTACATCTACATCTAAGAACTTTCTTCCAGTTCATTGTACAGTTTTAAAGGCTAAGGCAAATAATTGTTATTATATTATGACTTATTTTTAATAAATATCCTAGTCTACCTGCAAATTATTACTATCCTTGCGCTTTTTGTCGTTGTTTAGCTCCGGTTTATCTTAAGATCTAGAATCTCAAGCTTTTTATTTCAAACTAAAACGAGTTGTGTTAGCGATACCTATATCAGATAACATTATAATTAGCAATAGCTGGATTAGTTATTAAATAATCTTCTTACTCAAGACAATACAAACATATAGACTTATCATAATATTAGCATGATCTTCTTTGCATTCAACATTAGATATTTTGAAATAAGCTAAAGGAATTTCGAATTTTATCATTCTGGAACACTAGCGAATATCACTGACATATCTATGACTGACATCATTAATTCTATGTTCTCTTCACTTGCTACGACTCTGACATATTACGGCTTTGGCTTCTTCCACTTTCATTACATTCGTCATACATGGTCGGTTATAGGTACTTTAGACCTGATATTTCTTTCGTCGCCGTTCGACCCCTACCGACTTGACCAATCACACTTATAATATATACTTAAATATCTTTTGTTAATCTCCTTTCATCCGTCCTCTCCACGATGTCCGAACCACCTGAGCATTCCTTTCTCTATCTTTGTCATCTTCTAACACGCCACAGCGTTCCCTAATCGCACTTTTCCTCATTTGTCCATCTAGGTCACTTCAGTCATACTTCTCATTCCTATAATGTGTAAGAGTAATCAATCTACCATTTGAGTAGAAAAAGATATATGTTTTGTGGCATAAACTGACATTTCGAAATTTTCATTGATAAATAGCCCGAGCCTGTGGCCCGAGCTAAAGTTCGTTCAGTCGGTAAAGGGTAATATGTTTTTGAGGTGACTGCTGATACTAATTTGACATAATGCCCACATGACATTCTCATGCATCCTCTGACAAATTATTCACATGACGTGACTACTTTATTTTTGGACGACGTGATGCGACAAACCTTTTAAAATTGAAGAGGATATAATATAGAGTTTTTGGGTTACCTACATTAACAATTTGTTCGGTATCATTTAGAGTTGTACAATGGTGAACCTACTATGGGGTACTAAGTTTTATAAACTCTACCTAGGTAAAACAAAACCAACCTACCCAAATCTTAACTGAAACATATGAATAGGGTAAATGTTCTTGTTCTTACATACCAAACTATTATAATGGGTACCTTACCAGTACTGTTTAACAATACAGTAAACGCAAAAGTACCAAAGGAAGGCTACTGACTACTGCATAGTGTACATTCACTTACTTATATCCACCTAACTCAGCTACTTGCTCCAAATACCAGTTCATATAATGACATCAGTAAGTCAATGTCTCCCAAATCAATATACCCGAAAGCGTGTTTGTTTTGAAACTGGATCACCGTGGCTTGTCATCGATCTCTATAGTGGGGTTACGGACCACACACGATTGGTTCCGGGTTCTTGAATTTACCGAATAAGGTTGTGCAAGCGTTCGAACACGTGCTGCCTTTATTGAGACACACCGAAATGTCAATTGCTTTGTGCGAACCGTATTTTTGTAACAAGTGGAATAGCTAAAAGATGTACGTTTTTATATGACAGACTTGCAGCTCTTTTCAAGCCATGCATAGTATGTATTAAAATTTCTCACTTAGTTTGTTATTCGTTGTCTTACTCTACTATATATCTATACATATCTCTACAACCACTCACACGATTTATCTTATTTTCAAACATACATATTTTTAACAAGAGTTTGGAGGTTAATCGTCGAATCCAACTAGGCTGGGATGCGTTCGGAAACCTAGGTACCTACGCAATGTCTTCTCGTCCAAAATGCCTGTGTCTCAAATCCAAGGTCTTCGACCAGTGTGTCTTTGATTCTATTGATGACTTACGGATCAGATCGAACGTGGTCTCTGACTGTGGGGCTTATCAGTAAGCTCAAAATAGCGCAACGAGTTATGGGCTATGCTAGGGATTTCTCTGCGAGATTGAATAAGAAGTGTGATTCGTAGACGAACTAAAGTTACTGATATAGCCAAGCGGATTAGCAAGTTGAAGTGGTAATGCACAAGCAGGGCACATAGCACGTAGAACTGATAGCGGATGGGGCTGTAAAGTTCTCGAATGGACACCACGGACCGGCAAGCGCAGCGTAGGACGTCTACCCGCAAGGTGGAAAGACGATCTGATAAGGCAGGAACACACTGGATGCAGGCCGCTTACAACCAGACTGGACTGGACTAAATCTATGAGGGAAGCCTATGTTCAACGGTGGACGTCCTATGGCTAAGATGATGATGATGACGATATTTATAAAAAAAGTTACATGTACTACCTAATTCCCATCAGACCAAACTATCTGCCTGCTTTTAAGAATATACTCGTAGAGTAATTGTTTCACAAGTTATCGTCTAAAAAACTTAAAACAAGCTGATTTGCCTAAATTTATCAGGATCGCGCAAGTGGAGAGAATAAGTATCTGTCTACTCTGTCTTCTCTGACGAGAACAGGGCGTGACTAATTAAATTGTACGATAATAATATAAGTGCGGGTATGTAAAAAAATTTTGGAGTTAAAAATTACCTTAGATTCTATAACCAAACACACAAACCAACTATGTCCATTATAGGTAGAGTTGTCAGTTGGCACAGTTAATGATGCAAACAATTCAGATTCCCAACTCTGCACTCGGCATCCTCGCTTCTGCCAGTGGATGTAAATGCCTGTCCCGGCATGTGGGATCCGACGCATAATACGACTACTGAATACTGCATGCGTTTAACCAAATTTCAGTTATACCGAGGAATATGTAGTTAGGTAAGGTAGCCTTTGATAGGGAAGTTTTGTACCTATAGCAAATACCGATGAGGTCTGAAGTCTTGGGCTTTGAGCTCGGTGTTACAGAAAGCTTTAGGGAGCTTTTCTAAGCTCCGTTCCTAAGGATGAGTTTGGCGACAACCAATCAGGCCCTATTGTATGACTTGACAACTTATATTCCACCATAGATGTAACTAATTTCACCTCATCATCATCACCTGAGCCGTAGGAAGTTCACTGCTGGACATAGGCTTATCCCATGGATTTCCAACTAGTCCGGTTGTAAACGGCTTGCATCCAGCTTATTCCTGCTGTCTTCTTTAAGGTGCTATTCACTCATTCATTATGCTACCAGTGTGCTGAACTGTGCGGCACTGTAATAAATCCAACATTTGTGTGTTGCCGCACAGTTCAGCACACTGGTGGAATCGCACCTTTAAATCGTCTGTCCACCGTGTGGGTGGACGTCCTACGCTGCGTTTGTGCCGGTCCGTGGTCTCCATTCTAGAACCTTACAGCCCCATCAGCCACCAGTTCTACGTGCTATGTGCTCTTCCCATGGCTACTATGTTGGTTAGTTTTGTTCGTACGAATCTCCTCCTTTCTGATACGATAATAGAGACTTTTTACCTATGCAGTAGGTAATTTATATCAAAATTGTCCGAAGACAAAATATTATTTTCGAAACGAATTCACTCTTAATTTTGTTTGGGGCAATCATGTCGGTAACAATCGATTTTAACTTAATTTTAATAAAGAGAAAACGAACAGAATTTTAACCACTTCAATTATACTCTTTGTGTCATTGTCTCAAAGAAATTACTCTGTTCCCAATTTTCAAAATTGTATAACTGCTATAAGACACAAAAGCTGCAATTAAAGCAAGGCAATGAAAGCGTTTTTTATTATCGCACGTGAATCGTGAAGGGTGGTATGCGGGCTCATACGATTGTTTAACGACAGGTTTCAATGAAAGGGCTTATTCTGTCTTCTTTCATTTCTTTTTTACTGTCGTTAGGTATAAAAACCACGATCTATTCGTTTTATTATGTAGGTAGAGTGTTTTACGCACATTATATAATATTATATAATGCAGTCTACGTAGGTCTGAGTATACCTATTCCAAAAATTTCATCAGTGCAAATTGAATAATATAATATAATAATAATAATAATAATTCATTTATTTCAGGCAATAGTGCGTATAATAAATTATACGCACCAGAGGCCCATATTAATAAATACCTTATATAATATGGGACAACTTTCACACACGGTCATCTGGTCTCAAACTAGCCTAGAAGCCTGTACTATGGTAACCAGATGACTGATATACATACTTATATAAGCTTATAACACCCAGACACAGATCAAACAGACATGTTCATGCACACAAATGTTTGACCTGGCCGGGGATCGAACCCGGGGCCTGCGGCACAGAAAGCAGAGTTACTACCATCTGAGCCAACGAGGCTGTCACTGAAAAGTGAATGAAATGGCTGTGAATGAAAAGTAGGAAATTGAATGAAGTCTAAAAACGAGAAAGTTTGATTTACAACTTGAAATAAAACAAGTACTATGGCTGGATAAACACTCATTTAGCTATTTAAATGACCGAATGTACCTTTAGATCTAAAACAACCCACAACCTATTCTTACCTATACTTGTTTCTAAGTTTATTATTACTAAAAGTAAGTAGTAAGTTCTCTGGTAGTATAACGGGCTACCTAGAATTCAGAAGATACCTACAACCTTAATGAGTGGGAAGGTCAGTTTAGATACACAGTCTAAATAATTTGCCTTACACCAGATATCTATCTCCTAATGTCGACAAACATTGTTGGAGAACGACTTTCTCCTCCATTCAAAGCTTCAGAAATACTTTTAAAACGTACAAAAATGTAACGCTTCACAATTTACACCTGCTGCCAGTTACTGTTGGCCACAGGATATTCAGCAAATGGCTGCGAGGTTTTCACACCTTTCGGCTTAACGTGTATTCGGTAAACCAGCGCTTTAAGCGCTTCCGGAAAAACGACGGTAGCTGTAAATGGATGTTATCTGTTAACTGATGCCCAACGTGATCGTCGAAACCCGTACCTACTGTGAACCATTGGACTAAGGACTAAGGTAAACTGCATTTGACTGAAGTAACTGTTTGGTTCTGAATACTTTACTTCTTAAGATTTTATTGCTAGATAGACATACCATCACACTTTTTCCGTAGGGGTAGGCAGAGGTGTACCCAAGACTCAGTCCCATAGTAGGTCTACTATCTACATCCACATACCATGTAATAGGGGGCGAGCCTATTGCCATCTACCGGGCACAACTCCAGACTCCAGCCTGTCATTGAAATATTTCCTAATGGAAAAATTCAATAACACCTACTGACCTGGGCATCAAACCCGGGACCTCATGATCGACAGAAGAGTTTGAGAGCACTACGCCACCGATGCAGTCCATTGCATTGCTAGATAGAAGGAAGGAAGAAAAGAGCGTAGGTACATTGGTCTTCTAGGAATTTGACACGATCCTATGAAAAATTTACTGTGTCCTGTTAATTCTAGATAAGTCAAAGCCGGTTTAAAATTGTAACCTTTCGGTGCGTGTGTTGCCATTTTTAGAATTTCTCTTAACTTGAATGCTATATTTATTATTGAATTGGAAGTGTTAGTTTTGTGGCTAACATGTATTTTGAAACATGTTCATAAGTATTCAGTGCAGTAGATACCTAACTATGACCAATCGAGTCGTGGTCGAGATTTAAATTAGAGAGCACAACCTCACGTTCACATACCTATCATGTAACGACATGTATCAAGGAAGCAGCGGTCATCGCTAATAGGTATACACATCCATGTCCAAAACTAAGGATTCAGGAAATGTCAACGATAATCTATTAACATAATCAATGCGACCAAAAATAACACTACGTTTCAGTATATGGAGTTGCTGTCAAAACGTCATCGCGCATATAGACGCAAGCGCCCTCTCCAATATTCACAAAGATCTTTTAATGCTGCCCTCGGGTCCACGCTTCACGCTTCATGGCCAGAATTTTAATATCATCAGTTAATATAGTTGGACTTGACAGCCCGATGACATTTGTATGATAATCGTGGTGTGCGATGATTGTAATTAGCTACGGCGCCAATGTTCTCGATATTCAGGATCGACATGCGAAAACTGCTAATGATTAGTCATTTGATTACAAAACACGACGTTTTTGAATGGATTTATGTAATTTATAACATAACATTATTCGATTATAAATTATTGTTCCTGTCGTAAAGTTGTAACAGGTAGGTACTTCAACATCGATAATGTGTTGAGATTTGCTATTTATATTTAAAAAGCAACTCTTTTCATCTCGACCGCAGTTAACTCGACCGCACCTTTTATATTTTTATTATTATGTCGGGGGCGACTCGACCGCTTATACAAAGTACAGTTGGTTGAAAAAGTACTTGCTAAGCAAACCGCATCACCAAATCAAGCATTGGGCCTTGATAACAAACATAGCTTTCATCCTTATCCGTCAAGTCCAAAATTAAAAATCTTATTGCATTTGCACCTAAATACATAGGGTCAAGCCAATCTTACTGAGAATACTTAAATAAGAACTTACTCTTGTTTCTCTCAACGGATTTATCTAAAAACAATGAAAATTTCGCAAATAAGGTTTTACTTACCGCCACACACCAGTTTCTGATAGTATTTACCTCCCTATGTTCCAAAGGCGTTTAAAAGAACGAGCATTTCCATCCAGCGCTTAGGTTTTTGTAGTGGTAGGCCTCTTTTGCAGGGGGCCGCCTGGGGAAGTACCACACCTTTGCCAGTTATTCATCCGCCAAGCAGTTTTGTGCAAACATTACTGTGTTCCGGTATGAAGGGCAATGTTACCAGCGAAATTACTGGGCATGATGAGATTCAACAACTCCTATCTCAGGGTGACAGGCGCAGTGCAGTGCCGCGCAGAATTTTAAATTTTAAAACACTGGGTGGCACTGTGTCTGATATGGGCGATCATGATGCTTACCATCAGGCACCTGATTTGCTCGTCTTGTCACTCAATATCATAAAAAAAAAGGTAGATATGTGTGGGGAGCAAGTAAGTTCAAGTATCAAGGCAGGTGGTGAATGGAAGCCAGTACTCGTAAAAACTGGACCGTCAGTAATGTCGTCGGACGACGTCGCTTCACAGGAAATACCAGAAACATGATTTATTGAATGGCCGACGCATCTATTAGATAAATACTTACGTTCCGAATGTTTTTGTAATGAAATTCGAGTGTAGGTACAATAATTACTTTATGCAATCTTGTAGTTAATTCATTACAGCGGATTCTACAATTTGTATAGCCGTTATGATTTTTTTTCGAAAAGAATTAGCAAGTTTATTTAATATCTGTTGTTTTTCTATTTTCAATGGATTACGGGTCACTAAATAAGTCTAGAGGAGATTGAATGCCATTATAACCACGCAAGGTGTGTGTGTGCCCGGTAGATGGCAATAGGCTCGCCCCCTATTACATGGGACCTATAACATACTGGCGAAATGTGGGTGTGCCTAATATGGGACACAGCCCTGGGTACACCTCTGCCTACCCCTTCGGGAAAAAGGCGTGAATGTATGTATGTTTTTATAACCACGCAACCAAGAAATTTGCCATGGGGTGCCGGCAAAATAATAGTACCCCACCCTTTCTACTCCTGGTTACCGTAAGAGCCCGATCTAAGGGTTATGAGATGGTGAGTATTGGCAAAACCCCCCTTATGGGGAGCCATGTTGCCTATACTTACCACGCTTGCCAGGCCTACTGTAGCGGCCTATGTCCAGCAATGGACTTCCTACGGCTGAGATGAACCAACCAATTCCTAGAGAAAATAAGGTAAATAGGTAGGTCTGTAATTCATTTTCATGTGTAAGTAGTTGCCACCAGTGCCTTAGGTAATCACTTTTTGTAGACTATAACTCACTTGCTATAATTAAACTTCACTTTTATTCTTATCTATCAAAAGCATCTCTAATTATCAGGATTTTATCTAATGGCACATTACGACCATGTAAACAGGTAGCTTATGTATTTGCTACGGTAAGCTTTAGGAAAAGGGTCAGCTAAATTAGTTTAGAGAATTAACACTCTAATTTTGTAATTACCACATTTATTACCGGATTACCGGATGCCTCCAAGGACCTTATTATGAAAGATGAAAAAAAAAATTATTAAGATAGTAGCTATAAAATAATTCATTATTATAATGTGTACTTTTATAAAGTATAAATAGCCAATTACTATGTATGTAGAAAATAATTATATTATTATCTAAGCAGTTGGTAGGTAAGGTTTACATACATACATTCCCGCCTTTTTTCCCGAAGGGGTAGGCAGAGGTGTACCCAGGACTCAGTCCCATAGTAGATACACCCACATTTCGCCAGTATATTATTGGTCCCATGTAATAGGGGGCGAGCCTATTGCCATCTACCGGGCACAGTTCCAGACTCCAGGCAGTTATTGAGATAATTCCTAATGGAAAAATCCAATATTTAACACTTTGCCTGACCTGGGGATCGAACCCGGGACCTCTTGATTGGCAGTCGAGCATGCGCCCTCTACGCCACCGAGGCAGTCAAAGGTAAGGTTTACAGATATAAATAAGTGTTATGCAAGGGGACATAATTTATTGTTTGTTTCAGTCCGACATTCTCAGTTATAGGTAGGTGCAAAACATTGAGAATTAAAAGTAAATTTAGCCAGGCTATGCGCCTCCTGTGTTTAAGACATTTTCATTAAGGAAGCTGCCAACGGGGGTATAAAAACTACTCTAACTTATTTCATACTTTGTAGGCTTATTGTCCATTATATGGGTACGTTAGCGGGAAAGGTGATATCTTAGCTGTTTGACACAATCCTATGGGCAATTTACCAAATATTTGTCTTGTATTCCCTTATTTTCTTTCGAATATAGTAAACCTATTTATTGATATCTGATACTTTGAAAATGAAGTAAAATACGTCCCTATCATTTTATTTTTCTTTAATAAACTCTTATTTTTTGTAGTGAACCACTAATCACGCAAGTTAAATTGGGATTTTTAGAAGTTCACTATGAAAAAACCGAAAGTTTATAAAAGAAACTAAAGTGACAGAGATGTAGTTCACTTCACTATAAAAATATCAGGATATAAATTTATAGAATAGGTTAGTTAAGGGTTTATTCGGAAGAAACAGGGGAATACAAAACATCGATTTGTAAAAATTTTCATATAATTGTGTCAAATTTTTCGTAGTTAGGATGTTAGGATACGCTCCAGAGAGAACGTTATAGGGCCGTAAGCGGTTAAAATATACTTTGTAAGTATAGAAACGTATGAGACCTAGATCTAGGCCCACTAGACCGTTTCGTGACTGTTGCGTGCCGTACACGGCGCGTTAGCTCTCCGTCAATAGTTTCTATGAGAACGGTGTTAACAATACGTTATACTTAGTAGGCAAGGTAAACCGTATCGCATATAAGGATACGGTTCATATAACGTACCGGGTTAATGGACAAACAGCTTTATAAATATATTTTGCGCTTACATTTTAATTTTAACTAACATACTTTATGGTAAACTAACAGTTATAAATTATAACGGTTAATGGAATTATTTTGATTTAAAGGCACGTTCGGTTTCTCGTTTCGAATTCGTTCTAATTTTGCTCTGGGCTTTGAGCTTTTCCACTACGGAAATAGGCGGAAGGGTTACTTGTGCTTGTGCCCTCGGTTTATGATTAAAGTGAATGTGTGCAAGCAAGCCTAGCTACTATACCAAGAACTGGAGACTTCCAGATTTTGGCTACGATCAATAATAATGATAGCAACAAGACAAAAAGACCTGAGTGGGTTCCTTTGGGACATCAATCGTATCTATCATGGACCAAGTTATTAATGCGGGGATTATATTATTAGCTGTGCCCCGCGGTACACCCGCGTAGTCTTCGTTCCCGTGGGAATATCGAAATAGAAAGTACCCCAGGTGTTATTCCAGGGTCTAAACTATCTACATGCCACATTTCAGCCCAATCGGTTCAGTAGTTTAGGCGTGAAAGAGTAACAAACATCCATCTATTCTCACACACTTTCGCATTTATAATATTAAGTAAGAAGGATGATCCACTACATCGGACAATATATGTGATTAATTAAGACCTAAATACCTTATTATTTATCACATTGCGAATGGAACTGAATAAAAAAAAGATTCATCTGTTGGAGACCTACGTTGTCACCGTCACGAAGAAGCCTTTTCTTTTTTGATTGAAGGTTAAAACATGACCTATTAATAACATTGCCCATAACATATGTTTTTGTAGTGGAAGGCCTCTTTTGCAGGGGGCCGTCTGGGGAAGTACCTACCACACCCTTGCCAGTTATTCATCCGCCAAGCAGTAATGTGCAAACATTACTGTGTTCAAGGGCAATGTTACCAGCGAAATTACTGGGCATGACGAGATTCAACAACTCATATTTAAGGGTGACAGGCGTAGTGCAGTGCCGCGCAGAATTTTGAATATTAAAAGGCTGCGTGGCACTGTGTCTGATATGGGCAATCATGATGATTGCCATCAGGCATCTGATTTACTCGTCTTGTCATTCACTATTATAAGAAAAAACTAATAAACAGTACCTAATAGAAGCGCTCAGAGCATTTTACCTTATAACATAGGAATCGAGCTTTTTCGAACTTATCAAAAATTATGAAACTGAAATTCTAATTTCGTGCAAATCAGGTCCGAACAATAAAACTTGTTAGACGTTTCTAAATCAAAAAGAAGTTGAGAAATGTTGAATGATAGCAATATTTATGCATCATTAATCTCACGCGCTTGTAATTTATCGTATTCTGTAGCTATTTGGATGTTTTATAGTCGTATAAATTTATTGTTCCCCGCTATTTGATGTCAGCAACGCTGCGCTTAGGAATTCTTTCTCGAGCGCTTTCGATCAAAGGAATGTTTATATTCTGTGAATAGTTAATGAACATTTTAATATGATACGTGGTAGGGCAGTTTTATAGTTAAGGAGACCAGTGGACATTTTTAATGATCTCTACCTAAAAGTATGTAGTGGTATTTATGATAATGCTTTCACCAATTCAATTCAAGTTCTCACCGGTATTACTGTTCTTAGTTAGGAGTGCGGTGTATATATTGGAACAGTTAAAAAAAAAGGTATTTTGTGTAAAGCATGAAACTGTTTTTTCTAGCTGAAAACCCTGTTTCAGTTGCAATAGCTCTTCTAACTTATGCCATTAGAACGAGAAAGCACTGTTCTTCGGATTTTCAATTGAACATTTAGATATTTTGAAACAGGTTTTGGAAATGAATTAGCGGCACAATAATACTTTCATCAAATTCCACTTTTATTTATGATAAATATAATTTTTTCGATACGTCATAATATTAACCCCTTTTATTGAGTTACCTGAATTGCAAGATGTCTATGAAACAGTTTTCTCGCCCACCACATAAAAGCCCACAAGGTGGTCAGACGATTTGTAAAGGACGGCAGGAACACGCTGGATGCAGGCGGCTTACAACTGGACTAGATGGAAAATTATGGGGGAGGCATATGTTCAGCAGTGGACGTCCTATGGCTGAGATGATGATAATGAATGACAGAAACAAGAGATTTGCTTAAAAATCTGTTTGCCCTGAACGAAAGTTGCCGATGAAGAAGTACCTAATAACTCGTCAACTAATAACTCAGGGTGACAGGCGCAGTACAGTGCCGCGAAGAATTTAGAGTTTTAAAACATTGGGTGGCACTGTGTCTGATATGGGCAATCATAATGCTTACCATCAGGCACCTGGTTTGCTCGTCGTGTAATAAAACTATCATAAAATAACCTATGTCTGAAATCGATTAGTTTGCGATTTGAACTCTAGATTTGAAAGTTTCATGTTTTTTGCTTCAGGGACATCACTATGGCGTTGATGCGGCGGTTCCAGCTCCTTCTTACGGCTGTTGTATCGGCTGTTTACGCCTCTGGTAAGTTTATTTATCCTTGTCGAGTCAATTGTTCTAAGGATAGAGATAGAGAAAGTTTATTATTTATAATTGCTATTATTTTGATCATTTTGATAAGTAGCTGTATCCGTGTTTATTAGGATTGAAGCTTCTTTTACATCCTGATATGATATTATTGATTCTTGTGTTTTAGCTCGAACAAGTTAATTTATGCTCAAATAGGCCTCAAAAAGACGAAAGACACTTGCACGTTAAGAGGCTATATTTAATAAATCTACCTATCGTTAATAATAATAACTACTGAAGATTCGGTACTTTTCCGGTGAAAAAATTTTTGCAATCTAACTTTGACATACATATTTTTTTTCTGGAAAGTGGGAGACTACGAATCAGTAAGCGAAGTAGTTCTGATAAACTTTTAGGAAATAGGTTGCACTATGTTTTAATATCAGATGGTACTAATAGTTTAAATGCTTGAAATTGTATTGTTTCTGCGTGTATAATTAATTAAACACTCATTAACTACACTGCCCACTCTCATTTAAAAGCTTCTACGAATATTGTACCAACCTATACCTTCCTGCTTACTAAACCAATTGGAATTTCAAATAGGCACCTTCGGTCGTATAAATCACCTTTACATCTCTGATCTGAAACCGTGAGAGCCTCCGCCGGCTTAAAGCTTGCGACATCACCCGTTCCAAGAGATGCCAGATAATTATGTAGCATACGTCTTAGAACCTGATTACGTTTAATCATTGAAATTAATTGTCTGACAACCGTACCGTTTATAATTCCGAACAAATTGGAGAGCGTGTCCCTTTCGTGGGCGGTGGGGGATGACTTGTCAGTCACAGAGTCTATTAGTAGTCTGACTTTTAAATCTTATTTAGCGAGGCTGGTTTTCCCAGTTTTATCACGTTACCTACCACTAGGTGGACAGATGGTCTTGAAACAGTTACGGGCTTGCTGCAAACCACAGAACACATGAAAACGGTGGGAAAGCGCTCACTGTGATGTTCTAACAGCTCGGATCGAGTACACCAAATTATTATCACCATCGGCCGAAGTTTGTTCGAGCGATGACGGTCAAACTTGGACGATCGAATTAAAAACTTGTAAACAATGCTTTTTTCTCCGCCGTGCAGTTACCGGCTTTAGAATAGTGCTCCACCCTCTCTACTCGTGGTTGCCGTAAGAGCTGGCTAAGGATTAACAGATCCAGAATACGGACAGTACCGTCCTCTGCAAAAAACCATCGAACTGCGCTCGACAACCCGCCTGCCAAGCGTGTTAAGTATTGGCAAAACCCCCATTATGGGGGAGGCCTATGGTCAGTAGTGGATTACCAACGGCTGAGATGATGATGAAACAATGCTTGTAAAAGAAACAAAGCGGTGATTCAGGTGACTACCTGAACTGACCGTTGTCAAGCGTCATCGGACGTGTTTGTGTGTATTTTTTCCTTTTTACTAGTGTTTGATTCGGTCGTCCGAGTTTTGGCCTTCGTGCAAGCTCGGCCGATGATGGATTGGATGGCAGCAGTGGACTTCTTCTACCTGATGATCATGTTAATGGTCACGTATCTTTTGTATGATTTCGTCTTCATACTCATTACCGAAGTAGAGCGTTATTTATTACTAAAATAGTTTTTTTTTTTAAAAGAAGTCATCGCATTATTTCCTTATTGGGACGACTGCATACGCAATGTCTGTGTGTGAATAATTAATATGCATATTTTCATACAATTATGAATATGGGAAGAAAATTTCACCCACGAGCGGGACTTGAACCTGCACCTACCGCACTAAACCGTAAGGTGGGCACTCTACCATATGAGCTACCGTGGTAGTCATCGGCGAAATTGTCTTTTCTCATATTCATATTGTAGGTCAAGCTACTTAGTCTTTAAAAATGTAAAATAATTATTTGAAAATTTACAACTTCAAATAGCACAAACATGGGGTCTATTTGAACGTTGTCGATGGCGGTGGTCGATTTCTAACAGCTTTTACAGAGACTGTCGATTGTTTTGCCGGTTCGTTAACCATTTTCCGGCCAGTACGACGGGTTTCGACTAGAAACCAAATTAAACGGCAATGAACGACGATAAAAGTGGTATAAGGAGATGATTTTTTTACTCTATTTTGGAATTGTAACAGGCGTGACGGGTAAGCTCCCGGATACCGCAGGTAGTCACGCACACTAACAACACAGCTTTTAGTATTTGTAAATAGAAATATTTAGAAATAAGTTTGAGGGTTCCGTGGTTCACTTATTTTATGAAAATTTGTTATTAACTTTTGTTTTGAAATTGGAAAACTTATCTAAAATAAAAGCGTAGAAGAGCGCAGATAATAGAAAGCCGCCTACTTATTTTTTAATTTAAAATCTCGACAGCATTATACTGCTACATAACATAGTTTAAAATCTTAAACAAAACGAGCAAACGACGAGTCCATTAGTAATAAAAGGTGTTCAAACTTTTAACACGTTAAATTACAAGATTTATTAAAAGTTTTATCATTAGTACTCACAAAACTTTGGACCATTAAAGTAGTATTAAATATAAGAGCCCAAAGCAGATTACTTTACCGACGGAGTAATCGAAGTCGAAACTCTCATAAATATAATAAATAACAATAGGAGCTTACTTATCCAAGTAAAATGTCTGGTAAAAACCAGACAAAGACGGCGATAAAACTTTTATTAACACTAAGAATCTTTTTATAACGATGCACGTCGCACGTGGCATTATAGTTGCAGAGATTTAAATTTCGTTTCACTGAACCCTTAAGTGCATTGTGTGCATGTGTGTGTTGTTACACGAATTTAACGCTAACTCGTCATTATATTGTCCGAGTGTTTGTGTTATGTCATTAGTAACTGCCTACTTTGGATTACGTTTTTTCAGCATCCGTCAAATTTCGTCAGATATTGTTATCTTGCTAGAGATTTGACATAGACAGTTCAACTTAAAGACCCTATTTCCGTAAAGGAGTTGCTGGTTTTAGGGCCAAGTCGAGCTTAAATTTGAATTTTAACTTTAGATTACTTTTTTAGCATATTTTTCTAACTAATATGAATTAGTATTTATTTCAAACGGTTCAGAATTATTTCAATGTAAAAATATACATTTATTACCCTACAGGCAATATAGGATAGATGGTGTAAGGTTTTCTGGGCCCAGCTTCTTTGGATTATGGACCCGTTTCCTTATATGGGGCGCGGGGGGTGTTGGCTGGCTTTTATAGGACAGTTAAGACTTCAATTACATCATAGTTCATATCACGTTATGCGCAGACATTAAAGTATTTAGAACCGAAAAGAGGAGGGGCTGGCTGTTATGCAGTGATCACTGCACAACCTTGGCTAATGCATACCTTTAGAGTGTCTTTTAAGTTGAGTAGTCTGTGACTTAAACAATATTTTTGAAGGATTTTCACTTCTACGTTATTTTGTTGAAAGGAGTTGGAATAAGCTGCCTGCAGCTGGCGACTGTCGTGTAGTTGGTGCGCTTGAACGCTGACAACTTGCAAGTTGCACTTCAGAATGATATTACAAAGTAATCTCAGTGTAGAGTTTGGTAGAGCAAGGGAAGCCGGTTGTAGCGCAAACTTTGTTCAGTTAAAATCTGTTCTGTGATAACTGATGCATAAAAACGTCAGCATATTAACTACGTATCTGTCTTCCTTATTTATTTAAAGAAAACAACCGCACTGAAGTACCATTGTCTCTCTCTAAATAAAACCACCCAATTCTCAACGTGAACGACGAAATTCTTGTTAATAAATAAAAATATAGCATGCGACCGTAAATAAGGATTTCATAAATTGTTATGAAGAGTCTCCGAACTCGCATCTACGAAGAATTCAAAAGTCCGAATAAAAATGAAAGAACTCCATAACCTTTCGGTCATTGCCTGCCGAGCTGAAATCACATAAAATTGTTGGCCCGACAACACGAGAAAAACATAAAGTTACAACTCAATTACGGTCTGCATTGTAATATAAACTTACAGGCACTCTAAATAAAGTTTTTTTTTGAGTGGACAGGCGTAGAGATAGCCTGTTTCGGTTTTGATAGATGCGTCATCCAAGATCGAAATGTGTGGGTAACGAGGTATCAAGGACATCAGGATTTCTTCTCTTGTGTCGATTTTGCTTTTGGTATGCAAATAAAAAGTGGTGTAATCGGTCTTTATCATCGTCTCAAACTGAGAACCCTTTGTTATTGGCTGTCATTAGTGGCTGTTGTGTTAATTGGTGGATTTTACGACGCTGAGGGAATTTGCCGTTGATTGGGCTTCGGTGATAATTAACTTTTTTCTTTATGTTATGTAGGTTAGACCAATTTTAGTACTGTTGAACACAAAGAGCTCAAGACCAATTCAGGAAAAATTGTACTTGTCTAGTTTTAGCTCCTCTTTGTTTTTAGTTTCTTTGTTCTTTGTTGACTGTCTCGGTGGCGTAGTGGGCGCATGCTCGACTGCCAATCAAGAGATCCCGGGTTCGATCCCCAGGTCAGGCAATTGTTTTAAATATTGGATTTTTCCATTAGGAATTATCTCAATAACTGCCTGGAGTCTGGAACTGTGCCCGGTAGATGGCCATAGGCTCGCCCCCTATTACATGGGACCAATAACATACTGGCGTAATGTGGGTGTATCTACTATGGGACTGAGTACCCCTTCGGGAAAAAGGCGTGAATATATGTTATGTTATGTGAACACAAAGAACTCAAGACCAATTCAGGAAAAATTGTATCTATCTAGTTTTAGCTCCTCTTTAATTTCAGTTTTAATAATAGATTCTAGTTAATAATAGAAATAGATTCTAGGTGATATGTATCAGGTTGAGGTTAAGGTTACTGCATCATCATCATCATCATCATCTCAGCCATAGGACGTCCACTGCTGAACATGTCTCCCCCATAGATTTCCATCCAGTCGGTTGTAAGCGGCCTGCATCTAACGTGTTCCTGCCGTCCTTATCGGATCGTCTGTCCACCTTGTGGGTGGACGTTCTACGCTACGGTTGCCGGTCCGTGGTGTCCATTCGAGAACATAACAGCCCCATCGGCCATCAGTTCTACGTGCTGTGTGCCCTGCCCATTGCCAACAACTTGCTAATCCGCTGAGCTATGTCGGTAACTTTCGTTCGTCTACGGATCTTATTATTTCTGATTCGATCTTGCAGGTACACTATGTTATCTTGAATAAGAATTCCTCTCATACATTTGCTCTGAGATTGCAGCTATGCCTCTCAAACCTCTAATTTATTTCATAAAAAACTAAAAGCCTGTAAACTAAAGCTGAAGAATATTTTAAAAGTCAAATATAAAAAACAATCGTTAAAGTTAAAAATGATTATGGAAAAGTTATGAGCTTAAAGTCAAGTTAACGGCACAGTTTACTTCGCCAGTTTTTATTTTAACTCGCTCAGCCGAACATCTCAGCCCGTCTCTAAAACGACTTTATTATTATTTTTAAGAGGTCGATCGTTTAATTTTAATTTACTTATGACCTAGCGAGCCACACCAAACTGGCCGCGGACCTGAGTAGTTTTTTTATTAAAATATTATGCCGTGTTCTGTTCAAAGCGATCTAAAATCGATATGTGCCCTGGTCTAGAATCTATACATTATAAATTATGACTTGATACGAGACAGCTATACAAAAATCAATTTTGGGTCATATTTTCAAATATAAATTCGGTACATTAATGGTATCATATCGAGTAATTTTATAATTAAAATGATTATTCAATTACCCCCTTAGAACTTAATTTACGGAAATATGACAAAAATTGTTTTTAAAAAAATTTAGAACGGTGCGGAGCCGGATATAGTGACTTTGATATCGTGATTACCTACAGTAATTTCTTACTTACATACCTACTTCTTTTATTTTAGTTGATATTAAATTCTACAATTTATAGGTAACTAATAAACATATTTCCACTCAAAAGAATAGAATACCCCTACCTCCACCTCTATAAAATTACGAAGTAGGTTATGATTATTTTTAGTTCTGAGAACTCATTTAGCGGACCGTCTCAACGTATCTTTCATTTATGTCGGTTCGTACCTGACTAGTTCCATACTATCAATCACATGACTACTGACTCAATGCTGGAAATATTATTGAAAAATATTGAGGCTAACATGATTCCCAGAAAAAGGATTTGTTTTGTAAAATCTTTTCCCTTTCCACAGCGACTCAGTCTAACTAGATTCCAAAGACCGAAAAGGTCTTCAAATATGTAGCTGCTTGAGCTACATATTTGAAGGCCTTTTAACTAACCTAACCTAACCAAAAGTTTTCTACTTCCAGAACTGGACATGAAATTCCTCAAGTACCCTGAATCTGTGACTGCACCAGTTGGAGATAAAGTCACCTTCGAGTGCGAAGTGAACGTACCAGCTGAATGGTTGGCCTGGAGGTGGAGAAGAGAGGGGGATGACAGGAACACGTGGAGAGACTTGGAGAGAAGCCCTGAGAGGGATGTGCACTCCACGGCCACTCACACTAGGCTGGTGGTGCATATTAAGGAGAACACAGAATCTGCTGTGTTCCAGGTTTGTTTTGATGAATATAGTAAAAATTGCATTACGCATTTTTACCAAATTGAGCTTTTGACTCGAACCTCAAATCTTTTTGGCGTTTCGTCGTCGCCTTGCACTTCAGAAATACTAGGTGTGTCTTCTTATCCGACGACAAAATTTTGCCCCTATGTCATCGACATAATTCCTAATATCGAATCGATTAAGTACAAAATCATCAAATTGGCTTTTTAAATTAGAAGCAGCGTACTTAAACCAAACCTAGAAGTTCTAAAGCATTGGTCGTGTTTACGGACAAAAGTGGGAATCGTAAGTATTTCTGCTAAAATATTCGTCTTTGCTGTGATCGGGTTTAAAAATATAAACAAATTTAGATGTATCTTATGCTATGGCTCCATAGCATAAGATACATAGAGGGCTATGCTCGGAATTACTCCACGAGATCGAATCAGAAATGAGGATATCCGTAGACGAACGAAAGTTATCGACATAGCCAAGCGGATAAGTAAGTTGAAGTGGCAATGAGCAGGGCACATAGCACGTAGAACTGATGGCCGATGGGGCTGCAAAGTTCTCGAATGGAGACCACGGACCGGCAAGCGCAGCGTAGGACGTCCACCCACAAGGTGGACAGACGATCTGATAAAGACGCCAGGAACACGATGGAGGCTGGCCGCTTACAACCGGACTGAATGGAAATCTATGAGGGAGGCCTATGTTCAGCAGTGGACGTTCTGTGGCTGAGATGATGATGATGATGATGTATCTTAACCATAAATGACGAATGTATGGAACATTCTCCATTCTCACCATCTACATTTTCCCTTCCAGTGTGTAGTATCATTCAGTTCCATCATCCTGATCTCAGTGCCAGCAAAACTAAGCATAGCGCGGATACATATGGGCCACGTAATGTCTGAGAAAAGATTCGTCATCGCTCCTGTATATAACACCATTGTACTGCACTGCCTGGAACCTGTGTCTGAACCGACGGCTGTGCTCAACTGGTGGAAGGCGACTGCTACGGTAATATTAAATACATAATGCTGGTTTTTCGCAGAATCCATCACGCACATGACATACATGGCCATCCCTGAAATAAAGCAACATTTTGCATTTTAAGCATTTTGCAAATAGCATGATGTCAGTCATACGATTTATCAGAAAAAACAGGACTAGATTCATGTTAATTAACGTCTTTGTACATAATGCTGCAAAATAATGTAGCAAAACATAAAAAATGCCCGTCCACAAATTCGGAGCTTTTTTATTACATAATATTATGGACTTTTCAGCCTGGACCTACCGTGTTTCGGAAGACACATTCGGAGGCCTTGTAGGAAACTTACCGACCAAAAACTCTGACAAAACGAGTTTGCTCCATAACCCGTACGAATTGAGTCAAGCAGTGTAATTAGGGATGCCCGTTCTGTAAGAATACAGATTCAAATTATTAACTTGATTTGAAGATCACATTCTAGAATGCTGTGCCGGTGCTGGGCTGCCCGAACAATTGTCCGTACATCTTTTTCTTGTCGAGTTGTTATTGAACATAGTGTTTAAATTTTCTGTCATACCACTAGTTTAGTTAGTGTTTGCTAGTTATTCATCCGCCAAGCAGTAATGTGCAAGCATTACTGTGTTCCGGTATGAAGGGCAATGTTACCAGCGAAATTACTGGGCATGATGAGATTCAACAACTCATATCTCAGGGTGACAGGCGCAGTGCAGTGCCGCGCAGAATTTGAATTTTAAAACACTGGGTGGCACTGTGTCTGATATGGGCAATCATGATGCTTACCATCAGGCACCTGATTTGCTCGTCTTGTCATTCACTATCATAAAAAAAAATAAAGCTTTTGACATGACCTAACGAATTTTCGTATTATGCTTGCTCGTAACTATTCACAGGGAGGTAAGATGCAAGTGGAGACGCCTCATGGAGTGCTGGTCATACAGAATGCTACGGCTGAAGACAGTGGTACCTATGGTTGCAAGGCGACGAACGATTTAAGCACACAAGCTATCGATCTCCCTGAGCGGATTGTTTTAAATGTGCAGAGAGATAAAGATTCGGATGTCAGGTAAATATGGACGGACAATATTTCCTGTTTGGTCAGTTTTTCATTTATTATTATGTTATTATAATAATCATAGTGTAAAACTACTGTGAAATTCCAGGTTTTTAGAACCAGAAGAATATGTAGGCAAGAAAGATAAAGATGGGGTTTTAACGGTGCCTGTCAAAATGGGAGGGATTCTCCGGTTATGGTGTGGTGCTGTCGGTACTCCTCCACCGAAGATCAAGTGGAGTAAGGAGGGGAAAGTTCCTATGGTTCCCAAACAAGATAATATGCTTGAAGTTTCACCGTTTACTGAGGAAGATGAGGTATGTTTCTTTAAAACGTAAGTGCTCAAGTGGTAATAGATTCATTTGCAGATAATACATGATCAGCACACGACAGCGCATTACTATTTCATTACATATTCAGTTACATATTCTATACAAAATTTCATACATATTATCTCGATAGTATAAAATAATTATACATATAGTCCCGCTTATTTCCTATTGAGGTAGTCAGTAGTCAGAGACTATTTCTCTCCAGTAGCTTCGTTTATACATTTGACCTTCGCTACTTCCACATTCATCATTTTCTTCATACATGCTCGTCGTTTGTGGGTACTTTTGGCCTGGCTTTTCCTCAGGACACCATCAATTTTGTCATGAAAAGTACTACTGCGTCATCGACCCCTGCCGAGCATTAAGCAACTTTAAAACAGTTAGCTGATCCATTTTGTACGTGAAGTTGAAATATATTTGTGAACTTCTCAATTCTTTCTTTTCAAAGTTGTTCAGTTTGACGGATCAGATGCACCTCCAACACACCTTAACACATTGCATTATAGTTACCTACAGAATTTTCAGGATATTCTTCTATTCCAGGGAATATATTCATGTTCAGCCAACGGTATCCGCCGCTCCTGGAAAGTGGTAGCCCTCCAACCTCCCCGGTGGGAAGGTATCATGAGGAACCTCACCGCGTCTGAAGATGGAGCCGTGCACCTTCCTTGTGGACATCCGCATGGACAACCCGAACCTGAGGTGTACTGGGTGTTGAATGCTGAGCCGATCAGGAGTGGGAAAGGGGTTCAAGTTACAAGTAAGAGCGCGATTTCTCTCCGTCGTGCGTGAATCTCCATTTCGGAGACGATATTGACGGACCGAAGTAGCCATAGTTATATTTGTATGGATTCACATCCATACAAATCACAAGTAACACACTCGCAATACACATACGCGAACACAGATGGGATAGCCCAGAGGATTAGCAAGTTGAAGTGGCAATGGGCAAGGCTGCTATGTGCCTTGCCCATTGCCGTAGAACTGATGGCCGTTGGGGCAACAAAAAGTTGTAAAATTCTCGAATGGAGACCACGGCCGGTCCGTGGTAGCGAAGTAGAAGCGTTGCGTAGGACGTCCATTATACTTTTTTATTTTTTCTTATTGTGTTTCGGATGGCACGTTAAACTGTAAGCCCCGGCTGTTTCCTATAAGATATGTAGGAGACAGTCGTTAGGTCATGTCGGAGGCCTTGTAGGAATTTTGGCGACCTGAAAGTCTGACCACATAACCCATATAAATTGACTCGAGCAGTGTAATTGGGGTATAACCCGTTGTGTTAGAGTATAAATTCAAATTATTATTAATGTTTATGGCTGAGATGATGAGATGATGATGATGAACACTCGCGCACTGCGTTCGGACCGAGTCCGATCTAAGTCCGTGATCAAGGATTAAGATCGGTTAGTCTTCCGAATAACGGATTCGGATCGGATTTGGATCGGATCGCTTTTAGAGCAGTTTCGCTTTACGTCCAAAACGAATTCGATGCGAATCCGATATCGCTCAAAGATATCAAACATACTCCACAGAACGGCCAGGTTACTACGAAGTTAGAGATAGCAATGTGACGGCAGTCAATTGCCAAATTGCTGATTTGAAAAGTCGCATTGCTATTGCAAAGTGTGTAATGGGTTTACCCAATACAGTGAATCAGAAGCTTTATGAGGTCAATAGGCCAAGATAATCAGATAGACGTTTTTTTCCATCGGTGTTAAAAATAAATTCGGAGATAATATACGAGTACCTACCTACCTTCTTATTTTCTATTCCTGAACGAAGATTTGGATGATAATTATTGACTTTCTTAATATCTTATTCTTATTATCGGAATCTGATTATCCGATTGAACAGTTCGTAAGAAATAAATAAATAAATAATATGGGACAACTTCCACACACGGTCATCTGGTCCCAAACTAGGCTAGAGGCCTGTACTATGGTAACCAGATGACTGATATACATACTTATATACGCTTATAACACCCAGACACAGATCAAACAGACATGTTCATGCACACAAATGTTTGACCTGGCCGGGGATCGAACCCGGAGCCTGCGGCACAGAAAGCAGAGTTACTACCGTCTGAGCCAACGAGGCTGTCTTAAATCTTAAAGACCCGAGTGTATGGTCATATATCAATGCCAATCAATAGGGTTGATAGTGTTAGTTAGCTTTGATCTTATGCAATTGTGTAATAATTGTGGATGAGAGACGATGCGGTTGCTAAGGTTGTGGTTTGGCTTCCTTTACGCCCTGTATCCACATTAGTACAAATGTGTGACACATTTCACTACACTCACTAGTTTAGAATAATAACTAATGCAGCATAACTATAAGAACTGGATACATGTTTTACGATTTCGCGTTCTCGAAGTATTTTTATCATTTTCTTACCACGAGTACAACTAACTATACAAAGTTATACAGAAGGTGCGAGAAGTAAGTAAATGCATAATATAAAGTCAAAGTTGCGTCCGCGGGTTCAAGCACTGGAACTTTTGTATACCTTTAGTGTTGCAGAGTCATCTCCATGAAACTTCCTATATGCCTGTCAGCCCGAACGCTTTAGTTGGTATACTTTGGCGTGGAAGGTTTAAAGAAACTTACTGTCATCCGATTTACTTTCGTATTATTTATAATAAGTAGGATTACGATAGATAACTTGTGTAATAATATGTAAAATCATCATATTTTAATCTTTAGTCAGCCTTTGTGGCATTAGTGGGTAAGCTCGACTTGCCAGCATGAGATCTCTATGACAATCTGGAGTCTGGAACTGTGCCCGGTAGACGACAAATAGGCTCGCCCCCTATTACATTAGACCAATAACATACTAGCGAAATGGCAGTGTATCTATAAGGGAATGAGTTCTGGGTACACCTCTGCCTACCCCTTCGGGAAAAAGGCGTGATTGTATGTTTGTTTATGTTTTATCCTCTGCCTTCAATAGGCATTTTATACTGAATTACTATCTTCCTAGCAATAACTCGCAACCTAGGACGATTTAGTGGTTAATTCGTTCAAGCTCGCAACCTAAGTTTAAGGCGCTACAGTATTATTATTTTTTTACAAGTAAATTTGTTGCAGACACGGATCTATACATCGAGCACGTGGAGAAGCGTCACGCGGGCATCATCCAGTGCTTCGCGTGCAACTCTCTAGGATGCGCGTACGACGCAGCCTTGCTCACTGTTATACCGCTGCAGATCTCTGACCAGGTCAGATTTTATTATTAACTTTACGTATCTTTGTGTTAGTATTCCACGTGTCTCAGGCGGCATGGACATAAATAACACACCACAAACATCCAAGATACAATGAGCTCAAATGTTTGTTCTCGAGTAGGTAAATTCTTGCCCCGGCTGGGGAATTTGTGGTTTTAACGAATATATTAATGTTGAGATTTTATTGGGACTGTCCCCATTGACGATGATGCTCAATAAGCGATGAGCAATACACGATTCTTTTTCTTTGGAAGGAAACTTTTTGGAATTCCTCTGAGTCGTATAAAGGAGAAAACGTATTATGTAGATTACGATCATGCGCGATTACAAAAGATAAATATGAAATAGTTCATATCTTCAGCTGTGGCTATAATAATATTTTATGCGTTATTTTTAACAACATAACATACATTCACGCCTTTTTCCCGAAGGGGTAGGCAGAGGTGTACCCAGGACTCAGTCCCATAGTAGATACACCCACATTATTATGAGCCACGTTATTTTTATGAGATAGAAAATAAATAATTTTCATATAATATGGCACAGTGAAGTTTCCTTTTACGTTTACTAGATATTCAATGCAACCTTAAATATTAATTTCTACGAAAATCATGAAAAGTTTTCTTATCTAGTTATCATAATCAAAATATAGACTACTTAAGTCCACTAAACAGCCTAGTTACACATTAAAACTGTGACAACAAACAACCTAGGATCTAGAATCTAGATCATTCATTTTTAGTATTCAAAAATTATTATTATTATAATATGATTTTACTTAATTATTATAAAATCTATGTGGTTTCCAGTTTCCAACACAGGTGAACAAAACTAGCCCAAATCATAAAATATTTAGTAGCTCACATAAAAATGTACGTAGTTTTGACCCTTGACAATAAAAGGAAAGTAACCTTCCGCATCCTAAAGATAACTAGAAAACTTTTCACAGAATTATTCAGACGAGGATTCAAGGACGAAGGATTATTCGCCTCAGCCCCCGAAGAGACATAATAAGAAGAATTCTAGGAAACATAAACGTGAGTTTATTAGTAACTTTATTAATACAGGTTAATAAATATCATAAGTCCTTGTTTATACAATAATAAAGCTGTGTTTTGTTGTTTTGTGTTAAGAAATTTCATCAAACATTAATATTATTATTGTAAAATCAATTTTCCTGTGATTTTTTGATATACCTGTTGTTGTTGTGTCTTGATTTAATAGTCCGTTTTCTATTGGGAATGCTTGTATGGAGAAGTATACAATTTTTGAGTACAGCAATGCCATTTGGTACGGGTATTATTCACGTCCATCTGAACCCAAAACGCCCGGCAGTCATTTTGAACTCCGCGACAGTAAAAGTATCTCGGCGCTCAGAAAAAAAAATCTGGCGGATTAGTTACGTTACCGTTGAGTCAAGTTTGGTGTTATTATCAGGTAACTAGATGATGCACAATTCATTCCCATACCAGTTTTTAGAGTTCTGTATACGTACGTACGTACTACGTACGTAGGGGCACGTTCCTATTTGATTTTTGCAGGCGAATTTTCGAATTTTAATGGCAAAAAGACGCGCCGTCTTTTTGCCATTAAAATTCGAAAGTAATTAATTTTAAATTAATAAATTGGAATACAATAAATTTTGAAAATAATAAATTCGAATATTAAAATACGTAAATAATAACTTTTAAAATAATAAAATCGAAAATAATAATTGTTGAAAATAATAAATTTAAAAAAAAATGTTAGGAAATAATAAATTTTAAAATGATTGTAATTTCCAATATTCATATAAAACTATTTTTACCGCAATTCAAAAAGCCACTGAGAGTTTAGTTTGTAAGTGTTAGTTTTTCAGATTGTCTAAATATCTCGCTCGAGTTCTATCAAAATTGTTTTACCTTCAGCGATCCTGATTCCACCATCTCGTCCGAATGTGACTCGCTTGACTGACGAGAGTGTTATGGTGTCATGGTCTAAAGCACCGAACCACGGATTGCCCATACTGTTTTATAAGGTAAGAGAATTTAGTCGTAGCTTACTTACCTACTGACTGCCTCGACGGCGTAGTGGGCGCATGCTCGACTGCAGATCATGAGGTCCCGGGTTCGATCCCCAGGTCAGGCAATGTGTTAAATATTGGATTTTTCCATTAGGAATTATCTCAATAACTGCTTGGAGTCTGGAACTGTGCCCGGTAGATGGCAATAGGCTCGCTTCCTATTACATGGGTCCAATAACATACTGGCGAAATGTGGGTGTGCCTCCTATGGGACACTGAGTCCTGAGTACACCTCTGCCTACCCCTTCGGGAAAAAGGCTTGAATGTATGTAATGTTTTTACTTACCTACGACATAAAAAATCTTTAATTTTACTCTTTCAGAGCTCGTTAAAAAAATCGTTATTAGAAACTTGTATTATAATCTATTATTATCTTAGTAATACTTTGGAATTATAGAACAATTTAAATCTAACTTGAAAATGTTTTGAATGAACAAACAAAAATACAACAATCATTAAAATCATTAATCGCGATACATACTGACATACTCGTACAAAAACTCCAACAACATACAGTCAAATTGAAAAACACCTCCGCTCCTCCTTTTTTCGGCTAAAAATCGCTTATGCTTTGCATTAAATCCAAATACCCACTGCCTCGGTGGCGTAGAAGGCGCATGCTCGACTGCCAATCAAGAGGTCCCGGGTTCGATCCCCAGGTCAGGCAAAGTGTTAAATATTGGATTTTTCCATTAGGAATTATCTCAATAATTGCCTGGAGTCTGGAACTGTGCCCGGTAGATGGCAATAGGCTCGCCCCCTATTACATGGGACCAATAACATACTGGCGAAATGTGGGTGTATCTACTATGGGACTGTGTCCTGGGTACACCTCTGCCTACCCCTTCGGGAAAAAGGCGTGAATGTATGTTATGTTATGTTAAATCCAAATAAATTTGGCGCTCAGTTTGCTACTGAGCGTTCAATTATTGTTAGGCAATAGTCGCGACGGTTATCAAATTATTATTTATTCTTTTCACGTGCCAAAAATAACACATTAGATACTTATTAATAACAAACAATTGGCTACCCTTGTTATGATCAGGTGCAGTACAAAGAAGCGTCAAATTCAACCAACATGCAATGGAATACAGCTATACATGAGATCCCTCCACACATACACTCACACGCCATTGACGGACTCACGCCAGATAAGTATTACAGGTACGTAATAAATGTATGGTTGAATATTAATGTAAGTAAAAAGGGAAGATTAGGTACTAGATAACAGCTTTCCGTAAGTGGAACCTTCAAATTAGGTGCAATTAGGTTCACCCACCTCAGTCATAGTCGGACCGTCGATCGTGTTTGCTTGCTTACTACATGTTTTTGTGTGATTTATGGACTATATTATTACAGCAATGCCCTCGTATTCGTACACTAGATGTACGTATATTTCCAGAACAAAAAACAAAGCCCACAGCATCACTTTTCATAAGTACATATACTTTATATTTTTAAATTATTCTATTGCTTTGATAGAAATGTATTTGTTCATCAAGATTTGTTTCAAGTGGGGTCGAACGAGCGACTAATATTGTTGTCTCGGTCGCACTTCGGTCTTAGGTGTTTTGTCGCTTATAATTATTATATTGCATAAGATTGTAAATGTATAACGGTGAGCTTGTGTGTTTGGGTGTATTTCTAACAAGGCCACTTGTTGAGTAAGCGCTAGGAACATTCCATATCTTCCCTTTTTACTTACATCAATGGGTCCAATGCAATGAGATCTAAAATTTCCTGTATATTTGGAAAACATTCCTTGACTCTGTAAATTTGGAATACTTTTCGGTATTTTAGGTTGGTTTTTTTTTGGTATCACTACAACCAATTTATATTCTTGGAAAAAATATTTAGCATATTCTGAGAACTTGTCTTAAAAACGACTTTTTACTTTTTCACTTTTTTTTGGCTGGCTACAAAGATATTAGATGGATAATAATTTCTTGAAAATGCACATTTTCTGGTATGATTGTCTTTTAGTGAGCATGCTGCTCATAAATGGCCTGTTTTGGACAATTAACTTTTTGGACTGGGTTGGATCCTTTGCATAAATAAGTCCTAATGATCCAGGTTCCGCGTAGCAGCAGTATATTCGAACCAGGACAACAAGCAAGGCAAGAGCAGCACCAAGTTCTACTTGCAGCGCGGCGGCGCGCTACTCAAGCCGCAAGTACCGGACTTGACTAGAATCACTGCTGTCTCACCCAACTCTCTGCAGCTTGAGTGGACTGTGAGTTAACTTTCTAAATACAATAATATAATAATAAGTGTACAGTCACATTACATGGGACAAGTGAATCCATACAAAATGGAATTTTCTAATTATGGAGAAGAAATAATTTTTTACTCGATTGTTTGCTCTGATTTGGCTTCGATTTGCGACAAAACATATGCAAAACGCTTGCTACAATCTCAGACAGATGACAGATAGATTTTTACTTTAAAAAACTCTGCTACTACACCTTTAAGTCCTCTTCTTCTACAATATTCTTCGACTGTTTCTCCTTCGTATTCAGTTCGAGCCTGGGTGGCATGGACTGCGTTACTATCAATTACCAATACTTATTATTACATTCATCTGGCTGGTGATCTTAACATGGCGCGCTTGAAGTAGTAGAATACGTTCCTTGCTATCTGGCAGAGAGCTTTTTTTACATAAAATAACCACCTTTTTGAGTACAATCAGTCTTTTAATTAAATGTTTTGTTCGTTCAGTGGTCGTCGGGTCCGGATAACGTGACCGCGTCAGGTTTCTACGTGTACTACCGGCAAGTGGACACGGCGGGCGAGTACGAGAAGGTTCTGGCGCATATTAATGCGCGCTCACTGTCCTTAGACCATTTGCTGCCGGATACAGCGTATGAAGTTAAGATGCAAGCGTACACTGCGCAGGCGCCCTCCGCTTTCAGCACTATTAAGGTTTGTTATTTTATTCCTATTAAACGTTGTCTCATTTTTATTTTATAGTTTTCATCTTAGCTGTGAGAAGTTCATTACATTTTATGACTTCTACTTAAGAGGGGATTTTATCAATACTCGTCCCGCACGATAATATTAGTCCATATTCGTCTCGCATACCAAATCTGTGGTCTACAATCATTATAGATTGAAGACTATCTACCACTTAACACTTACCACAACACAATATTATTATGGTCATTTTACTATTATTATTTAAATAAATTTTGATGCAAGTACCAGGATTTTGAAAACTACCGTGAGTGGTATTCATATTTATTATGTTATATCACGACTTAACTTTGGAGTTGTCCGAAACCTAGGTCGAGCGATTTCGACTTTAAACGTGAGTTAAGTCGTTATATAACATAATATTGCCGTGGGGTTACCGGCTTTAGAATAGTGCTCCACCCTCTCTCCCCGTGGTTGCCGTAAGAGCCGGCTAAGGGCTATAGGATCCAGAGGACGGGCAGCAGCGTCCTCTGCGTAAATCCATCAAACTGCGCTCGCCAACCCGCCTGCCAAGCGTGGCGAGTATTGGCAACAACCCCCCTTATGGGGGAGGCTTATGTTCAGCAGTGGACTTCTAACGGTTGGATGATAACATAATAAATACAAGTACCAGGACATCAGATTCAAGGAAGATGTCATCCCAATGCGTAGAATGAGAAGACAAATTAGTTTTCTGTCTATTCTATGGCCGCATTCGAATTTCGAATGGAGTTTCTGAACCAATTTTTTTTTCTTTTACTCCTTATGTGTGTTATGTGTTTAGGTGTCAAAAACCCTCCGTCCGTACAACCCTCACCCTACAGTGACAGAGCCCCCGGAGCCCCCACAAGGCTCGTCCCGGCGGCCGGACGCGCTGGTGACGGCGGGCGGCGCGGCGGGCGCGGCGGCCTTACTGCTCGTGCTACTGGTCACGCTGTTCCTGTGTCGCCGAGCTAAACGGACCGAGGACCGCAGTATGTATTCTTTATGGAACCTCTGCAAAGAGCCTCTGCACATGCTGATTTTTATCTTCGCAGACAACGCGCAATTGCTGCGTGTTGTACGCGATTCAAACGCATAACGAACACAATACAGTATAATCCGCGCGCAAATATAATGGGATGGAACCTTGTTAAAGTAAATCTATCAACTAGCGTCACCAGCTTCGACACGAGTGTTTCGACGCTACGGCTGGTCGGCGGGCCGTCTCAATTCCAAAAGGTCGTTTACCATTCTGATCGCATGCCAGCCATATTTTAAATCTACTCACCGTAAGAGCGCATTTGTGAAACATGCGTCGCATCGTCTACAATTAAAAACAAAACGGCTTTCCTCCTCACTCAGTCTGACGCAGGTCACCGAAAAAGTATCGGCTAAAAATGCTGAATTACAGGATTAGAGTTTTCCGAAAATATAATTTATTGCAATAAATAGAACTCTTATCTAATAAATTTGTTAACTATAGGTACAAACTCAAACTCAATAAGATTTATTCAAATAGGTCATAATCTGACACTTTTGCACGTCAATGAAGTTAAACAGTAATGAGTCTACAGTGCGTTCGGAAAGATACCTCTACAAGAAGAACGCACAAGAAACTTGTAAGGCTTAATTTTTTCAACAGATAGTTTCACTATATTTGGTTTGGTTACATTCGTTTGTTTATGTCGGTGTCGCGTGGTGGCTATGCAGAAGTTTCCAGGCATCTTTGTCCTCTATGTACTGATTGACTTATAAAGTCATAAGCCATCTTTAGTAAAGTAGATTTTATGTAGGTTTTGAATATACCCTCTGAGAGCCCAGTTATCTCTTTTGAGATTTTATTATAGAAACGTACACTTTTTCCTAAGAATGACTTTTTATTTGTTTTAGATATGTTTTAGAATCTAAAGCTAGGTATACAGTTATTTTGTCTTTGTTCCTTTCAGAAGAAAAAGGGTCAGTTCCTGAAACGGGCGGAACCAATGGTTACATTCCTGCGAAGGTACCTATCACAATAACTGCCAACCCGATGCACTCTGAGGTAACAGTTTGAACATGTAAAGTGTAGTGATACTTAATGGCTAACAAACTGAACAACTTGTTGAAAATAAATTCAAAATCAGATCAACTTTGACTATTTATACATAGATTGACTAATTAGTTATTCTGTCTTAGTGGCGTAATGGTCGCAAGCGTTATTACCGATCATGAGCGCCCGGGTTCGATCCCCCGGTCAGACAATGACATTAGCAATTTGCTCAATGACAACCTGTAGTCTAGAACTGTGCCCGATAAATGGCAATAGGCCCCCGGACACTGGACAAAAATACTGTTATGGGATTAACTACCATGAAACTGACAATATGGGTTGTCCATCCATATAACCCATATGATTTGACTCGAGCAGTGTAATTGGGGTAACCCGTTCTGTTAGAGAATAAATGCAAATTTAAAAAATTAAATTCCAGCATCTAAATATAATTCCTGTCACCGTATGGTTGCCTGGAAGAGATTGCTCTGAGCGGTAAGGCCGCCAATTGTTACACGTTTTCTAGTTTTTGTTGTTTACTGTACTAATTGTGCCACCAATAAAGAGTTTTCTATTCTATTATTAAATTAAAATTATGGGGCTGTGTCCTGGGTACCTCCACTTACCCCTTCGGAAAAACGGCGTGATGATATTACATATTATAAATATTTTCGTGTGATTTACGTGCTTTTTATATTCTACAGGGTGGAGAAAATGGAGTAGAAATGGCTTTTCTACATAACAATAATACTGGCAACAATGATGATACACTGCCACATTCAAGGAAAAACGGTCCTTCGAGACAATACGTGTGAAAATAGACTTTACTGCCCTAAAATAAGGTTTATTATTGAACTTTCAATGGCTCCTATTGTGTTGACGTTTTACAATTTTTTCTTTAACTACCCACTTTAGTAGGAATTTAGTGCTAGAAGCAATCTGCTTTTGCTTGTTTTTCGACACCTAACAACTTGTGTTAATAAATCAGTGCAATGTGGCGTAGGACTTCGTATTGTTAATATCGCGACTGTGAAAGGTCGGCGTGTCGCATATAGGTCGGTTAACAAAAACTGTCGCATTCACATTTCTCACACTATTATAATGAGACGTTTTCTTAAAAAAAAGTTCCTAAAGGAAGGAAACATGGCGTTGTTATTCTAGAAAAAAAAGCGTCAACATTAAAGTCATTGAAGTTATTGAGCTTGTTGAGTTGAGATGGTCTGTGGCACAGAAATTTTGACATTTCATTTACTTTTATTCATTACGCCATCTATTATTGCTTCGAGACCTAATTTTTTTTTAAGAAAACGCTTCATTTCAATTTATAGATAAAAAAAAACAATAACCATCTCCTTTCCTAACCGCGTGCAAGAGAGACCACGATGCGTATACGATGCCATCTCATTCGGTGCACTTTTTCAAAGACACTATGAAGGATGTTACACGTGCCAGCTTTAACCAACTTGTAACATCAGCTAAAGGTCGTCGTCTTCTCTTTAAAAAAATGTAAAGTAATATTTAATAGGGTGCTATCTACCCGTCAAACTGGATAATTTTCAAAAGAGAGAATGAAGCGTTTTGAAAAAAAAAAAAAAGATTTAGTTCTCGAAGCAATAATAAATGTAGATAAGCAAAATGTCATAATTTCTGTACCACAGACCATACAGCTCAACAATTTCAATCCCTTTAACGTTGACGCTCTTTTTTATTGAAAAACGACGCCATCTTTCCTTACTTTAAGAACTATAATTTTTTTTAATAAATTGAAATTAAATTAAATTCAAAGAAAACGCATTGCTATATTTGCAATAAAATCAACTTCCCAAACAAAATGGATCAGCTAATCGGCTTTGTATGGAAAGTTGAATTTTTTTTTGCTAATTCGTAATTGTTTCTTTTGAAAGTATTCAGTTTGATAGGTAGATTATAGATATTATAGGGGGTCTTTATTATAGATTATAGACCCCCTCAACTATTACTACGCCTTTTTTGAAACACGTATAATATCTATGGAGACTTTGCATTTGATTGGAATTATAATATTATGTGATAATAAGAATATTGACGGATTTCTTCGCCATATTTTTTAACAGTACAAAAATGTATTTATTATACGAAATCGTCGTTTGTGATCTGAAAGTAAATGCAAATATTATTAACTCAACGTCGTTTTATATAAAGAGACGTTCTTCCGCGCTCTTTGACAAGGCTATTTGAGATAATTTGCCCTAAGCGTATTATGGCACGCGTTATTTTAATACTTACACGCATCGTTTCCTTTCGATACAATAACAATATAGTAGATTGTAACACAAGGGGCTAAAGGGACCCATTGTATACAAGGTGGTTTTCCGGACGAGCTTTAGTGCGAGAGTAAATAGAAACCGAGTTATAATGGGTTTAACGCCGTGTTATACCCATTATAACTCGGATTTCTATTTACTCCCTCTTTAAAGCGAGAAGTGAATATGACGTCTCTTTATATGAAATTTCATACAATTTTGTTAAACTGGTTTTATTTATAATACAAATTTTTAAAAGTCACACTAGTATACATATATAAAACTACATACATATATACAAATTTTACATTGGTATCTATATTTAGAGCTCATATATACAGGTGTTACTAATAGTTGTAGATAGTAATATTTATTGGATATCTTTCAATCTGACTACACTTTTATCCCTGTATAATGTTAGTGTAAGTTAGGGGTATATTGACTGCCTCAGTGGCTTAGTGGGCGTAAGCTGGAGTGCCAGCCATGAGGTCCAGGGTTCGATCCCTAAATCAGAAATAATACTGTTGGATTTTTTCATTAGGAATTATCTCTATGAGGGCTTGGCTGCAACTGCTCGGTAGATGGCAATAGGTTCGCCCCCTAATACATGGGACCAATAACATACTGGGTGTACCTACTATGGGACTGAGTCCTGGGTACACCTCTGTCTACCCCTACGGGAAAAGGCGTGATTGTATGTTATGTCAAGTTAGGTTAGTTAAAGTATTTTTATGATAAACATTCGATAATTACTATTTATTTAAAATTTTAATTAAGTGTAGTTTATACAAGAGATCTGATTTACAACAAATCAATGACATATTAATATAGAGTAACATTATGGCTTCTATTTTTCTAGTATTGCCTGTTACTTTTTGTCATAACAAAAGGCAATGTACTTAAATATGTATTTACTTTAACTGTACATACTTACTTCATATAAATTATTATTATTAACATTACTTTTAATATTTTATGTTTATTTTGTTATTTTTATTTTCTAAGGTTGTGAAGCGATGCAGGCATTATTTATATACTTACATAAATTTACTAAAAATTGTTTAAAAAAAATTTTAAAGTGTAATTCTGTACTTGTAACTATGACATCATTATTTATCAGATAATAGTGTAATATTCATAGAAGATAACATTAAAATAATTGAAATAATTTAAAAGTAAGTTTGCAAGCGCTTTACACAATAATTAATTGCTTTTATGTTTTTTGAACTAGTAATCCTATTTATAAATAATTAATGCAGGAACGAAAGACGAACACATTTACAGGGTAGAAAGGTCATTTACTAAATAAATAGAGAGAATGTGGCACAAAATAAATACAAAAAAAAATACAATAAGACTGACCCATGTTTACGTCACTATCGAATTGCCATTACCTGCCCATTTTGAGCTCTGAGTACTTCCAAGAGCAACGATGACATAAGCAGGAGTCAGTCACGTGACCATTCGTATCTCGGAGTACCAAACCGGGCGAAGTATAATACTCTTGTATTATACTTCGCCATGATCTTGACCTTTTTAAGATGGCTTTAGACTAAACGAACATAGAGCTAGAAAAAACGAGCGAATGCTAATTATATCCCCATTCTTCTAATGTAAGCAGTGTCTCTGTTTACAGCATTCTTTCGTCGCAAAGATCTTTGCTCGCAAAGATTTTTTAGTGTTTTCTATGAATGCTTACTCAAGAGCGAAAGAAGCTAGAGCGTTCTTTAGTGTTTAGTGCTTTAGTGTGTGTCGCTCCCTGGAGCGGTTTGTTTCCAAAATGTTCTAGAATTCATCAGGCCAAGCGAGCAATTATAAGAAATTTTGTTTACACCGAAACATTAAGAAACAACGTTCTTGTTCTAGCTCTATTTTAGTTAATGTAAGCCCACCTTTAAAGGAAAATGATAGGCAGAAATGTAATGTACGTTCTGCTCGTTACTAGCTAGCACTTGACGTGCCTTTGGATCTCTCAAACTGTGTTCAACTCTCGTGCCAACATTTGTAAAACTAAAACGCTGCAGATGATTACTCGCAAATAAGACTGAGAAGATGTTTTAGAAATGTAGTTTACACTTTTATACGAATTTGTATTAAAATGGTAGAAAATACGAAAATTGTTCAATTTTCTTTCAATCCCTTATAAGAGACACGAAATTGCTTCGAATGTCTAAGTAATTTTTATCATAAACTGAAAAAGTAAAAATATTTCATAATAAGAAAGCTTTTATAGGCAATAACGATTATTATTAACATGTTGGCGGATTTTCAATCACGATCCAAAAGAGAAAGGCTCAGTCCCACCAGATAACTTTAACATCACTTAACTAAAGCTTAACCGGACCTCATATCTCTGGTTAGACCAATATTACGCGTGCCACCATTAAAGGACGCAGCATACACCTATCAACTCGGAAAGGGATCGTTACCGTATCACCCTTACGCCTCGTCGGCAACCAGGCGTCAACCTAACGTAAGTTCGTAACCAAAGCGGATCGGCATACTCCGTCAACCGACTTGGCTAGGCTGCGCTTACGGCTCAACGTCCGCTGGTTGATGGCTAGGTGGCACCACCAATCAGTTTGAATCCGAACGTGCAGTGTAGAGCGAGAGGGGTGAGAGGAGCAAGCGTAGATGAAGATACGTTAGCTCTGGTACGGAGAGGCGTAAGCACAGAACAAGAGGAACGGCGTAAGCGCGGGGATGACGAGTCGTAAGCGCGTGAACGACAATCCGCAAGCGCGGGAACTGTAAATTGACCGCACCGCATCGCGGTTCGTGAGCTTGTCGGCGAGGCGATTATGTTACGAACACGATTAGTGTGCATTGCAATAGCGAGTTGCCTTTCCGAGTTGATATCTGTGCTACGTCCCTGAAAAGCTTAAAGTCGAAATTAAACTTAATTTTTTATTGAGGATTTTAATGCTAAACTAAAAACGCAATCCTGCGCCATAAACTCCAAGATCCAAAGATAATTGAAACAAATCTCACGAGAACTTTTCCAAACTAACTGTTTGGAAAAGTTCTCGTGTGATATTTTTTGAAGCCCGTTATTTGTTCACATAAAGATCTCGAGAGCATAAAGAGCCACACAGGTGCTTTTAACATACATATTTACTCTTAAACAAAACCATGAAATTAAGTTAGCCTTGACACACCTCCGGTACATTTTTCCCTTCTAAATATTTTTCATGTGCGTAAATTTTCCACATAAGCTAACAGTATAAGATCCGTATATTACGCTCGGCTTAAAGCAGAATAATATGTTATTTATAATAGCTGAGCATTTAATTAAGCTACATAATTACTGGATTCTGGTCTCGCTTAAGGAGAAAGGAGAATAAAGTGCCTTCATAGTCGTATAAGCCATGTGTACGCATTTGAACATGCTGGCAATTAAATTAATTGGAGTTTTTATATTGTTTTATTGTTATTTAATACCTCTCCAAATTTACTATCACATTAAGGTGTCATTTTCGTCCAATTGCACTTTACGAATATAGTTTCTGTGATCGACGAAAATCGGTGACAAAGTTGGCAGTCCGCTACGGCATAATTCACATTAGTTAAAATATTTTTCTAGGATCCAGTCGTGAATTGCCGTTGTGGTATGCAGTCAGTTACCGAAGGGCATCTTGTGGGCTTATGACAAAAGGCTTTTTGATCCTGAGTTGTGTCTTAGCTTGAGTGGTATCGTTGTGCTATGGGCTACGAGTATAATAATTTATTCTACAACGCGTCTACGGCGTAGCATGTTCCTACGAAAATATAATGGAATCCTAGAGGTGCAAAAAGAACAGATTTCCAAAAAAAAAAAATGCCCACTCTTGTCTGTCTCTTCCAAAGCTTTTAGGTGTGCGTAATATATTATTTTACACATACAATTTAATTATCTGGATATTCCAAAATAGTAAAGTACCGTCAACATAAATAGTTGCTAATATTAAAAATCTCGTCGCGTCGCGTCGCGTCGCGTCGTTTGTTACTTATTTTATAGATAGGTAAAAGTAAGTAGCCTTGATTGCCTCGGTGTCATAATTACTGGTCACAAACACTACTGCCGATCATGAGATCCTGGATTCGAACTCTAGGTTCAGGCAAAAAGTGTTATTCGATTTTTTATTACGAATTTTCTTAATGACAGACTGGAGTCTGAAATTGTCTGTGGTTATTTAAAAAAATTCAAAGAAAAAGAAAAAAAATCATTGGAAAGAGCTGTCTTCTGCAATATCCGATAGAAATGTTGAAGTTATTTCCAGCAACGTCCATAACCTGTTATCGTTACCGTGACACCATCAATCTCCTCACAATACGAACACCGCGGAACACTGTTCCCGCAAACCTTACATAAAATATTCATGAGATTTTTTTGCAACGTAAGTGTCAATTAACTTTTCAAACACGGACGATAAAGGTTCCATTAGAAGAGTATTATTTCGGACGTTATCTCGCGTCATGTTTTTAAACATTGATTTATGTTAATCGTATTCATGGCAATTAGCTTGGAAAGCTAATTTCCATTAGCTCAGGCTCTTGTTTGGAATAATGTTGTTTCTCAGGCGTAGTGGAGAGAGCTCAGTGATACAAGTTGGTTGCGGTCAGAACTCGGAAGTTTAGCAGGGGTAGGGCAAGGAAGATAATAAAGAACTTCCGAGGTAAAGTTACGACGAATTGTAGATTTTCGTGAACTCGGCTATTTATTTTTTGGAGTAAGATTTAACTAGGTTAAACATTGTCGCTTGAAAATTATGCTAGTGAAATAGTAAATATTATTTGTTTCTTGGTTTATCATTCAATACATAAAAATTAACATACCGTACTATCACGTCTTTTTCCCATTCCTCACAATTAAATCGTTAATTATATACACTTTTTAAAATCAGTTTTAGTTAGCTCACTAACCAATTATCATCCAAACTAAACAGTTATGAAAATTGAGTTTTCGTCGCGGATGACTGTTTTAAAATCCAGTTACAAGATTTGACCTACAATATCAAATTTTAAATGAAAGCGTAGTGGATATACTAAATGGTATGTTTGTTGTTCTAAGGGAAGGCAAGGTAAAAAATACCTACAAACGACGAGAATGTATAGAGAATGTCATGAATGTGGAAGAAGCGATAGCCGTATGTCATGTCAGGATCGTAGAAATTGGTGAGAAATATTCTCTGCCTACCCCATCATGGCGTGACTGTATAATAAATGTATGTAGGTATGTTCCATAAAATCGATTATCCAAATTGTCTACTAATGTCCCAGTTCCTAAAGTTACGACTCAAGAGCGTGTTCCATCAAAAGAAAGTAATTAGGAAAAGCTGTCGCGCAACTTGTCCACCAACTTTCATAGTTAGAACACAGGTGTGTAACTAACATTTTCATGCTATTTTGAAAAACTTGTACCTAAAGTTCAGTTTAGGTAGAATGGCTATCATTTAGGTCACGACGTATTCTTGAAAATTACATATACCTATTGATGAAATCGCGGTATCTGGCCAATCGTGATTTATGAGTGATAAAAGTTAGGTACCTACCTAATTCCTAATTGTCAAGCTCTTAATTAATATAAATAGGGCACCTAGTGAAAGGAAACTTAGTGAAAAAAAGGTACGCATTTTATAAAAACTCCCTATAACGCATAATATAACGTTTCACTTTATTAGTTTGACATCACTTTTCCAACACAAAGGATAGTACATCGTTAAAGAATATTTTTCATAAAAGAATTCTTCCTTCTATGTTATATATTATAATATATTCTTTTCACGTTTCAAAAAGTTTATAAATTATAATTACTCTAAAATTTATAACCTTGTTCAAGTAAAATATTGATTAGCGTTATAAAACTTTGTATCCTATCCCATCTCTACTCTTTCTGTTAAGCCCCATCCATCCAAAGGTTGACGTCCTGGAAGAGATCTCTTGAAAAGATCGGCTGATAATCGTCCAACAAAAGACTAAGTTCCTTAATTTATTGTATTTTTGTATATTATATAAGTAAGTTGGTAATCTTTCTATTATAATATGATATTTTAAAGCTAGAACGAGAATTAACACGCCAAAAAAATTACTTATTAACAGCGACATTTCGGTTAAGCGGCACACGATAGGACTGCCTCGGTGTCCTGTGGGTAAGCGGAAGCTCGACTACCGATCAGAAGGTCCCGGGTTCGATACCCAGGTCAGGCAGTGTTTTATTTTTTAAGATAGTGAGTGTGACAAGACGAGCAAATCAGGTGTTCTTCAGACCGGAACACAGTAATGTTTGCACATTACCTGTGACATTATTTTGGCTAGACAGTTAAAACTGGAAAAACTGATAGGTTTCCTTTATCTCGATATTCCCACGGGAGAATATTATCCGAGTGAAACCGCGGGG
Organism: Hemistola chrysoprasaria; assembly: GCA_947063395.1. NCBI lineage: Eukaryota > Metazoa > Arthropoda > Insecta > Lepidoptera > Geometridae > Hemistola > Hemistola chrysoprasaria. The sequence goes on from OX346723.1 coordinate 11,248,923, forward strand.
CACAGCTAGTCAAATAAATGTTCGAATACCGAATGTCTACAAATTACTTTTGTTTATAAGTTGGTCTTCTTAATTTTTCTTGGCTCTATAACACTCGTTACTGTACCTAATTATTATTCCTAGTTCTTAAGTTAATTAGTTACTAGTTGTGGTAACTAGTGGCCACTTTGGTTAAAACAAAGCGAGGCCTGCACTTATACGACCGTCTTACGACCTCTGTACGGCATTAATCTTATGAGATTTTTTTTATAAAGTTTCATGCCTAAAGAGATGTTATAAAAGTAGTATCTGAGTCCATTGCTCCTTTTTTAGTGGGTTCCCAACGATTCATACCCCAAACGGGTTACAGAGTGACCTGATGGGATATTTCTCCAAAAATACTCACAGGCCTTTCACATCTTTGCCAGTTATTAATCCGCCAAGCAGTAATGAGCAAACATTACAGTGTTCCGGTGTGAAGGGCAATGTGACCAGCGAAATTACTGGGCATGACGAGATTCAACAACTCATATCTCAGGGTGACAGGTGCAGTGCAGTGCCGTGCAGAATTTTGAATTTTAAAACACTGGGTGGCACTGTGTCTGATATGGGCAATCATGATGCTTACCATCAGGCACCTGAATTGCTTGTCTTGTCACTCACTCACTATCATAAAAAAGGACGGTATTACGGTTTTTATTGTTTTAATTAAATTCTCTTTCATTTGTTTTTCGCATTTAAAAAGTTTTTTCATAATGCTAGGCCGTAGTTCCTATTTCGAACACCGGAACAGCTTAGTAGCTTTATTAAGAAATATTTATTCTTTGGTTCTTTTTCCGGTGAATGACTAGCAAGTCGCGCCACGTAGGCCACTTCGGTAGTTGAGCCTTGGAACACCAATACGAAGGAAATAATTAATTTTACTTAACAATTCATTGCTTTGTTAGCGACTTTCCTTGTTGTTCTTTAGAGTTTAGCGGCTAATGAAAAACTACAGTCGTCGGAAACTTCTTTCGTATTGGGAGATACAAATTTTAGGTAATTCAAATTTATTTTGTGAAAGCCAATTTGTAATGGTCTTTAAGTAAACTTTAGCATATTTTTAGGGTTTCGTACCTCAAAAGGAAAAAAGAAACCTTTATACTATAAGGCTTATAGGATCGATTCGGTGTACGTCTGTCTGTCTGTCCGCCTGACTGTCTGTTTGTCTGTCCGACTCATTTTCTCGGGAACGCGTTGAGCTATCATGTTGAAACTCATATCAACAACTCAAAAGATATGACCATTTTTCCGCACATACCTATACATACGCAACGGGCTAAAAATTTCGAGGGTACTTTCCGTTGGCCTAGCATCATAAAAAATCCCAAAACAATAAAATTTTACGAAAAAATTTTGGTTACGCGAGCTTTTAAATATTTTTAAAGGACTGCTTCAATGCGTAGAGGGCGCAAGCTCGATTGCCGATCAGGAGGTCCCGGGTTCGATTCCCAGGTCAGGCAGTGTTAAGTATTGGATTTTTCCATTAGGAATTATCTCAATATCTGCCTGGAGTGTGGAAATGTGCCCGGTAGATGGCAATAGGCTCGCCCCCTATTACATGGGCCCCAATAACATACTGGCGAAATGTGGGTGGCGCCTCAGCCCCACTGAGTCCTGGGTACTCCCCTTCGGAAAAAAGGCGTGATTGTATTTTATGTTATTATTTTTAAATACTTTAAGAGTAATTTTTAATAAAAAAAAGGTTTACTCGTAATACTCATATACTTAATGAGTATTACGAGTATGTAAAACTAGGCGTTCTGAATTACCCGCACTGTTCGGAAACCATCCATAAGCACGTAATCTCGGTGTAAGCCTTTGGATATGTCATAATTCCGTCAGTTCGCGTGATTTATCACATCCATTCGTGTTATCCCTCCCGATACATATCTGATAGTAAAACCGATAAATTAAGTGCGTACATTATGTGGTACGAAGACGCCTAGGTAGATAATATATTTACTACCTACCTCATATTATTGACTGGGTTCGTTTAATATTGTAAATACTTTCGAGGTTGCCGGAATATTGAATTTATTTCGTAACTTTTTTGGGTCTTACTATAGGTGCTATGTCAACGAGGAATCGAACGAAGTATGTTAAATATAAAAAAAATACAAAAAATAAAACATAAGAAGATAAGAGACATAACAAAAGCAAAGGACTTCCTCACCTACGCAAAAAGACAAAAATGGATGTGGGCAGTCCATGTTGCAAGACTACAAGACAATAGATGGACAAAAAAGGTAACGGAGTGGAAAGGCCCTCAAGGGAAACGAGGCAAAGGGAGACCTAATTCAAGATGGGAGGATGACATAACTAATATAGTTGGCGTGCACTGGATGAAACTGGCACAAGACAGAGACAAGTGGTTGTCTTTGGAGGAGGCCTTCACCTGAAGAGGGGTTCTTGTAAAAACATAACAAATACACCTTATACCTTACTAACCTATAATAGAAATATATATAATAACTAACTTAAACTAACTAAGCTAAAAGCTCGTAATGTTTAGTAAGATTTTACTTGACATAAAAAGCTTTTTATTTTTATTTATTTATTTATAGGTGCTTAAATAAGTACATCATCATCATCATCAGCCGGAAGACATCCACTGCTGAACATAGGCCTCCCCCATAGAATGCTATAAGCTGTTCATATGTGGGGATTTTGCCGTAATTACCACGCTTGGCAGGTAGGCTTGGTGATCGCAGTAGTTGGAATACTTGGTGCCAGAGAGCGCTGCTGCTCACTCTCCGAATATGTCCCTCTGCCCAGTCTGACGGATCCCACGGAATGAGAAAGGGGTGATCCTATTATATAGCTGGGATCCACACGGCGAAGTAGTTTAGTAAGTAGGTATGTATATTGGATATTGATTCGGGCTAACCCGCTAATATTGAAAATATTAAGTCAGGCAATAATATTATTATTATTATTATTATTTTTTGTGGTAGTAGGTAACAAGACGAGCAAATCAGGTGCCTGATGGTAAGCATCATGATTGCCCATATCAGACACAGTGCCACCCAGTGTTTTAAAATTCAAAATACTGCGCGGCACTGCACTGCGCCTGTCACCCTGAGGTATTAGTTGTTGAATCTCATCATGCCCAGTAATTTCGCTGGTAACATTGCCCTTCATACCGGAACACATTAATGTTAGCACATTACTGTCTGGCGGATGAATAACTGGCAAAGGTGTGGGACTTCCCCAGGCGGCCCCCTGCCAAAGAGGCCTACCACTACAAAAACTCTATAATAAATAAATTAATAATTAATAAATAAATTAATAATTAATAAATAAATTAATAATTAATATCAATAAATTTTCTACTCTTTTACGAATTGTTTGTTTTAATAAATAATAATTGCTCTACTTGAGACTTGACATTTCGACATTGAACCTGTGATTGAACAACATATTATAATAAATGTGCCAGACGTCGATTACATAAATTGCTTTCAAGACTGACACATAATTATAGGTTTTATTAATTTCGGGACGGGAAAGTTAAAAGTTTAAAAATTGAAAATCTAGACTGAAAGATGAGATGAGATTTAAATAAACGCCTTTGAAATGATGCGTGTCATTTATAAGCTCAAGATAGAGCTCAAGTTTTCATACAAAAACAGAGTATATCTACGTTAAAACGTGTGTTTGTATAAAATCCCGTTGAACCAGATCCATTTGACAAATGCAAGGCATTATGAACAAATAAAACACTGAAACCATCGAGTCAAGGCATTAGCTACGTCTACTCAGCTCAAAAAGGAGTTTTTGCACACTCGAGGTTTGTGTAGCGACGAGCTTGAGAGATGTTTGCAATTCAGATTTGTGGACGCGTTTAGTTCAGGTTTGAAAGTTGCTGACTGCGTCTCATTGGGATTCACCAGCCTGCTTCTTATGGCCCTTATACAAGGTGTTTAAAAAGTGTAGTGTAATATTTGAGTAGGTGATTATACCCGTCAAACTGAATAACATTCAAAAGTAAGAATAGAGAAATTTGTTGTTGTTGAATTACGAAATCACACTGAAAAATTTGTTAAGGCGCTGTCCAAAGCAAATTCGCCCTCTCGCTCATACGTACCTACAATTTTGATGATATAAAAAAATACTACATGCAATCACGTAAAATTAAGACCACCAGGCTCTAGAAAATAACAACACAAAGATTCGGTAACTAATCTAATTTAATCCAAACGAGAAAATTTCTTAGAAAAATTAAGAAGGCACTGAAAACTTGTTGGCTTGGCTTTGTTCGCGTGGACGCATCTCATAGATGACCCGAATCGCACGGTTTTTGTAGTATAAAGATAGTTTCTATATCTGCAGCTGACACAACAAAATCACATATGACATTAAGCTGTGGAAATATGCAAAGAAGACATATATGTTGAATATATGTTTGAGTTTATTTGTGTGATGGGCTTAAATGTTTGTTCTCAGGTAATGTGTGTGGTGTGTTATTAATAAAGTAAAGTATAAAGTAAGTATGTGTCTATATACCGCCTATGACAGGGAATCCTAGTGCAGGATTGTGAGTTTTTACCTTTTTTTTCTTAAATTAATTTTATACCTTATTTCGTTGTAGTGGTAGGCCTTTTAAGCAAGGGGCCGCCTGGGAAAGTACCACATCTTTGCCAGTTATTCATGCGCCAAGCAGTAATGTGCAAACATTACTGTGTTCTGGTATGAAGGGCAATGTCACCAGCGAAATTACTGGGCATGATGAGATTCAACAACTGATATCTCAGGGTAACGCGCAGTGCAGTGCCGCGCAGAATTGGGTGGCACTGTGTCGGATATGGGCAATCATGATGCTTACCATCAGGCACCTGATTTGCTCGTCCTGTCACTCACTATTACAAAAAAATACCTAAAATGATATCTAAAACAAAATACTTAACTAATACCTGTGCTAATACACAGTGTTACAGTGTAGGTACACTGTTACTGGCCAAGAAATTAATAAAAATAATACGGTAAACGTAAAAGGAGGTCAGAACATAGAAGGAGGTCAGTCTGTAGGCAGTGTAGATATTTTCATTTTGTTTAATATTTTGAAAACAGCTTCATTATTTGATTATTTCGTTGTTGTATTAATCAATATATGTATATATAATTAAAGTTTACTCTCATTCGCAGTTACGAACAAAATATATTAGTAATTATTATTCACTAGCTTTTTCCCGCAATTTTACCCGATAAAAAGTTTCAAGTTTTTTTCAAGTTTCAAGTTTTGTTTATTGCAAATCATGTGTACAAAATGGTGTTACAACTAAAATTATGGTTCAACATGATGCCCATTTGAGCATAGCAACTTAGTATTCCTACAACAACTATAATATGTTTATTTAATTTGGAACGTGTAGCGGGTCTTATGAATGAATTTTCCTTTCAACTGAATTTACTTACGCTTATTTCTTTATTTTATTTATTTATATATTTATTTGAATACAGTTCATAATATTAATACACTTTTCAAATAATTATTAAATGTCAAATAATAATAAAATAATAAATAGGTGGATGTCAATATTAGGTTAAATTTAGAATTAATTAAATTATTACACTACATATTATGCATTCAATTATTTTAAATATATTATTATATGTCATAGATTCTTATCATTATAAAATTCATTAAGATTATAATAACATTTATTATGTAACATACTTTTTAGTTTATTAATGAATTTATTAGTGTTTAGTTCCATTCTTATGTCAGTAGGTAGCCGATTGTAGACTCGTATTGCAGTAGCATAAGGACTATTTCCATACATCCGTAAGCGACTACAAGGGATATATAATTGAGTTGCTTGTTTTGTTCGGGGGGCAAATAGTCTTTTGGGTTTCGCTTCATCAAATATGTCAGGATGCTTTCTTATAAATTTGCATAGCTCTAATACATGTGACTGTTAGAATTCGTAATTTGTTAAAGTGTGGTCTGCATGAGACGGTGTTGTCTATATTTACGATAATACGAATTAGCTTTTTTTGCATAATTAGTACGTCTTCCACATTTGTACCACTACCCCACAGTATGATACCATAGGAAAGCCAGGAGTGTGCATATGCATAATAGGCTGTAACAGCAGTTTTTCTGTCTGTACTAATTTTGAGTTCGTAAAGGGCATATGCAAATCTAGACAACTTAGATTTTAAATTCTCTATGTGCTCCTTCCAATTTAGATTTGAGTCTATTTGTATGCCTAATAAATTACATGTATTAACTTTTTCTAATTTTGTATTTCCTACTTGTAGGTCAATATTTAAGCTGGATTTTTGATGGGGTAAAAATTCTATAATTTTAGTTTTACAGTAATTTACTCTGAGGTTATGAGCTTCTAACCATTCTACAACTGTCGAGAATGTTTGCTTGAGATTATTTTCGAATTCTATATAGTAGTTAACCTAATATGTTATTCCTCAGTCAAAGCCATCGTCATAGCAAATGTCAGCCGAATCGGTTAAGTAGTTTTGACGTGGAATGGTAACAAACAAACTTCGCCATCTTACGAGCACAGCAATCTCCAAGCTTTCATTGAGAAAATTTCTAATGAAAAAAATTCAACAACGCTTTACCTAACCAGAAGAGGTAGCAAACAAGCTTTCGCAAATTTTATCATAAAAATTATAGGTATCTGACTCATTTCTTAAGCTTTATGTATAATGCAATATGTACCTATTAAATTTATAAAATATATCCTACTAACATACATTCACGCTTTTTTCCCGAAGGGGTAGGCAGAGGTGTACCCAGGACTCAGTCCCATAGTAGATACACCCACATTTCGCCAGTATGTTATTGGTCCCTTGTAATAGGGGGCAAGCCTATTGCCATCTACCGGGCACAGTTCCAGACTCCAGGCAGTTATGGAGATAATTCCTAATGGAAAAATCCAATATTTAACACTGCCTGACCTGCGATCGAACCCGGGACCTCTTGATTGGCAGTCGAGCATGCGCCCTCTACGCCACCGAGGCAGTCGGTAAATCCTACTAATAATAATATAATAATAATAATAATATAAATGCGAAAGTTTGTGAGGATGGATGGATGGATGTTCATTACTCTTTCACGCCAAAACTACTGAACCGATTGGGCTGAAATTTGGTATGTAGATAGCTGCTGGTAGGACCCTGGTATTACACATAGGGTATTTTGTTTCCCGTTCCTGAAAGATGTCTACGCGAGTGAAACCGCATGGCACAGCTAGTTATATATATAATTTGTAAACATTTAATCAGATAGTGGCATTAAGCTACGATGCATTTTAGCGTAGCAATGTAGCACCCACTACGACGTAGCATCTCGTAGCCTAGTTCGAGCCAACATCCAATCCAGCATATTTTACTTAAAATAAGAAGAGTAAAGCTTCTTAACAACATTGGAACCCAACAAATACGAAAAAAGAAGTCTTACTTCAAGGTTTAATTAAAACTTCGTTTCGGATCTGTTCACATGACATTGAAAGTACTCGCAAAGTCGCTGCCACACAACTTGGCATCTAGACGGAGCGCTGGCTTCTATACAAACCTGGTTAAAAAGATATAGTTCCAATCCTCGTCGAGTGCCAAGTGAGATTCCACATTAATCCTCTCTCAAGACTTCACTCACTCAAGCTAATCCTCTAATTCTAATCTAAGTAAATACATGTAATTTTATCAAGAAGGTGAAACCGCACTTGTTTATCTTGGGACCCTTACAAACCGCAGCATCAGTACGCGACGCCGCTCTAATTCATTTGAAGACATTTCGAGGACTATTATTTACACGTGAACTAAGTTTTATGTCATAAATTAAGTGGTAATTAAAGACTATTCAACATTGACTTAAGACAATTTTTTGTCGGGTGAAAAGACGCAGTGTTTGCATTGATCGAGTCACACAAACGTATCCCTAATAAGGTATTCTGTGAGATAAGGGCGCTCATTGTCGATCAATAAATATAGCAATTAGTGATTATTATTTTTAAATGTCTGTGTGTCGTTTTAAAATGATATTTAGTATTGGTAGGCCTCTTTTGCAGGGGGGCTGCCTGGGGAAGTATCACACCTTTGCCAGTGATTCATCCGCCAAGCAGTAATATGCAAACATTACTGTGTTCCGGTCTGAAGGGCAATGTTACCAGCGAAATTACTGGGCATGACGAGATTCAACAACTAATATCTCACGGTGACAGGCGCTTATTTGAATATTGCGAATATTGAATTTTAAAACACTAGGTGGCACTGTGTCTGTTATGGGCAATCATGATGCTTACCATCAGGCACCTGATTTGCTTCGTCTTGTTACTCACTAACATAAAAAAATATATTATACAGGTCTCAATAAAGATATTGTAATACTCTTAATGTTAATCAGTCAATAAAAAAGCCGCTATCACCTCGTTCAGTTATTGCAATGATAACCAGTGTTTTATTCGCGTCAACATGATATTATCTCATCATCAGTCGCAGAAAGTCCACTTCACGGTATTATCTGAAGGCAGGGAATTAAATACCAGCTGCAAACCTTCCTTACTAAACAAAGTCAACTTCAGCATTCAATAGAATCTCTATCCTGTCGTGGTAAGTAAAGTTGGTTCGTAAATCTGAAGCGTGGCTCCGCCCCAGTCGTCTTGTCTCTGGTGACAGCGCGGAGTTTTCGATTGCTACTATGTCTACAATTTAAGCAAATTGAAATGTTTTAATTAAATTAAGTAGCTCGTGAAGGCGCCGAGTGCCTGTGGAGTGTCGATGTGTTCTCATTTATAATTGAAGCTCTAACTCTACACGCGTACTGAGTTGGTTTTTGTTAATAATAGGAAGTCTAGAGACTTTTAGACTAAATTGAACTTCTTTCGTTGTTATAAATTAAAAATAAATTTGTATTATTATAATAGAACCCGGCCCTGTTATTACGACCGATTCGGACGATTGTACGTGGGGCGGTGTGCGAGGTTTCATTGGATATCATATAAAAAAAATTCTAATATTAGTTTCGTTCGGCGCGTTCGGATGGGATAAATGTGCGTCTAGCTTTAAAGAGATTAGGTATTGACAATCGATTTGAAAAATGTCATGTTTAAATAAATACAATATAATTTTAAAATGGCAAACTTCACACGACAAAGTGCAGTGCAGTGTAGCACTTTGCCTCACGTTTATTAACAACAAATATAAATGTTACTTATCTAATATTTTAAGATCCAGAGTTTTTATCATAATACTTATCAGAACCAAAAACAAAGACCACTCAGACCAAAGAATTGTATAATTACCATAAAGAACCAAATAAGAGCTAATAACATTATAAAACCAAATTTAATTCTGTTAATACAGACAAAGGCTTCTGGCGTTACGATTTACATATATCCAATTACCATGTCAAAACGATAAACTAAGATATATTCTATTTATCCCGATATACCGTAATTTATATTCATCGGCGAAATCCTCGAGGTAGGGTTTGCAAAACCAGTCGATTTTAAACTCAACTCGAGGAATTTGTTACTTACGGTTACGCAACTTATACCTACTTGTTAACGTTTTGTACAACCCTATTAAGAGGTATGGGAGTATATATAGTACTGGATATTTCTTTGGAAGTTTTACTTTGTATAGCGTATACCTAGTTACCGGTATATTTTTTTGCACCTATTGATATCGCTAAGACTTCTTTCTCCGTTTCTCCGTTTTCCCAGTCCCATAGTAGGTACATCCACATTTCGGATGTTTTAACTTCCATGTAATAGAAGGCGAGCTCAAAAAGTAATAATTCAGACGCAGCTATTAAGCAATTTCTAATAGAAAAGCGAAAACCAATTTACGAGTCCTAGGAAGGACTGCACGTTCAGTAATAGCGTAAAGAGGCGGTGAATGTGATAATTTAAAACGCAACGACCAAAACCGAGTCTTGATCTCCGATACTATGAGACACCATTCCTTTATGTTCTGTTACATTGTTAACGACCGCATGTCATACGAAGATGGTCCATTTTGGTCTCGATAAAGGCTTCTTTCCACTGTCTATGAGCCTTCGAATAAACAGACATGTGACGTATATGAATATTAATAATTAAATATAATATTACTTTTAACCGGTAACATATCACATAAGACATTATCAAAGTTACTCGAAAATGTTGCGTCATTCCAACATACTTCATTTCAAACAAAAATATTTTATTAGTTTTTAATTTTTTAATTGAGTACTATTATGACCAACCTTATTTCATCCTCTCGGTGCCTCGGACTGCCTCGGTGGCGTAGTGGGCGCATGCTCGACTGCCAATCAGGAGGTCCCGGGTTCGATCCCCAGGCCAGGCAGTCTTAAATATTGGGTTTTTCCATTAGGAATTATCTCAATAACTGCCTGGAGTCTGGAAATGTGCCCGGTAGATGGCAATAAGCTCGCCCCCTATTACATAGGACCAATAACATACTGGCGAAATGTGGGTGTATCTACTATGGGACTGAGTCCTGGGAACACTTCTGCCTACCTTTCGGGAAAAAGGTGTGAATGTATGTTGTTTCTTATTTCATCAAACTCCGGTGAGTGAAACCGCGGGTCACAGCTAGTAATATTGTAAATGCGAAAGTTTGTGAGGATGGATGAATGGATGGATGGATGGATGGATGGATGTTTGTTACTCTTTCACACCAAAACGATTGGGCTGAAAAATGCAAAAAGTTTAGATCCTGAAATAGCACAAAGGGTTTTTCTTTATCCCGTATATTCCCATGGGAACGAAGACTACGCGGGTGAAACCGCGGGGTACAGCTAGTAATATTATAGGCCCAAGAACTCATTCCATAGTAGGTATTTATGTTGTCAAACTTTTGACTATCCTGATACGAGTAGTCAAAAGGCACGATACGAATATATTTCAAACGGAAAGCCTTTCCTTTGTTAAAGGGTTATAATAAGAGCTTTACATGTTCCACTGAAATATTTAGAGAAATGAGAATTCATTTTATTCGCAACCGTTTTTGGCTGGTGTTAATTTGAACTGAAATTAAAATTTTAATTTTTAAGAGCTGTTAAGACTAAGTAGTTAATTAACATTTTTAAATGCTTGGCCATTTCATTGACACGAAGCATTTTTCACGATAAAAGAGAAATTAAAAGTTAGCAAAATAACTTCATAATTTATGCAAAGAGGTTTTATTTTAGAACGTTTCTCAAATGAGGAAAAATAGATGTAGTTCTCGAAGCAATAATAGATGGCGTTATGTAGATAAGCAAATTAAATGTCAAAATTTCTGTATCACAGACCATACAGCTCAACAATTTCAATCCAAAGTTTCAATAATTTTGATGTTGACGCTTTGTTTTTCTGGAATAACAACGCCATCTTTCCTTCCTTTGAGAACTATTATTTTTTAGAGAAAACGCCTCACTTTAAACATAAAACTTATATTTCTTATTTTTATGATAAGCTATGAAAAGTGTTATGGTTCAATTAAGTTGTTTCTGCGCAGTATATAAAAAAAAGTCGTGAGCTTTTTTTGTATTTCCGAAAAAGGAAAACCTATTATTTTATCAGTTTTACGAGTACTCCCATCCCTACTCTTCCTATTACACCTTTCCGTCCAGACTGGTTGCCTGGAAGAGATCGCTTAAAGCGATAAGGCCGCCCATTGTCGACCAATCACTTTTTAGTTATAGCTTAAATTTTAAGTTATTATGTTGTACTGTGTACTGTGTGTTGTGTTGTAATATTATGTAAAATGGTCGAAATAAAGAGTATTCTAATCTAATCTAATCTACTGTAAAAGTAAATATATTTATATGGAGTAATTTAACATTACCTACCAAGTTAAATTGTCTTGACTCATTCAAATGGCTCTTCAAACAACATGTTTTATTTACACCCTCGCAGAAACTTTCCCGAGTACGAACTTCGATTTTACATAAATATTTAATAATCTACTTTGCCATGCTGTTATTTCGAGTTTTAATTAGACAAATAAAACTGAATTCTCGCAGAGTTTCCAGAAAGGCCTCGTACATAACCTCTGACTTATGAGATTGTTTAATTTAAGTTGTTAAAGTCAAACACTTACGCCAGGAATATAAATCCGTGCGTAATATATGAGCTAGGCTCCAAGAGACTTACATCCAAGAGATGTTGGTTGAGACAGCGGTAATACGGCTGTAGGTAACAGCTGGGTGCCTTGATTAAGCCATAAATATGCAGTATGGGTGCGAAACATATGCTCGAGTCTGGCCCATTCAACTATACTATCCCTACTTCTACTAATATTATAAATGCAAGAGTTTGTGAGGATGGATGGATGGATGTTTTTTACTCTTTCATGCCAAAACTACCGAATTTTTTGGGCTGAAATTTGGTACTCGTATGTAGGTAGCTTAGACATGGGGTACTATTTCCTGATTTACCCAAGGCCAGAAGTCTACGTGGGTTAAACCGCGGAGCACTAGCTAGTCTGACATAAACTTTATAATAATAGATTTTTTTTTACGCTTTTCCTGTGACAGAGATATATTTTACAATGAGTATAATTAATATTAATGACTAAACAAAAAATATAACAAATATGTTTTTTTTTCAAGAAGAACAGCACAATAAGAATGTAATCCAGGTCGAATGCCTTGCACGTGTAAGTGCTCAATTCAGTTCATTTTATCCTCAATTAATTTTATCAAAAGTTATTAATAATATTATGTAACTTCAGCAAAATCCAGCAAAATGAAAACCAGATTGTAAAGTCTGAACTATTGTGAGTAATGGAAAAAATGAATAGCTATTACAGCGTGCGGTCTATTCATCATCATCATCATCATCATCATCATCAGCCCATGATCGTCCACTGCTGGACATAAGCCTCTCCTATGGCACGCCACTCAACTCGATCCTGTGTTCTCCTTCTCCAACCACTCCCAGCGACCTTGAGTATATCGTCGCTCCATCTAGCCCAAGCACGTCCCACACTACGTTTGCCAAGACGCGGTCTCCACTCTAGAACACGCTTACCCCACCGGTCGTCGGATCTGCGGCAAATATGACCAGCTCATTGCCACTTCAGCTTACTAATCCTCTCGGCTATGTCAGTGACTCTAGTTCTCTGTCGGATCACCTCATTTCTGATACGATCCTTCAGAGAAACTCCGAGCATAGCCCGCTCCATAGCTCTCTGAGCGACATTGACTTTATGCGGTCTATTACTAATACATACCTAAATATCGTAAATGTGCTGACGTCGCATCGACTTTAGGATCGTATTTCGGGTATTATCTGGATGATAACCCTTTTATGTGTGCTTTACAAAAGAGCTGTACCATTTGTTTCCATGTATAATTTATTATTTTTACATAGGAACGAGCGTGAAAAGCGGTGATCCCTTTGTCCGAACAAAGCGAAAGAAAAAATATTTGTCTAAAACATTTACAGTTGGCAAAATTAAAAGGCGATCCGTGAAATTTAATAACGTCAAATAATTTGAATATTCAAACACAACAGGGTGTTCCCAATCAGAAAACGTTCGATTTAATCCGTTATTTCTCCGATATTTCTTCTAATCGTATATAACCTAATGTTCTAAAGTGTTTATCTATCTACGAGTATCTATCTATCTATCTATCTGTTCTAATAAAGTAGTAATAAAGTAATGTCCTAATGTTAAAATAAAGAACACTTTAGTATCATACGATATTAAAGAGTGTTTACCTGGTAAGGGAACTGTCCAAGTGATGCCACCGAACCACCAGCAATTCTACCATGAGCCGCAAGCGCTTCTTCGGCAGCACGGATCTTTTCCCCCGACGGAATAGAATATCTCACATTGTACCCATAAGCATTTATTGGCTCATTGACCATCACCGATGCTCTTCGCATATGCGACAACGGCCAGCGCCACTACTATAAGTGCCTATCTTCATTGTTATATGACAGACCCTGGAAAATAATACATAAGGTTACTTTACACAGTTCCAAACTCCTGAAAAATTCAATAACACTTTGTTTGACCTGGGGATCGAACCCGGGTCCTCATGATTGACAGTAGCACTTGAGACCACTGCGCCACCGAGTCAGTCTAATTGCTTTTATAATTGTTTTCGGACCAGTTCAGTTGTGGTGGAGGCACAACTAGGACTTGACTCAATTCCCATACAAATGTCACTATATAACTACCTACTACACAGTCACTGCACACATGGAGTTTTGTACACGTGCAAGTGTGCGTGAGGTGATTTCTGAGCGAAGCGGGACTCGTCGAGAGCTCAATCTCGCTCGCGAAGTGAGGAAGGCCCGATTGGTGGGCGGATGACAGTGTCCATTTTATACGTGGTATTATTATCTGTTCTGTGGTGAACGTATCACGGACGAGATACAATGGAGAACGTATAAACGATATAATCACATATAATAAAACAAAATACAACAATAGTCCCCAAAAACTCAGTAGGGAAATCCTGTTGTAAAACTAAAATATTATACATACTTACTAATTACCAATAAATACCGGTCGTTAGTGGCGGTAGCGGGCGTGACGCCAGAGCGGGCGCGGACCGCGAGGTATCGCACCTGCTTTAGTTCACACACGTTTGTACTAGGTGGCGTGCGTTGTCTCCACTCAGGTAATTTTTCCTTCCGTCAGAAGGCGGGAATGTTTAACAGGAAACAGTTTGACACAATCCTATGGAAAATTTACTAAATCGATCTTTTGTATTCCCCTGCATCCTTCGAATACAGTAAAACTAATATGAATGATATTTTATGATATTTTAAAGATAAAGTAAAGTATTTTATTATCCCCCTATCATTTTATTTTTGTTTATATTTACATTTTTATGTAGTGAACGTCCAATCACTCGAGTAAAACAAGGATTTTTGGAAGTTCGTTTTGAAAAAGCCAAGGGTTTATAAGAAAAAATAAACATAGGGCACTTCACTATAAAAATAAAAAGATATAAATTTATAGAATAGGTTTATTATATTCAGAGGAAACAGGGGAATACCAAACATCGATTTGGTAAAATTTTCATAGGATTGTATCAAATTCTTAATACGCCTCAGGCGAGTGCTCTGAATGTGTACTGTTATGACGTCGCGTTATACCATTACTTTGTTTGCATAGCACATGTATAGCAGCTGACGTTCGCTTCTGGGTGCAAAGTTATATTGGACTTGCTCTATAGCGCCCATGAACAGTGAACACACCTGGTCAACAAGATGGGAAGGTTGATGAAACCTACTTTAGTTTAGTACCTAGTTCCCATTTGTCATAAAATTTATTCTAGTTGTAAGGGAAATCACCTGCTGCCTATATACAGGGTGTCTGGGTTTACGAGCACTCTGACCACACCGTATAGCTCCGCTATAAACTCCGAGGGTGGAATCAAATGAAACGACTTGTACTTCTCGTTCTACAGCGTTGACATTTAACGGAATAAGACAAGAGAGAGGAGCTCTAGGCTTATGTTTATAGGGATTTTGCTTAAAGCTGTATTGTCTACCTAAAGTAACTCTTCTGCACAGATTTTTAATCTCTGCTTGTAGATAATATATAGATAGATAAACTCTTTATTGCTAACAAACCATAATTAACCTTAAAAAAGATATATAAGTATATACATTAAATATAGTGTAACAATAGTACAAGGAGAGGAGAGTACCGTAAATCACATTTACCTACTTAATATACCTATGTACGTATTTTTTCAAATATAGTATTATTATTATTATTAATTTTTTAGTATTTTTACTGCCTCGGTAGCGTAGCGTAGCGTATTACATGGGACCAATAACATACTGGCGAAATGTGGGTGTATCTACTATGGGACTGAGTCCTGGGTACACCTCGGCCTATCCCTTCGGGAAAATGGCGTGAATATATGTTATGTAAATATTTTTATTTACTAGTGTAATCCTATGAAAAAATATTTTTTTTCATCATACATTTTTCTATCATAATTAAAAACGTCATGCAAAAATCAGCTTTTGAAGTCTATAATATACCTATATTTATTAGAGCTGCGTATTTAAATGTCTAGATTTACATTGTCGAAATGTGTAATTATTTTGTACATTTTTAATGTACTGGTCGTCTATTGTTTCTATTATCTATTCTATCGTTTGATCTTCCATTATCATATTCTTGCTAATATGAACTATAATTTGATCGTATCGAATCGAATATTAACATTATTTAAATTGGCATCGGACAGGCAATATAACGAAGCTACTTAAAATTCTAATGTCTATTGTATAATTTGTATGTATATGTAATGTACGCTGGTATTAGGCCGTTAGCTGAATCATTTGCATAATGATTGAAAGGCACGTTCGCTGTAATTTTGAATAGAATTGTTTGTGAAACTCAAAACGTTTGTGGAACATTATTAATGACACTTGATGCGAACACACATCCATCCATAGGCCTTGTGATTTAAGCAGCGCTAACGTGGGCAATGACATTTACGCTCGTGGCTGAAGAGTCCAATCTGGGAGAGGCAGCTACGGCCGCATCTTGCGCAATTGAGGATGGTGTCTACTTCAGGTGTATGGGCGTGTTTGATAAGTTCGTGTCTCTTAGTAGGCATGCAGGCTAACTGCAAGAATTTGGTTGGTAAGGTATAATGTACGCGAGTCGAATTCGGAAATTGTAAATACCCTCTACTTAAGAAATAAATTCGCGCAGTAGATAAACATTAGGCGAGTCGTCCATAAGGTATTTCCGTATTTCATACATAGTTGAAACATCCAATATCCTTTATAAAGCCCGTCACACACGTAACTATAATATATATTAATATACCGACCTATAATATATATTATAGCGAGCTACCACACACGGAGACCATGCTATAATATATATTTTAGCCTTCATTTCATTGATACCGTAGTTTATATTAATATGCAATAATATATATTACGGTATATGTTGGTGACGTCATAGAAATATATATTATAGCTGCGTGTGCGGTCAATCGACTATTTGTATAGAAAATATATCGTAATATGCCTTGCTATAATTTAAAAATCATATATATTATAGCTACGCGTGTGACGGGCTTTATCATTAAATAAATTTTATTGTTCGTTAGTGCAACTGATTGTAGTTTAATTAAAATAATGTTATTTAACCAGTAGTCGAGTCGACCAATATGCGTAATGAACTTAAGTGAAGTACCTAGTTAAAATAACTTTAGTTATTATGATACGTTCCCCAGATAATTTAAACTTAAGAAGAAAGCGGGGTCACCGCTTTCTTCATTGCCGCTATCATGAATTTTAGTATGAAAACAAAATTGGGGGAGGTCGGCTACCTTATATATGATCGTCATATTTAAAACATGTTCAATATTCATGTCATATCACACGCAAATATTGAAACAAATAGTGTTAGATTGATAAAGATTATGTCCGAAGCGTGCATTTATGGCGTCTAGTGGTTTTCCGTAAGTTTTCATGAAAAACACGTTATGTATGAGAATTTATTTAGACTCGTTGACGCAAATTTATATAGGTAGTAGTTAGTATAGTGGTAGGCCTATTTTGCAGGGGGCCGCCTGGGGAAGTACCACACCTTTTGCCAGCTATTCAACAGCCAAGCAGTAATGTGCTAACATTACTGTGTTCCATTCTGGAGGGCAATATGACCAGCGAAATGGGCATGACGAGTTTTAACAAATAATATGTCAGGGTGACAGGCGCAGTGCAGTGCCGCGCAGATTTTGAACCATTTTGAATTTTAGAACACTGGGTGGCACTGTGTCTTATAAGGGTAATCATGGTGCTTACCATCAGGTACCTGATTTGGTCGTCTTGTCATGCACTATCATAAAAAAAGGTGTCTTTCTTTTTTAGGCGCACCAAATTTGCGTCGCTTCCAGAAACCATAAAGTATACAAAGCACTAAATTCATAATGACAAGTAACTGCTCCACTTTAATTATTCCAAGTTATGAATAACTTAAACCTACACGGAAGCCAATGCAAGTTTAACATAATCAGAACTAAACTCCGCAGCACAAGTTAGTTGTACTTATTGTATTGCTTTCCCACAAGTAAATTAAAATATATATTACCGCCTGCCCTCACGAATTTTGCCCCCACGGGCAAAGGGCAAAAGGTTATTTTTCATTTATTACCAGGAGAGTTGTAAATTGAGTGTTCTATTGAAATAAGAGGACACCGTTACGTTAGTTAATTTACATATTGTGGTCATGACCGCCTTCCACCATTTCGCTTAAGTGGTGGCAGGCAGTAATATTAGTAAGCATCTTTTAAGAATATAGCCATATTCTACCCATCCTAGAATATACCCATTCACTCATGACTTGAAGACCTCCAGATTGTACTTTACGGGAAATATTGCTGGCAGCAAGGTGTTCCATTCCATCGCAGTTCTAACAAGACGAGCTAATCAGGTGCCTGATGGTAAGCTTCATGATTGCCCATATCAGACACAGTGCCACCAGTGTTTTATTATGTTAGCCGAAACATTGGACCATAGGAGAAGGGACGAGTGAAGTGTATTTGCTCCAGCACAACCTTCATTCACTATAAGCAGCTGATGACCCTACTAGCTGTTCTATTTTGTTGCCGTCATCGAAATTGATGAAGAGGACTATATTTTTCATGGCACGGAAACCAAATAATAAAAACTTTGTTCACATTGTTCAATGCATCTGATTGACTTAATAGAATCCTAAATTCTTATCAGCATCATCATCTCAGCGATTGGTAATCCACTACTGAACATAGGCCTTCCCCATAAAGAAGGGTTTTGCCAATACTCGACACGCTTGGCAGGCCGGTTGTCAAGCGCAGTTCGATGGCTTTTTTTGTGTAAAGGTTGCTGCTGTCCGTATCTGTTAACCATTAGCCGGCTCTTACGGCTTACCTTACTTACTCATACCCTCATTCTTATCATACTTACATTAAAGTATTAACAGTTTACTAATATTAAATTATGAGAGCTACTAAACTCTTGTTATACTAAATGTACGGGGAGAGCCACCACAGTTCACGCTTCTCTAGGAGGTAGGGCACCAATTATTAACTATAGAAAACTTTTGTGGTCTAATTTTTGATATAATATAATATTATTTTGATATAATATTATTATAATATGAAATCATATTTATTTTCACAATATTGAATATTATTTAACTATTAAGATTAAAACAGCAAAGAGGATTAAAACCGATAATCTAATAAAAACCAGAAAAGCCATTGCGTTTTTAACAATATTTTACTAAAAGATAATTTTATAATTTTGTCCAAAACCACAGCAAAAAGGCAAGACACACCAACCACATTTCAAAAATAACACTTATGTCGTGCTTAAAGCCTGTTTACACGAGATACATAAGACCAGCCGTCCTCCCATGCAGCATATAAGCAAATACCAGACAGAAGAATAAATAAAATAACACATTGCTCCGCTGCAAACAACTCTTTGAGCACGGATTGCATGCGGTTGGGAGATTGTTGTTTCTGTCTTTACGGTATATGGCTAGTTATACGGAGCTTAGAACATGGGACAAAGACATGTTGAAAAATTGCTTGAAAGGAGAGGATCTCTTGTTTATGCTTTGTTTTTAACCGAAAACACATTTCAAAGGAAGGGGATTTATTCTATCTTTCTTATATAAATACGAGTATACATATGCATGTAAAAACAGATTTTATTATAATTATGGTATAGTAATTAGACTTTATAAAATCACTCCAAATAACTACGAGTAACTTGTTTGGGTCGGGCCAATAGTTTTAGTTCCACAATGAATTGAAGTTTGTGTATTCTGTTCTATAATAACTATATTATAAACCAATATTTAATTATTTTATTGCCATCGATCATGTTGTATAAGAATAACAAAATATAATATTTTATGATGTTAAATATTTTACAATTTAATTCATTCGGTAGCCAGATTACAGAATTAATATCAGGAAAACTATCTGACAAACTTTGTGCATTCCACACGCATGCAGTGTCTATCTATCAATTAATTATAATAACAGATTGTAAACTGATCACAAAAAGCTAACGTTTTTGTCGTAACTTTCATAACAGCCCAATTCTCATGATCGCTGTAACCTGAATTCGAAGCATGAATAGACGTATGTTACTCGAACACGACATATTGTAAGGCGCGCCGTACGTGTTGCGGGAAGCAACTACGGAATCTTGCTGGTGGTAATTTATCCTGTGTTTGTGCAAGACCTGGGAGATATGCAATTATTACAGAGCTTGAAAATATTAATATCTTGCTTGTATAGTCGGCCATAGTGTCATATGAGCAAGGATGCTCAAATCAATGCGCTGAGACATTTTAGTCAGATTATTTTCGTTCTATTTTTGACCACTTTTATTATTTATTTTTTAGAACGTGACGTCGCTCGCTGTGCGATTATCCCGTTCTTTCTGCCGCAGACGTGCAAACTGTGGAATGATCTCCCTGCTGCGGTCTTCCCGTTGATCTACAACATGGGGCTCTTCAACAGGACAGTTAATAGAGTCTTTAGGGGCAACTGGCAATATCTCTGGTGTTGCAGGTATACGTTAACCGGTAACCGTTCATCATCAGGCGGTCGGTCTGCTTGTTAGCCATCTATGGCATAAAAAGAAACTTCCAACGAGGTATATATACATAATATAACATTAAACATAACAAGGGAATCATGGCAATGTGTTCCCACATTTACAAGGACGCAAGCTAGGTAATTATAACATGTAAAATATTACATAGGTATATATTTTAGGGCACTGTTTTATATAGGTATTATCAGTGATGTATGATCCTCATAATCTTAAACAGGAATGAGGTATTAGCGTTTGTTCTGTAGACGAGTAAGAAGTCGAGATTTTTCTAACAAATGTACTTTTATGAGTTCCTCTTTCTCCTAGAACTGGTATAATGTTACCTACATTTTTTCCAATAAATCCCGCCAACCGGAATACCTTTAGGGCTTTATTAAAATTCCGAATCATACTCGTACTTGCGCGCATCAGGGAATTTCATCAAACAAAATTTAACTAAAGGCACGTAATGCTGAAGTTTCTGACTGAAGACATATTTTCTTTGCAAGGTTGATTTATGAGGCGAAAGTTAATATCAGTGTGGTTTGGGGAGTCCTTGCCTTTTTCTCTTTTGAATAATGAAGCTTGAGCGCTTGCTCGCGCAGCCATTCTTGCACACGTCTCAATAAAATGTTCACTGACGCTTACCTACTGTCCGCGTCTTGCATATCATATTTATATCCTTTGACTAGAAATATTATGAGACTTTGTTTATTTTTTGTATAAAATACGTTGAATATTGACTCGTAATGTGACTGCTGTAGGTTCTCTTATCTCTCAACATGCTACGCATGGACGTTTCATGATGATGATTCCAAATTGACAGATATGGTGGAACGCGTGTCCAGACACGCGTTGCACCATACTGTGTCCAGACCAGCTGACGAAATATCAACACATTATTTCAAGTTTAACCAACCCGATACACATGCGTCCAGCCCTTTATGTGAAGTTGGTAATATACCTTATCTAGATATGGATCTAGAGAGCGATTTTAAGCTTAAAACAATAATCTTTAAGATTAAGAATCTTCAATGTTTAGAATCATAAGATTGTTTCGATTTCTACGTAGAAATTCTATTTTAATAAAGAAGCTTTATAATTCAAGTAGACGGATGCGTCTGACAGTTGAGTGACTTCCGTATTCCGTGGCACAGTTTAGGTAATAGTCAGTAAGTAACTGAAGCCAACTATGGCCTGCAGCAGCAAGATGTTTTTAATTAAACTAACTTCAGCCAGAATGCCAGCGCAGCTCTGCTTGATTGACGGTACTTGCTTTTTACGACACAGTTATTTTGAACCTTTAAAATTAGAGTTTTTTTTTGGTATATGTAATTTTTTATAATACATATTTTAGCACACTATTCAAAATTCAGTTGTAAAGCCATTTAATTTGACTGAAATAGAATAATAAGCTTCTCACAAAACCGCACATTATGTACTAATATCCTTTAAATATGATAAAACGTGTAAAAAAAGTGTAGTACTGCTTACTAGGGTGCATCTTCTGGTCAAACTGAACAACTTTCAAAGGCTGGGATTGCGAAATTCACAAAAAAAAAAACAATTGGATCAGCTGAAAACGGTTTTGTATGAGGAGTTGCGAATTTAGCAATTCTTTTTTTTTGCAATTTGTTTAGAAGGTAGATGGGAAGATACACACTGTTGAGTATTCCTACACCTTTTTGTAACACGTTGTACAGCACTAAGGGATCAGTGATCAGCTTAACGTCTGTGACAGACGATTCAAACAGTGTTCGTGGGTTGTATCACTTCCTTGATGGCTGATGAATGAACCAAATCGTGGCAAGGTCGAACACACCTGATAGTTGTGTTGCGGTTGAAGGAATGGTTCTCGGGTCTACGTACCTTCCAGTATAATAAGTATACTTAACATAAGTATAAGTACTCATTTTTTCGGTGAAATGTTTAGTACACATTATCACGCAAGCAAATCTAGTAATCCTTATGTCAGCGGATGCGCGTGAAATAGTTTTTATATAAAAAAATAATTGTACATGGATTGCAGACAGCAAAGAAGATGCGATGATATTTTACATGGTGGAAGATTTTTAATGAATGTACCATACACTCAAGAATACCATAGTAGGCAATTTTGGATCCATATTCACACAATGTTCCGTCTGCTACACTCGATAAATAAAAACTTGCAAAAGGTTATCCAAATTGAAGCCCTGATCTGTGGTGTGGAGTCGTCAGTTCTGGACATTCATAGACTGGGGTCCGTTGTCGAAATGATATAGAACTCGTTATCAAAGTACCAGCAGTCTTTAGATTCTCCGGTCTTGCGTCAGTGTACAAATGTCGATAACAACACTTTTTCGGGATTTATAAAACAGGTAGTATAGGTGCCCTGTTTTTTTTATATAATATATTATTAGTTGAATCATTTTAGGCACTTATATAAAAGTCATGAAAAGGTTGACGCCACTTTACAAGTTTACATGTCTTCAAAATGATTTGTTTGTCATTGTTCAGAAGTGATGAATTGAAATGCTTAAGTTGTACAGCCTGGTACATAATATGCCTATACATAATATATGTGGTGACTACGCTTCGTCGTCTTCCAGTCCATGGTTTCCACTCGAGAATCTTTTGTCCCCATCGGTCGTCTGTTTTGCGATAGATTATGTTACCATACCTAATGTCCAGTCAATGTCCTTCCGATGAGTTCTTCTGCTCGTAGAGATAATTATTTTCCTCACATTCATAATCAGAGAAATATATATAATTATTCCAAATATTGCCTTAAACCATTTCCAATTAGGGTATTTAATGAGAAATATTTCGTTTTTCCAATGTCGTGGCGAATCCGGTGACGTTTGGAATTTATTCAATAACTAGAGGCCGCGATACCTCAAGTTTTGGAATGTTTGATTAAATCTTCGGATCTTTACTTGTTGGGTAAATTAAACACACAGCAAACCTATTAGGCGGAGAGAAATTAATATATTTT